>BNCR01000016.1:21298190-21888231 GCA_014656515.1 Oryzias celebensis | reverse complement strand
TTGGATCAACTGTTGTCCCTCCTTTAATGCAAGCTGCAGTTCAGTCCCTCTGAAGAGTGAATCTGTTGAAATCGAACTCCTCTTCTGCTCATGGGTCGAGCTGAGACTGCCCTCTGTTGGCTGGAACATCCTCCTGACTCCCTTTTGATTTTTGGTGGGCTCCTCAACCATCAAATCCTTACTTCTAGTTGGCCGTGTGACGCGTCTTATCGTTTGGATTTCAGACAAATGTTACACTTTATCTATTCCAAATATATTTTTAAATCACAAGTTAAAAAAACGAGAACAATGACATTTTAACTTGTTACATAAGTTGTGCAATCACTGATGACTGAGTTTCCACGTGGAGCTTTGTGGTTGTTAAATAACAAAAAAAATCTCCTCTATTACAGAGCAATTGCTTTACTTTTAGAGATGACAGGTAGAAAGCAGTATCTCTGTGTTTTATGCTTTAGGCTTAGTGTGAGAAGAGTTCATGGCTGTGTCTTTAAACCTACAAACGAGTTTTAAGAACATAGAGTGAATGATTTGAGATTTTAAAGTATATGTGTGTTAAAGTATTTTTTAATTTAAAAAGATTTATAATAAAACATTAAGGCAAATTCAAAGTGATAACAGAAGTATCAGTCTGACTTAAACTTCAGGCTTCGTCTGGATCACACACCTTTGTTTGGTTATGTCAACATGAAATATGTCTGAACCTGAAGAGAATATCTGGCCTAGCAGGTAAAATGGGCTCATTTCTCCACTTGTGTGTGTTCATTTATAGTGTTTTAGGCTCATTTCATGGAAAGGTTTCATGTTGGGAGTCTCTTATATGTCAGCTGGTTGCTGCTAAACGGGTCAAAGCTGCCAGGAAGTGAGAATGTTGGGACACTTGTTTTGATTGATTCCAGTCATTTTTGTGGTCCTTCCTTTTTGCCAAGTCATGAGGCAAAGGCCTGACAGGAACAACTGTATGCTGCAGAAGTCACACACACAGCTCAACATATTTCCTCATTCTGTGTCACACAGTCAGGAAATATTCACAAAGTTCAGTTTGCTCATGTTAGATTAATGGCTTCTACGAGATCTGGTGCAGTAGAAGTGTTTTTTGTTTATTGTTTCTGGACACATGTTCTTTTTATTTGTCAAAAGTAGCTTTTAAAATCAAGCTCAACTTTATGGTCTTTTTTTCTCTCAGATTTGGAATTGGTTTATATCAATCGAAACAGCAACAAAAAAGAAAACAAACTAGATATAGATCTATACGTTGGTATAGATTAAACTTTGGATAAAGAATTTGAACTTGAATTAAACATTTTAAAAATCAAGGCAAAAGAAATACAACTGGATTTAGACTGACCACGATTAAAGGTCACTCTGAAATGGTCAGCTGTATCACAACGCCACAGATGTCACACATTTAGGGGAGCGTGCATTTGGCGTGCTGACAGCAGGAACGTCCACCAGAGCTGTTGTTTATGAAGATAATGTTCGTTACTCTCCTATAAGCCGTCTCCAAAGGCGTTTCAGAGGATTTGGCAGTACATCCAACCAGCCTCACAACCACAAACTACATGTAACCACAGCCGCCCACGACCTCCGCATCCACCATGTTCACCTCAAAGACCAGCCACTCGGACAGCTAAAACAACCGGTTTGCATAGCCAAAGAATTTCCGCTCAAACTGTCAGAAACATCTCAGAGAAGCTCTTGGTCCTCATCGGAGTCTCGACCTGACTCCAGTTTGTCGTTGGAAAAGACTTAAGTGGGCAAATGCTTATATTTGATGACATCCATGGCTGACAGTATGCATGGTGTGGGTGAACGGTTTTCTGGTGTGTTATGGTGGGTGGGATCCATGGTGGCGGTAGGGTTATGGTATGTTATAGCATATGTTCTCGTCAAGGAACACAGATGCATTTATGCGGGGCTTTTTGAATGCTTGGAGATGCGGGGGCGAGATCCTGAGCACCGTTGTTGTGCCATACATTTAGGCATACATATCGATATCATCCATTCATTCACATTTTTTGTTTTAGATGATTTATTTTTGGAAATTTGAGATTTTATTTTCCAGCTCTCTACTTTGGTGAGATTCTGTTGCTCGGAGCAAATTCAACCCGTCTGTCTGTTGCAATGAGCAGACATAAAGACGGCAGCAAAAAGGAAAAAACAAAGCTTGTTGAGCATTATTTACAAGCGCACATGGCGTAAAGCATCCCCCACTCCCACCCCCACTTTCTAAACTTCTCTGTGTGGCGTTTAGCGTCGGCTGATGGAGCAGCAGGATGTGGTGGGTTTTAACGCCATCCGAACAGAAATGGAGGATAAACCGCCTGGACTCACAGCAGTAACAGAATTTAATAAAAGAGTGTTGATTTGGAGACTGCGATTTGTTACACTGATGCAATCAATGCTACGATCAATGCTATGCTAACGAGCTGGTCCGCTTGTCGGAGGTTTGTGAACACAAACTGGTTTGAAGTCATTAAATATTTTCGGCAGCGTATTTTTAGGCTGTTTTGGTTCTGGTTTCATAACATAATGAATCAAGTGGAGGCAGAACAGAGAAAAGAGAATTTTCTGTCAACCTGCAGTCCTGTAGTAAATCTGTCTTTGTTTTCTCAGCATGTTTGAATTTGAGTTTACAGTTTACAGTTACAGTAAAGACGTGTTCATACTATTTATATATTATTTTCACTCTGTTTCCTTTTATTAAAAAAATTAAGAAAAATAATTGTCATTCTCTATATACGTCAATGTTCAGACTAAAGGTGACTGACAGCTCTCATCATAGGGGTCACAGGGGGGCTTTTTATCTGTGCTAAAGAGAAAAAACAACACATTTGTGATAGAATTTAAGAGCAAAGACTGATTAGAAAAGTGAGTCACTTAAAACAGTTCTTGTGTTTTTGTTATGCTGTGACTTCCTCTCTCTGTGTTCAAAATAACATCATTTTTTAAAATAACACCTGTAGTTTTCTTTGTAAAATAATTGAATGATTTGTCTGGTAATAAATGTTCCTGACTGGTAGATTTTTTCACTCTCCGGATAACTTGGCTTGTGAGTAAAAATGAAATGATGACCAGTGAGATTGTGAGTTTAAACTTGGAGGATCAAACCACACGCATCAAATCTGTTTGAGGGCATTTGCTGCCAAAAGTGGGAGTCTGACAGATGTATTTCAACAGCTGAAACGGACAAGAAGTGTTTGTCTTTATGTGATGCTATAGTTAGCCGTAGCTCACAAAACATCTGCTGCATTGATGAACATCATTGATGTTTACAGCTTGGATTTAAATGAACTTTAAGAAGATTTCCAAAGGAGATGTCAAAATAAAATAGTTTTTGTTAAGTATGTTCTGTCATTTGTGTTTTTTTAAAAGAAAGTAAAGGGATGGAGAAAAAAAAGTCTACTAAAATGGAAAATCAAATTTGGTGTGAAAAGATTGGAAATTTTAGTTTTTGTCCATATCGCCCAGCTCTATGAACATCCAAGAACATCGTCTCATGCTGCAGCAGGACAATGAACTGCTCTACGTTGGATGTTGGATCTGTACACAATTCTTGGAAGCTGAAAACATTCCAGGTGTAGCATAGCCAGCATACAAACTGGACATTGAGTATGTTTGGGACACTCTGGATTGGTGGAGACGACAGCGTGTTCCACTTCCTGCCAACATCCAGCAACTTCACACAGCCATTGAAGAGGAATGGACCAACATCCACAGGCCACAATCCACAACCTGATCAACTCCATGCCAAGGAGATGTGGTGCACTGCATGAGGCAAAAGGTGGTCACACCAGAAACTGACCAGACCCCAATAAAACAAAACAACATGTTTCAGAGTGGGCCCCTATTGTGACCAGTCTAAGGCACACCTGTGCAATAACCATGCTGTCTGATCAGCATCTTGATTAGAAACAAAGAGATTCGCAACAGTGAAAATGCAAACCTAAAAAAGAAGTTCTGGTCACATAGACCTAATGTTCTTTATCATTGCACTGGCTTAAACAACAGCTGGTGGCGCAGCAGCAGAACCTCAGAACCTCATCAGAACTAGGGCCTGGCGGTATGGTCAAAATATCAAATCTCCATTTTTTTTAAATCTCAAATTCAATTTCCGATTTTTGTCTTTTCTCCCTGGTGTTTTATGAGCTACTGCTAGCTTGAGCATCTTGTACAGAGAAACACTTCTCGCACTCAGCAGAGTACTGTTCTTCCGTTTCAGGTGTTGAAACAAATTCGTTGCACTCCCAATGTTGGTAGAAACAGCCTTCAAACAGCTTTTGGAGTATGTAGTTTGATGCTCCAAGTTTGAACTCACAACCCCAGTGGCCAAAATGTTTATTTTAATCTTAATAATGCACAATGCAATAATGCAGATCTTGTTGGGCATTACTCCTTACTTAGCGCCGGTCCAGAACCAACATGGAGTGCTTGTCACAAAGTGCAGTACGTACAGATTATGATCAGAAAAAGTTATTGTATTAATTATCATTGAGATTTTTTGGGGTCAAAATCTGTCTCCCTGTGACATTTAGTAAATGAAAGAACCATATTTTGCAGATGGTCCATTGTGGCTCCAGTTCATTTGTTGTTCAGCTTGTTTAATTAACCAAACATACAGTATTTATCATTCATCTAAAATACTCTAGACTGGTGAGAACTGATGCAACCATAGACTCAATTTTCAACAAAGCAGCAGCCTACATGGGACAAAAGTTGTGTTGGTTTTTACCAGAAAAATTGCAATTATTAGTTATCTAAAGCAGGCTTTGTAACAAAAGGAAGAAAATCCGACTTTTAAAAAACTTAAACAGCATTACTCTCAAGTTCATGTTAAAACATGCTTTTCATACATGTCTGTGTTAAAAAAACAAAAGCAGTCATCATCCCATAGAACTGCTGTACAGAGCAGGATGTGTTGATCAGACCTCAACAAATGACATAAAATCACACAAAATGAAAGGTGAGTTGTTTGTTCACAGTTTAGTTTCGTTTTACTGACTTGCATCAAAACATGTGACTTTCCCCTTTTCTTTGAAGGCTCTCAAGCAAGTTTCGTTTCCTGATTTTTGGTAGCTAATGAACAGCTTTAATGTCAATCTGTGCTGTGAAACAATAATAGTGCTTCCTTGGAGTATTTTCAAAATAAAATTTCAGCTGCCCAGTTTTAGTGTATTATAACACGTGCGGTTATAGTCAGATCAAAGTATTGTTCAAATTCAGCTCTTTAATCTGTGTTACTCATAGGCATTTTGTTGCGAGTAAATAATGTTTGTGCATCATTCCAATAGTTGAGTAATTGAAATTAATTGTGATATTTTTCTCCCTTTTTCCTTTTGTCTTATGAGAACTAAGACTAAATGATTTGTGTAACCATGTGATCGTTTTGTAGATTTAACAAAAGGCGAGGAGTATTTGAGTTTAAATAAAACATCTTAACTTGTAGCAGCTCTTGGCTTAGTTGGAACATAGGTTTATTTTCTGTTTGTGTCATGCTTTATGTTGTGTGTGTGTGTTAAATGTGGTACACATATTTTACTGTACAGCATCAAATACAATAGAATGACTTGAATTTAAGCCAGTAGGTGGTTTGTTGTTTTTGATGGTTTTAGATTTAAAATGTTCTGATTTTCTAGTTGAATAGATTCATCTACTCGTCCACTAAACCCGTTTAATCCCTTTAACGGTCATGGGATTGCTGGAGCCTATCACAGCCACAGTTGGGCAAAGACAGGGGTCTTTCCTGTCCCTTGCAGGGCCCACTGGAAATTATGGATACGTTTGGCAGGAAGGGTCAGGAGGGATTGAGTTTTTTCTTTTGTTTAATCTGGTATTAAAATCAAAGTATTTCTTTGCAGAATGTTGCTTATTTAGTGCTAGGGGCCTAAAGGGGCACCAAATCCACTACAATCATCTGGAAATGTTCCCCATGCCACTGCAGCAGCAGCCTGAGCTGTTCATATGAGGTGGGTGGGTCACTGTTGCCCAGAACTCAATGCTGAGCTCTTATTTTTAAAAGTCAGCAGTTGAACTTCCCTCTTACTGCGCCGCTCCTGACAGCCTTATAGGTGGAGCTGATGCAGTTGTTGCTCAGAGAACACAGGGCAGGATCTGTCTGACAGTTAACTTGCAAGCTACACCATGCGGAGAGCAGCTGCGTTGATCTTCATAACCATCTGTGCTCTTTCTGGTAAGAACCTGGATTCTTTACAGTTTTCATTTAAAATAGCAAAACGAGTTTAGAACTTGTGACAAGGAACCAAAAAGTTTTAGAAGATAAATCATTCTAAAACTAGCAACACTTTACCACATGTAAGTAATTTTGTTGAATTGATGTTATTCTATACATGCTTGAGTGTGGTTGCAGTTATTATGCTGTTTAAATGATTTGCTGATGTCTAAATGAGGCAAGTGAAGTTCTGACCAGGCCTCACTGTAACTTCCTGGATTGTTTAAGGAACAAAGATTTCCGCAGTCAACCATTTCAGGCCTGAGTCACATGTCTGCCAGTAGACTTGAGTTGGTTTTGTAGGCAACAGATCCTTTTTTTGAGTGAGAGGTCATGGCGCCTGTCCAGTTTTACTGGCAGCAGAACTCACACGTTACTTTACCTTTGAAGTACCAGCATGCATCTTTCAGGAAACGTCTTTATTTGTGTTCAATCCAAAGATAGTTTTTCAGTTCAACGAAAGTGTCAGATTGTTTATTTGAGAGACCCGGCTCCTTAGTGAAAACTCTTATCTAAACTAAGCATGTAGATTTTTCATCAAATCTGCTACATTTCCTAAATTAGCAGTCTTTCGCTGCAATAGTGGTGGATTATTTTAGGTCAGAATGGCGTTTTTTGGGATTGCATCAGAAACCTTGTCATCAGCCTCATGCGTAGGTCTGGTTGTGATGTGTGTCAGTAAAGTGACAAGTGCGACATCACTCATGTGACCCTTAGTCACCGTCAACCCCCAGAACACTAACGTTACAACCACAGCTCTGACTTCCTCCTTAGAAACTGTGTCAGAGTCAGAGATCACTCCAGGAAGAGGAAAGCCAAAGAACATGTCAGAGACTTTTACTGTCCGCTCATAAAGCTGTTCGAAGTACAAACTATGTAAATCATAACCTTGATGTGTTGCCAATTGAGATGTGTTTTTTCAGTGCAGTCTGTTCTGTTCTGGTGGTCATTGTTTATGTCAGTCTGTCACAAGACTGCAGAATCTAGCCTGAAATCACATTACGTTTTTGACAATGAAAACAGATTTAAAGACCCATTTGTTGCCACACACCTGAGTGAAACTTGCTGTCCCTGTTTCATCCATTTCTTGAGCCACAGTCCCAGTGGACTTAGAAACCATCTGGTAACTGACCCAGCTGTAGATTTGAACCTACAGTTCTCCAGTCAAGGCAGACACTCTACGTCTTGGCCACCGTGTTGTACTTTTTGAGGAAACAGCATAAGTGATAACAGCATAGTGATGAAAAGTAGGTTTATTTATTTGATCGGGACAATGTACATTAATAGACATCTATTCAGAGAGTCATAGATGTAAAAATAACAGATTATAACAAAGATGCTACTTTGCATTTGTAGTTCCCTGGCAGGGACACAAGAAAACAGTTAACAGAAAAGAGAAAAAGAAATCATTCAATAGTAGCATAATGACGATGATGCATTTTAATGTCAAGAGCATTTGCTAATAGTTCCAAGTAATTTATCATTTTCATACACAAAAGGGCTTATCATTAAAGTCTGGTTTAATTGCCCCACTGTCGATCAAAAGTCTCTCAACATAATCTGTGACAAGAGAGCAACGTTGAAGCTCTAGGCTAGGTCCTAGTCCCACCTGGTACTGCTACTCTGAGACAACTTGAAAAACAAAAATCAAAGTTAGTTTAGGCCACTCTGAGTTTGGGGTTTTTAGATCATTTAAATGCTCTGCTCAATGAAAAATAATGTTGTTTTTTGTCTTTCTCAATGAAGCACTGTCATGGGTCGAAGGTGCAGGGAGAAACAAACCTTCTGCATCCATGGACCCATCATACCTGTTTGTTCCCACCACTAAACCCACCACTAACACAACCACAACTAAACCCACCACTAACACAACCACAACTAAACCCACCACTAAACCCACCACTAACACAACCACAACTAAACCCACCACCACCACACCTAAACCCACCACTAAACCCACCACCACCACACCTAAACCCACCACAAAGCCAACAACCACAACTAAACCCACCACCACCACACATCCTTCAACAACTCCCTCAACCAACTTAACAGTTGGCAACTACACTGTGAAATCACAAGGAAAAACGTGCGTGATGGTCCAAACGGCTCTACAGATCCGACTTACAACAAAACAGGTATTTTTGAAGTCACTTTCATTTTCTTTTGAATTGTTTAAAGTTTTGATCTCTGTAAAGAAGCGTTCATTATTATTTCTTTGTTTCAGGCTAATGGGACGTTTCTTGTTCAGCCAACAAAGACTACTGGTACTGGTGGATGCTTTGAAACTGCTGCCACATTGATCCTGAGCTTCTCTGAAGGTTCCATAAGTTTCCACTTTAACAAGGTGCTTAACAGTTGTTTTTAAAGAAAAATGTTCTAGAGTGGTGGTCCAAAGGGAAAGTCAATGTTTTTTTCCAATGCTTCCTGTCTGTAAGCTCTGCTTCACACCATAATTATAAATGCATGTTTAGATACAGAGCCCACTCGCATCAGGGGTCTGAATACCTTTCAAGTGTGAGGTCTGGGAGTTAGAGAGTCCAGCACAGTATGTCGACTGTTCTGAGAAATGATCTCAGAGATCTTGGATATTTTTCCTTAAATCTGCTGCTGTCATTCTCCCAGTTTGGGAATCACATCCCTGAGCGTTTAAAGATCACGGGCATTACTGTTGCCTTCAGCTTACACACACACATCTATGAATGCATGACAATGAGAGAGCAAAGATCCTGTGGGACTTCCAGATCCAAACGGACAGGATGGTAATGAAACCAACCAGACATTGTAGTGGTGGATAAAGAACAGAGGAAAGCTGTTGTGGTGGATGTAGCAGAACCAAGAGATGGAAACATCAAGAAGAAGGAACATGAGAAACTGGAGAAATACCAGGAACTCAGAGAAGAACTGGAGAAAGCTGGAAGGTGAAGGTAACAGTGGTGCTCGTGGTCATTGGACTCGGGGCTGGAACCCCAAACTGGAGGAGTGTCCCTGGAAAGACCTCCGACATCTCAGTCCAGAAAAGTACAGAGCTAGAAACAGCTAAGATACTGCAGGACCCTCAAGCTCCCAGGCCTCTGAGGACCCAAGGTTGGGGTGAAGTATCACCCGTAGAGGGTGAGCGGGGATATATTTGCTACATGTGTTTGCTGGTATTGATTTAACTAGATTTTCTGAGAATGATAACTATGTGTTTCTCCGCTCTACTTTCCCTCAGAGTGATAACAAGGTCTACGTCGCTGCTCTGTCCTTTAACCTAAACTACCCCTTAGTGAAAGAAGGTAGGTCACATACCTGTTAGTTTTGGACTTTTGATTCTGGTCAGTGCTGAGAATCTGGCTTGGAAACAAACATTTACAAGAAGTGTTTTCTTTTAGGAAACAAAAGCTTCAGTAAGTTTGTGCTTCTCTACAAAACCACAAAGACAACCAACCTGTTAGGTTACTTCTAAGAATATGGTTCCAGTGTAGCAAGCAACCTGTTTTTGAACAGTGACCTCATCCAACCTGTTTTCTTTCACTGAAAAATGTTTTCCTTTGACTAGTCTGTATTATCCTTCTGCTCCTCTGTTGCAGATAAAACAATGTACGCTGCCTCCAACGAGTCCTTGCAACTGTTCTCTGCTCTGGCCGGACACTCATACTCCTGCAGGAGTCAGTCTGTTTACATGGGGAACGGACTGTATCTGGATGTAACTCAAACTCGAATGCAGGCCCTTGATTTACAAAATGGCAATTTTGGCAAACGTAAGTATCACTGTTAAAAAACAGAAGAAGATCAGTTTGTTTTCATGTGTCTGTTAGAGATCCAGGTTTTATTAATCAGAATGTCATGCGGTTAATAACACTGTTACAAACCACTGTTTTACTGAGCTCCTTCATCCATGTTTTTAGTCGAGTTATAACCAGTTTCTAGTGTTTTCTTTTTTGACTTATGAAACATTTATCAATGTTGCTTCCTGCTCATCATCAGACCTCTAAAGAACTACCTTCCTTTGATCATATAATCACCTCTGTAATTTACCTGAGGTTTTACCTCTATTAACTTCCTGTAAAGATACTACAGTCTGGCTCATATGAATGACAGTATCGCCTCATTAGCACAAACTCAGATACTTGATGAGAAACAAGCTTTCTGAAGGTCAGGCCAGAGCGGCCTGGAAGCACCTGCAGGTTTTTGATCGTAAGAAGCACTAACCTACATTTATCTGTTCTTTATCTGTTTGCATAGTGATGAAACATTGAGCAGACATGATCAATATTTGACCATTAATCTTGATGACCTGTTCATCTGCTGAACATTTGTTTTAGCTGCTGCTAACAGTGCAATGCAGCCATCGTGCTTTCACTGAACTGTTGGGTTTTCCTTGCTTTTTCCAGCTGACGCCTGCCCTGCAGACCAGCCGGACTATCGCGTTGCCATCGCGGTGGGGGTGACCCTGCTGGTTCTCATACTGGTGGTGGTGATTGTGTACTTGCTAGGTCGCAAAAAGAGGACCGATGGCTACCAGTCTCTTTAAGCAAGGGTGGTTTGAGCTTTATGAAGATAGCTACTCTACTAATAGGGCTTTTCTGAGCTTTACTGTAGCCCTGAAAGGACATTTTTAAAAACTTACATGTTAGAGTCCTGATTTTTTTTTCCTCCCTGGTTCTCATCCACAGAGTCTGGAAAATGCCATTTCAAGAATTGCATTGAGTGAGCTACTGAGCACATTAGTCTACACCGTCTAGCTTCAGGTGGCAGGCTATTGGTCCGGTTGTTATTTGTTACTTCTGCCACAAATTTATGGAATCTCTCATACAAATAAACCACTGGAAGAAAATTATTTAAAAAAACAACAATAGTTTAAAAATGCATGACCACTGAAAGCTTCATGAGCCTCGTCCAATTCCTCAAATGAGCTCTTCAGGTTATTTTCTGTACAATCATTTTCCAAGAAGCAGTTTAAAATGCCCACACTAAATGAAATGAACTGACAACAGCTGTGAAACAGTCAAGACTAAGCAGATTGGTTTAAAGATTGGTAAAAAAGTATATATATTTATATATATACATATTTATATAAACATAGTTTCATAACAATCCCACATTGGACAATCTTAGTGTTTTAGCTCACATATCGTTGGAAATGCTTAACAGGCTCAAGACACTAAATGTTTCCAAAAACTGACTCAGTCTGGATGTCATAAAGCAGCCAAGAGATCTCAGCATTGATTCCACTTTTTTCTTAAAACTACTGCCAATATTTTTTTTTTTCATTTTCAAAATGAAATTCTAAATAAAATGTTACTTTTTTAACCAGTCTTTTTTAATTGGAAATGTATAATTGTGTGACCTGGCAAAGTACAAACCAACACAAGCATTCTTTCCAGTGTCTTTCAGATCTTTTTTTATTACTTATTGCTATTTTAAAATCAGTTTTTAAAGATTTTTTTAATCTTCTGCTGGACATGAAAATATTTTTTTTTCTTGAATGATCTATGGTATGAATATGTAAGGGATTTTACACCCATATGTGCACTGTTGTTGCATCAGCCTTTTTCTTCGTCAGAGGTGCATGCCTCTCATTTTGCTTGGCGTGGTTTAATGCAGGAGTTCAGAGGCCACGCTTTGTTCAGGGTATTTACAAAGCATGCACTAGTTCAGAGATTGTAAGAGAAAATTGAATTTAGTTTTCAGAGCAACAAGTCAGAAGCAGGAAAGTTTCTGTTTCTTGTGAAAACATCAGAAGTTGGCACCTGCTGGTCATTGGACAAAAATCAAGCTTTAAGTAAAATAATAACCTGCTCCATCCTGACATTGTTGTTATGAGTCTTTAAAGTTATTTTGATTTCTATTTTTTGTGTGTTTTTATGATTTCATTTTCTTGCAAGTGTGAATGTTTTTCTGTCAATAATTAATCGCTTTGGAAAATATGATCTTTCTTGTTTTTACATTTTCGGTGATCTGGCTTTACCTTCATCATGTGCAACAAAAGCCAGATGAAGCGGGCCTTATTTGAACTTTGACCTCAAGATGGATCAAAAGTAGGAGGGAATTTGATGTCAGACACCTATTTGGCATTTTCTTATAGCTGCTCTGTGATTACAGGACTGCTTGATGGTTTTGAACAAAGAATAAAAATTGCAACACTTTTCTGCTGCATTACATAGAAAGGGAATGAACTATTCCAGAGCAGATAATAAATGGATTTTCAGATGAATCCTTTTATATTTTTTAAGAAAGGGAAAACGATAAGAAAAGGGAAAATGTTTTTGAAGCCAAACAATCCATTTGTGTTTAACTAGACTTGCTGCTTTCTTAGAAGCTGCATGGTACAGAAGTGAGTACATGATTGTACATTAACTTTGTATTTGATTACTTTTAATACTGACTTCCAATAAAAATGTTTCTAAGGGTTTGTGTGTTTTTCTGCTGATCTGTGAGTGTATAGGTGAAAAAGTACAAGAAAGTTCATGAATACATTAAGAACTTTTGCACAACCATGAAAACAAGATTTGTAACCATTTTAGGTCGCAAAATCAAAGTTGAATGTACCTAGTAACCTTTATTTTAAATTCTTCACATAAGGCTCTGAAGCAGCATTTGAGACCACAGATACAGACAAACATTAATCCAATGATGATTTCCCTTCATCTTTTGATCTGTTGTAAAAATGTTCCCAGTGGTCTTTCAATTCTGATTGTCGTTTTACGTAACAGTTAGAAGGTTTCTGCAGAGCGGCAGGAGTTCATTAGAAATTCACCTTTGAGTTGTGGGCGGGGCTGTTGTCATGGAGACACCCCGCCCCTTCCCCCTCCTCCAGGCTGAGAGCTCTCTGTTTACACTCTAACAGTCCCTCACACCCCAAGCTGACATTACCAGTGCAACAGTAAGGCGAGCAATATCAGAGCCATTGAAACAGGCACCAACAAAGACACACATGCATCTGTTTGTCTGTAAGTGAACAGAGTGGAGCGCAGCAGAGAGCTTTTGGCCCCCCCAGCACATTTACTACGTCACCATTCATTTCTCGTTCAAACAGTTTTTGTTCGTCTGCTACTGACTGCCACAAAGAAATCCTCAGAAGCTCAGTTTTAATCTTAAATTAGGGTATTTATACATGTCCTTCATCACTAGAAAATGCTACAAGAACATGTTGAAAAAACCATTTGAATTGGAGTCTTTGAACAGAAATCCTGCTTGTTTGCATGTTTAGAATAAGCATGTCTGCAGCAGATCACTGCTTCCTTCATGAACAGACGAGGTGAGTTAAAGCCATAGTTCTTCAGGTTCTAAACGGACCAATCAGATGTCTCAGTAAAAGCATGTGGTGCCCAAATTCAATCATTTGATTGTCAGATTCTCCTGAGCTGCTTTCAGTGGAAGGGGTGTGGTCTTCCAGTAGTTTCCCTGGAAACACGACTCCGACCAACTCATCCCAATCACCGCTGACCGCCTGCAACACGGTGGCGCCCGTAATGTAGAAAAACGACGACTGAATTGGCTTCAAGTCACTGGAGCTTTTTTTTAATTGTTAATGCTAAAGCATTTAACATATCGAGCAATGAGGATGAACAAGAGATAACAGTAGTATATCCTCTAAATAACAATACAGGTTAAAATCAGCTTGCATATAAGAAAATATTAAATTATTGATCCAAAAGCTCAAAAAACTCAAAATTATCAACATGTTTGACAGCTCTGGGGTCTAAAGAGAATTTCATCCAACAGGAAAAAGAAATACCTGGAGGCTGAGCCAAAGCCTCTTGGCTTTGAGTTTCCTGAGTTTCTTTGCCCTAAACGGTGCAGCCAGACTGTAAACTGCTGTCTGGGTCTTTCAGATGATCCAGATTGTCCTGAGCTTGTATGTGGTCATCTGTGGTGCTGTGTGTGGTCCCCGTTTGTATTTTATTCACCTTCTTTTATTACTTTACAATTAAACAGAGCACTTCAGTGAAGTCTCTTTAACACCCAAGTAAAGAAAAAAAAAGTGCAAATATACTATATAGAAAACATGGTTGACTATTAATTAGTAAAAATAGGGGATAATTGTCAATGTTAGAGAGCTTGGTGTCTATAGAGTTAGTTCTTTTAGAACGATAGCTCTTTATGAATAATTATGATCCATGTTGACATGAAAAATTATTAAAATAAAAGTGATTTTCTCCGCAAATCTTTGTATCAGTAGAAAAGTAAGATGATTCTTAGTCACGTGAAAAAGTTTGGTCACAGTCAGATCTTCAGATGATTTTCAATCAGATGTGACTCATATCTCAATTCAAATTAAAAGCGAGGATTTTCTCCCGTCATCATTGTTGCCGCCGTCTGCCTCACCGCCGTCTGCCTCAATGAGCTGACAGGCTTTTTCTCTCTTTACGATCCTGCTTAGCAAACAGAAAGAAGAGTCATTCGTGCACGAGGAGAGCTGGGATTCACACCGCAACCTGCTTACTGACAGGCATTCATGCTGACTTTGACACAACTGCAAGAATCCAACATCCTACTTTCTTATGAGGAAGTGAAGAAACAAAATACTAAAGTAATCTGTTTGTATCTTCATTTTTGTTTGTAGAAAACCTGCAGATGCTTCCACAGTTCAATGTAAACCTATAAACTATTTGCCCCTTTACTTTAACACTGAGCATTGAAACAGTGAGGGGATAGTTTTTCTATCATGTGAAAACACATTTTTGTCTGTTTGCACTGAGTATTTCCACTTTCTCTTTGCATCCCTCCGTTGTGGTCCTAACGCTGCTCACATGTGTTCTCCTCGTAGGTGATGATAGCAGGGAGTGTGGCTCTGGCCGCACAAAAGCTGCGCCTTTCCACAGTGAGTTTCCTCTTCACACTAAATCAATTTCATTTGTAAAATGACCTCAGAAAAATTAAGTTTATCTATTTTCTATTCTCCTTCTTTGACTGTGAAATAATTAATTCATTCATTTTCTAAAGTGTTTTATCCCCTTTGGGATCGTGGGTTGCTGGAGCCTAACCCAGCCACTCATGGGCAGGGAACCCCTGGGACAGGTCACCAGTCTGTCACAAACCCATTCACACCTAGGAACAATTCAGAATGATTGATGTTTTTGGATGATTAGAGGAATCCAGAGAAAACTCATGCATGCACAAGGAGAACATGCAAACTCCACACAGAAAGGTCCCCCATTGGCGACACTGTTTCAAGTCCCCAGCCAGGACTTGAACTGGGAACCTTCTTGCTGTGAGGTAAGAGCGCTAACCACTGCACCACCGTGCAGCCTGTTCTAAATGAAATGAACAGGGCATGCTCATTTCATTGACTGAAGGCTTCTTTTCATGCTACTTAAAGAAATCTGTTTTCTGTTTCAGTTGAAAGCCTATCTGGTGATGGAGATTATGACGAGTTTGTCTTCCTTTTACAATATTGTGCTGTCAATAATTGAATATATCAATGGACGCGATTCATACTGGTACACTAGCTCCAGTCTTGAGGAAACCTGTGAGAACATTCAGGTGAATAAAAACAATATTATCCGCTTTGACCATAAATTCAGAGGAACAATGAACATTGATGTTTGAAGTAAAACAAAACATCCTAACAGCAAAATAATCATTTTTATAGAACAGTATCATTCCGTTTAATGCCATTTTTTGTGTCATTTTCAGAAACTTCGTTCTCGTTTATTTGCTGGTCGTTTGCTCATCCAAATGTTGTGGACCAGATCCAAAAGTGGTGAGCAGATTCCCTTTGGTGGTTTATCAAACTGTTAACAGAAACAACATTCCTGAGATTGGATCAGAGTTAGAGATGCTCCTATTTGATCTTTGTTCCTTCAAAATTCCTATCAGTCTTTCTATACTCCTGGGACAGATTTGGAAGAAGACAAAGTTATTAAAGTAATGTTGTTTTTTACACATTTACGGAAAGCTGTGATCGTTTTCCATGAGGGAAAAGACTTCCAGTTGACCACCATGTGGACGGACATATGTGACACACTGTGGTTTAGGAACAGTTCACTTTAACTTTGCCATTTGTGCTCCTGCAGCCGGGGATCACTGTCCAAACTCTCCCTTGCAACGATGACCAGGATTCTGACCAGAAGAGCACACAAGAGTGATGCACATCCACAACCAAATACGTGCACACATATGGAACTTTATTATTTTGAATTAAGAATGAAACTTTTAACCAGAACTGATGCAGTGATGTTGATAAACTGGTGTTGAATCTAGAGACTAAAAAGAGGACAGTCCTGATTTCATTATTTTCATAGTTTGTTTTTAATGTGTGTTCATTGGCTCCATTTAGTAAATAGACATGCATGTCATTCCAACTGTTTACCTGATCTATGTAGTTCTAAAGTGGATGTTAAACGTCCTCGTGGAGGCCTTAAGCTGTGCTCTCTTGATGTTTTTTTCAGCTTTATAGATGGTTTTCAGTGATGCTTCATTTTTATTGAAGTCTCTAATCAAACTTATCTTACATTTTTGTCATTTAGAATAGCAAAGCTCTTTACTCTCAAATGATTTAGAGCAGGATATACAACTCCAGGCCTCCAGGGCCGCAGTGTCTGCATGATTTCCAGATCTCCAAGCCCTACTCATGACAGATTACCTGCTTCAGGTGTGTCCAGCCAATTAGAACATGCCAGATCATGGTATGTTGGAAAACATGCAGGAAGGCCTGGAATTGCCCATCCCTGATTTAGAGTAACAGAATGCAGTCGTAATGCCACTGACACCGGGAGATTTAAAACCATTTCTGTGCTTCTTACTTCAATAAAAAAAAAAAAAGTTTCTTTTCCAGGATGATCTAGAGTTGTAAAAACTATCAAATATAACCACTAAGAATAAGACATTTCTTCCTAAATGCCAACAGTAATTTTTGTGAGAAGTGAAGGTTTGGCAGGCTTCTTTATCCAGCACATTTAATACACAACATTTTAACAGTGCTTTACACTACAGACCAGAGATACAATTTGTAGTTAAAACACTAACATTATGAATTAGGATTCAAATCACTTAAAAAGGAGAATAAGAGACTGCAGATAAAAACTCTGTGTGGTAGGAGCTGTCTAACATCATGACGTTAAGCCTTTGGAGGTGTTCCCACTGCTGTGAGTGAATTCTACAAAGAAACTGTTCAGCACAGATTGTAGAAATCTAGAGGGAACTTGATGGAGGCAGCATGTGGATGAACTCAGACTGGGGACGAGCTCTTGGACTCTTTCTGCAATGAAAGGCGTGAGGTTTGTCACCAAGCTGGAGAGTTGTTAGTTCTGTTTACTGTAGCTAATAAGACACTTGATTGTTACTATAATCTGCAATGATTTCAGAAAATACCCCTCCCTTTTAAATCAAACCAAACTTTATTTATAAAAGTGCTTCTCATACATTTCACAAACCGAAGCGCTGTACATTTAAAAAAAAAAAAACATTCACCACCACCACTACCACCCCCTCCGTTAACACATACAACCCATGACCTCACACTGAATGAATCCTCACGCACACTGAAAAATCACTTCTTAATGAAACCTACAGAATAAACAGAAGTCTTGGCTCTGCTGTGAGGAAACAGTTTTGGGGAATCTGTCGTACCAAGAGCAGGTCGGCCACAGGAACATCAGCACCGTCATCAGCCCACCCCGACCGGGACGGCAATGGGGTCCACTTCACAGCCAAGAGGCTGCGATGTAGAACTCCAGCCGCCCCAGCAAGGGCGACAACCATGGCAACGACCCCAGACCAAGCCAGCAAACCCTGATACAAAAGATCCCCACAGAAACACTGGGAATAAAACCATAGTAAGTAAGTAATTAAATATAGAAGATGTTTTTAAAAACATGACATTGAAAGTAAGATTAAATGCATAAAAATTATATACATATACGTTTGCAACCATTTTCAGCCTCTACTCTAGCGCACGTTCAATGACCGCACGTTGCAAGTTAAACCAGGTTGAGCTTTGACCAATCAGAGACTCAGATTTGGTAGTGGCCTATGGGGGGCGTCAGCTCTTTGAAAACTGACCATGAAGGAGAAATTAATAATTGTGGTTTGTTCCGAGACGGAATTCTGTGACACCAAGTTTTCCATATGTTGATAGAGTGAAAGAAAAAGCCTGGAGCAAGATTCAAGGGATCTGAAGAGGGCCTCTTCCACCTGTAGGTGGCGGACTCACGTCCCATACCCAAAGAGAACGTGGCATCAGACCCAAAGAGAACGTAGCATCAGACCCAAAGAGAACGTAGCATCAGACCCAAAGAGAACGTAGCATCAGACCCAAAGAGAACGTAGCATCAGACCCAAAGAGAACGTAGCATCAGACCCAAAGAGAACGTAGCATCAGACCCAAAGAGAACGTAGCATCAGACCCAAAGAGAACGTAGCATCAGACCCAAAGAGAACGTAGCATCAGACCCAAAGAGAACGTAGCATCAGACCCAAAGAGAACGTAGCATCAGACCCAAAGAGAACGTAGCATCAGACCCAAAGAGAACGTAGCATCAGACCCAAAGAGAACGTAGCATCAGACCCAAAGAGAACGTAGCATCAGACCCAAAGAGAACGTAGCATCAGACCCAAAGAGAACGTAGCATCACACCCAAAGAGAACGTAGCATCAGACCCAAAGAGAACGTAGCATCAGACCCAAAGAGAACGTAGCATCAGACCCAAAGAGAACGTAGCATCAGACCCAAAGAGAACGTAGCATCAGACCCAAAGAGAACGTAGCATCAGACCCAAAGAGAACGTAGCATCAGACCCAAAGAGAACGTAGCATCAGACCCAAAGAGAACGTAGCATCAGACCCAAAGAGAACGTAGCATCAGACCCAAAGAGAACGTAGCATCAGACCCAAAGAGAACGTAGCATCAGACCCAAAGAGAACGTAGCATCAGACCCAAAGAGAACGTAGCATCAGACCCAAAGAGAACGTAGCATCAGACCAAAGAACCCAAAGAGAACGTAGCATCAGACCCAAAGAGAACGTAGCATCAGACCCAAAGAGAACGTAGCATCAGACCCAAAGTGAACGTAGCATCAGACCCAAAGAGAACGTAGCATCAGACCCAAAGAGAACGTAGCATCAGACCCAAAGAGAACGTAGCATCAGACCCAAAGAGAACGTAGCATCAGACCCAAAGAGAACGTAGCATCAGACCCAAAGAGAACGTAGCATCACACCCAAAGAGAACGTAGCATCAGACCCAAAGAGAACGTAGCATCAGACCCAAAGAGAACGTAGCATCAGACCCAAAGAGAACGTAGCATCAGACCCAAAGAGAACGTAGCATCAGACCCAAAGAGAACGTAGCATCAGACCCAAAGAGAACGTAGCATCAGACCCAAAGAGAACGTAGCATCAGACCCAAAGAGAACGTAGCATCAGACCCAAAGAGAACGTAGCATCAGACCCAAAGTGAACGTAGCATCAGACCCAAAGAGAACGTAGCATCAGACCCAAAGAGAACGTAGCATCGGACCCTTAGTGTTTAGTCACAGTCCCATTCATGCACACATTTACACACTGATGGCGGCTCCACTGTTGAACACTGGCGCCAACATATAACCACCAGGAACATTGTGGGGTTCAGCATCTTGCCCAAGGACACTTGAGCAGGCAGGAGAAGAACTGAACCTGCAGTCAGCAGTAGAGCCTCTGCTCCATGGCTGACATGACTTTTTCAGTCAGGCAGATCTAAACGGGGGAGCAAAGCAATTAAATCATTTATTTGTGAGACTAAAACTCATAAAAAGACTTTACATAAACCTGTAAAATATTCATCATCAAACGGGACTCTTCATTGATTTTTACAGTCAAGTTTCTATACGGTTCACTCCGCACAAAAATAATATCTGTGTAGTTTCCACCGCAGTCATGGTAGCCGTCGTCGCTTTACATTTGCAGCTCATCTGCCCAGTGGTCCTGGAGATCAAGGCACATGTGAGTTAGGAAGCTTCACTCACTAGCTGTCCACAGTTGTATCCACCCATGTGGCCTCACTCACCAAGGAAGAGAATTCTGTGATCTCCTCCAGGTCTCCGAGGCAGCCGTGCTTTTGACGAATGAGGCTGCCCCATAGCACTGAGCGATGGCAAGAAGGACATCCCCCCTCCACCGGCAGAAGCTGGGACGGCTCTGACTGCAAGAAATGCCTTCCGAGGCAAATTAAATGACTGCTCATCCCACAGGACGCATGGAAACAGCTCACTTTCTCTGATGCCTGGTAAAGAGAAGAAGCAGAGATTAACCAATCAATCCCTGTCTCGCACTTCTTTAGTTTATCTAATCAGAGCCAAGAAATTAAAAATGAAACAAGCTGAATTTAAAGAAATACAAAAAAAATTAAAAGAAAAAATGTTTTATGACTGGAAAACCTTTGAAAAAAATCGTTGTAGGGAAACTCCAACCTTTAAAGACCTGCGCCAATGAAAACTGTGCTTTTGGTGTTTTTAACATGTTCTTGGGGCATTTTTCTGATGATAATGACGGACATATATATAGTGAGAGAATATTAAGCTTAATATTTCATTTCTGAGTATTTATTTAAGTCGTGAATCAGGAGCAGACACAGAAAAAGCCCATGCTATGCTAAGCATCCTGTCTGAAAAACGGCACAGGTTTCTTTATTTTGGCTAAAAGCATCATACTGATAATTAAAAGACCTCTGAGAACGCTTTGAAAACAGGGTTCCCTGTGAATTAACCAAATTAACCCACTGAAGACACAGGAAGCAATCTCCTGAGGGTTTCTGACAGCTCAATCATGGCACTAAGAAACCATTTTAAGTGTGTCTTTAGCGACTACCGTCACAGGTCCTTTGCAGATAAAGCAGCTGGTGGTCTCCTCCTCCGCTCTGATCTGCAGCGGCAGCTTCTTCTTGACCCTCACGCATCCAAAAGCTATAGGGATGTGCAGAGGAGGCTGCAGAGCAGGGTCAAAGTCCATCCTGTACTCCTGTTTGAGCCAGCGGGCCGTCAGTGGCAGCCGGTTCCATGGCGCCACACGCAGCATGTTGGAGACCACACGCCAGTGAAACTGCAAGCTGGACTCTTTTCTGGAGCGCCGAGTCACATGACACAAGCGCCTGGAAGAGTGAGGATGCTGCCACGCCCATTCAAACTGTCAGACACACACCGGTAAGATGAATGATCAACAGTACATCCAGGCTCTCTGTATAAAAATGTCATTGCATTCAGTCATGAGGTCACAAGCTCCGGGTTTTTTGTCTGTTTTTTAGTCAAACCTGACAGACTTGAACATCCTAATCATGACTTTTTGTTCTCATCATCAGAAAAAACAAAAACTCTGCAGTTGAATGTCATGATGTAAGACAGTTAACTGGTCAGTTCTATGAACCTAACCCTGGATAACTACAGAAGGAACAGACGCTGACAAAACTCCAGCGAAATGCAATTAAAAACGGTCCAATCCACTTTCTATCTGGACAGGCTTTGGCCTTTATTCAGAGGCTTTAAAATGTAAATGACGATGCATCAAATGACAGCATCGTCCATGATTGACAGCTGACACTCACCCTGAGAGCGGCGATGTCAGAGGGAAAGCCGTGAATAATGAGGACCATCTCCCTGAGACAGTCAGACACAGAGAGGTGGAACACGGTGACCCAGAGGAACATGCTCAGAAACACTGCTGATGGTTCGGTGCGGAAACCATACCATGGTCCTCTTCCGCTGGTCCTCTTGGCTCCACCGCGGTGTCGGCCGGCGTTGTGCTGTCCAATCCGCCGCTCCGGGTTCACAGTAAAGCCGATGTAGATGCGGCCTTTAAATCTGGGGTTAGTGCAGTACAGCATGTACACACCAAAGAAACTCTCCACCTCCACGACCATCTTATCTTTTTACAGGTAAATACGGAATGCTTTTATTTGGGAACAGCCATCCGTGTGATCAGATATCCTTACAGAAAACACGGCTAAATGACAGGAGACTTTAAGACTGAGTGTAGTAATCTTGTGCAGATAGCCTCTCCATTATCCTTCACAAATGTGTTGCTTCAAAATTGGGAGAATAAACGGCTTTTCGTGTTTAGTAGGTCACAAAAATGCCTGATTAAAAAACAATACTTTCCGTGTTTTACTGCAATACCAAAAATATCTGTCATGTGTAATGCTCTTAATATTATTTAATTATTGTTGGTGATGAACGACAACACTTTCATATTTATCTTAGGATGTTTTTAGTGGGAATATTTTAGTTAGGCTTTCTGCAGACATCGCCCATATTTCCACTTTCAAAGCCAGTTTTCTGTTGTGTTTCACCAGCCGGACACTGATTGGCTGAAGCTCAAGCTGCCGTAACGGAATTGGACAGTTTCACAATGACGTTTGACGCACGAGGCAGATCTGCATCCGCTCCAGAGTGAGTGAAATCCGGCAGCCGCAGCAGAAACATCGATTTCGGTAAATAAAAGCGGATAGATGACCTGTTTTCTCTGTGCAGGGATGTAGAAAGTGACGAATACTCCTAATCCCATTCGTCTCATCCTGTTTGTCTGCTTCTCCAATCTGGTTAAGGTGAAAACTGTTCAGCGTTTAACGTGTTTTTGTCTTGTCTGGCAGACATGGCGATAACAGCTGATCATATCAAGAATAAACTTATGAAGGAGCTTTCGGCAGCACACGTGGTAATTGAAAATCCTTGTTGTTGTGTTGGGCAGCCTGCAGTCTCCAGAACAGATCAACATGTAAACATTGTTGATGCTCTCTAGATTGGCAAATATAGACCACAATTTTGTTTAAATTATGTTTTATCTTAAAAATGTATGTACATTTGTTTTGTTTTTTTATAAATCATCTACGTTTTCATTGTTTCATTTATTAAAAAATGTTGACAAATGTTTACTTTTATCAGGTCGAATTTGGCATGAAAAGAAAAAGCAGTTGTGAGCCTGTTGTCTGTAAAATCCTGAGCAATAGAAAGCAATCGCACAACTCCTGTAGAGCATTGGACTCTACCAGAAACAATGACGTATAAAAGTGTTAAACATGTTGAATTAGGGGCCGTTTGGACTGGACCTCTTAACCAAAAAAATCGTATCTAGTTGATATCAATAATGTGATATCCGAGCTTTTCCTGGGATCTGTACTTCAGGCTGAGACCTGAATCCCACTATAGATGTGATTGCTGTTTGCAGTGGATGCTGATCCTGTTGGGATCTCTAAAAGAGGCTTGCTTCATGACCATGTTGTTCAAAGGACTGCTGCAGATGTTAAACTGAGAGCTTCAGGTGTGAATGAGAGGATGAGGTTTCAGGAAAACTGATGTTATTCACACAGGCTACAAGAACAGCTCATTTGTCAAACACACAAAACAATATTGTAGCACACACACTGAAAGCTTTGCGTTATGACTTATGTGTGTTGATGGATAATGACAACATTTATCTGGGCTTTTTCCAGGATGTGGAGGACACCTCACCCAACAGATGTGCTACTAGTTTCAAAGTCCTGGTGGTGTCGTCACAGTTTGAGGGCAAAGCTCTGCTACAGAGACACAGGTGGGACACAAAAGCAGTAAACATGGGCTTTACGTTGTCCTGGATTACGTTTCCTGTTTTGTAGCACATTAGAAAGCAAATGATTATGAAGAGCAGAAACCTGTAAAAACTATGACGTCAGAGAAATCCACTTATCGACGCTCCACCTGCAGAAAAGAGAGAGAAGCTTATGGAGACGTCAGAGTGGAGGGACGAGAACACAACTTGATGTTCAAATCTGAAAGAGATCAGTGGCTGGAGAGAGGGGAGCCAGACAACAGAGGATGGGGGTGTGAGGATGATGCTGGGGGTGAGGAAGATGAAGCAGATGAGGACTTCAATGCCAGGTTGGACAGAAAGGAAGAAGAGGAGGAAGGAGAACTTTGGAGAAGTGATTGATGAACGTGTAGAGAACACAGAGGAGAAGAGGGGACGTTGTTGAGCAGGAAACAGCAAAGATCAGTGAGGATGAAGAGTGGAGAGGTCTGGAAGAGTTTAGCAGAGGAGGAGGAAGAGTTTCTGACTTTAACAAGATCTAGTGAAAGGATGATGAGGAACGGAGGAGAAAGGTTCTTGTTCCATTTTGAAGAAGCAGAGAAACTACAGAGGAGTAAAACTGATGAGACTCAAAGAATTATGGGAAAGAGAACTGGAAGCTAGACTGAGGTCAGAACAACATTTTGGTTTCTGGAGAAGAACAGAGACGGTCAGAAGGAGCTGCTTTGTAGATCTAAAGACAGGATCCAGAGAGAAGAACTGTGTTTGGATGAGGAAGTCTGGAAGGAATGTTGGAGACGCTCCGGACATGGATGTCGTGACAAAAATGTTTTGGACACGTTGAGAGGAGGAACACTGAGGATGCTGGTGAAAGGATGCTGAGGTCTAGAGGAACACCGAAGAGGAGTTTCATGGATGTAAGGGAGGAGGACATGATGGTGAACAGAGGATGCGAAGGAAAGGATTAAATGAAGTCAAATTAGATGTTGTGGCGCCCCCTAAGGGGAGCAGTTGAAAGATAGAAAAAAGAGCAGAAAAGAAGACTTAGACTTTAACTGCATACAAAGAGGACATGCAGAAAGACATTTAAATCTCCTTCATGAAAATATATATTATGTTGTGCATTAGACATGTGATTAACTTGCTCCACAAATAACATTTTGATGAAGTTCTAATAAAGTGTTCCTGTGTGCATCTGCATGTATGTTCTCTAAAAAGGTTACAATATATCATGAAAAGTTCGATACTTTTAGTCAAAACTGAAAGTCGTATGTTGTGTCATGTGTACACACAGACTGAAATGTTTCAAACCTTCATTTCTAATCATTTTATGGTCTATAAATAAAGAAAATCAAAAGTTTAGTAGAAAATCTCATTAGACAATAAGAGGATGTTTTCCTCACTAATGTGAGAAAACTCTGCTCATCTTGATGCTTGTGGTTTTGTGGTTTTGCCTCATTTTGCATGAATCTCTGCATCCCTGCTCTGTAGCCTGAGGCTCTGCGGATGTGCAGCGGTGGAACGGAGGCCCAGCTCGCTCTGACAGCAGTCTGCAGCTCATCCACATGGTTGGGCTGCTGTCTCTCATCTTCCTTTTGACAACAGTCCACAGATCAGGTCCAGCTCCGACAGTCTGCTGTTCTTCAAACACAGTAACAGCTCCATCGTTGAAGCAGCTTTCACTTCCTGTGTCAGTGTGGGCGGGGCCAAGTCCTGCTGGAAAATAAAAGCAGCTCGATGAGCTAGGAGGATGGGTTCTGGATGCTCTGGATGCTCTGACTCCACCCAGTCCTGTGATGCTGCTCCGGGGGTTTCTCTCTTAAAGTTCTTGTTGCTGCTGAACCTTTTCCTTTCACACTTGTTGGTGAAGGACCTTTCACGCCTCGTCCTCCTTCTGAAGGGTGTGTGTGAACATCTAGCAAGTCTTCCTCATGATTATGCAGCTGCTGTTAAAGAGATGTCACCAACAATGAACTTTCTAAAAAGGTTCTTGTTTTTGGAGACTCTGAATTCTATGTTTCTGTAAACTAAAATGATAAGAAGCTTGAAACATTTCAGTCTGTGTTTACTGGTCCCAAAAAAACGGAGTTTCACTATTTAAAGACTGAAAAGATCAACTTGACTTTCCCAACATTCAGGTTTTTGCTGCACGTGTACGCAGACACTCTTCTTTTTTCCCTCAGGTGTGTGAATGTTGTGGTAAAGTCCCGGCTGTGTTTGCAGGATGGTGAACACGTGTCTTGCTGAGGAGCTGAAAGAAATCCACGCCTTCGAGCAGAAGACCCTCACTCCAGAGCAGTGGCAGAAACAGCATTCACAGTGATGGGCCTCATCCCTTTCTCCTACTTTTGATCCAGCACAAATGCGGTCTCATTTTCCAGCCGTGAGATTAGCAGCCGAATGCTTTGCTGAGCTTTTTATCCAGTGTTTGAAATGAAACCCAGATCTCCTGTAGTTGACGTTTAATAATAAAACCTGGATTCTTCCTTTTTTCCTCCTCTCTAGTATGTCGTATCAGATATGTGAAGACAAGCTTCGTGTTTCCATCTTAACCTCTCTCCAGGATCCAGGATGATCTTTTCAGTTGAAGTCATTCATCTCACTGTTTAGTAGAACACGTTGTGACTGAATGATGATGCTTCATCCTGCTCTCATCACATCTCTGTGTTCTGCTGAAGCTGGAAAAACACGACTAGAAGATTCAAAGCTCCACTTTAGTTACAAAACCTCCATCCATCAGTGTGTGTGGGACAGGCCTGGGTTTGGCCAGCCCCACTATGGGATGCAGGTAGAAAGGGGGGGATGTCCTGTTTGTTTTTTGTTTTTTTGTTTTTTTACGTTTTTCTGTAAACAAAATGCCTTTTTTCTGCAGGTAATTTTTCTGTGTTTTCTGTTTTTTGTGTTTCTTTTGTCATTTTTATTTCTTGCCTTTATCTGGCCTTGAGTTGGGACGTGTGCGTGACGCCAGAAACGACAGCGAACTTCTCCCTGCGTGGTTCTGACCCAACGACTGCTTTCTGTAAATGTCAGAACCTGCAGGGTTTGTGTCCCACGAAGAGATCTGATGAGTATTTAGACACTTCTTTTCAACATCAGTTGTGTATTTTTCTTTACCTGCTTGAAAACAGAAGTGGACAATTCTCCAGTTTCAGTTCAAACTAGCAGCAGCGGTGGATCGAAAGCAAATAAAGTGATGTATTTACGTTAAAAATCTGGTCTTTATCGTTTGGGTTCAGCTGTTTCTGTCCCGCACCTTTAGGCACAGTTCTTTTGACTAATCTAAAGGGATTTCGTAGCTGTAAATAAGTTCTATGAACTGGATGATTCTTTGTTAAACTTGATTTTATGGAGGTTTGATGTTGAGCCTGAAAATGAGAGAGAATTTTAAAAATCATTTAAACTGTCTTTATTGTGGTCCATGCGTTTGTAATAGAGATCTTAGTGGAAGACAGTGACTGAAGAGGCCTCACAACACTTCTCTGTTCCTGTTTTCATCTCTTTTAAAGTCATTTTCCTCTTCTTCATCCCGACACATTAATCCTGTCTAAATTCATTGATCTTTATGACTGGCAGGATGTTTGCAGTCAAACCGATTAAAAATGACAAGAGTTTTTGGAGATTCCAAACCTATTTAGCAGCATTGAAATGGATGGAACTGCTGAAAGCGGACTCAGTGCTTCATCCTCTTGACCCTTTGTTTGCAGAAATGCACTGATGTAATAAGCATACTCTCTGCAGGAAGGATTTTGCTGTGAATTCTGCTTGCGCTCATGGAAACCCACAGAACCTCTGGGTGAGCTGTGAGTTCCTGCTGCATCCTCTGTTCAAGAGGAGCAGATAGAAAGTTTACTTTAAAGACAGCAGGGAGCTGTCACTCCGGGGACTTTAAAAGGTCTTTGTAAGTGTGGCGCCCTGCAGTTCATGCAGCATAGCCACTACAACAACAGTATCAACTCATGGAGTTCATAAAACAAGTAAAACATCTCACCAAGCCAACACGAACATGTGGAAATGGAACCTGGACTTTTAACATGTCAGTGTTTTCTTAAAAACCAGCTGATCAGGAGTGAATTCCAAATAATTGATCTCAGGATGAATCCAATCCTCTGGTGGACGTGGGTGCTAAAGGAACCTGCAGAACCTGGCCGTGAGGCATTTCAGCAGAGATCAGCTGGAGTGGCTCACCTAATGGAAGCGAAAGGATGGAATTCTTCCTGCTCAGTGAATTCGGTTTCACTTCAGTGCATGTGTGAAGGTGACGGCATCAGACGGCTCCTGCAGAGAGATCAAGCGTTTCAATTGAAACACAGCGAGGCTGGCTCATTGATTGTTTTTGTCATTTCTCGTCCAGCAGGGATTCATTCCTGTTCCTGTGGACCGACGTGGTTCTTTGAATGTAAAGGCTTCTTCTGCAGGAGTGTACATTTGAACAGAACGCAGTCAGAAAGTGCTGTTTCTTGAGGTAAAGAGCTCCTCATGCAGCATTGTTCTCTACTAAAGCTGCAGACAGACTCAATCTTGTCCATAGTCACAAAAAACAGGTTCAATGGTCAAGAACAGAAAGAAAATCCGTAAAGTTCACACGCGTGTACATCTGCAGGGACGCTGCTGTCCGAGCCGTTTAAAGATGAGCCATGTGTGGACATTCAGTGTTTGACTGACCGTTTGCTGTGCTGTCGTCATGACACTACAGTCATGTTACCGTTCATCAACCAAGAACAGGAAGTTCTAATGCTGAAGCCCAAAAACCAACGTTCCAGGAGCTACACTGACGGGATCGGTTCAGCTTGGAGGAGCGCAGTCTCGTTAGCTGATCTGATGTCAGGTTGATGTCTTCAGGTGCAGCAGGTAACCTTACCTGCTGAACTTAATTAAAGCCTTTTAGTTCCAATTGTTCTGACGGCTGTCTGCAGGAGAAAAATGGGAAATCCAGTACGGATGCATGTGATGGAGGAACCTGGAGGACACCCATCAGTACCTGCAGTCAGGTGCTCTGACCGGGTCTCAGGTCATCACTGTCCTCACATTCCTAAATGCTTTTAAATTGTCCGACAGCAAAATCTAGGCTGGAATGGAAACTGGGTTCTGCACGGTGGGGCAGCGGTTAGCACACTCAGGTTCTGGTTCGAATCCCCATGAAGACCTTTCTGTGTGGAGTTGGCATGTTCTGCTCATTCGTGTGGGTTTTCTCCGGTTTCTTTTTGCTCTTTTCTGACTCTGAAGAACATGTTTAAAAGCAATTGAGTTCCAAAAGGCATTTCTGTGGATTTCTTTATTGAAATTGGTGTGAATCAGGAGCAGATGAGAAAATGCTGTTTGACAGAAAATATGCTGGACGGGTCACAACCATCAGCAACGTGAAGGGGAAGGGGGGCGGAGTTACTCTGCTCCAACAGTCTCACCCACTACTCAGAGGTGAATTCCTAATGAATATCTGCCGCTCTGCAGAAACTATGTCCTAGAAAACAACACTGTTTTTTTATTTAAGCTAGAAACAGCAGAATCATCGTTAAAAGACCACTGGGAACACCTTTACAACGGATCAGAAGATGATCAGAGTGGGACTCTAACTGCTATCTCTAAATTCACAGCCTCCTGCCCGTCTGACTGCTTCAGCATGGATTCTTCAAAAGGTTTTTCTCTCATTCTGAGTAAACTTGTTTTCAGTTGAAGTGTTTTCTATCAGATCAAGTCAACTCCAGCTGGACTAAAAGGAACAGAATGAGTCCCATGTCTACTCAGCTGTTACTCACAGCTCTCAGCAGGAAGCTGCTCTGGTTGAAATTACAAGGTCTGTGTCATTCACCCCTGAAAGAGCATGAGCCTTCATTTGAGGGGGTAAAAACAGTCAATGCAAACACACTCCCCCATGCAAGGTCTTCCATTAGTGCCCCCTTAGGAGGGTAAGTGGTGGAAATAATCCTCACATACTGGATAGCCATGGCCTTTGTCTTTTCCTCTATTATCCGATGGATGAAATCACATCAGAACCCATGCATGTCTTTGAAAAAACAAATACATTTATATATTCATGCATACAGGATCCACTGATGCAAACTACTGCAAAGTACACAGCGAATGAGTTCAAATGTGAATGACATTTCCATGTTTCCTTTGGGTTCTAACGTGTGGAGGCCTCTTTGTTTTGGCTCTGAGTTGTGCGTTTAAACCTGCCTGGAGTTTTCCATAAGGATCTGTCAAAACCTTCAGGAATGACGTAGACTGCACTCGTCATAGTTGTGTTCCTCCAGATCACACTGGAACAATATTTTATCATTTTGTCTTATGCAGGATGTCAAAGCCTTTTCACAGAAGTATTGTTTTCCTTTTTTTGGCTCTGATTTGGTATGAAATAAGTTCTGATTTACACGTTCCTGGGAATGTTCTGACTTCCCTTCATCCTCTGCATCAGTGATGGAAACTGGAACAGACAACAAAGTTTCCAGCACGTTTAACTTTACGAGTGTTCTTCTGGGGTTTTCTTTTGTTTGGACGCTGATATGGATGCTGACTTATTTGTTTCTGTTTTGTTGTTGCTGGAAGAAAATGCAGTTTTATTTCCAGTGGTTGTTCAGCTTGTTGAAAAGGTTTTCATTTGGCTCATAAACTCTGACTGGATTACTGTGAATTGGGATCATGCGCTAAATTTGAAAGTAAACTTGTTTTTGGATCAGAGTATAAGCATTCAACATGGGAGGTCTAGAAAGACTGAAACACAGTCATGATGAGCAGTTAGTTGTGGAATACTTGTTGATAATCTAAAGAATTAAACATCTCTCTACTGTCAATAAGATTCCTCATGTTGTATAATCCAGATAAGAGTGAGTACGAGTGTTTCTCTGGAATACATAAATGTACTTGGTTTCATTGCTGTATTGTCTTATTTCATATATAAAAGTGTATTTGTCGTTTGGCACTATTTACTTTCATGAATGACTCTTGTTTGTTGCGTTTAACATGGCGTGCAGCTCCCCAGGCTCGTATCCCAGCAGGCCTTGCAGGTTGCAGACAAAGCGGTAAACATAACGTTTGCCGGCTGTCTTACAAATGATGTTCTTGTCGTAGTAATAGCGAAGACCACGACTCAGTTTCTCATAGTTCATCTTGGGTTTGTTTTTCCTCCTGCCCCACAGCAGAGCTACCTACACACAAAAACACAAACACACACAGCATGAAGTGGACACACTTTACACTTACTGTCATTTTTAATGCAGTCATGAAAGCATCTGCATGTAAAGATCTAAGACTCAGAGTGAGTCTTTGGGTCACTGCACTCTTATGAACTGAAACTTTGCTTTGTATTTGTGACTTTTTAAAATATGTGTCATTTGCATAATGTTTCAAGTTAACCCAGGAAAATGTCAAACAGTCGGGGTTCAACGATGCATTTTAACAACCATTCCATTCATATCATCATGGTTGATTTTGGTTCACATTGAACAATCCGATCTGATCCGATTGACTGATCTAAAATAGATCAGAAAACAGTGTGACTCCGAGATAAACAGCTGCTGCTGAACAGTGCAGCTGAAGTTTTCCAGATTCTTTGAATTTCTTCTAAGTGAGTCAATATTCATTTCTATAGCACCTTTCCCAGATAAAATTTACCAAGAACTTCACAAAAGTAAAACAACTAAAATTACAGTCAGTAAAACACAATAAAAGACAAAAAAAAAGATGAACAAAGTTTTGGTTTGAAGACCTCAGCGACTGGACTGAAGAGTAGGGGTTAAAAGGTCAGCAATGCACTTGGGAGTTTGTCCATCAAGTAGAATTTTAAATTCAATTCTAAATGGAACTGGGAGCCAGCATAAAGAGGAGAGTAGTGGAGTTATGTTTGCTCGTTTCCCAGCTCCTGTTAAAAGCCTCTTCACAGAGTTTTGGACGAGCTGCAGACGTTTTAAAGAGCTTTTGCTTAAACAGGTAAAAAGTGAATTACAATAGTCCAAACGTGAAGAAATAAATGCATGAATAATCATCTCCAGGTCAGGTCATAAGATGTGTTTGACTTTTGCCACATTCCTCAGGTGATACATGCAGTTTTTGATCATTTGTTTCCAAAGTTAGAGATTTGTCAAACAACATCCCAAGATTCCTGACAGACCGGACAGAGGAGCTCAGGGAAACAAGGTGGAGTTTGATGGAAGGGATTTAGTTGTCTGGGGCAAAACCTCTGTCTTCTGAGTATTTAGGTGTAAATGGTTATTAGATAACCATGACTTAATCTCAGATAGACAGTCCAGTAAACTGGTCAAGATGTTAACGTCTGTTTCAGGGAAGGAGCGATATAGCTGAATGTCGTCTGCATACAGATGGTAAGAAATGTGGCGAAATTTACTAAATAGTTTGCCAAGAGGGATCATGTATAGAGTGAACAAAACAGGGCCCAGGACTGAACCCTGAGGAACACCACAAGAAACGTATTCCATTTCAGAGGTTATTGAACCTAGACTGATGTTGAAAGTTCTTCCTCTGAGATATGAGACAAACCAATCTAGAACAGACCATAATCACCTTGAAGAAGCGCAATCGTAATGTTGTGATCAACAGTATCAAATGCAGATTTGAGGTCCAGAAGCACCGAGACAGACAACTGGCCAGAATGTGCTGCCGTTAGAGAGCTTTAAAAGAGCTGTTTCTGTCTGCTGTGATGGAACTTGATTGTATGTATGTTACAGTAAAATAAACCTCAATGAATCCACATGCTGTTTTCCCAGATTGATTGTTGATTTATCTCGTTTTGAAATGTTTTTTTCAACAGGACACGTCGATTGGATTTGATTCACAACTTGTCTCAGACAGATCGATCTGGTTGGATTGTAGGAATCTAAACTGATGCATCGTTACACCCCGATTTAAAATGCACGTTTACCTCATCAGGGTCCGTTAGCTTGAATTCCCAACCATCTCCTGTCCAGCTGATACAGGACTGACAGCTGCGGTCCGTCAGAAGCTCCAGCAGGAACTGCCACAGCTGAATAGGACCACTGCCTAAAAACAAATGATCAGCTTGTGGGATTTTTCTCCCTAAGCTCCAGTTGAATCTGTTTCCACAGCTGTACTAACCAGTATAACCAGCAAGAATGGCTGCTGGGATCATAGCTCTGCCCAGATCTGTTTGGTTCCCCACATACTCCTTGAAGCTCTTGTGCTTGTGTGGTGCCATGAAGGCGTCGTCAGGCAGACTTTCCCCCATCGCCGGCTCGAGGTCATGGAGCGGAGCGGTCCACAAAAGAGAGCTGGTGAAGTTAGAGCCTCCACAGGTGGAAATCTTTCGGTCTGAGAGAGCCTCTGGAGGTTCAACAGATCACAAACACAACATGAGGCGAACACGTCAGAATTTAGCTTAGAACGAGATCGTCTTACTCCAGAAATGTTCTGGATCTGTGCTTCCGTCAGAAGGCTTGGCTGAGACAAAATCACCTGCATCGTTGTGTGTTTCTTGCATGGGGGCTGCAGAGCTGAAGGGCCCTCCGGCTTTCATCAGACAGCAGCCGTCGTGCTGTGCAGTCGGGGGCCTCAGAGTCTGGAGGTCGGGGCCCTCCCTGGAATCATACTGCACGTGGTCATCCTGCTCATCTGCAGGGTCTGGAACATAGTCAGAGGCGTTTTCTGGGGGGAAACAAAGGGGGGGAGTGCTGTGTGGTACTGGAGCTAAATGAAAGCCAAAGTATTTTCTTTGAATCACCTTCATAGATTTGAAGCTGACAGTAGGATGGAGCTCTGCAGATGGAGGAGGAAGAACTTCTTTCATCCTCTCTGTCTGTGGACACAATCATTCTTTGAATGAGGAGCTCCAATGATCTGTCGGATGGAGTTTCATTCCACTGAAACCTTTTTTTTTAGGTTTTGGACTCCCAGCCCAGAACCTTTGGCGTTTGATGTTCTGTTCTTGAACTACAGCTGGTGTATTACATTTTCAGTTCTCTTTTTACATTTTGGGTTTTCAGAAGTGATTTTCACAGAAAAAGTTCAATATATTTATATTGTTCTGTGGATTTAAAAGGAGAACTCTGTGTGTGCTTTTGTTTCTAGTAGATACATCTTATAAATAAGTACACAGTTCACATTATTATAATCAGAAAGTATATTTAAAAGCCTGTTTTAGTGATAAAGGATGGTGGATAAAGTACTCCAGCTGTTTGCCTTCTGCCATCTATGCTTAATATCAGTAGTTTCTTCACCAGTTTCAATAGATTCATCCAGTTGAAGCAAAGGTTTCTTGACCATCAGGTTTTGAATGTCTTTGTATTTCTACATGAGAGATTCTTTGTTTCCAGCATGACTCAAAGAACATCGGAAAACCCTGCAGTGAGACGTGTCCTCACCTCCTCTCATGGTGTCCAGGTGCTCCCACAGGATCTCCCCTGCGGTGCCGTCACTAGTTAGGCTCAGGAAGGCCTCCCTGTTCAGAGCGCACAGCTCGCCGCCCTGCAGGCCCCTCAGGTCTGAGTCCAGGCTTTGCAGTCCAAACTCAGCCTGACACCAGTCCAGCCAGTGGTTTACCTCCCATTCAGTCCACAACATGGGGTCTTCACATGCAGGGGTGTGTAGAGAGGAGACATCAGTACAGATGCTTTCATCAGTACCAAACTAAAGGGGAAGTCTGCATCCTTACCACGCTGGAGGTGGCAGCTGATGATCTCCTGGGCAAAGCCGGCAAAACTGGCCTTCATGGCCTGACTCAGGACCTCCCTGCTGGTGGGAGTGAGAGGAGGAACGTCCAGGGAGTCCAGCTCTGGAGCAACAATCCACAACAACTAACCTGACAGTTAAGGCCTGCTTTTTGAAAAACTACTAATGTGCCAGTAATATTTTTGAATCGGATTTAAAAACAGGAATAAATGAGTTTTCTAGTTTGTTAAAATTCTCATCTGATTATTTTAGAGGAAAAATATGACATTTTAATAACTGATCTCAGAAATTACAAATTAATCTTAAAGAAACAACATCAAGCTTTCATCAGTTTGCCATTTGTGTGCAGGTCTCAACCAGACATTTCATTTTATTTTGAAAAACCTCTTCTTCATGGGCCCAAAAAACATGAAGAATAATGACAGCTCAGATGTAGTATTTCTGTTAAAGTTCTGACTGTCTGAATGAAACTCAAACACGGCCGAGTGAAGGTCAAAGTTGACTTGAATTCTTTCTCAGTGTCCCATAGATGTACACAGTAAATTACAGATGCTATTTATAGTCTGTGATCACAAATGTAAGTGTAGACTGATGGTAGCATTGACATTAAAAAACATGCAAGACAATCCTGATAACTGCTCGGAGTCATGAATGAGACTGTGCCGCCTGTTCTCGTGTGCAGAGTTTAGGATGCATGTTTGTCCAAAGAGACAACCACAGGTCCAGTAAAACCTGTAAAATCCTTCTTTCAAATTCTAGATGCTTCTCTGAATTTACAAGAGTTAGAAATATAGCCCAGGTTCTGACTCGTAAGCTGTTGGTACGTCCTGACTGTGACTTTAAACTAAAACATGGTATCTTCTGTCATGTTCAGTCCTGAACGACTGGCTAAAACAAAGCAGTGAAGGAAAAACTTACCATAAATGCTGCCGTCCATACCGGTGTTGGGTCTGAGGGATCAGCTGGACGAAACATCAGACCGCCAAGCGGAAGGAGCCTTTAACAGGAAAGCTGTGAGGGGAGGAGTCTGGACCTGTTAGACAATCACACACATGTGGGAGGAGACAGGTGGGACATTGAGCCAAGCTCATCAAACAATGGATCCATGAGAATACCAGAGAAAACGAGAAGGTATGACCTGTAGGAACTCCTGGAGACATCAGTGTGATGGAAGAACACCAGTAATGGGTTCTGTGGTCCTCCTGGTTCATGGTATATTCCACATCAGAAACATGGATCTGGGTTCTCATGAGTCAAGGTAAATACAATGTGAAAAACCAGAATTCCCAGCTTTCTCTTTTCTCCAGGTTTAGCCGTCATGCAGATCAGGTGAAGCCAGAGAAAGTCAGAATCACAGACCCTTTCCAAACAATGAGAGCATCATGAGGAGTGTTTTCATTTCCAGGAATCCAGTTAAGGGCTTTGAGAGAGTATAGATTCAGGGCCCACTGTCTTACCCACAAAAACAGGATTTCAGAAAAGGAGAAACCTGTGGACAAAGCATCGTTTAGCTCTCCATTTTTGTGAAAAGATAAAGATGGAGATCATGATCACATCAAACCAGATCAAGCTGTTCCTCCCCTCATTCCACTCTTTCTGGATGTCTGCAGGTTCTTGAATCCTTGATGACGGGCTGAAGCCCACGGCCGTCTCTTTTCTCCTCACATTCTGTCCTTCCATCAGACTTTCTGTTGATCTGTTGGACACAGCGCTGTGTGAACAGCCAGCCTCCTTATCCATGAACTCTCCAGACGATGGAGGGATCCGTGATGCTCTTCTGGATAGTTGTCAGATCTGAAGTCTTCCTCATGTTGAACTGAAGCAGTTTAAAGACATCTGGTGACGCTGTGCAGGAGCTTTGAGTTTAGCAGATGATTAGTTGATGAAACTCTGTTTAAAAACATTCATGTCCTGCAACACTGGAGCAGATTTCTACACAGTTTTCTCCTTTCTTCAAATCCTGTCTTTGTGGGTTTTAGGAGCTGGAAGCTCCGATTTATGAAGAATAAGCAAAGAAATGCTTGAAATCAGTTCAACAGTGGATCCTGCATCTGTATTCTATCTAAGGTTCATGTTTTTGAATGGAATCATAGAAAGGGTCTGCATCTCTGGATACCTTTCGTTCTTGAACTGTCACAGCAGCATCCATCCTGCTGCCAATCATCTGATTCCCTCCACCTGTACCTGCTGCTATATCTCTGTCTCTGCCCTTCACTCTCTGTTGGATCGTTGCACTACAAGCTCTCATTCAACGCTTCAGCTGTGGTCATGCTCGCCCCTCAGCCTGACTATACCAGCTATCCTGCTTAGCCTTTGTCCAGCCTTTTATCCAGACGTCTTACTGCCTCCAGCTGCCTTTACATGCTCCGGTCTCTCTGCTGCTCCATTTCTCCCAAAGCCTCGTAAGTCACTGCACCTTTGACCTTTTGGAACCTTCCCAGAGATCCCTGGGGATTTTGAGTTAAACTTTGGCATTAGAATTGGTGACTAAGCCTCAGGATCCTGAGTTTTGTCACCCCCCTTTAAGTGTCTTTTCTCCTCAGTATCACCTCTACCTGGAGCCACACCTTCCTTGCCGTACCGAGGACTCCACTCCTCTTCCTCCTGCAGTCTTCTGTCCTCATCCCAGTTATCCTCCTTTCTGTTTATGCTTTCCCTGCTTCAGGCCATCATTAACCCTCTCCTGTCTCTCTAGCATAGATCTGCTGTTTGTCTCCAAGCCCTGAGGGGAGCCTCTGAGTCAAAGCTTTAATAAACCGGGTTTCCTGAGTTTGTCTACTTTTTTATGTCCACTAAGGTATTACAGTAAGCAATCATTCATGTATTCAAACGTTAATAGAATCTGTTTTTACTGAAATAGCTGTGATAAATTGAGCTCAGATTGGGTTAAACAGTTTCGTCTCAGAGGAACTGAGGGCTGTTGGGGGGAGAACTACATTTATAACAGGAACCAGGAGCTCCACAGCTAAAGTGATGTTGATCGTGATTATTCGATGTTCTTCCAAAAAGATTTTTCAGCTGGTATTCATAAGGTCAGATCTTTCTCTCCTGCCTACAAACTCCCTCTGGTTATCCCTTTCTGATCTGATGTCAAATGTTCCTGATGAACATTTTAGGATGTCTCTGTTCAGAGTTTACATGAAGTAACTCTGCAAACAGTGGTTAATATTCTGAGCGTCATCACTGATAAATGTTTTTATCTTCATAAATTCCCTCGTTTCTCTTCATCAGTGAGGTTTCCTTCATCCGTCACATCACTGTTGTGTATTTTCTCTGCTCCATCCTTAAAGTGTGCTGTGTGTCCACATGACCATGAGACAGAAACAGTCTGTTGTCCATGAGAGCAGTTCAGATCAGCTCAGTGAATCTGTGCATGGATGTGTTTTCAGCTTTATTTTTCAAAATAAAAGCATTGACAGTGAGAGCAGCAGGTTGTGCTGCTGCCGCCTTTCTGGTTGGAGCAGCAGCAGAACCACAGGATGGTGCTACAGAGCATCATTACTGTTTCAGTGTCAGGCCTGACTGATGCAGCAGCTAAAATGCTGTTTCCACAGTTAGATCATTTAGTTTGCAGGCAGAGAAACATTTCCTTCTAGGTCACTTTTGAGAGTTAAACAACATGAAGAAGACACACAACATGCTACAGACATCTCTAAGCTGACATTAGCATTCAAGCACTCCACTATAATCAGTAATCTTAATGGACACAAATACATTCCTTTAACACCTTCAAACAAGTACAGACACAACAGTGGAGTGTGTGTTTATGAAACATTAACTGGGAGTGAAGGAGCTGCAAACATGGAGAAATGTCTTCCTTCTGCAACACATGTGGAGCGGCTAAAACACCATCTGACCGCCTCCAGCAGGAAGACATCGCTTTGGATTTCTGCTGCCTTTTGTTGAGGAGGAATGTCAGGAACGCAGATTCAAATGTTTCCGTGTCTAAAACATCAAAGTAGAACGCTAACAGATCCATGAAACATCACTGTCCCAAATGAAATCAAACATCGTCATGATTTAGATCAGGAACAGCCAACTCCAGGCCTGGAGGGCCGCATTCCTGCATGTTTTCCAGCATCCCATGCTCTGGTGTGCTCTAATAGGCTGGACACACCTGAAGCAGGTAATCAGTCACCAGTATGACCTGGATATCTGGAATCGATGCAGACACTGCGGCCCTCCAGGCCTGGAGTCGCCTATCCCTGATTTAGATGAAGGCTGAGAAATCTAAACCTCTAAAAACTAACATTTTAAACGTTCAAATCTCTACACTCCTGACACGGGGACTTGGAGATGTAACGGTCTCAGTCAGAAGTGAGAGTTTGAATACTTTGTGCACAGAAAACGTCAAAATAATTCTATGTAAATCTCTGTCACCAAAGAGAAAGCAAGACGAAGTGGAAGGCAGAGCGGCAGAACGAGGAGGAACACTAAGGAAGCAGGAAGAACTCCACAGCGTGAAGAGAGGAGCCGCAGGGCTGGTCCCCTCAGGCTGGACCGCCTGGTGTGCCACACGGTTAGCGGGGATCGTCAGGGGCAGCAATCTTCTCCAAGCTGGGCTCCATGCCCCAAATCTCCCTGGCATACTGGGAGATGGTGCGGTCACTGGAAAATTTCCCACAGCCGGCGATGTTATGGATCACCTTCTTGGTCCAGGCTTTGGTGTCCTGACCACAGAAAAACCTTGGTAAGTAACTGACATAAGTGCTGTAAATAAGGTTATATGTTTAGTGAACACACAGCCCTCAGTGGGATTTACCAACATATCTGTGGTTTTTAACCAATAATGCTGTTACTCCCCAGTACTAGATCGATGTTTCTATTTGCGTCGGCAAACTTCCCATCCCTTTACAAATATGACCGTCAAATGAAATACAGAAAAAATGTCATATTGTTAAAAACCCACCAACATGAAGGGAGCACTGTCTACACTGACGATCGTTTTCAAACCACTGCATCCCTCAAACAGGTCAATGTTCATTTGAATCTTTTAGATTCTTCTCAGCAAAGGTCATGACAGAAAACAATGATGCAGGAAAAACTGTGTAGGAAATGTTTACGCGTCAGACTGGAGAAAACAGAAGAATGCCAGAGTTTTAATGACAAAGTAAGGAGGACAGCTTTGGTTAAACCTGTAGAGATCTGCAGTGAGACCTCAAGCTTTTCTTTCCTTGGACTGACCTTGTACAGAGCACTGACTTTTTCCTGACACTTGATGTAATCTTCATAGTCTGCAAACACCTTAAACCTGAAACACATTGAAACAGTGTCAGAATCACTGATCCATCCCTGCAATCACTACCCAGATTCTCGTTTTTGATCAGGACATCATTCCCTCCGTCACAAACAACAAGGGATTCTGATAGAACAGGTCTGATGTGGATGAATGTGAGTCTGCAGTCAGTCTGGATTCTTCATCTCAGCGGTTTGAGCTCCGACCTGTCATGGTGCATCAGCATGTTGACAAGGTCCTTGAAAAGGCCCGGATGGTCTGGACTGAAAAAGCCTCCAGAGATCTGGTCCACTGCCTGCTTCAGCTCTGGGATCCGGTTGTAGTACGACGCAGCATCATAGCTGAGAGATGAAATCAGATGACAGGATATGAGATCATCGCCCGTTGGCTCTTGGAAAAACATGACAAAATGATAAAAAACAACACAAGTGTAACAACTGCTTTTAACTTTTTCTACTACCGTTGTCGGATTTCGACTGCAGCTCCTAAACCTGTTCAACTCAACCACAGCAATCCTTCTGGCTCCAAACGATCAGAACGACACGTTGACTTTTAGCTGAATTAGAGGTGAAGCGTACCCTTTCTTGTCTAGAGCCTCCACATCGTGCACCCTCATGCCAAAGATGAAGAGGTTTTCCTCTCCAGCCTCCTCGGCCATCTCCACATTGGCTCCATCCATGGTGCCGATAGTGAGAGCACCGTTCAGCATGAACTTCATGTTTCCGGTGCCGGAAGCCTCGGTACCGGCAGTGGAGATCTGCTCCGACAGGTCAGCTGCAGGGATGACTACAGCAAACAGACAGGTGGAAAACAGTGCATGCTATAGTACACTGGTATTACAGCCAGATGAAGAGAAGAAGGTAAATTATTCGGACTAAAACACATGTCTGCGAACTCAAAAATATCTCTAGATTATTGCTAGTTACTGCAACACGACTACTTTGTTGTGTGAAGACACTTTAGACTCGGATCATTTGTGAGCCTGAAATATTTGATTTGTAACTCATAGGCTACTAAAGCACATGTACGCACAGATGCATGAGTGCATGAGGGGCTGTGAGACTTCACAGCTTCAGGTTTGTGTGTAGATGCTGTGTTGAAATACATACATAAACACATACATGTTACATACAAGTGAAAAGATAAAAGGTGTGAACATGCTTGGGTTCCCATGGGCCCCCGGGGGTCTGAATGCTGTCCTGAGTGAACATTACTGCAAGCATACGAAGCATGATTGACAACGCTGCCTTCAATGCACGGATGATCTAATTTACCCTTTTCGGCCAGAGTTACTCTGTAGTTCTCCAGGAAAATGACCTTCAGGCGGTCTCCCACAACAGGGTCATTGTTGACTATGTCACCGATGGATGTGATGAGTTTGATGATCATCTTGGCTGTGTGGTAACCTGGAGCTGCCTGGAAACAGAAAGCTCTCGTTAGGAAACCCAATCCAAACATGCTGACCGTGTCTGCAGGTGGACGTTTGGACTTTAAACATCTGAGTTAGAGCAAAGTGTTTCTTACTTTTCCTCCAATCATGATAGTCCTCGCCGTCCATTTCTTGTTGGGCTCCTTCTTGATGCCTGAAAGCAGTTTGAAGCTTTTCTTTATGTTTCAAACGGAACTTTGCGTCAGTTGAATCAAGCTTTTCAGTGAAGAAGAGCAACTCGTACGGTTGTACAGAGTGATGATGTGCAGGCAGTTGAGCAGCTGTCGCTTGTATTCATGGATCCTCTTCACCTGGATGTCAAACATGGACTCGCTGTTGATCTTCACGCTGTAGTGTTCCTCCAGGTGGGCAGCAAACTTCAGCTTGTTTTCCTTGCGTTTGGAGCACAGGTTTATGAAGAACAGAGATTTCCAAAACAAAGGTTTTTACTTTGTGAAAGCCAAGTCTTTACCTGTTTGACTTTAGCGACATCTCGTATGAACGCCTCATCGTCGACAAAGTCCAGCAGCTTCTTCAGTTGGTCCAGGTCCCGGATGTAATCCTCTCCAATCCTCTGAGAAATGATCGATCGAGATCAAATTCTTCTTTATTTTTATGCTACATAACCATCTAATCTTTAAAAAGGAATCCTGTTGCTGTGGAACCAAAGCATTTTCAGTTCCAAACCTGCAACAGTGATCGCCCACAAACGCACCTCAGCGATGACCTCAGCCAGCCCAGGGTTGCACATGACCAGCCAGCGCCTGGGGGTGATCCCATTGGTCTTGTTCTGGAACTTGTGAGGATCTATTTCATAGAAATCCTTGAATCTGGAAGAGGTGGAAAATCCGCGTCACAAACTCACATTAGAGTTCCCCGCTGTAGCTCACTGGTCTGCTTACACCGTGCTTTTGATGATGTCAGAGTGGATGCGAGCCACTCCGTTGACAGCGTGAGACCCCACAATGCACAGGTGAGCCATGTTGATTTTCTTGACGTCCCCTTCTTCAATGAGGGACATTCTGCGCATCCGGTCAACGTCTTCAGGGAAGAGCTTAGAGATGCGCTGGAAATAAAAGAGAAAAGTCTCAGTGTTACCTGCTGCAGGCAGACAAAGCTCTGTATGTATGAAGCTCAACTCCCAACACAAAACAACCGATTTTTAATGTCTTTCTGATCATGATGGGTTCAGTGAAAGAGCAACAGAGTTTAAATGGAACTTTACACTAAAACGGGGCATTAAATACCCCCAGAGTTGCTTTGTGACTAAAGCCTCAGTCACAGCTGCCCCGTGGAGGGGTCTCAGTCTCATAAAGGAACAATCTAAACATCTGAAATAAACATTTCAGACAAGGGTCTGAATCCTGGGGGGGTGCAGCCACATGCGGCTCCTTTATCTCTTTTTTGTGGCTCTTTGGCTTTGAATAAAAACTGCTGTTGATTTGAGTTAAAATCATGTTTGTTTTTTTGTTTTGGTTCATTTGTTTTATTTGTTTTCATTAATGTCTAGATTTTTAACATGTCAGATAACTGAGCAAAATGATGGTAAAACATTTGATCTTTTGTCAGAATAAGCTTAAAGCACACATTGGTTTCTACATCAGTGTTGTCATGTTTAGATTGAACAGTAAGAGAAGAAGAACGAAGGAGCATCAAAGTCATAATGATAGAAAAGTCCATGTTTGACTTCATTCATGTCGATCTGCTGCAGCAGCAGGATCTCATTTAACACAGGCTGAGAGTGTTTTATTTTGAAAGGATCCTGTATGAGCTGCAGTCAAAACTAAAAGAAGTTTAAATTGTTATACGTATAGAAATCTATACAATAATTCAAATATTGTAAATATCAATGGCTTAATGGCCACAAAACATAAATAAAGTGTATGTTTCTAAACAGTGAAGTGGGACTGTGGCTCTGGCTGGGTTTTGATCAGAAAGGAACTGAACCGATGGCTCTTATTGGCGTTAAAAGTTGCAGACTCCGTGTTTAGATGATGGTAAGAAGCAACGAGGAAAGGATTGTTTTTGGGAATCAACTGTTTCTTTGGGACTAAATGAATCCTGGAGGAATAAAAAAAACGTTTTTGGTTTTTTTTTTTTTGTTCTCTGGGAGAATCGAACCGCAGGTGAGAGGTTTACTGATGGATTTCATCCTCCTTCATCTGGACGACACAGATATTGAAACTTTTCTAAAGGTGGGACGGAAATGTAAACATCACAGCATTATATACCAGATGTAAGGAATGACGAGGACTTCAGTTCTGCTAAATGATCTGAGAAACGGAGTGAATGAGGAATCAGCAACAGGAAATATAGAAGAATAAGAGTGAGCTCAGTTAACACACACAAGAACAAACCTCGTCTGTTTGGGTTCTTTATTGCTTAAACCCAGGTAAAATACATAGATATTAAGTAACTTTGACAAAGAGAAATCTTTAGGATTTGACCGTATGTTTGCAGGCAAAAGTTTGGTGTTTTGGTGTTAAAATAGACCCTACTTGTTCACTTCATGCTGGTTCAGATGCTACTGGGCTTTGAAAGTCTGAAAAGGACCAAATCTTCATAGTGCCTTTTGGTTTGTTGATCGGTTTCGCGCCTTTAGCTCACACTGGATAAACAGAGCAGAGCTCCTCCTCACCTCCAGATGCCTCCTGTTGATCTCATAGATGATCTCCAAGTGTCTGGGCAGCAGGTTTTGAAACAGGTCAACAGGCCAGCGCTCCAGTGCCTCAGGCAGGACAGTGTGATTGGTGTAGGCACATGTTCGAGTCACAATGTCCCAAGCCTGGACTCACACAACATGAAGATGCATGGTTTACGTCATCATAGGAACAAAAGATGCTGACGTTTGGGTTTCTATCCAACTTGTAAATAATAAAAACAAAGATTTAGATTCTCTGCAGGAAACGCGGGTTTGCTGCCAACTACTGCAAACCAAATGTTTACCTTCTCCCATGAGAGTTTCTCGATGTCCACCAGGAGCCTCATGAGCTCAGGAATGGCTAGAGCAGGGTGGGTGTCATTGAGCTGGATGGCCACCTGCAGACCACAAAAAGCAAACGAATGAAGAACGAAGGAAGAAGATCCGACCTCTAAAGCGACCCTGATCAAGAAAGAAAAGACGTCACCTTGTCTGGCAGGGCTGAGAGATCCATCCTCACAAACTCTGTGGAGCCAAACTTGGAGGCTTTGAATCGGCGAATGATGTCTTGAAGAGTCGCTGCTACGACAAAATACTCCTGCTTCAGCCGCAGCTCCTTCCCTTCAAAGAACTGTAGAGGAATCACATTTAGAAGTGCCATTCACGGTCCGTCTCTGTTGACCTGCTCTGAGGTGCCGTAGTTCTATAACTTCTGTGACTGTCAATACTCCAGATGTGATGTATTCAGCATCCTATGAAGGTCACAGTTAGGGTTAGCCTTAAGGAGGCAAGCGGCAGGGTTTTTGGACACATTAAATCCAAAATAAAGATTTGCACAGCATCACGTTTGGAAACCTAAAGACAGATTTCGTTGATGGTGCCACTACAGGAACCCTTCCACATCTTTGCTCAACAAAGGGGGCGGCTGGTGGTAAATGTATTTGATCATCATTTCTGCTCCTCCCAGCTTTTCCTTTCAAAATCAAATGGGTTTCAGTGTGAAGTCCAGCCCAGCTGCTTTGTGAAAATGTCCCTCTGGATTCCAGTAGCTCAAACAAAAACAATCCACATGCTTTTCTATTCCAGCTTTGAGAATCGTTCTGGCTTTTAGGAAATGGGATTCGTTTGGTTGCCATGTTTGTGTTAAATTCTGAAGGACAGCAGTGACTCACGTTGTCATTGGGGTACAGAACTCTGGAGATGTTCTCAGCCAGATTCCTGTCCAGCACCGCTTGGATGTAGCCTCCAACATTAACTGAGGATCAGCAAAAACGATTAAAAACCATCTAAAAATGGCTGAAGTATTTCAGTCTTACTGCTTTCTAAGCATCCTTTTGCAGACCAATACTCACAGTCTTTCAGGTTAAAGTCACAGGGGGCTTTGGCAGACCACAGTCTCATGGTGTTCACTATGTTGTTTCTGTATCCGGGAACAGGAGTGTCATAAGGAAGAGCCAGAACCACCTAAACTCCAGCAGCAGATACAAGACTGTAATCACCAAACAGACATCAGCAGTTGTGTTGGGTTGATGGTGACCCGTATGACCTTCACGTGGTGAACGTGCATGAAAGCTGATTGAACTTGGAGAGTCCATCAGAAAGTTTATTTCTGTATCAACACATAAACGTCAGTCACTGACAAAAGGAGGGGCTGCCATCATGAGCCAAAGCAGGACCTCACTGTAGACGCCGTTCACGTTTGACATTTACAGGAACAGTCTTGTCTTTGGCGAACATGACAGTCTTTGGTTCTCGGTTCAGTGCCAGAGTCAGGTTGTAGTTTTACCAAAACTGACCTGCGTGTCCACCCATTGCACCCCCTCGGCCGTGTGTTGGACCCTGCCATAGAAGTGGACAGGCCGCATGTACTCGGGGCGGGCCTTCTCCCACGGGTTGCCATAGCGCAGCCAATCATCGGCCTCTTCCACCTGAGAAGGAAGCCGGGACAGTAAGCTAACTGAAACCACAACTCAGGAAAAGACAGCCTGAATTCATACCTGCCAGCCGTTCATGACTTTCTGATTGAAAATCCCAAACTCATAGCGAATGCCATAACCATACGCAGCCAGACCCAGAGAGGCCATGGAGTCCAGGAAGCAGGCTGACAGGAGACAGAAAGGTCAGAGAAAGGTTGCCGCTAACAAACTCTGTTCAGAGCTCTGAAAACATCTAGAGGTTTAACTCTCAGCCTGTCAGTCTGCAGCTCACCAGCAAGGCGACCCAGCCCTCCATTGCCCAGCCCTGCATCTTCCTCAATGTCCTGCAGCTCCTCCATGTCCAGACCCAACTGAAAAACAAAGGTTTCACGCGTGGAAGAAAGGACAATAACATGAGGTTCTAAAAACACGGTTTGTAATGCAAACAGACTGACTGCTGTATGAACGCTGCAGATGAATGTGTTCTGTCAAACTTTAATATGACGCTGACTTCTAAAAACACATTCTGAGAAGAGCTGATTCACTTTAAAGATCAGATCATTCCATCTAATCGTGATTCAACAAGACCGATCTGAACCTCAGCACACCTTTCTGTTTTCTGGGTTCCTAACAGAGTGAGGGGCAGAACCCTCAGTAAACCGGCTGAACCAGCTGAACCGGATCAACCAGTGCCCAGTTTGAACTCAGGGGTCAGGGGGCACAAGGCCTTTCTAGCTTGAAGGCGTACCACTGTGGACTCAGCTCTTTACATGTTTTGAAATGATCTTTTGGGTCTTCACACTTACGGACTACAACCTCTCCACTCTTGACTTTGGCTGAGTCTTGGAAAAACTGTCAAACGCAGACGGAGATTTTAAAATAGTCTTTGGTTTTCTGGTGCTGCAGACGCAGCTGCAGGAAAACCCCCCAGGGATAAAAGGAACGTCCTTTCCCCCAGTCTATGGTGTTGATCGCCTTTCCGGAGGAGGACCTTTGAGATGAGTTTGGGGTGGTGTGTAATCGGCGGATGGGGGGCAGATTGTGGGCCCATGAGGGGGCACCTTCCTGAAGTTCAAAGACAAACATCACTGTTTTTAAGTGGAGTTTAACTGAACAGTTCAGACTTTGCTGGGTTTACGTTGATGTCATCTTTATGGGGACAGACGGTTTTCTTTGGATAGTCCCATTCCTTTTCCACTGACAATGAGCTTCTTCCTGATCTTCCCGAACTTCCTTGAGGGGGAGACTCTTTGTCTCTTTTTCCCGTTCTGTTTTTGCAAGTTAACCATCAACATCCTTAAAGACCCAAAACCATGTCAAATATCAGACATTCATCCATTTGCCCACTTATCCCCGGCCGGCTCTTGTCCGGTACCCCAGACACCAGAGACCCCACAGCTACAGCTACAGCTCTAAACTCAATCTGTTGAACATGGCTTGGCTTGTTTTAAAACTAACTGTATCGTTTGAGATTTCCACGTGTGTTTGGAAGTAAATGAGTGTAAAGTCTCTTCTCCTAAAGTAGATTTGTGAGTGACATCACCAAGTCACCTAAGTCTCCGGCTTAAATCCCGGCTGATCCACAGTTACCATTCACTCTAAGATGAACGTTTTAAGGCTTCCTGTGAAATGTGTTGTTTGACACTTCAAACACAAATGCAAAATAACAAACTCTTTACCTGGTAGATGGCCTCATCACACGCGTTCTCCAAGCCCAGGTTCACCATGGTGTTCTGCAAAGTGCGTCCCATATAAAACTCAAGGGAAAGATAGTAGACCCGCTGCAGGAGAAGCGGAGCAAACAGAGGCTGGATTTAAGTTGCAATGGTTTGGTTTGATCAAAATGCAATTCACTGAAGAGAGAATGACATTAACAGCATGAATATTGAACTTGTGTCCGTAGAAAAAGTGGAACAGCAGCAGAGTTGGATGCTGCATCCTCTTTACAGTTCTCCAGCCAGACAACAGGAGCACAGGCCCTCTGTGGAGGAGAACCGCCTCCTTAAAAATGTGAAACAGTTTTCTAAAATTGACATGAAGACTCCAAATTCTTGAAGTTCAACAACTTCTTCCAGTCACAGTGCCGGCTGTGGCTGTGTCTCTGGCCTCCTGCCAGTAACATTCTGTCCCTTCCTGCTGCTGAACCACCAGCCAGGTCAGAAAGAGGCAGATAAAGGGAGATGTTGCTCAACAGATAAGATGTTTCTGTCAAGAAAGAAAGTTCTCTGCAACCTTAACGGTCCTGAGGAAACCATAGAGCAAACATGAACAGCTGAATGACCAGCTCAGCTCACACAAAAGGAACATGGGTGTGCGTGCTGCGCGTGAAAAAGAGGTTCCGGTTTAAACCTCTTCTTATTTCCTCTATTGGAACAGGACCTGTGTTTAGATAGAAGGTACAGCTGCTGCTTTAACTCCTTCATGACACCAGGAGACCTTTGCAGGCGGACCTGCTGCAGGCCCAGACTGACCTGCTGCAGCCGCAGGCGGACCTGCTGCAGGCGCAGGCGGACCTGCTGCAGCCGCAGGCGGACCTGCTGCAGCCGCAGGCGGAGCTGCAGGCTTTATGCAGTCCGTCAGTGTCTGCTTTGAAGGCGGGCCAGCTGAAGAAACCCTCTTACGTAATCTCGTTATGGAGCAGCTGACTGTCTGCCGCAGCGACGCAGGCCGCATGCAGCTCTGCAGCTCTGCAGCGGGACCATGTCAAGGTCACGCGGCGGCTGCACATCTGCACGCACCTGCTGAAACAGCGAGGCGTGCACGCAGCGGGGCCGCGGTATGACTATAAATGGATATGAATAGCAAAGTGTGGTGCACGCGCACGCGCTCGGGTCGAGCATCAGCTGTGACCCTGCGGCGCATCCCCTCCCACCCCGCTCAGCTGTGTACGTGCTGCGGCGCAGCATCGATCACCTTCGGGTCCTTCTCGTAGTAATGCTGCTGCGTCCGGATCCAGCGGCCCACCAGGTGGTCCCGGACCGTGTTGGCCAGGGCGAAGTAATAGTCCCTTTTGGTCGCTACGTTTCGGTCCTTCACCAGGGTGAAATGAAGGTGTCGGTTGAAATTCGTTTTCAGGTCGGCGACACTCTCCACCCCGGCCAGTCCCCGGACGGAGATCTGCTTCCGGCGGTCATGGTCACTCAGCGGCTTGGCCATGGTGGTCCTGGTCTGCGTGGAGGTCTGAGCGCGGAGGAGCAGTACCGGCGGCCTGTGCTGAGCTGCCTCTGGCTGCTGCTGACGCTCCGATCTCACCACGGTCACCGCGCGGGAAAAAAAACACTGCTTCCGGTGGCGCTTCAAAGTAAAACTTGATCAAAGGCCAAACCCAGGAGTCTGCAGCATTGACTGTTTATGAGAACTCGTTTATCTGACTGTTCTATCAGACAGTCTGCGGCCGTTAACCATAAAAGAGACATCTGGGTCCGTTTCCTACACGCCGAAACCCAGAGAAAGACCCACCGTCCTGTTTAGAAAATGCACTTTACTGTTGATTTTGAGGCCAAGCAGCAGTTTGAAATGTTTACATTGATTCAATTATAACAGGGTTACATTTTATAACAACTTTGACGTATTTTACTTGACAGGAAAGCATACAAGTTCCTTTCAAAATAAAATACACATTGTGTTAAATTAGATCTTCTTGCTGCAGCAGATTGACTTGGAATTTTAAAAAATCAAGTCTACCATCATTTTGCTCAGTTATCTGACATGCTAGATGTCTCAAACAAATAAAATCTTTAATATCTGAAAGAAACTAAGTAAAACTACAAAAACAAATTTTTGTTATCGAAGCCTCAGAGCATCTATGGAGGGTCACAGACCCCTGACCCCAATCTAAATAAGTTTATTCATCAGGCACTTTGACACAAAATAAAAGTCAAAGTGCTGTAAATTAAAGGCTTACATCATAAAAACTGCTAAAAACAATCAGTGATTAAAAACAGAATGAAACTCTTAAAAGTAGAAGCGGTAAAATCTCATGCTGGAGCAAATGCTTCAATATAAAAATATGTTTTTAGTAGTTTTGAAGTGGAGGGTGGAGAGGTAAAGTGTTCTAGAAGACAGAAAAGACGTGTTCTCCTCTGAGACCTCAGTACCTCCAGGAGAAGCTGACCGGCTGACTTGAGCCTCCAGGTTTGTGGGTTTGGTGTAGCGAGAGAAAGTTCAGGTTATTCCCTTTTATCAACTGTATTTGGTACGTTTTTGTTTCTGCACAAATGAAATGAATCCCAAATGTAGTTTAAGTTGAGCATTTGTCTGACTGACATTTTTTAAATCTTCTGGAGAACGATGCAAACCTTATTTCCTTCTTGTTCTGACAAAGCCATTGATGTTCTAGTCATTATTTGGACTTTTTTCAATAAAGTAAATGAATAAAATATTTCACTTCTTGGAAAAGAAAATTTGACTAAACCGCTTCAAAAATGTCTTTTTTGCTGTTTACGTTCAAATCTCTGTCTCTTTCCTCTTGAAAGCGAGTCTCCATCAAGCTCTTTTAGCAGAGGTTGTGGTATCTTCAATCATGGCAAACCAACCAGGCCCAAAAGCAATAACGCTGGCCCATACCATGACAGTTCCACCCGTTTTTAAAATACTTCTGTTTGTTTTTTAGAACCATTCACACATTCATCTAAAGACCATTAACATCTGATCTGCTCTTTACACATTTGACTGGAAATACTGGGCATCACATTTAGGTCAAAGCTGAGCATTTTTCTTTCATCAAGAGTTAGTTTAAAGCACTGATCTAACTGGAGACATATCGCTGTTGAAACCATTGATTCAACTTAAAGACCCATTCTGATTAAAAATAATGTTTTTACCACGTTCTTGTTTTTTCTCATGATGGAGAACGTTTATACAGAAAATGAAGATTTAAATTCTATTCCAAAATGCTGTTGTGAAGCAGATGATAAAAATCCAGAGCCAACAGTATGAAGAAGCTCATGAACCGGCAGATGCTAGAAAGATCCTGAGAGATTTCAAACAAGAGCAAAGGTCTAACATTCACATAAAAAGAAATGGGTTACACTGACTTCACGGATCAGTTTCATACTAAAACAAGAATTTTAGGTTTTTATTGAGGTCAGAGACAAATCCACAAACAATGAAAAAGACAAGTTACCCCCATTAATGTCAGTCTGGGGAAAATAAACTCCTGAAAGCAACAGCCTTCACTGTGTTTCTGAACAGAGATGCAGTGAAAAGAAGAGCAGATGAATTATAATCTAGAGCGAAGCAACCAACAGGAACACACAAAAAGGAAATGAGTTACAAGACTGAGCATATTTTATTCACCCAACTAAGATCCATGTTACCTATTGTCTTATTGTTACAAAAATATTCATCTGATTGAAGTCATGAAAACAGAAAACAGCAGGAACAGGTTAACACTGTGCCAGAATAAGCACGGATCATGCAAGTTCAGCTGGAATTTCAAACCTGACGAACGCTCAGATTCATCTGAAAAGACTTCAGCACAGAAATGATGACAGAGCAGGCTGCTCAGTTTATAAGCAACTTAACTAACGTGCTCCTTCAGGCAGAGGCTTAGAAACCCAGCAGAACCCATTCTGTTCCGTCTGATGACCTGGAAGGGTTCCACAGGTCTGAACCAGATTCATTCAAACCTGAAGAACTGATTACTTCTGTGACCGGCAGCATCAGCCAGATGGACTATGCTGAATAACGAGGCGAGGGGGGGTGTCAGACAACTGCAATTAAAAAATTAATTCTGTGGAGGAGGAGGAGGGGGGGCCGGGGGCATCCCAAAGGGTGGCATGCCCGGTACTCCCATCCCCATCATGGTAACAAAATTAGAAGGGTCCATAGGTGGCGGCGGGGGCGGTGGGACATACATCATGCTGGTAGAGCCTGGAGGTGGTGGAGGTGGTGGTGGAGGGGCCCCTGGGGCAATGGTGGCTGGACTCCAGGAGGAGGGGGGACCATGGAGGTGGTTCCAATGGGCAGAGGGGCTGAGCTGCGGAGACCGCCGGCTGCTGGGGCTGCTGCCACGGAGGCAGAGTGCCGGAACTGGAGGAGGTGGTGGTGGTGTCTGCAGGGAGGAGGGGAGCAGACAGTTCACCAAAACAGCACCAAATACACAGAAACCCCACCCGATTCTGGCCCGATTCTGTTGCTGTCTGACTGGAACACAGTGAACAAACCAGAGAAAAGCCTGTTTCTGGTTGGATACTTACTCTGCTGCCAGGGCAGCGGTGTACTTGTTGCCATGCTGCTAGTGGGAGGAGGGGGTGGAGCTTGTTGTTGCCATGGTGGCAAGGGAGCAGAGGGCGGTGGAGGGGGCTGGCTGCTGGGGGGTGGAGGAGGAGGCGGCATCATACCCATCGGAGGAGGCAGAAGACCTACACAAGCAAACGAAGAGTTAATGATCACAGATTCCTGAGATCATGGAGTTCTCTGCTGTTTAAACGGCTCAGACACTCGTAAACGAGAGAACTGTCGGGAAATGCTACCGGGAGACGATCTTTTCCAATGTTTGTTATATTAATTTTTTTGATAATGAAATAAAAAGTTTACAACTTTCAAACAACTAAAATATAAGGTACCATGTGCACAGAGTGATGGGTAGACCACACTGACGAGTGCCTTACTTTTCTTTGATCTCAGCTACGTCTAACACTTGTTCCGATCTCCAATGAATAACGTCATTCTTTCACTAGTTACAGTTTAAATCCAACTATGAAATATAGTAGTGGATGAGCAGCTGCTCTAAAAAATTAGGTTTAGCAAGAACATGTTAAAAAGAAATACCAGAGCAAGAATGGCTGGTCTGACCAAAAGAATGAGTAAAATCTGTAGAAGTCTACGGGATTTTAGCTTTCTGGGACACTTCCTGTTTGGAACGCCAATGGGGAGGAGATAACCTGTCCAGTCCTCTCTATATGGTCTATGGTGGGAACTGACTGGGTAGCCGTTACAGATCAGGAAGCGACAATGTTGTCTAACATAAAAAATTGTTACAAAATTGACTTGATTAGTTTGGAGCTGGCAGTAAGGCGTTTTCACGCTCGCTCTCTCCAGTTCTCATACACAGTCAATGAAAAAAAAAAACGAATTGCAAGATTTTTTGTGATTAAATGTAATTAACTACATTCTTGACAGCTAAACTTTATTTTGAAAAGTAGCTAGTTTGAAAAGAAGAAGAATCATATTGTTTGTCTTCTGTGCAATGAACTCTAAGCTCCTACCCATAGGGTGTCCATGGGGTCCGGGTCCCTGACCCATAGGAGGGGGAGGCGGCTGCATCCAAGGTGGAGGCATACCATTAGGATTCGGAGGAATCGGAGGTCCTCCCATGCTCGGCATTGGGGGAGGGAAGCTGTGGGGTCCTCCAGGACCAGCAGGTCCTCCCTGAACAGCAGAGAAGTTCCTGTTCTCTGAGGGACCAGAGCTCATCCAGGGGGGCCGGTTCTGAAACACACATCAGCTGAGAAACTTTCCACTCATCAAATCAGTTGTTCCACGTGTGTTTCCTGAACTAACCATGGGGGGCTGGTTACTGTTGGGGCCAGAAGCGCGAGGAGCTCCTGACTGGGAGTTGGAGTGTCCTCCCCCAGAGGAGGGGACCGGGGCCTCCCCCAGCTCAGCCATGAGGGACAGGTATTCTTTGTCCATACGAGCCTTGTCCTGAGCTGACTGAGGGGGCTCCCCGCCTGTGGCTCTGTGGGCAGCAAAGGTGCTGCAGAACAAGAACAAATGATTATCTGGGAGAAGCTTAACAACTGGAACCTCCAGCCCAGGGTTCATCACTACCTGGTGTACTTGCAGTCTGAGGAGATGTGACCAGCTCCACCACACTTCGTACAAAGAGTGGTGTTGGTGATGCTGCGTGGCTCAGAGTTCTGCCAAGGACGAAGAATCCTGCAAGCACAAAAACATTAGGATCTTCAGCACTGCTTTCAAAACAAAGCTTGAACTTTTCCCTCAAGTCCACTTCCCTCAGTCCATGCTGTGTGGTTTTATAAGAAGCAATGTGGAGTGGAAAAGCCTGAAAACTGGCAGAGGGACTAAGCCAAGTGAGCTCATGGCCTCACACACAGACCTGTTGTCATCTTCTCGGAGAGTTCCATTGAGTCTGGCCAGCTCCCTCAGTTGCATTTTGCGCAAGTCGTTTTGATCTTCAGGCGTCTCGATGCCTTGCTTGAGGATGTTGCGAATCTGTGAGCAGTTTTCACAATTAGAACAAAATCTATTCCTGAGAACAAACAGATCAGATTGATAAATATTTGTCAAAATGTGACTATAAACACACCTGCTCCACAGCCTTCTTGACATTTTCCATGGTGTTGGCAGTGACCAAGGCGTGCAGAGGCTCGTCCTCTCCAGGCAGCATCTGGCCATCCTTTCGACCAACCTTCCCTTCTTTTACGGACCCTTTCCCTCTGATCATGATCTTAGCACAGCATTCCTTTTCGATGTTCTTTAGTGTATTTCCTCTGAGAAAAAAGGAGCATTGTGAGTCTAAGCCACCTACTCAAGAAAACTAGGAAGCAAAGACAGCTGTCTTATGAAGACACGGATACTGCAGGCATTACCGTGGTCCAATCAGCAGCCCCACAAAGTTGATTTCAGGGTATTCATCTTGCGGGATCATGACTTTGTCACTGACTCTGGTGGCTGGAGGCCTGCAAAAAATAATTCACTTGAGAAAAGTGCAGCTTTTCTTTAAAAGCTTTGGTGGATTTATCTTATAGGGGAAGAGAACAGGACAGATGTGTTACAGGCTGACCCACTCTCAGCCCAGATTTGAAGAAAAAAAAACAGGGGGGGTCCTCAATCTATGATTGACAGTGACGTTAGCTTGAGGTAACATACGCTGGGTCTTCAATAATGAGAAGTGATGCATTAACGATACAATACAGAATAACGCCAAGTGATGCCAGTTTCTCTAAAGAACTTTCGGTGCAGGTTGTGGATTCTCTCCATCTCCAGAGGCAGGCGCTCATGGTCCATAACCTTATTGCTTCAAGCCGGTAGCTCAAGAGGCTGTCTCAGCAATGCCCGATGGCGGGGCTGTATCACTACACTATATGTGGAACTCTGTTTCATTGCTCACCTCGCATCAGTGAACCATACATCACTTATGCGAAAACATTTTGCAGGAGTTGTGTCACGTGGTAGTGGGCATAGTTAGCATAGTAGCAGCAGTTTGTCACATCAGTGTAAAACGCACTCGTGTCTCCTCCTTCCCCAACATATGAATCATAAAGAACGTGCCAATCCAAGCCGTGTGTCTGTCATTGTGTCACGCATTGTTAAGATTTTCCATTGTGTGTAATGAAAACAATATACGATTATACAGTGTTGTAATCCAATTGGGAAAAGCTCTCTGTTGTTAAAAAAACCAAAACTCTTGTGATCACAGAGTTACTGTTGTGAAATGATAAAGTCGTAAAGTAAGCAAAGAAAGGAAATGAAGTATGCTATTGTTTATTTTACTATGAAGATTCAAGCTGAGTTTGCACAAGAGGAAAGTGTGGAAATATTCACGTCTGTCTGAGGAAAGTGTAGAAAGTGTGTAGTGAGGAGTTTAACAGCCTTAAAACATCTACAATGCTATTTTATGGCTTTTTCACGGATCACATTTGGTTTTTTGTTTCTATGTAAACAAAGAGCACCGCACACACTATAGAGGAATGCACCAGAGTCCAGATAAACTTTGACATTCACCCACAGGAAGTGGAACAGAACCCAGTGAACCCAGTAACTGTGCAGATTAGAAAACTTAATATGTTTTCAATTAAAGACCACACACTAATGAAACAGATTCATGATCTGAAATGAGAAAAGAGCTGTCTTAGCAAAGAGGTACTCGTGCCAAATGAAGGCATTAGATCATCAGGAACACCCTTTACTACTAACATGAACCCAGAACTGGAAAGACATACTTGTAGTCTGCAGGAGGCTTGAAGTCAGGGTTAAGTCCGATCATTTCAGTGATGAGGCATGGCGCTCCTCCTCGATCTTCTTCCGTGTGCGATACTCACGGGTGTTTAGCCTTTTGCCCTCGCTGTTATAAATGGGCTCTGGGGAGGGGGACCTGAGAGCAGCAGACAGAATACAAAGCACACAACACTGACAACTTTGTACAGGAACCGGCCTACAGCTGAAACGTGCTACCTACAGCTGACTAAACTACATTTAAATCAAGATCATCTGTTAAGACTTTTGGGTGTACTGAGGACTTTCTGATCCACCAGGACAAAAACAAACTTACAAACAAAAAGGATTTAAGACCCTGCAATGACATGTTAAAGGCTAGAAACCACCTCTTCATACAGTTCACGGTGAGAAGGGGGCAACCAATGCTGTATACAGGTAATTAACCCATTACACTGAAGGGGAATCAACCACAAAGAAGGAACAAACACACAACCAGAGTATGTGTTCAGTATTTCAGTCCTAAGACGGCGATGGCTTTGAGGGCTGCTTGGTGCTGATGAGGAGGAAGAGGTCCAGACCTCTCCATGGATGCTGAAAACCTGTGTTGCTGTTATAAGGAGCCTCTGTGCTTGAAAAAGGGTTAGATTGACGAGGGGTAATTTGGGTTAGAGAAAAGGAATTAAGATTAGAAATCCACCTTTTCTTACGCTCTCCCATTAGAGAGCCACTCTTGTGTACATGAAATGTGAGGAATGGAGGAGAAAAAAGGGTTTCTTTTAAGCTTCAAACTTCCAACGATGATGACCTGAAATACCTCCCATGTTTGTGCTGTCACATTGGAGGGGAAGGATTGTAAGAAAGCTAAAGGTCTCCATTGGATATTGGTTGCTGTGGAAATGTCCTAAACACTTTACAGTGTGAGTCACTAACTGGCAAGTCCACACAAAGTTGAGGAAAGACACTGCCTGCAGGAGCAGATTTTTATGTCATAGACTGGCCACTGATTTCCAAACATCTTCTACAGAAAGAAAACTGGACATCTGGCCTCCTTGCTGGGTGAAAAAGTGTAAAAAAAATAAATAAACCCCACGAGAACCTGATATGTCTGGTGATAAATCATTAGGTCTGATCTAAGGCAGAGCCCATCATCACCAGTAGGTATGGTCATCACTAAAAAGTCAACATGAATTTGGAAGGGAAAAATAAAAAGCTACGTAAAACAGATAAGTCTATATCAGCTGATGGCGACTAAATCTATCATATTTATACAGTTCTGTACAGAAGTTTTAGGCAGGTGTGAAAAAATGCTGTCAACTATTTTTTTTTTTCAAAAAAATAAAAGACAATTTTCCTTAATCAACAAAATGCAGTGAAAGAACAAAAGAGAAACGTGAACCAAATCAGTATTTGGTGTGGCCACCCTTTGGCTTCAAACCAGCACCAGTTCTTCATTGTATAAAAGGTTTCTGAAGGTATTTTGGTGGTAGGTTGTATTTCCGTGAATGTGGGTTTCCTCCCATCTTTTAGTCTCTTCAGTTAATGCTGGGATGGGGGCTCTGTGGAGGCCATGCCATCACTTCCAGTTCTTCTTGATGCTGAAGATAGTTCCTCATGACTCTGGATGTTTGTAGTCCTGTCAATCATGGGGACCTGATGATGGGTAAGTATCTGCCTGTATTTCCCAGCATTGAGAACATTTCATGGATCAGATGTTCAAGGAGCCTCTGCCGTGTTTTCCTGTTGCCTACACTCCATGTTCTGCCCCCCCATCCCATCTTCTGCTACAGATAGTTCACATTGGATTTTTCAGTTCAGAGCAGCTGCTGCCACTTTTCTCCAGCCCAGTTCCTGCTTCCCTGCGTTGTTGAGGAGCTTGAACTTGTTTCCATGTCAAAGTTTAGTTTTTTACCATGAACTTTTCCATGAAGACACTTCTGACCAGTTTTCTCTGGACAGATAGGAGTAGCTTGTTTGAGTAAGTCAACCGAAAAGAATTGATGCTAGTTTGAATATAAAAGGTAGAAACACCAAATGTTGACTTTATTTTTTTCCTTTTGTTTTGTGCATTTTATAAACTGATATAAATGAACCATCATTTATATTTCTCTGTTAATTCTCAGCATTGTTACTCACCTGTCCAAACCTTTTGCACCGTTCTGTACGTTTCCCAAAGAGACTTTTTCACTGCCTATCTTAAGTTCGGCATTTACTTAAAAGGACTAGCACGATAAATAATTCAAACTACCACCTGCGTTATGGTAAAATATTTAAACAGCATGTATTATAATGCATTGTGTTCCTTTTAGACCACACCCACACAGCACCTTGCATCAGATAGACACAAGCAGCAATGTGAAGCAATAATGCTAAAGGTGCAGAAATCAAGTGGAAACTCAAATTATTGAGTAGTAAAAATATAAGCAATACATTTTTAGAATGCATGTTTGACTGGTCTTTACTTATTAATAAAACAATTTATCTTCAGATGAAAATACACTGATCTTTGTGAAGAAAAGACTAAGCATTAAAACTAACTAAATACCACTTCACATAGCATGGCCAACAAAAGTATGTTTTTACATTCCCAATGTTTTTGAATCCAAGACTGAAGCACTGTTGCTACTTCTTAGTGATAACACATCACCGTATCAGTGCAGCTGAGATGCTGAGACCAGAGGAGAATCAAGAAACAACAAACTTTGATAGATTTCCCCCTCTCTGTCATGAATTTGACAGCTTGCTTATATGCATTTAATCAATGGAAAATACGGAAATATTATAAAACCCAGATCTGAAAACAGTGTATTCTTGTCTTGGATAAAAACAAGTAAATCTTCTATGGCTAAAAGGCTTTTTATAATAAAAATCTTTTACGGTATACACACACATGGACAATACTGTTGGTACCCCTTGGTAAATAAAAGAAAAGCTCACAATGGTCACAGAAATAACGCTAATCTGACCAATGTAATAATAAATAACAATTTCATGAAAATGAGCCAATGAAAGTCAGACATTGCTTTTCAACTATGCGGCAACTGAATTATTTACAAAAACAAAATCATGAAACAGTCCTGGACAAACATGACGATACCCCCAGAAAAGACTGGAAATAATGTGACCAAAAGGACATGTTCATCCAAGGTCTATCGCCTAATAAGCATCATAGGGGTCTATAATCTTGTTATCAGTCAGTGGGCCTACACAAAGGTTACCACTGTGCTGTACCACACTCAACATGGACCAGAGGAAGCAAATGACAGAGTTTCTCAGGACATTAGAAAGAAATTTATAGACCAGTATGTTCCTCTCCAAGCAACATTATGTTCCTGTGACGACAGTTGCCCATAGTATTCAGAAATGTGAAATTTAGTAGTACTTTTGTCTGATTCAAGTTATTTCTGTGACCATTGTGAGTTTTTCTTTCATTAACCAAAGGGTAACAACAATTTTGTCTATGTGTGTATATCTGCATGGCAATTATATTGTTCTAAAAAATAATTTTGGAGTTTATCAATTACCACAAAAAAACCAATAACAAATATCCCAACATACCAGCAGAAAGTTGGGATGAGGTAAAAACCTGCAGTAATTCTAACCCTGACTTTCAAAGTGTATTAATGTAGTTTCTAGACTTTTCAGCTAATGTAACGAAATAGAGTTAGGTTTAAGCTAATCTCTACATTACAATGCAATAGAACAATTGTCTTCCAAATAGTCAAGAAGGTAGAAAATGTTACTGTTTGAGGGTTTAATCTTTTTCCAACCTGTCCTCAGGGTTAACAGGGATTCCCAGGTCTCCTGTACGCAGTTTACGAGTCAGGTCTTCAATCTGCAGTTGGACTGGAAGAATTCAGGTTAGGAAAGAAAAACAAGGATGGAGAGAAATGTGGTTACCAAAACAACATCAGAGAGACACTGCTCTGCACATTAGAGCCATGTCTCAATTATTATTGCAATAAAGGCAATTAGAGCTTGTTAAACAAAACAAGGAGATAAAATGCACACTTGTTAAGACTATAGGATGACATCACTACCCTCTTCCAGATACTTAGACGCTCTACAAAGACTTACATTAGAAGTAAAAATACCTGGCTTTTCTGGGAGAACGATTACGCGTGACAACTTGTTAATGGTAAAATGATGAGTTCTACAAAAAGCCTGTCAAGTCATTACTACTTCAAACTTCTGCCGGGGTTAACGCCCACACCGTACAAGGTTATTCATATATAACAAAGTATTGTCTTTTCCAGCTTTGAGACTCTAGGCACATAAGTGACACTTTTGCCCTCCACAGATCTAACGCTGCTGATGAAAAACCCACTTATTCCATGCACATTATGAAAGTGGTGACAATGTTTCCCCCTGAACACAGATTTTAGATTTACCAGAATGATTACTGGAAATTAATGAGGCTGCTGGCGTAATGCTCACAGCAATTTAATTTTAAAACTGCTCAGGGGCTCTACTAAATGAGAAAGTCAACAAAGGGTGACAAACAAAGTGGTGGGTACAAATGAATGTTTACATACCAAGGAAGAACAACCATTACCAATGAAAGGACAACATCAAGAATGATGTTAGTTCTAACAAAAAGTGCCATCTATTTTAATGAGGAAAGTGAAAGCAATGTGCTGGTGTCATTCTGCTGCTGGAAGGCATGTGGTTAAAATGTTCAGATCATTGGTTTTCTCTCCATTTGAAACTGGAGCTTCATTCAACACGTAATCCATGCCAAGAGTTTGGTCAACAGCCTCTCATAATGTTGTTCTGATAACTGTTGGTCAATCCAGAAAGCAAATGGATCTGACAAGACTGGAGCTTCACTTCTGCAACGTTTTTATAGTTTCTGCTTACCTGGACCTCCTCTGATTCTGTTCAGGGGCAGTCATAGTTAAAGCGCATCTATGCCACTCAAACTTTTCTTATTACAGCACCAGTCAGTAGAATATATCCAATAAAAAAAAACTGGGGGGTAGGTGGGTGTTCACACTCACTTTTGACTTGTGTTACGTGTTCAATGAAGCCACGGGGAACACAACCTTTAAGGGTCTCCCTTTGAAATAGCCCTCAAATCAAGTTATGCCGGGGTGATTTCCCCCCAGAAAACCAAAATGATTTATTCCTCGTTCTTTTGTTACAACATAACAATGTTTTCATGCACAGAAACGACACTGATGATGTGCTGAGGATCAAGCAAGACCCTGGGCAGTGGCCTGCATCTCAGAATAAATATCAGCAGGCAGTGGGGTTTGGTTATCAAAAACCCATCTTGCTAATGGGAGCCCAATGGTATGCAAACAAAGAGACTACAGGACACAGCAGCGCCACTTAAAGAGAATTCAACGCTTCAACATGTTATAATCATTGGTCATTAAACATGACAGCTTCATCTCAACAGTTGGAACAGAATCAGATTTCTCACACTTTGATAAAAATATAATGTTGTGGAAAACGTATAGAAATGAGCTCAAAACAGTAGGAAAATACATCCTGTAGAAGTCTGTGGAACGCTCCAACTGTTGAGAATTTAGCAAAACAACAAACACTGGTATGCACTTGCATAAAATCCAAACCTTAACAAAATACAACTGATGAAATGTGAGAGAAACAGCATTTATTTATGTATGTATTAAAAGACAACCGTAGCTTAATAAAGCAACATTTACCTATGTAAGCTCTCTCTTGATCCCGGGTGAGTCCAGGGGGAATGACAGTGGGCATTCCAGGAATGACTGTCTTCTGATCAGGAGTTTCACTGCTCCATCTGCTTTTCTTTCTTTTCTTTCCAAAATCTGCACAAAATTGGGATACATTTTTATTTTATTTTTATAGACAGCCTTTTTCAAAACTACTGACAAAAGTTTGGCAAACCCATAGTGTGCTACCATCTTCTGTATCACATGACAACAGCAACAGCATGAACTCTTTTGCAGCAGGAGATTTGCCGTCATGAAACAAGCACAAAACCATTTTTAACAGATACATTTTACTTTTTAAAAAGGGAGAAAAAAAGTCTATACTGAAAGCGCAACAGTATGCTTGAAATGTATGTTTTATAAACTATCTGAATACTTTAAACTTAAAATGTTCAAATTGAGTCAGAAAAAGTATTCTGCCAGTATACTTCCAGTATTACACATACATAATCTTTAGCAGGCAAGCCCAAAGTCCAGCCTGAGGGCCAAATGTTGTATTTATCCGCCAACAACTTAAAGACCACTCCGTGAAAATATTCTCTGACCTTAAAACAGTTTGTGGTCACAAACCTGGGACAAGCGGAACAGCTAGTTAGCATAGCATTGGTCGTAGCATGATAGCAGTGTGTTACAACATCGCTGTCTCCAAAGCAACACGTTTTATTAAACTCTGTTGCTGTGAGTCCAGACGGTTTGTCCTTCATTTCTGCTCGGATCCCGTTAAAAACCGCCACGTCCTACTGTTCAGCCTAAACGGAAGTGGGACCCTTCTGCATTACTGCATCTAATTTATTTCAGAATTGTTAATTTTAAGCAAAATGAAAAGATTTGTTTTTCTGAAGAAAATGAATGTGTTGTAGTTAAGATAACTGTTATCTTCCTACATTTAATAATATACAACATCTCATGTAAGTCCAGATTTAATGTTGACTAATTTATTTTCCCAAGAGACATTTCTGAGCACGTCGTTATTAAAATCACGTGGATGCCAAGCAGACAAATAATCCTTTTGGGAACACCCTGAAGCAGTAACGTAGGTGGTGCAGCCGGCAGGCCATAAGCTCCCAGCTCCGCTCCACTCTGATGCATCCACTTACAGGCGCATAGATCCACAAACATCTTTGATAGCCTTTTCTGAGCTGGTATTTGGACCTAAACTGTGTTGCCGGACAGGTGCAATGTTGATCACCATTTTTGCTGTACTGGTAATATTACGTTGGTGGTGTGTGTGGCTGTAAGCTGGTGTAAACAGATGGATGATGGGAAATAAATGCAGGCTTACTCCACACCAACAGTCCTGCCCACAACTCAGAGGTGAATTTCTAATGAACTCCTGCTGCTCTGCAGAAACTACGTCCCAGAAAACGACAAAGGTTTTTGTATTCTGTCTAAAAACGACATAATCATCATCATTAAAAGACCACTGAGAACATTTTGGAAATAGATCAGAAGATCCAATGATTGCTGTGGGACTTGAGTACAGTCACTTTAAGTGAGCTTTTTGTTACAGGTCTGCAAGCCTGGCTTTAGTGATGCAACCAGAAACATGTGTGTAGTTTTAAACTCAGTAACCTGCAATGGACAACACATTAAATGAAGTTATGTCTTTAAAAGTATTTACAATACTTCATACTACCGTCTAATACACTTTTAAAATCATAACGTTATCGACCTTTAATTTACTGTCGTTTTATTTTTTCTCCGCGTGTTCTTTATTTTGATTTTCTGATCGATTATCTTACTGACACGTCTGTTTATTATGTGCAGAGGTTTGAATTTAAGCGAAATTCTGGTGGAAAGTCGATGTTTCTCTAACTTTATTTTGAACAAAAAAAAGGCACCAACGATGAACAGATGTAGTAAAGTTCCAATCACTCCAGGAGCCCAAACCGGTTGCATTGACGGACCCCAGTCGGTTCTGTCTGGTCCAAACCCGTGCCGTACGGGAGCGTAGCTACAGGTCTGAGCTCCCTGCGTTCACTGAACGCACATCCTGTTCGCTGTTTACAAACCCGCGTCCGCCTCCATTTTGTTCAGCGGTGCTGCGGGCCTTCACGCGGCCGTTTCGCCAGGCAAACGTTAGCAACCGTAGCAGGCTGTTGTTCCACTTACCACTCTTGCTCATTCCAACACTTTGTTGAGAGGGGTTCGGAAAATTGGCGACTGGGTTGAATTGGGTAAATGAGGCGTTCGGCATCGAGGGCTGGAAACCCTGCATGGAGGGAAAGGAGGCGGCCGGCCCCGGCGTGGGCATCAGCCCATTGCCTGCCCCAGGCCCCGCATCAAATCCCCGTTTAGCCCCGATGCTGGGGTGCAGCTTCCCCAGAGGGGTTGCGTTTGCTCCTGTCGCCATTACCGCGGCGCTGAAATGGCTTCTCCTCCCTTACACTTTAGTTCAATCCACGTACTTGTGTTCAAGGCTAAAAAATGACAAAGCAACGTCCACCTGCAGTCTATCTCAAAATGGCGACCAGCAGAATATTACAAAGGTTGAGCCGCGGTGAGAAGCCCTCCCAAGAAGAACGATTCTTATTGGCTGAGCTCAATTCTGTACTTTGAAAGACGATTGGCTAATTTGGTCTTCAGTCTGATGACATAAGAGCCCGCGAGCCAGTGTTGCCAGGCGGTTTGGGCTCAGAATTTGCGGGCAAAATTACGGGCGGGTTGGCAAAGAAACTGCTAAATAATAATGTTACTGATTTTTGGAAGGAGGTGAGAGCTTATAACATTTGTAAAACATCTCTATCAGGCACAAATGGAGGAGTCTCTGGAGACAGCATTACACTGTTCTTTTGGCATCAGACTACTGTTAAAGAGTCAAAAAAAAGAATATTTGTCCAACATAATTGTGGCAAAAAGCCATAATCCACATGTGATGTTTAAACTCATTGAAACTGTCCTTAATATTCCACAGTCTATTGGTCATGAGGCATCAGCTAAACTGTATTTTGAGTCTGTGGGTCTGCCTTTTCTTGAAGATGTTGTTAGCCACATGAAACCATCAGGTTCTCTCCTGGACTCTTTAACCCTCCTTCTGTTAAACAGGTGTTTCCTTGTGTAGATCCATCAGTCTCGCCTATTATTAAATGCAAGCCTGTCTTCTGGTGTGGTATCTCTTAGTTTTAATCATGCTGTGGTTAAGCCCCTACTCAAGAAACCAAACATCGATAAAACAGTGATGGATAATATCAGGCCTATCTCCAAACTCCCTCTTTTATCCAAACTCTTACAGAAAATAGTTTACACACAACTGCAATCTTTCCTGGTTAGAAGCAATGTGTTGGAGGTTTTTCAATCAGGTTTCAAGAGTCTTCACAGTACAGAATTTGCTTTGTTGAGGGTTTTTAATGAAATTCTCCGAGCAACCAAGATGGGAAATCATATTATCCTGGTTTTACTTGATTTGCCTGCTGCTTTTCACACGGTAGACCTCAAAATCCTGCTGACGTGGCTCCAACAATTGTTGGTGCCGCTCTCACCTGTTTTAAGTCATCCTTCGCAGTCCGAACCATGAGTGTGAGTCTTTCCAAATTTACCTCGGACACAGATCCACTGTCTTCTGAGGTCCCACAGGGCTCTATTTTAGGACCACTTCTGTTTTCTATTTATCTACTTCCTCTGGGTTCTATCTTAATTAAAAATAAAGTGTCTTTTGATTATTATTCTGACGAAAGCCATACATACCTCCCAATAAACAAGAACGGCTCCTCCCTTAAACAAGTCATGTCACATTAAATTTAGAGCATGGTTGGAGAGCAGTTTCTTGAGTTTTAATGAAAGTAAAACTGAGGTAAAGTTAATTATCCCAGGTAACCACTGTGACCCATCCATTCTAGACCTGGGTCCCCATTTGTCAAAATGTGGAACCAAATTCCACAGTGAAACCCAAATTCACTTTGTCGTGAATTTGGGTTTTGTACTGGATAATGATTTTAAGCTTGATTATCACATCACTTCTGTGGTGAAACTCAGGTTTTTCATCGAAAGGGGTAATCTGCAGTAAAACCCCTTTTAACTCTACAGGACTTTGAGACAGTGATCCTCGCTTTAATTACATCTCGGTTAGATTATTGTAACTCACTGTTGTTTGAAGTTAGCAAGTCCTCTCTTTCACGGTTGCAGCAGGTTCATAACGCTGCTGCTTGAATTCTGGTTGGAGCGCAAAAGAGAGACTACATTACACCTATCCTGGCTTACCTCCATTGGCTGCCTGTTTATTTTAGTTTCAGTTCAAGATTCTTTTATTGTTTAAAATTGTTTAAATCTTTGAATGGTCTTGCCCGACCTTACCGTTCCGAGCTTCTCTCTCCCTACACTTCTCAGGTCGGCTGATCAGCTTCTCCTGGAGGTACCAAGATCAAAAAGGAAGTGTAGAGGGGATCAAGCCTTTTCCATCTGTGCCCCAAAGCTCTAGAACGCTCTGCCTATTAACGTTTGTCATGCGTCCTCTCTGTCCATTTAAAAACTAATCTTAAAACCCATTTTGCCGGTTTTTAGATTATTTTTGGGTTGGAAAACCATGACATTATCTGGCAAGACTGCGCGAGCCTCGTCATGACTGTACATTCAATGGTAAAGTTCCTGAACAAAATGTTTTTTTCAGGATTTCCTCAGAACTTTTGCTAACAGTAAGAATAAAGAATATGCAGTTGCATTTCATGCGATCAGGTTCTTTTCAGTTCCTAAAACTTGTCATTCACAGACAGTAGGGCAAAGACCATTGAATTTAAATTTTGAAAATGTGGACATTACAATGAAATGGTGCTTTGTAACGGCATGTCTTGTAACTTGGACGCCAATAGTTAAAAAATGCAATTTCTTGTTCGGTTTCACCTGCTGCAAAGTTTTTTGTTCTTGGTTTTCAACCATGGCTATGACTTGGGAAAAGGCTAACACAACTAGACCTATTCGTTTTAATTATATATTGATAATAAAATAAAAGAAGCTTCTGTTAAATATTGACATCAAATAGGTCTATTTAAACATAAGCAAGTAAATATAAACAAAGTCTTGTGGGTTTCTTTTGTCAATCAAGTAAAAAGACCAATATTCATTTATTTGATCATTGTTTGTACACATACATTTGTCTGATTAATAAGAATGTATAATAACAAAATTGAATGTAAATATCCAAATGAATATGTTTGATGTCATATCACAGTTTGAGTTACATGGTTTGTCCAAAAAACGTAATTGTTACTATGCAGCTGGTCATAATATTAGGGAAATTCCACATTCAGAATGTAATTCAAGTGTAAATTCACAACTTTGTTTTAATTTATTCCATCTGGACTTCATTACAAATGATTAGAACACAAAATAGGATGGCTACAAACATATTTCGTCTTTTAAAGAATTTGCATATTTTAATTTGCTTGAGTCAGGCAGCCTGACTGATGTGTGAGTGTAGTTATAGTAAGGACCGTCTGCTGCAGTTCAAACCAAGCATCAGAACGGGAAAGAAAGGTGATTGAAGTGACTTTGAACTTGATATGGTTGTTGGTTCCAAATGGCTTGGTCTGAGGATTTCAGAAACTGTTCATCTACAGGGATTTTCACTTATAACCATCACTAGGGTTTACAGAGAACGGTCCGAAAAAGAGAAAATATCCAGTGAGCAGCAGTTCTGTAGGTGGAAATGCTTGTTGATGTCAGAGGTCAGCAAGTGTGCCCAGCTGCAGAGAAAATGGCAGATGCAGCTGGGTCCCTCTGGAGTTCAGAGAAGAATGACCCGACTGGTTCCAGCTGACAGAAGGGCAGCAGTAACTCAAATAACCACAAGCCAGCCGGTCTGTTTGCCTGCCAAGCATCTCTGAATGCACAACACGGCCAACCTACTATATACTACAAATGTACTGTAAAAATGTAATGTAAAAACATGTGCAGTTTATTTTCATTAGAAGATCCTCAACGTGCATTCACACAAATGTGATTCGCACGGCCAGTGATCACGTCTCCATGTTTGGGTTCATAAGAACATTTTGTCTTCCTTCAGTTCCAGTGAGTTTCTCTCCTGCTGCTGTGTCTGATTGACGGTCACTTCTGCGGTGTTTCTCTCTCTGACTGAGTTCAAATGCTTTCTGTCCATTAACACGGGGGGACAAAAATATAAACAAGAATAAAATGAGGGGACCTTTTTTTATTGTTGTCTCAATAAGAAACATCATAAGAAACATCCTAAAGTTCAGGAGGTCTGAGCAGACTGCTTTCCCATCCAGCAGCGGCCCTCTGTCTGACCGCCAGCTCCTCTACCGAGAGCCGGCAGAGAGCGTGTTCACTACAGCTCCACAGGTTCTACAACAGACTCTCTAGAGCAGGGGTCTCAAATTCAATTTACCTTGGGGCCACTGAAGGCAGAATCTGGCAGAGGATGGGGCACAACCTCAGCGTGCATGCATGCATGTGCGCTGTATTATTAACTGTCTTCTGTACAAAACTTAAACTTAACCTTTCCTCCTGGGCTGTGCAGCCAAATAAAAAAAAGAGAGAGAGAATTTCAGCACTCCTCCTCAGAGTTCAGATTTTGTAATAAAACTCTGCCCATTCGTGGCGGCTGCCAAATTTGCACTGTTTCCAGACTTTTACGCCACACCAGCTACTTAATTTGTGCCACAGAACCTCAATTTGTGTCTATACCATTGACTATACATTGAAATTGGCCGCCTCCGCCACACAAATTGCATTCGGTATGAGTGCACCTTTAGTCATGAATCACACTTTAGGGAAGCAAGTGAAGCAATTTGATTAGATCCTTTGTCCAAGATGGTATTCCTTCTTCTGCTGCCTGATTAACAGCTGTCTTCTGGTTTGAACAGAGTTGATAAAGTTCTCCTCGTTGTTATGACTGCAGACTTTGTTTGTCAGGTCCATTGACCTTCAGCTGATGTCACAGCAAGTAAGTTGAGCTCGAGTTGTCTGCAGGTCAGAACGGTTTCTCCGTTCTGTTGAACCCTATCCCTCCACTGCCTTGAGGGGTCCTTTTGACCCCAGGTTATTTGTGGGTTTTTTTTCTTATCACTGGGGGGTGTTTATTTCTTCGCTCTGTGTAAAACCCTATGCCTCCACTGCCTCCTGTTGCTCTTATGTCCCCTGGTTATTTGTGCTTTTCTCGTCACTAGGGGGTGGCTGTTTCTCCATTCTGTTCAACCCCATGCCTCCACTTCCTTTTGGGGTCCTATTGACCCCTTGTTATGTGCGTCGGTTTTTCCATTCACTTGAACCCTATACTTCTGGGGTCCTCGGGACATCATAGAACCATAATCGTCCCCCATTCCACCAGAACACCTACAACTTTCTGTTCATGGATAATGCTCCACCACATGGTACCATAATAGTCACAGCTGGACTTGAGGAAGTGGGAGTGTCTCATATGTTATGACCAGCAATGCGCTCTGAGCTGAACCCCATAGAACATAGGCAATCATTGGTTTTTGAGCGATTATTGGTTTTTACAGAATGTTTTTTTCTTGAAGCTTGCACTTTGTAGACGTTCCCTTGGCAGCTGTCTCACTGCCGTGTCTCCATTTGCAGCTCGAAGAGAACACTTCTCTTTAAAAGGCAAAAAAAACCTATATATTTTCTTTTGAAACACACTAGTAGGTCCCTCTCTGTGTTAATATATGATTGAGATACTTGCTGTTTAAATGTTTATCAGAAGAGCCCAGAAGTCTGAATCTGAGAATGTCTTTCTAACTTCACTGAACTATAGTGCCCTGTGTGGTTCAGTCCACGTGAACCCAGTGCTCATGTGCTCAGTTCTATAAAGTTTGAAAGATATTTACAAATGAAATGGTGGATGTTAACATCTTCTACAGTAATTATCAAGCCGAGGATTTAAAAAATGTCTTTCAAACAACTCAAAATAACATCTGCTGACAGATTTTCTCTATTTGATCAACTACCGTCTGCAAACCCGCACGGATGCTGCAGAAATGTCATCTTTCTAACTGGAACACAGCAGAGCGAGTGTCTAGTAATAAGAGTCGATTACAAAGGATCAGCCAATGAGCGTTCAGATCCGGCCCACTTTCACCGATTGACAGACTAATTCAGCTGAAAAAGCTCATTATGAAATAAATAAGTCATTCTAGAAAACAGAAATGTGAAGTAAATAAAAAAGCTGCTTTGAAAAATACTGATTTTGAAATCTGAGTTGTTTTTTTTTTTTTTAAAGCCATGTAGTTATAGTAATATTCAATATGATTAAAAACTGAATCCTATAAAATGCTGTTGTGAAATAATGAGCAGTTTTTGAAGCCAAATGAAAAATATTTAATATTATGGCTAATTTAATATGAATGGGCAGGTTTTTCACTTTTTACCGATATTTTAATATGTTTGAGATATTTATTGGTTGAGTGTCTGATAGCACAAGATCGCATTTATTTAGTGCATTATGAACAGTTTGGGACTCCATACATTTTAGGATAATCCAATTATCTTTTAGTATAACCACTGCTTTAAATAACAAGTAAGTTAACCAAAACATCACTCCCTTGTTCCATGGCTTAAAGAAAAGCTGGTTCTAATACGGCCTAAAAAAAGTCATCTTTCCAGATTAATATTTGAAGCAGTGTTGTCACAGTCCCTTTAGAACAAAGGTTTTATACTTAAATGTCATTTGCAGCTTCAGCTCAGTGTTGTTTCCAAATACATCAAAGACTGAGTACAAATTATTAGAATTTTAAAGGATTGATTTTTTTATTTTTAACCAAAAAGTAATGAAACAGACAAAAGCAAACCAAGCTTGAATCATTACAAGATTTCGCATCCTCTAATTTTTATACAGTTAAGAAATCAGTACACAATTAAAAAAAAAGTTCAATGTTACTTGACAGGAATCTCAAGCTTTCCAAAATAAAAAAGAACTAATGAAATATTTGCACAATTCCATATTTAGGAGTATTTGCTTCAAATATATGCAATAATGATTACTTTTACCAACACAAATGCACTACAATTTAAAAAAAAAAGAAAACACTGGAAGCTGTTGACAAAGCTGAAATAATGCAGACCCACCTTTACACATGCACTAAATTTCATTGAAAATGTGTGTTATCTTGTATGTACTTTCAAAAAATCTAAAGGGTAATTCTTCCCATACTATGAATAGAACCAGATTATAGGTAAACCCTGTAAGCAACTCCACAGGGGCGAAATCTTCAACAACAGCACGAAAAACACATGGAATAGGAAATTAAAAGTGTTTTTTGGAGACTTTTTACCTGGAATGGAATCACAACATGATATAAATTCCATCACATTAAAATGTACTATTAACCTAATGTACTGTTGGTTAATGAAAGAAAGATTTACAGTAACCATTTCCATTTTCCTCTCACCCACACATCTGCCACAAACAAAGCCCTGGCTTTTGCTTTAGGGAACAGTGAAACACAAACTTAACATTTTTGTGACCGTGTGTGTGTGGCACTTGAGCTGTCCTACCTGCTTCATGTCAGCCGACACCTAGACAAGATTTAATAAGTATACCGTGGCCGCTCAGCACCCTGTTCCCGCAAATGGTCGTAGGTAGTGCTTCTTTGGAGTGTGGTTGCTGGGGAAAGGCGCGAACGCTCAAATGCATATCCACCCGCCTCTGCAGCGCCTCGCCGTATCGGACTCCGGTCACGAGTGTAGTATGAGGAGATTGGGGTTGGTTGAGGAGGGGCGGGGGGGCACTCGTATGAGTCGACGCTAGAGGCCGGCAGACGCTCCCTTACAGCTGTAGAAGTGGATGTTGTTGGTGGAGCAGGCATGGCGATACCACGGCGTTCTTCGAAATAACTGCCTCCGTAGGCACTGGCCCTGTACTTCTCATAGTAGTCCACGACACCGTACGGATCCCTTTCCTCGTAAGGCGACCGTCGCACCGAGAAGGCTGGTACCGCGCCATAGAATGAGCCGCTGCCCCTGTATGCCCCGTCACTGCCATACATCCGAGCCATGCTATGATCGGCGACAGCATTTATGCCATAAGATGGAGGTGGCCCATATCTCATTGCGTTCTCATAGCCTGTACCTCCTCCATAACCTGGCACACCGGTGCTTTGACCAGAACCCCTAGGAAAACCAGGTGCAAAGCTGCTGCCATAATCTGGTTCCCCACCAAAGTCTGGATAAGCCATGCTCTGCTCACGCCCACCAAATCCGGAAGCATCATATTCAGACTTTGGCTCAGAGCCGTTTCTCTGGTAGCCATTTTGGTCTAGAGGGCATTCTTTGGACCAGTGGCCTTCCTGCCCGCAACGATAACAACCCGATCTGTCTCCCATTCCCGGCGCAGTACGGAGGCGGCTAGTCGAAAGCTTCACGCTCATCAGTTTGCCTTAAAAAGAAAACACTCAGTAAGGACTGATGCCTACATTTGATAGAAATTATCAATTTAACATCTGATGTGTGGAATGAAGTCTCAAGCCTGCTTCTTCACTAGACTGGTTACAAATTTGTAATCAATTTCAGAAGTAGGGTTCAAACATTTCTTTTAAACACAAAAGATTAAACAATGCTGCCAATAAAGCTGAAATCCGTAAGTCTCCCAACATTTTACTTTTTCTCGAAAAATACGACAATTTCATTCCTCTGTGTGCAGGATTTGATAAGACCTGTTCAGCAACGTTTCTTAAATCGTTCTCTCACGGTTCACAAAAGTATCAGTCAGTGTAATACATTCTCACCGTAACGCGTTACATTAGCGTGTCACTATTTTCTTTAAATCAAGGATTAAGCATACATTACACAGGGCCCAAAACCAGAATAACAGGCGTCACAAGTCCAGTTAAAGTTGACAAGAACATTACGGATAACAGCTTTATAACTGGTGTATCTTTGCCAATAGACCTGTTCTCACTCACATGAACCATCCAAAACTTACCTGTAGGTCACAGGAACAAAACTACCTAAATACTAGTTCATTCATTTTAACTTTTCCCAGTAAGCCCAACCCAAAATTTCACCTTTAAAAGCAGTGTTGTCCAATTTATTTATAGCCTCCATGGCATCTTCCATTCTCTCCATGTGCACAAAAGCATAGTTTTTTACGATGTCACACTCCAGCACAGCGCCAAACTCTTCAAACTTGGCCCTCAGCTCCTGATTGGTACAAGCAATGTTACCAACGTGGAGCTTGGTAGATCCTCTTGATTTACCACGGCTCAATTCAACATTCATAGGCTGGCCATTGAGCTCGTATTGGTGAAGGTTGCGGATGGCCTCCTCTGCTTCTGCTTTGCTGTCCATATGAACAAAGCCAAAATTTTTTACAATAGAACATTCTGCAATCTTCCCATATTGGGAGAACAAAGAGCGAAGTTCCTCTGTGGTCGTTTCAGGGGCCAAGTTTCCAATGAATATTTTCACCATTGTCAGGCCTCCACGTCACTAAAAGACCACAAAAAAATAGAGAATTGAGATATTACAATGAGATTTCAATCATTTTAACAAAAACTATTATCAACATCTTCTTCTTTCTCAGTAAACTAAACTCTCACTTCATATTCAAATCTGACTATCAGCCACATCATTTGTAAATCAATTAACCCTAATGCAACATCAACAGATACATGGCTGTTACAAGTCTAGCTGCAACAAATAACTATTTGACAAACTTCAGACGGCCTGAGGCACAAGCTGCAAACATAAGTGTTTATCTTGAAAACAACAGGAAAGTTGGAATGTCATCATTCCCATTTTATGTCAAAGACAGTTAATGTTTTAAAAGTTTACTTTTTTAAAGTTGTGTCTTTAAGTTTACTATACAACTGACGGAAATGATGGCTGCCGCACTACTGCTATCTTCCCACAATGATCAACAAAAGTAAATGTTCCAAAGTATTGAAATACGGGCCAATCCATTTTTGTGTTGCAGTGACAGAACATCTAAGGGAAAACTGCAGCTTTAGACACTCGATGGTTTGCTGTAATATTTCTGATGCAGTGATGTTAGCATCACTACAGGGCCTTCAGTTACTCTGTCAGTAAAACCATCGTGGGGTTTCCGAACTCTCATACAGTTTGACAGATTTCCAGTAAATTTTTTTATACAAGCGTTATTTAAAAAAAAAAAAGCTTTATTAAAACGTTTAACATGAAGCTAATTTAGCAGATTCACTAAGAAACGTTCATGATGACGGTTTCACTAATGCAGAGGTGAACGACAGAAAAGCTTGCTTTGTTTGCTAATAGTACGATTTACAATAATTAAAAAGCAAACACTCATGGTTGATTAAGCAAACCATCTACATAATAACAGGAACATTTTTGCAGTGTGAACTTTACATTGCTCACACTTCTCTTTGCCTTTCACGGAAAACGCTAGCTGAATGCTACCGAACGAAGTGGTGTGTTAGCCAATCGACTACAGCCACAGGTTGGCTATATTTACCTGTTCTAGATGACTTATTAACATTGTGGTGCTGTGCCACACATATACCTCACTGTATATACCACAGTGAATAATTTAAGCCAACAAAAATTCCACATTTTACTGATGCTTTAGCGATTATCTTGCTAGCACTAGTTTCGTGAAACACGAGTTAGCATGTTAGCTTGTTGTGGCTAATCATTCAACACTTCTTCGGTTTACCGGAAGCGAGAATCGGTTTATTTGCGATCTTTCAGCGCTTTTGACAGAAGCATTTGTGATGGGCTCCTTCTCAATGTGTTAAATACATACCTGTAAACAAAATGAGGCTTTGCGGGCCTGAACCTGCGAAGAATGAAATGGCGAACGATTCGAATGGATCGTCCCTACCTGACGTCACGCGTAATTGACGTACACAGGACGAGGAGACGTTCTGAGTGAGACGCCGACGCCGTACGTAGGTTCTCATCTCGACAGAGAATCTCATGATTAAAGGCTTTCATAGAATTTAATCTGTAAAAGTAGAATCCCATCTCAAAGGGAGAACTTTATCCTCTAAAAGTAGAACTCTATTTCAAAAACTGAAATATCATTTATAAACACAGAGTTGTATCTCAAAACTTTGAATTATATCTAAAAAGGTAGAAATCTATCTCAAATGGTGAAATATCTTGTATGAAGGTAGAAATTTATCTCAACTGGCAGGATTTTATTTTTAACAATAGAATCTTATCTCAACGGGTGAATTTTATTCCTAAAGGTAGATTTTATCTCAAAAGGTAGGAGTTTATTTTTAAAGATTTGATTCGTTAATAGGTGGAAATTTTGTAGAATCATATCCTAATGGGTGAAATGCATTCTGTGAAAGTAGAATTTTATCTGTAATTGTAGACTTTTGTCTAACATTAGAATCTTTGCTCTGAAGGTTGGATTTCTCTGAAAAAGTTGGATCTCATCTCTAAAAGTAGAACTCTATCTCTGCTGAGCCATATGGCTTCCTTGCTTCTCTTGTCTTTTCTTTTGAGGACATCGCATAGTGTTATGTCACTTGATATATATGTGTTTCTTTGATATTGCGTATGTAATGGTGGAGCAAGAACATTTTATAATGGGGGCAGAAAATAAGAACTTCCTCTTGCCATTGCATGGAAACAGCACGGAGTTTGACATTTATGTGTGTAAAGGTATATATATATAGATAGATATATATACAAAGTTGGCATGAGAGGCAGTAAGTGGTCTCCAGTTGCACGCATGCTAAACTATCTCTTTGTAGTTTGAAGTACCAAATCAAATAAAGCCCTTTATGCATTAAACGAATGGCTCTTCATGTCATTGACCAATCACTGGAGCCCTTTAATGCTATACCACAGTCCCAACCAGAACTTGGGAACACAGCCCCAATTCATTGTTTCGCAGAGATAGGCAGCAACTGACCCGAAATACAAGATCGTGTCTAGAATGAACACCAGGCAACCCTGACAGCAACTGCAACAGTTGATGAACTGGTTTTAACTTCAGCAGCAGTGATCCTTGAGATGCTTGGCTATAAGAGCAACCATGGGAGGAAAAATGCCCACCATGGCAGCAACGGCTGGATGCTAAGAACAAGACAGCTCGGAGAGAAGTGAGTCAGATGACAGAGGCCCAAAGAGGTGCAATGAAAAAGCAAGTGCCTAAGAGATACAGCCAGATAGATGTCCATACCTGAAGCACTGGAAACTGCCAAACACAGGCTCTGGGCCTTGAGCAGCCGCCTAAAGAATTACACAAGAGACATCTGAAGCCAGACGGATAAACAGGCTGTACGCAACTCAACCTGCAAAAGTGTACGTTCAATGGCAGGTTCAAAACAGCAGAGCAGACCCACCAAGGCTGCAAAAGTATATGAGAGACAGAGACGGCACATAACGGGAAAATGCTCAATGACCGTTCTCTCTGAGAAAAGAGCACAGAAACCTCCCCAAACAGAATCCACTAACCATCACAGTGGCAGACATCCAAGAAAGAGCCTCAGGTATGACAAACTGGACAGCACAGAGACCGGACATGATACATGCAAGCTGGCTTAAGAAACTCACTGCACTCCATGAGCCTGGCAGCACAAATGAACCAGCTGCTAAGAGACAGAACTCACCCTGAACGACTAACAGAAGGGCGGATGATCCTGATCCAGAAGGATCCCTCAAAGGATGCAGTCCCATCCAACTACTGGCCAATAACCTGTCTCTCCACAACATGGAAGCTCATGTCAGGCATCACTGCAACCAAAATACATCGGCACACGGATCAAGCCCTGATCACCAGATCGAATGAGGCTCAGATCTACCAGACCAGACAAGACCCAAGGAGTAGGCTGTGCAAAGACGCGCCTGAAACAAACCAGCACATAACTGCAGGGTGTAAGATGCTGGCTGGGAAAGCATCCATGGAACGCTACAACCAAGTGACTGGAATAGTAAACAGGAACATATGTGCAGAATATGGACTGGAAACCCCAAAGTCAAAATGGGAAACACCTCAGAAAGTGGTAGAGAATGAGAGAGCAAAGATCCTGTGGGACTTCCAGATCCAGACGGACAGGATGGTAATGGAACCAACCAGACATTGTAGTGGTGGATAAAGAACAAAGGAAAGCTGTTGTGGTGAATGCAGCAGCACCAAGAGATGGAAACATCAAGAAGAAGGAACATGAGAAACTGGAGAAATACCAGGAACTCAGAGAAGAACTGGAGGAAGCTGGAAGGTGAAGGTGACAGTGGTGCTTGTGGTAATTGGACTCGGGGCTGGAACCCCAAACTGGAGGAGTGTCTACAGAAGATCCCTGGAAAGATCTCCAACATCTCAGTCCAGAAAAATGCAGTAACAGTTAACCCCAGGCTCACACCGAATGGCTCTGGTCTCCGGTCTGGCTCCGGGAGGATGCCGGAGTCTTCATGTAACATGAAAAGTGCAAGAGGCACTCACACTGCATCCAGTCCATCTCGGCCTCTACGACACTCTGTATTCATTTTGTTGGCTTCAAATTTTTGCACAACGCTGGAGCAGAGCCGTAGCACTTTATTGTGAAGTTGCGGCAATGTACGACCTAAACTGGAAATCATACGAGCGAATGTGAAGTGCATCTGGTAGATTTTTCAAAATAAAATCTCTTGTTTGCTGTACTCACTGTTTCACCGTGTTGTGAACAGTACAAGGCTCATCACAGGTATCCCAAATGACCCCATCCTTTTTGATACAACACATTCTTTTGATAAGGATAACAACAAAAAGGACAGAGCCTGGGCTGAGATATCGCAGGCATTTATATAATATGGACATTCACAATCAGATTAGAAAAATTAGAAAGTTAAGAAAAGTGTAGCCACTTTTGTAAATCCATCGTATGAAGACGAGTCACGCAGAAAAGAAGTGTTGTGGATATACTCCAAATTCACGGCGCAATGAGGGTTTGTTTGCCATGACGTCATGTTTAAATGCTGGGTTCTGACGTGAACCTATGTGAGTTCAGAGTTTGCAGCTGAGCATATCTGCAGCAGGACTGCAAGCAATTCATAGTCAGTGTGAGTTACCTGCATTAACCAGACCGCATGCGGTGTGAGCCCGGCGTTAGATTCTGCACAGAACCCCCAAGCTCCCAGGCCTCTGGTAGAGGAGCCAAGCTTGGGGTGAGCTACCACCCACAGAGGGTGAGAGGGGGAAGTTTTTAAAAACATTTTTTTAACCCTGTGAGAAGGAATTCTTTTTCATTAACATTTCTGCACCAATCTGTATTTCCGTGGATCAGTGTTGTGCTGAGCTTTGTGTATGTTTGTTAGCAATATAATGAAAATTATAAAAATACCACAAGAGCATGTTAAAGACACACAGAAATGCGTTTTTAAGAGCCTGCATTCATCCAACTACATTTCAGTAAGTGGCTGCGTGTCAGTGTTGCTCCGCTGCTCTGTTGAAATCCCATAAAGCGTGTCTACGGTGGTCGCTTTGCTCCACTTATGTTGAAACTGTTGAAGCTCAGTCTGACTGGAAACAGAAAATAGTTGATTTTTATGAAAAAACAATCCACTCACACTTTTAAACACAAATCTGTAAACAACTTAAACAAAAAACCTTCGTGTTGTTTTTTTACAAAAGGCACAACTTGTTAAAATAACATTGTTTTAATAAATGCACATCATACACACCAGAGATGAAAACATAAAGTATGTCAGTTTTAAGGGCTCCTGTAGGGAAAAGTGACTGTTTATGAAGTCCCTTTTCCAGAAAAATAACATCAATTTTTAAAACACATTTTTATTGTAGTGGATTTTGTATTTTTCTTGCAAAAAATAAACAACTTTGTTGTATTTTATCCTTAAGGAATGTTTTTACTAATGTTAGTTTTACAGATATTTTTAATAAACAGTTATAAATACATGTCCTGCTCTATACTTCTATGAAAAAGATGGAAAAACAGTTTTATTAAAAAAGTCAGAAGCTGTCTATCAGGACCAATGTGACACATGATTAAGCCGAGGCCTCAGTTCATCATGTTCATGATGTAAGAGCTTCTTACTGAGAATATTTATATAAAGGTTTTTAATACGTGCACCATGTTACAGAAGTTATGCTTAAATTCTATCTCCATACTGTCGGGAAGTTCTGAGGAGTTATTCTGCAGTTCTAAAAGCTAGCTGTGTTAGCCAAGAAAAACCTGTAAGTGACCTTTCTAAACAGCACAGTTAAAACTTTGCTATTTGCAGAAGTTCTTTGCGTGGTTTTGGTGTGTTCAGTAGGGAAGTGCTGCAGCATCTCCAGTGAAACAGGACTTCATTTCCACTTCAAGGTCACGAAACAAACTACATTCTTCTTCAGTGTGACTGATGTAGATGTCAGTCCCCGCGGTCTCTTAGTAGCTGCTCTCGTGACCAGTCAGTATATACAGGTTGCTTAAGGCTGAAGGGTCACCAGTGGGCGTACTCTGAAGGATGATGTCTCTGTTCAGTCAAAAACATCACAGGAAAATAATGTCACAGCTTGTCTAAAACGCAGAAAACAACATGACCTCGCAGGTTAATGTGACCTAAATCCACTCAGGTCTTTGTTTTGGTCACCTGGTTTTCCAACTCCTCCCTCTGAGCAGCTTATAAAAACCAGTTTAATTCAGAATTGAGAAAGATTTTGTTTAAGAGGCAAAATGTCTTCAACTTAAAAAAACTGAGTCCAAATGAACTTTATCAAAGTTTTTCCGATTTGGAACCATCCTGGATGAATGAGGGTCTTCACTGATACGTTTGTAACCGCTGCATTTTGCAGACGATAACTGGATCTGTCTCTAATATGGGCATACCTGTTTGTTCCCAAAACCCGAAACATTCGACTTTCATCTGTAATTTCTTGCGTCACCTGTGTATAAACAAAAGATTTTATGAGAAGAAGTAAAAAGAAATTTAAAAAAAAAAAAAGAATAATAACAAAAAAATAAAAGAAATAAAAAGTACGGGTACTTTTGAAGGAAAACAGTTTGTGAATAATTACTTCATCTGAATGAAAACTCCTCCCCTTTAGGCCATGCTTCCAGAAAGCCAGGACACTGTCCTGTAAGCAGACTGTTAAGACACAGATCAGTGCAGTTAACCCGGGTCCAGTTTCCAGTGTTTTTCACTTTGTTCCACATTACCTAATGTTTCAATGGGGAAGTCAAAGACCATCTCAGCCGTAAACTCTTTTGATGGAACTCCTTGCAGGTTCACAATTCTTACACTTTCTGTTGAGCGAACAACCAAATGATTGAAAAAGAAAGAATGGGAAGGTACATAGAATTCTAAAGGGGCCGACTTACTCTCAACTGCAATGAGCACAGTGTCTCGATCCAGTTGTGTTACTTGAATGGCTCGGAGTCCTCCACTGTCTGACCGTGTAAAGAAAGGTTTTCCATTTAAAGCCTCAGAGTCGTTGGAGATCTGACAGCGTTCATCTTACCTGGTGCTGATGATGGTGTGCTGTTCAGCTCTATGATATCAAACATGAGCTGTCTGCTGGTTGGGGGTGTCTCCACGCCACACTCCCTCACCCCCACACAAAGCTGGGGGAACTCATCTGTAGCCACCACCAGCAGCTCAAATACTGGCAGAGATTCTGCTAACCTGATGGGTATGTGCTGAAACAGACACAAAAGGAAAAGTCCGTCAGGTTGTATCAGCCGAAGGAAGAGGATTCTGTTAAGTCAATGTGAACTTACAGCTGGAAATGCCACAACAACAGGTTCACACCCAGAAGCACATCGTTACCCAGCAGCCAACAAGACACGACAGAACCTGAACCAACATCAGTGCTTTTTTGTTTTCATGTCTTTGTCTTTCAAGTTTCCATGCTGGTACTAATAAACTCATCTCTGATAACTGCCGATGCTAAATACCAAACCAAAACCTTCAAAGCAGCTCACCACAAAGAAAAGTCCCAGAAGAAAGATTCAAATTGTGCATAACTGTTGCCTTTGTTTGCAGCATTTACAGTAAATGAATGATGGAATTGAAGCTTATTCAAATTCAATGTTGAAATGTATAAAAAATGAGAAAATATTGCAATACTGAACAAGAAAACATATACAACTTCAGGTTGAAAAAGTCCTCCCAGCATTAAGTGCAGGTTTCTCTAAAGGAAAATGAACGTTTCAGCCAAAATGTTTCCTTTTTCATCAATATTATTTGCGGCTGAACCCAAATCCCTTCCACTCTCAACACAGGTTAAAGCAATGCTGGATCAGATGACTAAACTAAAATGTCCAGATGTCCAGTTGAGTCATTTTGTCTGGTATCACTTGAGTCCTGACATTGAATATTGGATGGAGGCATCACTAGTCAAAGCATCTCCAGGAGGGAAGCATGTATTGAATGTATTATTTGTTGCATTTTCTTTTGCCTCTCAGATCTTAATCTCCTTTAATCTAATGTGACAAAACATTTTACCGCAAAATAAGACATTGTACTTTAAAGTTCATTTTCTGATGCATAGCACTTTACATCAACGGAAAAAGAAAACGTATGAGTAAACTCAATCAAAGGTGATAAAGAGAGTTCTGAATCTGTGTTGACCCAGCCTGTGCTCCCAGCATGAGGCTAGCAGCTGTTAGGTCTGTAATGCTGACGTTTACCATGATGTATGGGACACATTTCAAACTCTAGTTAGAGCAAACAACCAATACTGCCGGACTGATTTATAGCAGAGAAATGCACACAGAGAAACAAAGCTGAAAGATGGCAGCGCTTGTGTATTTCTCCATCACAGTGATTCCACACAGTTTTGAATATAGTAAGAATACAAGTTTTAAAGCTATTTTAAACCAATAATGACAGAAGTCTGAGAAAAACAATTCAATCACATTTATTTGTTTTCGTATTGTCTATCTGATGCATTAAACTGAATGTCCTTACACTTTCGGTTAAGAAACAGCGTGTGGTTAGTTTTTAAAAGAGGGACAATTATTGCACCAACCTTTAGGAGCAAGAACTTCTGGAGAGGCTCGTACCACAACAACAACACCAGTCCAGAGGGAACTGCCCCGCAGAGAAATGTACTGTCCGTGTACGGGTTTCTTGCTGGAGGGAATAATGAGGAATAAGGATATAATGAGCCACTAAAATATATAATAACATGTGTGCACAGCAGAGAGGACAACTTCTGAGATATTTAAAGGTCCTGACAAGGAAAGACCCGCACGAGCAATAAAGCCCAGGATTATGCAACAAGTGCACTGTGTGGCTCTTGAACCGAGATGACATGTACTGATAATAATGGAGTTTATCAACTTTGTCAACAAGACAGTGAAAAGATCCAGAGGATTCAGTCTCAGAATAGTTTCAAATGTGAATGTAAATTCATATGAGCAGTGTGTGTTTTAAAAATGCACTGATGATATTTTACCTCCAAGTTTGGTCTTTTCACATTAAGGAAGTCTTCATTTGATTTAAAAAACCTTTTATTTCTGCGCACACAGGCAGGTTTTAGTGCACACGCTTACGACCAAATCAGCATATTGATTTCAGCCTCAAAACAGGTTTGAAAATTCCTTAAAGTTCTGCTGCAATAGCAAGACACAGAAGGGTGATGCTTTTGTATGAATTACAGCTCACAGACAGACCTAAATGCATATGTGAAGTGGTTTTCTAAAACATCTGCTGCTATGAGAGGACTCCATCACTTCTGTGTTTGGCTCAAAGTAAAGTCACAGTTAAGTGTAGACTCTTTAAGTATTTCACACATTTCCAAATCTATAGAGCTAAACGGATAAACATCTTTGGAAAGTGTTCAGTGGGCTTCAGATTTAAAGGTGAAGCAGAGGTGAGTAACACCCTGAAAACATTTCTAAACTGCAGAAAAACTGAGGGGGCAAGACTTGGAATGAGTCTGGAGTCTCTTACCTACACTACACCGTCTGCAGCCTTTGCTGTCAGGAATTTTCACAGATATGGCAAACTTCCTGAGAAAAAAGGAAAACACTTTAAGGTCAAATCGGGATCAGCTTAAAGTGAATGAAAAACCAGATTGTACCTTTGAAGAAATAGACAATGTAAGTTTGAATTATTATTTTTTTTTTCAAAAATCCATCTTCTTCCAGGTCGTGGGGGCAGCAGTCTGAGTAAAGATGCCCAGAATTCCCTCTCCTTGGTCATTTCCTCCAGCTTGTCTGGGGGGACCCCAAGTCGTTCCCAGGCCAGCTGAGAGACATAGTCTCTCCAGCGTGTTCTGGGTCTTCCCCGGGTTCTCCGCCCAGTGGGACATGCCGGGAACACCTCCCCAGAAAGGCGTCCAGGAGGCATCAGGACCAGATGCCCGAGCCACCTCAACTGGCTCCTCTCATTGTGGACCGAGCTTCTCCCCCATCTCTAAGGGAGCGCCCAGCCACCCTACAGAGGAAGCTCATTTCGGCTTGTATCTGTATCTTGTAGCTTGACCTTGTTCTTTCAGTCATGACCCAGAGCTCATGACCATAGGTGAGTATTGGGGCGTAGATTGACCGGTAAATTGAGAGCTTTGCTTTCTGGCTTAGATCTCTTCACCACGATGGACCGGTACAGCGACCGCATGACGGTGGACGCAGCACCAATCCAGCTGTCGATCTCACGCTCCGATCTTCCCTCACTCGTGAACAAGACCCCAAGATACTTAAACTCCTCCACTTGGGGAAGGAGCACTCCACCCACCCAAAGAGGGCAAACCACCTTTCTCTGGTCAGGAATCATGGCCTCAGACTTAGCGGTTCTGACCCTCATCCCAGCCGCTTCACACTCGGCTGCAAACTGTTCCAATGCTGGAGGTTCCGGCTTGATGAAGCCAACAGGACAACATCATCTGCAAAGAGCAGAGAGGAAATACTGTGGTTCCCAAACTAAACCCCCTCTGGACCCTGGCTGCACCTAGAAATTCTGTCCATAAAAACAATGAACAGAACCGGTGACAAAGGACAGCCCTGCTGGAGTCCAACATGCACCGGGAACAGGTCTGACTTACTGCTGGTTATGCGGACCAAGCTCCTACTCTGCTCATACAGAGACCGGACAGCCCTGAGTAAGGCTCCCCGGACCCCATACTCCCAAAGTATCCTCCACAGGACACCTCGAGGGACGAGGTCAAATGCCTTCTCCAAATCCACAAAACACATGTGGACAGGATGAGCGAACTCCCACGAACCCTCCAGCACCTTAAGGAGGGTGTAGAGCTGGTCCACAGTTCCACGACCAGGACGGAAACCGCACAGTGGTTCCTGGATCTGAGGTTCGACTATTGACCGGACTCTCCTCTCTGGTACCCTGGCATAGACTTTCCCAGGGAGGCTGAGGAGTGTGATTCCCCAATACTCAATTCAATGTAATTTTATTTATATAGTCTACTATCACAACCATAGCTGTCTCAATGGGCAGTTGTAAACGTGAAAGAAATATTAAAAATTGGGGGGAAAATTAAACTTGAAACTTGAATTAAAAAACTATAAACCTAAAACTGTCACCAAATAAAACTAGTGTTTATTGGTAAAAGCTGCTGTTTTCTATTTACAACTTGAGTTTTTGGTTTCTCTCCCACTTCTCTTTAAGTTACAGTTATTTACAGTTATTAACTCAATAAGACAATGACATATTGCGTTAGTGCTAGTGAGAAAACAACAAAAACCCATTTCTACCACACTGTTGCCTCTCTCTTTAGTAGAAATGCTCCAAACATATTCCCTACCTCGCACTGATCCTCTCAGTCAAGCGGTTTGTGCTGAGAGACAAGTTGCTGTGCTTCTTTTGCAGATGTCCCCTCTGTTCAAACAGAGCTGTCAGATTGTGTGAATATAGCTGAGACGACTTCCCTGCAGAAAACGTTGAGTATTAAAAACACAGATCTGACCTGCTTGATCAAGCATTCAAAGAGCTGTTACCTGACACAGACATCAGCACGTTGTTCATGACGTAAAGCCACGTACAGCGCTGAGGCACAAGCTGCAGGGGGAAAGCAAGCACACAAATGGGAGTGGGTCCTCCTTCCACTGACAGCTCACTCTAAGACGTTTTCCTCATCATTGTTGCTGCTGTTGTTATACCTTCTCTAGTGTGTCCTCGTGAAGTTCGTTAAGGTTCAGGATGTAGATGCCCTCCTCTGCCCCGAGAATAAGATACTGATCTGCAAAGTAAAATCAAGAGTTTTCCTTCTGCAGAAGAACAGAATATTAGACGCTGATCATGTCTGAGCTCAGAGGAAGGCTGGATTTCTAACCTCTGCTTTTAGGGAAAATCCAGGTGGCAGCACAGTGAATCTTTAGAGGACAACCATTGAAGACTTTAGAGAAGCAGGCCCCCATCTGGAGGACAGGTCAGAAAAGCACCCATCACAATTGGTTTTGTTATTTTCAACATGAAGAAATCAGACGTGACTGCCCCAAAGAAGGATTTCCATTTTCAGCCTAGTAAACAGAAGAGCTGAAATTGAGAGCCCAGTAATAAATCTGGGTTTGATAGAAAGATGAATCAAAATCACTTCAGGAAATGCATCAAATCCATGCCCGAGTTTTCTTTCTGTTGTTTCTCATAGATTTTCTTGTATCTTTCAGGTTCCATTTGAAAGATATAACTCATAAATAATGATTGAAAGCTTCCTCTTCCTTCAGTTCTGTGTGAAAACAGTTTTTCAGAACCTAACATGTTTCAAACTGAATGGTGACTTTGGTATCCAGCGCAGAAATGGAGCCGTAAACGTGTGAAGTGAAGTTGAATGGGTTCTGCACTGTGGCAGTGACAGCAGACACACTGAAACTCACATAAAGTTAGGCACTGAGGGCCACATGCAGTCAGAGTTAACACTTACATGGACCTGAGGGGTGGGAGGAAGTCCATGACAACCAGCTCTCTACAAATGAAGGTTAGACATGACAAAACACAAGGAATGATAAGAACTGCAAACCACAGACGTCATCAATCAACACTAAGGACCCCACGGTTTCAACATTTGCCATAAACACTGCACTCATTAGAGGGTTATTAGGTTAGCAAATTCCACACGCTATCTCCAAATGTGTCGATGTGATGAGCACATCTGACATGAACTCACAGAGTCTTCCGTCTTCCTCCTTAGCGTGCTCCATTTAGGTGACTGAGGCGCATCTCTTCTTGGAGGGGAAACAGCGGTCGGCGGCCTCATGTCTGCTATGAGAGCATCCTCCACAGGCAGGCACGAATCCCTGCAGTGCTGTCTGATGTCCTGAGTGGCTGAGCACCTGGACAAAACTTTTAGGGAAAAAACGCTTTAATTATTCAGGAAATTCTTAATTTTTCCGCAGTCATATGATTGTCATGGAGCGGTGCACATAGACGATCCCACACGCTTCAGCTTGGAACAAAAGATGTGTGCTGTACCTGCAACGGAGGCAGGTTCAGCTGCAACAGAGGCATCAGGGCCCAGCGTGCAGCTGGGCCTCACGTTCAGATCTCTCTCCTCAGTGCTGGAAGTCAAGGAGCTGTAAGCCGGCAGGGAGGCTGTTGGACTCATCATGCCGCTCTTCATCCCTCCCTGAAAGCACCATCACACAAACTCAGAGTGCAAACGCCAGCGGCACGAATCAACAGAGCCTATAGGAGACACTGATGGATCCGTCCATCATTTTCTAACTTAAATGAGCCTGAACAAACACAAAGACTGGATCCAAACACACCAGCTCTACCAGAAGGAGCTAAAGCCAGAAGCTGGAGACCTGCAAGTCTTAAACAGACCTGGATGTATGGTTTGTATCTTCTTCTGAACCAGAGCTCTAAAACCTTCAACACTGAAGAAATCTACTTGTTTTACTTATTGAACAAAACCCAAAAAACCCTGCAATGACTTCCTGCATCCTTCAGAAAAATACTAAACTGCTTTAGTATTTAGTATGATTGATCGTAGAAAGAAAATGTCATTTTTCTTCTGACAGCAGTACACCTGCCTTTGAAGTAAAATACACCCTCTAATCTGGGTAATTCTACTGCAGGACATTTTCTTTAAAGGAATATTTAGAGACGGCAAGCTAAAAATATGTATTTTCTGCTGTTATGAATTGTTGATCCTAAACTAAACATACTCGTGTTTATATCCTGAGTGGACTTCAATCATGTTTTTGTACACAGAAATATATATTTTGAGTAAATGTCTTCCAAATAGGCACCAGGTGCTGTGCAGCATTTTTATAAATCTGAGAACCAAAATGAAAGAGCTTAGAGTGGATACAATTTTCATCTGTTTTCTCTTTCTTGGGTGTAAGAACACAAGTCGCCTTGATTTATTCCAAAGTTAGTGTTGGTCAAAAATGCCAAACGGCGTTTATTTTTTAAAGGATCACTTTAGCCATAAAAAATAAAACAAACGAAATAACTTAATTATTGTCTTTTTAAACATGATTATTCTGTTTTCCTTTGAAGCCAGACCACCATGACGGGGGCCGTCTTTTTGATTATTAATATTATGTTATTATTTACCTTTATTTAACCTGGGATGTTCTATTTGCCAGTTGGTCCAAAGTTTAATGAACAGAGATTTTCTGACATGAATAGAATTAGTGATCGCTTCCATCGGAAGAAGGTCCTGGCCAACGCCTTGTTATTGTTTTTTTAGCAGCTGATGTAAACATTGTAAATAAACATTTATGTATTGTTTATGTGGCTTGTCAAAATGGTTGAAAAAGAGGGTAGGAAATTGAAAAAGTACATTTATTTTAAGTATTTCAGCTACTTTTGGGAGGAATTCATCAAAATGTGGCTGAATTTTGGGCTTCCTGAGCCCCACACACTGTCCAGCAGTTAGCATTACTGGCACCAAAACGTACTTTTTTCACGTAAATGTTGTTTGGCACTTCCGGGTAAATTTGTCTGTACATCCCCATTGAGATTCACAAATATCTAACCAATCACTATCTGATATTGTCAAACTTCCTTCAGTTTCCCATCTTTATTTAATGTGATTGGTTGAAAGTGTTTCTTTTGACAAAAACCCGACATAACATTTACCAATAGCTCCTTTAATGATTTTGTTCTTGTAAGTTTTCAGGAATGTTGGCAGGACTGGATCACTAAGATCTGTGTTGACTCCAGTTTTATGTTAAGTTATGTGTGATAAGTAAGAATTGAATCTTCCAACTGAAACTCTGCCTTAAGACTATCAAAATCTTTAAAATGACCTTTTCTGTAAGAGAATAGAAAAGAATAAAATAACAGTACAGAGCTGAGATCCAGGTTACCTGCTGGTTGGTTTCAGACTCACCTCGGTGGATGGCCCCCTCCCAATGGTCAAACTTCTGAAACAGCAACAACACTCTGATTAATAGACAAGTCAGGTAATCTGGTAACGTCTACATGGAGCACTGTGACACAGAGATGGACAACAAAGGCAGACGCTCACAAGGTCAGCAGCAACACACGAACCACTCTGGAAACAACCACAATCAAGCAAACGGAAAAGCTCCGAGACGCTGGAACCAGTGGGTTTGTGGTTGATCCAATCAGGTTTGAGGCAGGATTAGGAAGGAGGGACAAACGCAGTGGTTCTGTCAGGGGTTTGTTTGGGGAAAGCTGGGGGGGCACACTGCTATCACAAGAGGCCGGGGCGGGCGGGCGAGGCCTACCTCATCTGCAGAGCTTGCTCCACACATTCCAGCAGACCCCTGCAACACGAAGACCCCTGCTGTTTATCTGACGGCAGGCCCCATGGCCCCCACCCAAACCTGCCTGTCAGCTTCCACACCCCCACGCTGGATTGTGCCAAATATGATCTGCACTCATTTAAGGAGCTTCATGAAAATGAAATGCACAGACCTGCTTTCAGTAAAAGTTCTCCTACTGATGCGCTTTTCCCCGAAACAATAAGAGAATCAAACGTCAGCATTTCATTTCAACCCAAACTGAAACTGAGGAGTTTTTTGATGCTCCAAACAGAAAAACAGTGGATGAAGCAAAGGTTTCCTTTATCAAACAGGAGAAGCCTCAAAACTGAACTCAAACAGGCTCCTTTCACAGTCTGCAGGTTCGGGGGATTGAAACAGATGAAAAACACGTGAAAAACACGTGAAAAACACGTGAAAAACACGCCTCCCCCTCGTTTGCCTTTACATGCTATATAAGTGTGACCTGTCGGCACATGTTCATGAGAATGAAGATTTACATTCTAGGGGCTCACCGAGCTCTATGATGTAACATGTTATGTGTGACCTGTACAGTATCCACCCGTAAGGCCAGCTGGGACTAAGTCACTACCACATAATAAAACGAATCCTGGTCACCAAGGAGTTAACTTTTGGTCCTAATAATTGGAGCTGCTTCTTATAATTTTTAACTGAAATCAGCAACTCCTGGATCTTATTCAAATATAATCCCATGATCCTGGTCCCCAGAATCTTTATGGACTTGACAGATCACGCAATGGAAACCCAGGTCTGCTGCTTGGTCAGGTTTGGACTCGCCTCAGTTTCATGTCAAACATTCTCTTGACGACTTCAGAATCATCCATACACTTATTATAAAATGGTTCACAATCTTCAGAAATTATCTTATGTTTCCTGAACTTCCCAGAAATACCCCACAGCAGAAGAAAGGTGACGAAAATGGGTGGACTCTTACAGTGAGGTATCTTCATCTCCAGACAAACTCCAGTCATCATCACACGATCCCTGAGTCCAAACAGAAGCTTTGGTCACGCTCATGTTCTGCCATTGTTGTTTGAGCTGTACTGAACTGTCAACTGTGTTACCATGTCAGGATACGGTTCTGTGACTTTCCTCCGCGGAGGTCCAAACTTCACCTGGTCAACTGCAAACACAGGAGAACATCATGTTAACCCTCCAAAAAATGCTAAAGACCAAGTGAAGTTCTGCTGAAAGCTGCAGCAAACCCTTTACAGAGGAGAACGCCACATCAGTGTGACTGACACGTTCACAGCGAAACATACAAACCCAAACTAAAACAGGGTTTTAGTGTTTGAGTAACATCCTGCTGCTGAACGGAAGTAGGAATGAAATGAAGATCCAGACAAGAGAGGACAGACGCACTGTTGGATTCAAAAGCAGAAGCTGTTGTTTGGTCACTTTGGTAAAAACTCTGTCTGACCAACGTCTGGCGTGGAGAAATAAACATCAAGATGTTGAGTGATGTGATGTGGTACAACTCTTGTGTCCATGTCGACAGAGGAGGAAATACGTCTTTGATCTCCTACTGATTTTGTAGGTTTCCCTCTGAAAAAGAAACTGATAATCTGGTATTCTAAGGTGCATTCACACCAAACGTCATTCGTGTGGCCAATTCACATGGCACGCCCCTTTCTCGCCGCGCCGCAAATTTGTGTTCCCTAAGTTCGCCGCCTCGTTCACTTGTGGGAGGAGCTATCAGCTAATGCTGATCACTACATGAAGCTTTGTCTGGATTTCATTTACAATGCATGGAAGACACGATGATGTTCAGAGATCAGGTTTTTCTCTTCTGAAGAGGTCTAAAAAAACATCTGAAATCACGTTTCCATGGAGATCGCCGACCATCAAAAATAAATGAACAAATATATAAACTTTCTACCCGCAAATAAAAAAGTCAGATTCAGAGATGAAATAGCAAACGCTCTTCCTAAAGAAGGTGAGATTATGGTGACAGCGGTTTGGCGTGCGCTTGTGAATTCTCACTCCAGATGTAACCTGGTTCTAATTCTCAGTATTGCTGAGATTTACTTGTTAAATATGTATTTGTGTTTAATTAAGCGTAAAGAATACATCATTTTTTAAACTAAAATTCTATGAACATCTTTCTAAAATTAACAAGAACTTTTATAGACTACATTTATTTGTGTTAACTGTGTATGTATTACTAAAAAACTCATGGCTATAAAAATACATTCCAACGATGTTTTAAATTCAAAGAATTATCCTGATGTTTTTAATAATGTTTATAGTCATGTGTGTTAAGTAATTTAGCGGAAAAAAGATTTGATGAAGTACAAAGGATTCAAACCCAGGAATCTTCTGGGATTCTTCAGGGATCAAATACTTCTCAGTTAAATGCAAATAAATGTATATAAATTCTTTAAGGTGGATTTTTTTTCTTTGTGATTTTTTATCTCATGTCATTGGAATGACAGGCTGTCATTTCTCATTAAGTGGGTAAACCTACACAATCAGTAGGAGATCAAATCCTTCTTTCCTCATCTGTATGAGCCTGTTTTTGGTATAATGATCAGCATGTAGCTGAACATGTCCTGCTGTGACTTTGCAGTTTCCCTTCTCAGTTTGAACTGGACATTTCTGGCTTGTAGTGATCTCATCTGAAGCAGTGAATCTTATCCCCGCCGTGAAGGTGCAGCGGTCTGTGGTTTTACATGAACGACTAACAGCGTTCACAAAGCTGAGGTTAACACCAGGTTTAGTTATGTAAGGTGTTGGCCAAAGCGGAAAGTCAGCCGTTTAAAGCAGTGTGTGACAGACAGCCTGTTGACAGCTCACTAACATGAAGTCACTGCAGTGAAAGCACAGAAGCAGCTCTGTCTGTCCCACAGTGACATCTATGACGCAGCCATCATCCCACATGTACAGAAGAGTTACAGGACAGCCATGAGAGCTCCACTGAGAGCCTTTTGTCCTGGGAAATATCATGGAGATTACAGCACTAAATACTGAGCCTCACTATGGACAATAGAGCCACTTATAAGCAAGTTCAGCCAGCAGACAGGATACTTCACATGCATCCATACAAGCACTACCATACATTTACAAAAGCCAGAATGAAAAAACATGAAACAGAAATGCTTGAGTCTGAGATTACAGCACGTTTTCATGACGTGGGGAGTAGCGGGCGTGCTCTCACATTGTTTTTCCGACAGCGTCCTCTGCACAGGCAGGCGTTTCTCTGCAGCCTGAATCTTGTCAGGAGAAACTTCTCCGCTCTGGTGTGAAAAAAAAGAGATGGGCTCATTCAAACCCTGCATTTTGCATTTCCACAACGGAGAATTTGCATTTTTTTTTTTGTTAGAATTTCTGAACAAAAACAATTATATGACGAAAAACTGCAGATTGAAAGTAAACACCAAGAGATTTGTAATGATCTCAGGGAGCAACTTCAGAGCCTGAGATTCCAAAGCAAGTCTTTAGGCAAATATTTCCATTTTGTAAACACACAAAAAAAATAGTCCAAAAGGAATGAATGCATGTGCAGGACTGACCTCCAGGTCATTGTCGTCGATGGTGTGTGTGAGGGGGCTGTGCAGCTCAGGGTTGTTGGCCATATCCAGGAGTTCGATCACCAGGTTACGAGTGAGCAACTGGGTCACAAATGGATGCTGTGGAAACAGCAATGACATCCAAAAGCCCACATGTTACCAGGAACCAGCAGAGGGTTTTTCCAAAAACAAATGTGTTCATCTGACAGAACTATATTAATTCAAGCTATTGTATGGCCGCAGGTGATCTCCACCCCCCCCCACCCCCACCCCCCAATGCCATCAATGACTGGGCAGCTCCCACATACCCCTGACTATCCCCCTTTGCCCCTGTCACCCTGGTCAGAGCTGCACATGACAAATTCATGAAAAAAAAACACTTTTTTCAAAATGGCAGCTTTCCTGTTAGTTTTTTCTCCATAGCAACCATGTTAAGTTTTGATCTCCTGGGGGTGACGAATAGGTCTGTGTAATTTTTTGAAGAATGAGCAAAAGTAATTTTGTGGATTTCCTTAGCAACGAAAGCTCTTTGTTGACTATAGCCACATTCCTAACACAGTCATATTATAATGTTGTTCATCTTTAGGCAACAAGTCATTATTTACAAAATTCCATCAAAAAATGTGTGAGCAACAGCCATCTACAACTTTTAATTCCAACAGTTTCCCCCAAGTACGTTGCCAATGATGCTCGAGGATTTAGGAGGCAATAGAGTCAAATCCCTGGAATTAGTTCAAATTTGTAAGGTACTAAGGGTGTGGGTGGCAGAGCCGGGTATGGTGGACGCGGATGGGACTCTGGGTCTGCCCCGGGCCCTTCATGCAGATCTCCCAAACCGCTGCTGACTTAGAACTGCTGCAGACCAGGAGAATCTGACGGTTTAATTAAAACAGAGCGTCACCAGGGCCGTGGCAGGAGCTGACCATGGTGCTGACGCGATGTGGTTTATGCCCAGTGCTCTGAATGTCAAAGTGAAGAAGTTCAACGAAGCACGGCTTTACGTGTTCGTTGCAGGGTTTATTTTTTACTTCTTCGGGAGTTTGATTCATTCATGATCCATCTGTGAAGAATTTCACTTAAAGACCACACCTTTTCTCTCTTTTTCCACGTATATTTACGTATGACCAATTTTCATGCGTGAAACCGTACGTAGAGACACTGTGACGCGGCCTTAACGGCTGCATTCATTCATGTGTTTGGTGTCCCTGTGAGAAGCCATGAAGTAATGAAGCTGAGCGCTGAGTGTTTTGCTGCTCCCATTTAACTGTTTAAAGTATGAACACTTACTGTTAGAAAGAGGCAATAATGTATGAGAGTACCCCCCCACCACCACCTTTAGGTAACTCCTCAGACAGCATGGAAAAAAGGGTCAAAAGTGCATCATTTCAGAGGACATGGAAATATTAAAAGAACATGGAAACAAAGAGAGGTTTGGAAAAAAGAAGAAAAAAGGTAAAACTGTTTTGCAGAGATTTATATTCACGTGAAAACACTCATAGGAGTGGAATCACAAATCATGCAATACAAGCATGTTGACCTGCAGTAGCGTCTCTGCTGACGGCCTTTTTCTGGGATTTTTAATGAGAGCCATCTTCACAAAACTGTGAAAACTGGCAGACCTGTGAGGCAAAGAGAAAAATGAAAAGGGAATCTACTAGATTACAGACAGTGTGAATGAAATTCAAAGAGCACAGTTTTACTCACCACTTGCTCTTTTCCTTTAGTTTTGGAGGCTGGAAGCTGCTCTTTGACATCAACATCAGTGCCCTGCAATACATTTGTAAAGTGACTAGACGAAAACATGTCGTGATGCTTTCTGAATAACCCAGACAAATGGCATTGACTGTGTCCTTTTGCAGGGTGTAGGTAGAATCATTCCTTGTGTGAAAGTTCATCCCTATGTTCTTGATTGGCTGCTGAGTGAGCAGATGTACCTCATTGGGTGGAGGTCAAACATGGGTGGCTGGAGTTCTGCTAACTCAATGGCAGTGATGCCCACTGCCCAGATGTCACACAGGTGGTTGTAGCCCCCCTTTTTTTCCACTGCAGCCACCTCTGGAGCCATCCTGAACAGAAGAAGAGGAATGAACAGGCTGCGAGGAAGGCAGACACAGCAGCAGCGAGAAGAAAGCGTCATCATGACCAATAACAAGGCCTCAGCAGAATCTGCATGGGAGTGAAATCATGTTATTTACCTCTTTGTCGAGGTAAATACCATATTTAAATCAATCATTACAAGTTTCACACTTGCAGATGATGTCGACACAGTTTTCATGACAGAGTTCCCAGAAATTGTCAGAATAATTAGCAGATAAATAATTAAAGAATGAGGAAGTTCACATGTTTGTCTTTAGAATTCTGTGTTCCAATACCATTTTGGTTGCTAGTGAAGCCCATTTCAGTTTTGTTCTGAGTATAAAGCTAATGTTTTGCACAATGACTTGTTAAAACTGATTTAATTTAGAAAGAAATCAAAAGTCTTTAAACACAGGCTCCTGTGCTCCAGTCTGTAACACTAAAGTTATGTCCAAATTCCTTCACTATTCACTATTTGGCGCGTAGGGCATTCAGCATTTTCCAAATCAATTCCAAAATCCAGTGCCCTGGATATTTCCAGGAAATCTCTGCAAAAATCCAGTATATTGATGCTCAAAAGATTGGTGAATAAAGACCACAATGCATTGTGTCTGAAAAGTTTGTCTTTTGAAAACAATGTGTTTTGGTTTATTTTTGATAAATCATCCAAATTGTCATGATCAGAACACAGTTCAGATTTATTAGGTTTTTATTTCAGGAAATATGTGAAGCCATATTAGGCTTTAAAGTAGTGAGGATGGTGTTCAGATCCAGGGCACTAGACAGTCCTGCTCTATGTCATCTTTTAGCAGTTAGGGAATGAATTTGGACATACCTGAGAGTTTTCCATCGATTCATTTTTTAATGCTAAGTAAAGTTAAACTAAAAGCCTCCACGCTTTAAGCTTTCTTGGATGTGTAGTACGTGTTCAGCAGTAGCAGGACGGATGCAGCCCTTCATCTTACCAGTAAGGGGTTCCAATGAAAGACTTCCTTTTGGCCACAGAGGCACTGATTTCTACTGCCACTCCAAAATCAGCTGGACACAGAGCACAATTCCCATTTTTAGGAGGCTGTTAGCGTCTCTTTTCACAGTATGTGCGAGTTCACAGACTAACCCAGTTTCACGTCTCCTCTCTCTGTTAAAAGGATGTTGGCTCCCTGGAGAAAGGGAATACAGACATGTCCAGGTTAATCGACACCACAACAGAACAAAACAGTGAACAATAATGTGTATCTGCGTATCACAGACCTTTATGTCTCTATGCATCTTTCCTGTTTCATGCAGGTGATACAAACCCTGGAAAAAAACAGGAAGAATGGGATTCAGCTCAGCAGCAGATCATTTATCATTCCCCATTAATAACCAGTACAATTAATGGAATGCATTTTATTCTATAAACAATCACTTTTCCCTAAACTGAAATGCTTCCTGCTGTCCATACTGAAGCACTTTCAACCTCTTTTCCTAAAACTAAATCTAGAGATCTACAGGCTCCGATCATTTTGCATTGTTGTAAGTCCCCGTGTTCTGGATTAAAGGGCCTGTGAGAACATACAGGCACAGATTTTTTCGTTTATTAAAATTATTACCATATTTTTTTAAAAATGATCTGTTGGTCATGAGCTTTGTTCTCCAAACAAAACCAGTTATTTTTGCTTCTGTGAATCATAAGGAGATTAAATGAATTGTCTCAAAAGAAGATACAGAGGTGGACATTAGCCTTTTGCAATTATACCCAGTAATAAAAAGAAGTTCAGATTAAATTCCACTGATCCATGATCCTAACATTCTTTAAGCTTCTTTCCCTGGATTTAAGTAGAAATCTAACTAAAAGAATCTGTTCTGGATTTAGAAACATACTGTATGTGATGGAGAGGGCGTCCAGGTTTCAGTGTATTCCGGTTCTAATGACAATAATAAAGATGCTGTGATGTTCCTGTTATCCTAAAACCTTCTTACCTGAAGGGTTTCCCTGCACATGAAAGCGATCTGCTTCTCTTTTAAAGGGCCTGTAACTGCAAACAACAAGACTTCATGAAAGGTTAGTTTCACAGACAAATACCTTTTCATTCACACAACAATAAAAGAATAACTACATACAGCTATTTAACATGCATGTATTTAAATACATGGATCCATTTTATTCACCGAAAAATAGTTATTTAACAAGATTTGAACCTTCTTCTCACTGTGGTAATGTGGAGTCTAAATGAGCTCCACAATAATGCAAATTGTCATTAGTTTGAATGATACCCTGGTAAATGTCCTGAAGGGAGCCTCCACCGCAGTACTCCATGCAGATCCAGAGCTTGGTGTTCCTGTAGAAACACACATCGCTGCTGTTTATCGTGAGTTCACTAAAGACAGACTGAACTATTCCAAAGCAGCTCATTGCAATCAAATTCTTCTTTTTCGTCTCTCAGCTGCTCCCTTTTGGAGTCGCCTCATCATCACCACCTTCTCCTCTCCTCTCCTCTGCGAAGGAGACGGTGAGCTGGACCAACCCCGCCCATGTCCCCCTTCACCACATCCATGCTTCCTGATGCTGTGGCCATGAAATGAATGACTTTGACAGTGAATACATGCTGTGTATTCAGCCAAAGCTGTCAAAAGTGCAGGATGACTCCAACAACAGCAGCATGGGAACAGTAGTTCACAGATTCCTTTAATCACTCCAGGATTTGAGCCTTTTTATGTGGACATGCTGGAACACACAGCACCTGTGGTAACTGCCGAAATAGGCCACAATGTTTTTGTGTTTGCACTCCTTCATCATGGTAATCTCCTGCTGGATGGACGTGATGTCGTCGCCTGATGACACACAAAAGTCAAGGTTTACTCAGCAGCCCGACGTTGCACCAGAACTATGCTCTCACCAAAGACCTTCAACACAAGACCTTAAAAGGAGATAAGGAGGAAGCTCTAAAATGTAAAGCATTTCCTTCCTTGATCTTCAAGGCTGTGATCAGATTAAAGTCGAATGAATGGGATGAACTCAGAGGACGGATGATTACAGAGACGGATGAATGGATTTCTCCTTCATTCTGACTCCAGAAGCTCTGTCCAGATTTCATGCCAAGCAGATCAACCGAAACAAAAGGGTAAAGAAAGGAAGGTCTCGCTGCAGACGCTGTCAACAGCAGTTGGTTTCTCTCTCCACTCTTCTGAAGTGTAAATGAATGCCTGTTTGGCAGCGTGTTGTGTTAGAGGAAAAGCAGACCTGGATCCAGTTTGACAATCTTAATAGCTGCCGGTTCCGACGTCCTGATGTTGCGGGCCTGAAAAGGAAAACAAAATCCTTTAGAAGATGCCATCACCAGAACAAACAGAGAAAGCTTGAACTATTCTGCTCAAACTGAAACTTCACTTGCCAGGGTGTGTTTAAGACAGTTTTCCAGTTTTTCACAAAAAGATCCTTTTCTGCCCTAAAAATGACACGTGTTTTCTATGCTAAGAACCAGCTGTTTGTTGTTAGAACCCAGAAGCCTTTGCGCAGGCACTTTACAAACTCAAATTTGTGATGACAGAACTGAATTTGAGTTTGCATTGACACTGAACTGTTTTTGTGGTCATTCCTGAGTTTCAATGCATCAAAGACGTCATTTATGGGATTATTTAGAAGGCAACCATTTGATTGTGTTGCCTTTGGATGAACTGCTGTAGTTCAAACCGAGCTGCAGACAGTGAAACTGAAATGCTGTGAGAAAGTTCTAGAGCAGTTCTACCTCCAGGCTGATCTCTGTCAACAGTGACTCTTCCTCACTCAATGCCAAATTCAAACGGATTCACGGCTTTCCAATTCTATGATATATTGCAAAAAACGTTATTTTTTTAAACATTGTGATGAAAACAACGACAAATGGCAGTTACATTGGAGTTAGATTCTGTAAGCTCCTCCACATTAAAAGCTGAGTGAGGTCTGTAATGTTCATCATAGATAACTCTGCTTTAGGCACAATGCAAGAACTACAGAGAAATGGTTGAAAAAGAACCAGGAAAATGTTCTGGCATTGATGAGTCAAAGCACAGACTCAAATCCCATTGAGACCCACTTTTTTTTTGGTGTTTTTAACAAATACTTGTAGTATTTTTCTAAAGAAAATTCAGCTCAAAACTGCATTTCTGAATATGTCTTTTTTTCAAATCCTGGTGAACTGGAGCAGACAAAACTGCCGTTGGAAAAAGCAAGCCATGAGCTTCCTGATCCGCTCCATTCTGATGCATCCACTGACAGACAAACAGATCCATGAACGTCTTTGTTTTCCTCGCCTGAGCTGGAATCTGGATCAGAACTGTACGGCTGGATAGATCTGCCGGACAGATCATTTGGAAAGAAGAGTGGACCAGAATTCCTCCTGACATGTGAAGAAACTATTTTATTAAAGAACATTTTTTGATTTTTTTTCACTGTTCAAATGAAATCATTAGGATGACAGACTGTCAGTTTCTTTTTAAGTGGGCAAACCTACAAAATCATCAGGAGATGAAATGTGCTCCACCGTAGAACAGCACAGGTGGATGTTTTAAGACTGCAGCACAATGGAATACAGCCTTGATTCTTCCTGAGGACATCAGTCCGTGGTTTCCACAGGCTGCACTGACGTCACACCGCGGATCTTCACTCCAAACCGCTTCAGCTAACGTGTGAAAACAAACTGAAATCAGCTATTTGCCTCCACACAACCCAAGGCTGTGCTCACTTCCTGTTTTCTTTCCTGTTCCACTTCAGCATTTCCTGTGACTGCAGCGATAGTAATGTCTCACAGAGGGTTTTTCCACTGCCAGCCCAGCATGTATTCTCAGTCAGATTTACATGCAAACATAGTAGGAAGCAGAAGCTCCCTTGCATTTTAAACAGACATGATTAATTTAAAAAAAAAAAACAGGAAAATCCCTTTTTTTATGACATAAACTCGTATGTAGGAGTAACACTGACTTTAATGAAAGAAACACTAAACAGAGGTGGCCCACACAGAACTTTAACAACCTGGTTGGCTGGGACAGCCAGAGGACCAGACACCGACACCACTAACAGAATTTAGTCTCGAAAGCTCATTATTTGCTTCTCATTACCTGGATCAGGTGTGTTTAGCCAATAAGGAGATTCAACAGCAGGTTGGTTGGAAAACATGTGGGACTCTGGGCCTGGAGTTTGACACCCCTGAGTCTGTGTGGCTTCTGCAGACCCTTAGATCCACAGCACATAAAGTCATGTGGTTCATTCAATAACCTTTCATATTTATTGTAGTGTTAAGTAAAAGAAATCTGTCAAACTGATGCTTTAAGCAGCATATCTGCCATCAGGCCACGCCAGCTGACAACAGACATGCTTCAGTTCTGTTTGTTAGTACCTCAATCTAAAGAGCACAGTGGAGGAGCACAACATGTTTGACAAACACACAAGAACAAATAACTGCAAACGTGTTCCAAGTACAAACGTTTTCAGGTGCGATAGAGACATGCAGAGTTTGTGGGGGCAGGAAGGAGCATGTAGTAGTGAGGATGAAGCTCACCATCTCTTCAGTTACTCTGGTGTGTAGTTGGAGAACAGAATGAGGTTGGAGACAAAGGCGGTCCTCCACCTTTAGCGGAAAGAAGCCGCTGTAAGTCTGAAGGGAGTGAGGATCCCTCCATGATGCTGCTGTCCTGTTTCCAGTTGAAGATGGTCATCTGACAGCAGTCTGACCATGTCAGAGCAGACTGCGAGATGCAGTCAAATAAAACACTTCAACAATAACAAAGTAAACTGTTGTTATTTAAGTCAAAGGATGCAAATCCTTTTTTCTGCAATCTACACCATGCTTTATTCCAAAAGTCTCAGTGCCTCGGTCAACAGTTTCTTATGAAGACCGTCTTTTCTGTTCTCTTCAGGTTTATTTCCTGTTTAGTTCTGAAATGTGTGACATGCTTTCACTTTACCTACTGTCCAGGAACAGAAGAAACAGGCTCATCTGAAACAAGTGGGATCATTCTACTCTCATTCTGGCCCACACTGCATGCTGTCAATCTGAACCACTCACTTAAACTCTCTCACTTAAACTCTAAGTTGTAATATCCTGTCATTGCGAACGTCGCCTTTAAATGAACCTTTAGGAGAATCCCTTAACAACGACTTGGGTTCTTAACAAAAGAGTTTCACAAACTGTTTTAGAAGACATGGGGCTTCTTCCTTTCCAAAAACAGAGTATTTAAACAGAGTGGCTGCTTGGCAAAAAGTATTATATAAGTCACAGAAGTACAGAGGTGGCTTTCTTACCACCAGCGGTAAAACAGAAGTTTCTAGACGCCCCACGTGTCAAGAAGTTTCACCCTCAACTCCTGCAGATCTGCAAAGCAGAAGCCTGCTGCAGCAGAAGTAGGAGGCCATAATGCGGCATTGTGTGTTACTGTACACAGCTGAGTCCTGCTGCAACATGTTCACATGTTAGAGGCACACAAAGATGCTCCACAAGCTCACAGTCAGCTGATCACATCTGCCTCTTCACCCCTGACACGGATCATTGCTGTGCCTGAAATGAGGCTTCAAAATAACTAAAAACCAGAAAAAGATTTGACTATTTTAAATAAAGACACACAGAGACAAACTCAGGAACTAGTTCATTTAAAAGGATTGAATGAATATTCCAGGACTCGGGAGTAAAATGACATCAGTTGGTTTATTAGTAAAATACACAAAGCTTTAAATTATTGAAAGGGTTGAATCAAATTAACACCAATCTATGTTGCTAACGTTTTCCTAAAATCTTTAAAAAAGCTTTTTTAAAAAAAGGATCATCAGTCCAACCATGAAAACCTCAAGAAAGATAATACGCAACCTATTTTTAAAAAGGCTTGTTTTTTAGACTTTTTGTTTAGGAAAGCTCAAAATCATAGAGGAATTGACTTTTAAGACATCCCACCGGGCACAAGATGTCTGTAAGATAACCAAAATACGTCTAAAAGACATCTCAGACAACTCTACTGTATCTTGTTATACTACTAGAGGTCTATAAATAGTGTTTCTATCTGCACATTGAGATCTCCAACACATCTACCTGCAGCCTCTAACCTTGGGAATTTTTTAGATGTCTATGAAAGTACGTTTTAAACATTTAAGATCAATTAAATAAAACACTGCGATTTTACATGCTTTTTCAGAACTGACTGAATGCCTTCTGAGGTCACGGGGTCGCTGGAGCCAGCCCAGCTACTGTTGAGCAAAGGCGGGTACGCCCTGGACAAGTCACCAATCTGTTGCAGGGACACAAAATCACACATCCACTCACATGCACACCTGGGGACATCAAGAAACTCCAATTGACCCATGAAGCATGTTTTCAGACTGCAAGAGGAAGCCGGAGAAACCCACACGTGCACAAGGAGAACATGCACAACTCCACATAGAAAGAACCAACTGGGATTTGAACCAGGGCCTTCTTGCTGTGACATAAGAGTGCTTCTCAATTTAACAATTAGCTTTATAAGGGATTTTGTTCACTGCTAATCTAAATGTTTCATTCCAACAGCATTTCTACTGAAATCTAGCTGGGATTAAAAGGTCTCAGAAACTTGAATGAAAACAACAATCCAGCATTTACATGTGCAACTTCCCGCATATTCATTCAGAAGAATCACAACAGCACATCTTCATGTTCTGAGAATCCTACAAACCAAAACCCAGCGTGGGACAACACAAAAGCACTCCAACATAACTCTGCATCTTCACAAATACTGTCCTCCGTTATCAAAGGTTAGAAAGATGCCCTCTAAAGCGCACAAAACAATCAGAAATGCACCTTCTAAATTATTATTCATGCTTTCAAATCATTCCATTCAATTACCCCAAACCCTCCTCAAGAAAAATGGCAGCTTGTTGACAAAATGCAAGACTCAGTTAGCAGAGGGAAAAGTAAAGGTCCAAACGGTGAAGGCAGGAGACCTCTGTGAATCCGTGTCTATTGGGTTGATAATGCATTTCTATTGCTGTAAACATCGACATCTCTACATGTGTTTGGCTCCCAAATCCTAACCAGGTTTCCCAACCACATCAGAAAACAAAATAGATCATTTAAGTTCATCCACATAAGTAAAAATATAAAAAGAGCCTTTGATTTAAAACAATATGAGGTACATGTGTACATGGCCACATTTTATCAGGATCTACAGATTTTCACCTTTTTACCCCCAAATCCTTTCCAAGGAAGGCGTTCGTTCTGGTCATATGAAACGTGCACGCTGCTTCCGTGCAGCCCGAGTGGGGGTCTTTTAACCCTCCATTGTGGCTCTTTGGCTAAAGAAAAATAAAATGTTTGTATTTTACAAAGCAACTGTAAGTAAAAAGCAATCAAAAAAGGAAAGTAATCTATTACTCTGCGAGGCTCCTGACTACAGTAACAGTAATGCTCCAACAATCCATCAAGCAGTTCAGCTTTGAAACATTTTGAAAAGTTTTTCTAAATCAAGTGGAGGTCAGTAAGAACAACCAGAGTTTATATCTTTGAACAAATTCAAGGATTTGAGTTTTGAAAAATACAGTAAGGTGGTTTGGTTTAATCTGAGTTGATGGGATTTATAAATTACCACAATCACTACAAATGATAAAATAAAGCGTTTTTTTTTTTCTTTAAATCACTGCTCACGTCACACTACCCATTACGACATATTCAGCATTGAGATGTGGTAACAGATGTCCTTTATTTTGAAAGGACAGAAAGTTATTAACTATTTCATAGTCAGAAAAAAAAAGGCTGCACAGTGGCGCAGTGGCACACCTGGGGTCAAGAAACACAGTGGCGCTCTTTCCTCACAGCAAGATGGTTCCCGGTTCAAGTCCTGGCTGGGGGACTTGAACCAGTGTCACCAATGGGGGACCTGTCCGTGTGGAGTGTGCATGTTCTCTCTGTGCATGTGTGGGTTTTCTCCGGGGACTCTGGCTTCCTCCCATCGTCCAAAAACACGCTTCAAAGATAAGTGGTTACTCTAAATTATCCCTAGGTGTGAGTGTGCATGTGTGTGTGACTGTGGCCCCTGCAACAGACTGGCGACCAGTCCAGGGGTGTCCCCTGCCGTCACCCATGAGTAGCCGGGTTAAGCTCCCCGTGATCCCGAAAGGGATAAAGCGGTTTTGAAAATGAATGAATGGATGGTCTGAAAAAGGCTTTTTTCTCTTTATTATTATATTTTATTATTGCCAAAAACAATATTTCATGTATATTTATCATAATAGGTACAATTAAATATGAAGTTAATAAGTGTTTTATTTTGTAAGGCATGATTGAAGACTTTGTGGCTCCTACTGAGTTGTGGTCAGTGAGAAACTGGCCTGAATGGCTCTGTGTGGACATCCTACAGCCTTCAGTCCCACTGACACTTCCATGTCATGTGCATTCACACGCGGTCAGTAAGGAGCCAGTATTCACATTGTACTAACGACTAGAGTTTGGCATAAGGACACCAGGACAGCATCAGCCACACGTCAGAAGTGTGTTTCACTTCCACTGGCCTTACTGATACTTCATGATACACTTATCACACATATGACGATGGAACATTCCATTTTCATGAGGTCCCTTAAGGTGACCTTATCAGCCTCAAGGGACCTGTAAGACACACCTGCCCCTCACCTGAAGATGAGGCCCCTCCTCTATATGACCCTCCACTGGTCCACGCAACCCAAAAACCTGCAGCACCTATACAGGTCAACCGTGTAAGGGTGCGTGAGACTAAGGCTTAAAATGAGTCAAACTCTCTTTCAAACCTTTGCCTTCAAAGAAAAGATCCGAACTTCCACAGATAAAGTCAGACGCATTGATTTAGTCCTTCACAGGAGAACTCTGATTGACAGCTGACATCTGCAAACCACAGAGTAGTAACTGAAACACATCACTTCCAGCATGCAGTGGGTCTGATGGGAAAGCGCCCGTCAGACGACCATGACTGATCTGCATCAGGCGCTCCAAGAGCGGCGAGGCTTCCTGCTGTCTGACAAGATCAACTTAAAGCTGGAGCTTCTTTTAATGGTTTTTAATGGGTCTGGACATTGATGGTTCAGAAAAGTGTTCCGTCTTCTGTTTCATGGCTACGTGATGTCATGGACATCATTGATTATCTCTCATCTATGATCAATTATGTAGATAAACCGGACTAAAGTGTCGATAAACCGGACTAAAGTGTCGATAAACCGGACTAAAGTGTAGATAAACCGGACTAAAATGTAGATAAACTGGACTAAAGTGTAGATAAACTGGACTAAAGTGTCGATAAACCGGACTAAAGTGTAGATAAAGTGGACTAAAGTGTAGATAAACCGGACTAAAGTGTAGATAAAGTGGACTAAAGTGTAGATAAACCGGACTAAAGTGTAGATAAACTGGACTAAAGTGTAGATAAACTGGACTAAAGTGTAGATAAACTGGACTAAAGTGTAGATAAACTGGACTAAAGTGTAGATAAAGTGGACTAAAGTGTAGATAAACCGGACTAAAGTGTAGATAAACCGGACTAAAATGTAGATAAACTGGACTAAAGTGTAGATAAACTGGACTAAAGTGTCGATGAACCGGACTAAAGTGTAGATAAAGTGGACTAACGTGTAGATAAACCGGACTAAAGTGTAGATAAAGTGGACTAAAGTGTAGATAAACTGGACTAAAGTGTAGATAAACCGGACTAAAGTGTAGATAAACCGGACTAAAGTGTAGATAAACCGGACTAAAATGTAGATAAACTGGACTAAAGTGTAGATAAACTGGACTAAAGTGTCGATAAACCGGACTAAAGTGTAGATAAAGTGGACTAAAGTGTAGATAAACCGGACTAAAGTGTAGATAAACCGGACTAAAGTGTAGATAAACCGGACTAAAATGTAGATAAACTGGACTAAAGTGTAGATAAACTGGACTAAAGTGTCGATAAACCGGACTAAAGTGTAGATAAAGTGGACTAAAGTGTAGATAAACCGGACTAAAGTGTAGATAAAGTGGACTAAAGTGTAGATAAACCGAACTAAAGTGTCGATAAACCGGACTAAAGTGTAGATAAAGTGGACTAAAGTGTAGATAAACTTGACTAAAGTGTAGATAAACTGGACTAAAGTGTAGATAAACTGGACTAAAGTGTAGATAAACTGGACTAAAGTGTAGATAACTGGACTAAAGTGTAGATAAACTGGACTAAAGTGTAGATAAACTGGACTAAAGTGTCGATAAACCGGACTAAAGTGTAGATAAAGTGGACTAAAGTGTAGATAAACCGGACTAAAGTGTAGATAAACCGGACTAAAGTGTAGATAAACCGGACTAAAATGTAGATAAACTGGACTAAAGTGTAGATAAACTGGACTAAAGTGTCGATAAACCGGACTAAAGTGTAGATAAAGTGGACTAAAGTGTAGATAAACCGGACTAAAGTGTCGATAAACCGGACTAAAGTGTAGATAAAGTGGACTAAAGTGTAGATAAACTGGACTAAAGTGTAGATAAAGTGGACTAAAGTGTAGATAAACCGAACTAAAGTGTAGATAAAGTGGACTAAAGTGTAGATAAAGTGGACTAAAGTGTAGATAAACCGGACTAAAGTGTAGATAAACTTGACTAAAGTGTAGATAAACTGGACTAAAGTGTAGATAAACTGGACTAAAGTGTTGACAAACTGGACTAAAGTGTAGATAAACTGGACTAAAGTGTAGATAAACCGGACTAAAGTGTAGATAAACTGGACTAAAGTGTAGATAAAGTGGACTAAAGTGTAGATAAACTGGACTAAAGTGTTGATAAACTGGACTAAAGTGTAGATAAACCGGACTAAAGTGTAGATAAACTGGACTAAAGTGTAGATAAACTGGACTAATGTGTAGATAAACTGGACTAATGTGTAGATAAACTGGACTAAAGTGTAGATAAACTGGACTAAAGTGTAGATAAACTGGACTAAAGTGTAGATAAACTGGACTAAAGTGTAGATAAACCGGACTAAAGTGTAGATAAACCAGACTAAAATGTAGATAAACTGGACTAAAGTGTAGATAAACTGGACTAAAGTGTCGATAAACCGGACTAAAGTGTAGATAAAGTGGACTAAAGTGTAGATAAACCGGACTAAAGTGTAGATAAACCGGACTAAAGTGTAGATAAACCGGACTAAAATGTAGATAAACTGGACTAAAGTGTAGATAAACTGGACTAAAGTGTCGATAAACCGGACTAAAGTGTAGATAAAGTGGACTAAAGTGTAGATAAACCGGACTAAAGTGTCGATAAACCGGACTAAAGTGTAGATAAAGTGGACTAAAGTGTAGATAAACCGGACTAAAGTGTAGATAAAGTGGACTAAAGTGTAGATAAACCGAACTAAAGTGTAGATAAAGTGGACTAAAGTGTAGATAAAGTGGACTAAAGTGTAGATAAACCGGACTAAAGTGTAGATAAACTTGACTAAAGTGTAGATAAACTGGACTAAAGTGTAGATAAACTGGACTAAAGTGTTGACAAACTGGACTAAAGTGTAGATAAACTGGACTAAAGTGTAGATAAACCGGACTAAAGTGTAGATAAACTGGACTAAAGTGTAGATAAAGTGGACTAAAGTGTAGATAAACTGGACTAAAGTGTTGATAAACTGGACTAAAGTGTAGATAAACCGGACTAAAGTGTAGATAAACTGGACTAAAGTGTAGATAAACTGGACTAATGTGTAGATAAACTGGACTAATGTGTAGATAAACTGGACTAAAGTGTAGATAAACTGGACTAAAGTGTAGATAAACTGGACTAAAGTGTAGATAAACTGGACTAATGTGTAGATAAACTGGACTAAAGTGTAGATAAACCGGACTAAAGTGTAGATAAACCGGACTAAAGTGTAGATAAACTGGACTAAAGTGTAGATAAACCGGACTAAAATGTAGATAAACTGGACTAAAATGTAGATAAACTGGACTAAAGTGTAGATAAACTGGACTAAAGTGTAGATAAAGCGGACTAAAGTGTAGATAAACTGGACTAATGTGTAGATAAACTGGACTAAAGTGTAGATAAACTGGACTAAAGTGTAGATAAACTGGGCTAATGTGTAGATAAACTGGACTAAAGTGTAGATAAACCGGACTAAAGTGTAGATAAACCGGACTAAAATGTAGATAAACTGGACTAAAGTGTAGATAAACTGGACTAAAGTGTAGATAAACCGGACTAAAATGTAGATAAACTGGACTAAAATGTAGATAAACTGGACTAAAGTGTAGATAAACTGGACTAAAGTGTAGATAAAGCGGACTAAAGTGTAGATAAACTGGACTAAAGTGTAGATAAACTGGACTTAAGTGTAGAAAAACTGATTGGTTTCTTTCTTGCTTGTCAGAACCTGGACGGTGGACAGTATGAACCCAAAGATAGATGAAAAGGTATTTTTACAACCCAAAGCAGGCAAAGCAGTGATGAGACGAGCCAGAACAGTTCTTCTGCTCTGATGGTTGACCTCTACTCTGCCGTAGGAATGGATCTGTTTTAGCATTTTTCTACAACCGATTCAGCATATAAACCTATGTTAAACACATGCTTGTTTTTCAGGTTTGGCTTCATTTTCCTCCAGAGGTTTTTGACTCTAAACAGCTGTCTGTGGACGGAAACGATGGCTGAAAACGTGACAACGAAAGAAGTGAAACAATGCACATTGTTGCAGAGCTTTTGCAGAGAGAACTCGGCGCTGCATGGGTGTGCTAACAGAACAGGATGTCTGCATCCTGACTGGCTTCATGGACTCCAAGCTATGCAGGTCTTCTGGGTGCGATGCACTGAGATCACAGCAGAATCCTTTGTCTGTTTCCTCTGAAAGTGAACAGCCACTGTTGTTCGGTGCGCACGGCAAACGAAACGTGCACGTTGTGGGAAGTTTTATTCTTACACTTGGAACTCTAAGACGACAGGCTTCACTGCTGTCCTTTGACACGCGCAGCTCCAAGAACCGAAGCGCACAACAGGTGACCCTGCACGCGCGGAGCCTCCTCTCTGAGCGCAGAGCGCGCGACGATCACTCACCTTGAACACATCCCCGTAGGTTCCGCTCCCAATTCTGTGAATTAGCTCGTAGTCATCCAGCGGGTCCAGGAATGACACCCCGATCGTGTCCATGTTCGGACAGACTCGGGAAACTCCGGAGCGTCTACTCACGCATCGCAGAGACAGAGGAGCGATCCAGGCGAACGGATGCGGCGCACTGCGCTGGCGGAGGAAGGCGCGGGACAGGCAGCGCTCTGTCACAGCCCATCTGCTCAGTGCGCATGAGCAACGACCGGCTGATGCTGGCTTTGAAGGCACCGCACCAAATAGAAGCGTTTTGTCACCGAGTGGACGTCATCAGCATCCATCTGAGCTGTCAGTGATCCTTCAGAGCTGTCAGTGATCCTTCAGAGCTGTCAGTGATTCATCTGAGCTGTCAGTGATCCATCTGAGCTGTCAGTGATCCTTCAGAGCTGTCAGTGATCCTTCAGAGCTGTCAGTGATCATTCAGAGCTGTCAGGGATTCATCTGAGCTGTCAGTGATCATTCAGAGCTGTCAGGGATTCATCTGAGCTGTCAGTGATCCTTCAGAGCTGTCAGTGATCCTTCAAAGCTGTCAGTGATCCTTTAGAGCTGTCAGTGATCCTTCAGAGCTGTCAGTGATCCTTCAGAGCTGTCAGTGATTCGTCTGAGCTGTCAGTGATCCTTCAGAGCTGTCAGTGATCCTTTAGAGCTGTCAGTGATCCTTCAGAGCTGTCAGTGATCCTTCATAGCTGTCAGTGATCCTTCAGAGCTGTCAGTGATTCGTCTGAGCTGTCAGTGATCCTTCAGAGCTGTCAGTGATCCTTGAGAGCTGTCAGTGATCCTTCGGAGCTGCAAGTGATCCTTCAAAGCTGTCAGTGAACCTTCAGAGCTGTCAGTGATTCATCTGAGCTGTCAGTGATTCGTCTGAGCTGTCAGTGATCCTTCAGAGCTGTCAGTGATCCTTCAGAGCTGTCAGGGATTCATCTGAGCTGTCAGTGATCCTTCAGAGCTGTCAGTGATCCTTTAGAGCTGTCAGTGATCCTTCAGAGCTGTCAGTGATCCTTCAGAGCTGTCAGTGATTCTTCTGAGCTGTCAGTGATCCTTCAGAGCTGCCAGTGATCCTTCAGAGCTGCCAGTGATCCTTCAGAGCTGTCAGTGATCCTTCAGAGCTGTCAGGGATTCATCTGAGCTGTCAGTGATCCGTCTGAGCTGTCAGTGATCCTTCAGAGCTGTCAGTGATCCTTCAGAGCTGCCAGTGATCCTTCAGAGCTGTCAGTGATCCTTCAGAGCTGTCAGTGATTCATCTGAGCTGTCAGTGATCCTTCAGAGCTGTCAGTGATTCATCTGAGCTGTCAGTGAACCTTCAGAGCTGTCAGGGATCCTTCAGAGCTGTCAGTGATCTCCAGAGCTGTCAGTGATCCTTCAGAGCTGTCAGTGATCTCCAGAGCTGTCAGTGATCCTGCAGACTTTCTGAATACTTTCGAGTTTCTCGATGGCTGTTTTTTCCACCCACGTTCATCTGAATTTTCTTTACTCTTAATTTATGCAGAACTGAGATGTTTTCTGGTGTAGTTTATGCAGGAACAAAAGCAGCTCACAATATGTTTGTATCTGATACCTCCAACCAATCACAGTGTAGATAAAAACTACAACCCAGAGTCTGCTCCCATTGTTTTTGACATGTATGCACCTCAACAGGGATGTTTCATAGAGCTTTGTCCAACCCCAACAGGATGTTAGGATACAACACCTGTACGTACCTGAAGGTCAGTGCGTCTTTTCACATGACATAACGCTCTGATGGGAAAAAGTAAAAACAGCCAACATCCAAACTCATCATTTGATTTAAACTGTATGTCTGGCTAATTAAAATGTTACTGGATAAAAATGAATAAACATTCGGCTTTAGCCGTTTCATGAAATGTAATGATGATTTCTGCAACACTGTAATAAAATACTTTGACAATCAGAACTTCATCTTTGTTACTTAATAAGATCAACTTGGTATAAATAACTTTAAATAGAAGTATAGGAAACGGACTATGGTAACTATGTAAAACAAAAAGTTAAACATAGTAAGGCTGGGATTAAAGATATTCGCTTCTTCCTGCTAATTTACAATTATAACTAATGGATTCAATGTGTCATATGTGTATATTGTCTGTATAAGTGCAAATGTGCTTATGATTAGGAGTGATGATGTCAAGAAGATGGTATCATTTTTAAATAGATTTGATATATCAATGTCTTTTTGCTTTGTTTTATTACTGAAACTGCTTGAAATAAAACTAAATGGATCAAGAACACGGATGTAGATGACACTTTCCCAACATGAACATCTCCAGGCTGCTGCACAGATGGGTTGGATGAACAGACACGATCATTTCCATACTTCAGGATACCGTTACACATTATCAGAACACAAACTTTGAAGATTCATCAGCTTTTTATTTCTTGCAGACACCAAAGCAACACAAACTACAAGTCATTAAGCCAAGAAGATGGTGCCTGGCTCCACCTGAACAGTGTCTGGTCTTTCCAGGCGTCTCAAATTACCATAAATAGTCTAAACTATGGGATTCTCAAAACTAAAGGCCACCTACTTCAGAAAACAACAGATTCAAAAAACTTAAGGCAACATAGAGCTAGCAAGAAATAAGCTGTCTATAAAGAGTGGGAAATGTTACACAGTAACTATCCTAAATTAAATCAAGCCCTCAGTCACGACCAGGTTTGTCTCCTGGTCCTTCCCGTTTCTTTAGCTTCCTCACTGTGAAATCACATGGTGTGCAATCAGCAGCTAGTAAAACATAATCTAACCATGAGTACCTACAATCAGTCAATGCAGGCTGGACTGCAGAAACATGAAAAGAATGTTAAATGATATGTGATGCTTCAGGTCACATCAGCAGATGTATTGCTCAGAACTTTGAGTGAGACGGTGGTCTGATGAAAACACATTTTCACAGTATGTCCTGCGGTCCACCCCGAGCCCCCATGACCGCCCCGCCTGGTTACAGCGACTTTCGCTGGCGCTTTAGGAAGGACATGGAGTAATCTCCTGCTGGTGAACTTTTCTGCCTCTTCATCTGGACCTGCGACTGAGCTGTGAGCTGCAGTTTGATGGCGCTGGAGTTCACCTTAGCAGCACACAGCAGCTCCTTCATTCCTTTCATCTTTTCACTCTGAAAGGCCACCATGGGCCCGGCGGGACAGGGGGAGCCCTGCTGTTGGGACATGGGGGAGGGGATGGAGTCTGCACTGGGAGACTTTGGCGTTCCGTCAACGTCCCCGACACGCAGGCCATGGGACGAGCGGCGCCGCACGCCTCCTTCTCCAAGCTTTTTGGGCTGAGCTGCTGTGAGCGGCTGCATGGATGGGGAGGTGGGAGCCGCATGAGGAGGAGAATTCTGATCCTCCAGCTTGGATTCTCTCCTGGGACCTCTCCTGCGGCTCTCCCTGGGATCCTCACTTGAGTGATCGTCATCTTCTTGGCACTCGGGCTCTTTGGTTATGATCGAAACCTTCTGACGCACCTTTGACACGACACAGAGACATTACACACAGCAGGAAGTAGAAGATTTCAGCTGAACCCACCGAGCTGCTCACCTGAGCTTCAAAACGACTGAGAGACTGCACCAGGTAGGTGGCCCAGCCCACATGGAGCACTGGCGTGGGACTTCCCTCCTCCCATTTGCATATCCCATCATAAAAACGCAGCAGGTGGGCAAAGCATTCTGGGTCATGAAGTGCAGAGAAGGCTGCTGGCTGCTTGGTGGAAACCTTCAGGACAACAAGGATGTAATAAGCTCTGAAGTTTCAAATCCAACATTTGTAATATCTTGAATTTCATTCGTACATCTTCTACATGTAAAGTTAAAATCCCGCACAAACCAAACCTTCCTCTGTGCACGCTACCACACAGGTAGAGCTTCAAATGGAAACAAAGAAAGCTGCTTCTTTAGGAGGGGAAGCATCCACTATCAGCTGTGGATTTCATCCAGAAGATGTTTTTTTTCTGTTCCAAGTTCAAAACAATAACTTTTAAAACAATATTAACCCATTGTGGACTGCACTGAAACTGCACTGGACTTTCCTGACATCCCAGCACCGTCTGAACATGTTCCTCATAACAGCTGCTTTCACACACTGCGGTGGTTTCATATCTTTTTAGTCAGACCTCGTCAGCACGAAGAATGAAAGAATTTGGAGCAAACACAAACCATGATCCAGAGACTGCCTTTATCAGCATAGAAATATTGCCAGAGTGAGACCCTGTCTCTCCAGAGCCAGTGCTGACATAAAACACGCTTTTATAACATCTAGAATAGATCCTTGTAATGTCCTCCTTTCTGGAGTTAAGAACCACACCATCACTGGGCTGCAGATGGTCCAAAACTTGGTCTTCTGAGCAGGACCAGACAGAAGGAGCACATCCAATACTGAAATCTTTGAACAGACCACCAGTCGGCTTCAGGACTCGTTTTTAGGTTCTTTTATTGGTTCATTAATGGAATTGGACTTTCATTTTTATCGAAGCTGTTCTAAGTTTTTGAACGGCGCTCCTGGAGCCCTCAGGTGGTGGTCCTAAAGGTCTGAACTAAAACCCACAGCACCTGTGGACCAGCCTGCCTGAGGATGTGAGGGCTTCATCCACTGAGAAAACTCCTCTTTTTTTTAGCATTTGTACTTTTCCTCACGTTTTAATTTGATTTATGGACTGTTTTGTGTATGTGTGTTGGGGGGCTTTTACTATGAATACTTTGTTACTAATATTATTATGATTTATTTCATGTAAAGAACTTTGATGTGTTCTATCAGAGGATAACTGCTCTGGAAATGATGTTGAATTTGAAGCATTACAAGTCATGCTTATTACAACAGAAGAGTTGTGTAGTGAGTTTGATGCATAGAAACTGACCTGGCAACTGTCTGTGGCAGCAATAATCAAACAAAGTAGAGCCAGCTGTTACTAAACTACAACCATGAACTCTTTAGGGATGTAATTCAACGGTTTATGAAATATATGTATGCTTTGTTCCAGAGATGGCGAGAACGGCCTGTTTTGGGGGTTTTTAACCACATCTACTATCACGTTATCAGGAGAAGAAAGAAGCAAGGTAGGCTGCACTGCAATGAAGTCATGACTTCTAAAGATGAAAGAGTTTCCCTTCTTCTCCATCAGAGATGGTCACCTTATCAATGTTTTCTCCTCCTTCTCCTTCTTCTCCAGTACTATCAGCAGCAGCAGTCTCCTTCAGCAAAGTGGGGATGACGTCATTGGCAATGTCGAAGAACTCCTTATAAATCTCCTCATCCTCACGGAAATAGTTATAGCTGAAGGAGAGAATGAAAAGAGAAGTCCTTCAGCACAAACATGAGACAAACTCATCACAAACCACAGCATTTACATTTACTGTGCAGCAGAATAAAAGGAGGTGAAATGACTGCTAACAGGTTTATTTCAATCATGACTGCAGGAAAGCAGAAGAGAAGTTTGGGTCTGAAAAGAACTGAACTTTGTTCTGATATAGCCGTGCTGATGTTCAGAGAGCGTGCTCTAATGAACAATGGGAGCAGGAAAAGGAAGCGCAGGGCTGGGGAGGGACTGTGCACTGGGTGAAGGCTATTTTTAAACTCTGAGAACAAGCTAGATCAGAAAGAGACAGACCGGACACTTCCTGGGTTGATTATAATCCCAGAATACCCCAAAACAATGGGAAGAAATCTAACAAGGATTTATCAGAACCTGAGCACAAACTGAGCCAGCGTCCTACGGAGATTCAATATGAGACGCCTGCTACATACAGACACGGCGTCAATGGATGACCCACGGAGGGACTCTCATTTCATGGAGCTTTGTGGGAATTTTTCCTGAAGGATACAACTACCTTCAGACACTAGAAAACGCCGCCTCACAGCATCACATCTGCATCTGTTCTGTGTTTGATCAGTTACATTTTATCTGCAAACAGCTTGCAGTGAAACGCCCTGGTAGATCACTGCAGTAGTGAACATAACTCAAACGACAGCTCAGACAGACAGGAAAACCACAAATGAGCTTCCTGATCCCTGAGAGGTGGACTTACTCCTGCATGACCTGAGCTGCATCAGCCCAGGCTTTCAGCGCCTCTCGTACGTCCTTGTGTCTGTAGTGGAAACCAGCGAGGTACATGTAGGGGTAAATGTGCTCGTTGTTGTAATACTTCTGGGCCGACTGGACAGCCTGAGAACAGACGGAGACAGGTTCAGGTTTTGTTTTCTGCATTGCACTCTGGTGAACATTTGTGCTCCAGTCTCTGTATTTTGGTGGTTAAGTGAAAGAAGGAAAGATGTCATGTGGAAAGTTAATTTTTCAAATTGAAGCTCAATTTATTAACATATGAAGATGTGTACAAGTTGTAACAAAATTCTAAATAAAAAATCTGAACATCCACTTTGAAATATTAACGGTTACAGTTTTGTGATGTAGAAAACCTCTGGAGTGACACACCTTCAGGTGGATACTCAGGGGGTTCCCCTTTCCTGGGATTGGGTCCTGATCCTCCAGGTCTGCAAGAGTTCCCATGGCCATGGGGTATCTGCAGAAGACAGCAGCCATCAGCCTGGAGACCATTGTGCACTACAGCCTCATAGTGTAGGGTTGCTCTTACCTTTCCAGGTCATTTCGCTCATACAGCAACCACAGAAGTTTCTATGCAAAGGAGAAGACTGACATTATTACAGACAAAAAGATTCTTTGCGGATCCAATTTTGCTACTAGTAAGTGAAGGTATCGTTCACACAACCTCACACACATAAGACACTGAGAAATGTTTCATTATGAATCCTGTGTAGTGGACTGATGACTGATCTACTGTAGGTTGGACCTCATCTTTTCCTGGAGAAAGCTGGCTGCTATAGTGAACAGTCTTGTCCCTGGTGTCCTTTGACAGCTCTTTGGTCATAGTGCAGAGGTTGCAGTCTGACCGTGTGTGAACAGGTGTCTGTTATACGGATGACCAGTTCAAACGGGTGACATTAATAAAAGTAACCAGTGGAGGTAGAACTTCTTAAATAAGAAACGTCTCTGTGAGGAACTGAATTCTTGTTTGCTTGAAGAAAACAGTTATTTTCTGCACAAATAAATTGATTGTAAACATTGTGATTTCCTAGATGTATTTTTTACTCTCACAGTTGAAGTCTATAGTGAACATTACAGACCAAACTCTTTTAGGTGGAAAGTGTGTAAAATACTTTTTAAAATACTTTTTGTGTGTACAGACATTCTGATGAACGCTTCCATCAACTCAGCGAAACCAGCAATATACAAAGAATATTATCAGTAGATTTAAAACTATTTTTATTGCATGTTTATCAAGACCCTTAATATTCATGATTCAAAAGGTTTTCATTTCAATCTGTTATCTGACGGTCTCCAATACCCAAAGTTTGCCTCCTAGTGGAATACAGTGGTAACACGTTTTCCAAAAATGACTACAATGAAACTTACTGAATGAAGAGCTTGAATGAAGAAAAATGCTTCCCTTTTTAAAACGTGTCCTTATCAAGCTTTAATGGTAACAGTTTACTATCTGGTATTTGGTAACTAGTTCCTCCGACTACAAAGCAATGCCCTCTTCAAACCTTAATGTATGTCAGGCCACTTTGAAAGTTGTGGTGTTCACCTGCTGCAGCTGCAGGAGCTCGGAGCTGTCAGTATGAAGGTCAAGTGAAGGGTTGATGGCACAGACCATGAACGCCACCTCCATGTTTCGGTCGCATTTCATGTACGAGCCCTTTAGATAAAGCCAGCTCTGAGGAAAGAAGACACTCACATGAATACTGAGGACATTACAGCTCAGTTTATCTGCAATGAAATCACTGTTTTGTCATTACTTTTAACTACATTCTGATTTGCTTGACCTCCTGAAAGTGTTTGACCATGAAGACAGGAAATAGTTTCAGTTCTCCAGAACTACAAAGCCCATCAAAATAAACGTTTAATCGTAGAATTTGAGTTTAAAACAGGCTGATGTATATTGTTATAGATAAATAATCACATCAGTCACATCTTCAACCATCTGCTGGTAAACTCCAACTGCATCAGAACAAACCAAACTAGGAAAAAATATAAACTAGAGTTGCATAAAGGAATGAAATGAAAACTCTACCTTTTCATTGACACCAGCTGTGACTGTTTGTCCTCTGCGGTCTTCATTTCCTTTCCCATGCCAGGTAACCTCTGCCGTTTCCTCACCGTCTTTGCCAAATATCACCCAAGCGTGATCTTCTGACAGAGCCAAGTGAACATCCTTCAAACCCAACACCTGGCAAGCGGCCACAACTGCAAAAGCCACTCCAGTGCTGTCCAGTTTAGTGCCTGGTTCAAATGAAACATGAAAAAAGTCCATTTCTTTCATCAACAGCAACTGAAGAAGCAAACACTGTTTAACTGTGTCCCAATCAAATCATCTTTGCATCTATTTTCAAACTGTTCCCAGTGGATTTTCATTGTGATTTTGCTGTTTTTAGGTTAAATTAAAAAACTTGTGTTGTTTTCTAGGACAGTTTCTGCAGAGCTGCAGGAGTTCAGCAGAAATTCACCTCTGAGCTGTATAGTTTAGACCCAGACTCCAGCTCAGACGAGGAAAACAAAGACGTTCACGGATCTGCATGTCTGCATCAGAATGGAGCAGAGCTGGGCTCTTGCTGACTGTAGTATCTACATCACTGCCACGACCTTTTCCAACTGCACTTTTTCATCTGCTTCTAATTCACAAGGATTTGAATGAAGAAATACTCACGTCACCTAAAACATAAACCATATTTAGCCAAATTTGGAGTCTAAACCAGATTAAAACACATTATTTTTTTAATTAATGTATTAATGTAATTTTATCTCTAAAGGTTATCTAAATAAAAGCAAAATGCAGATTTTTTTATTCATATTGAGCTCAACATAATCCTCTGTCAGTTAGACACTCTGACCTGAAAATGCTACATATATGCCAAAAATAACTTAATTATTTATTATGCTAAATTCTCGTTTTCCTTGGGGTTTAATTAAACAACTAACCAAAATCTGGATAAATAAAACGTTATTTAGTAAATATGTGAAAAGATTATTGTTGACATTAAACCAAGTGAAAAAAAAAAGACACAAAGCTTAGTGGCCTTTCAGCATCTGCTGCTGCTGCAGAGAAATGAAACTTACATGAACCCTGAACTTCTGAAAGCATTAATCAGATATCATCACACTCTCATATGAACGCTTTGCTGTCTAAAAACAGTCAAATCCAGTCACTTATTCGCCTAATCTATCAGTCACTTTACACCCACAATGCAATGTGTCATCAAACCACAAAAATACACTAAAAAAAGATGTTTAACACATCACATCACCCACACGTCATTGTGGGACTCCTGCACTACAATGAGCCACAGAAATCCTCTATAAAGTACCTGTGATGAGGCTGAAGAGAGACTGGATGTGAGCCCGGTCCTTGAAGTAGGAGCGACTGAGGCTGTTCCAGATAACGTCTGACACTTTTTTCACCAGCTCTCTACTGGACACTGAAGCAGTCCTTCGGTACTGGGACAGGTCCACGGCTCCACGGATCTGTGCGGTGAAGCGTTCATACAGTGCAGAAATCATGCCCAGCTCCACCGTGGGGAAGCAAGAGGTAGGACAGTCAGGCTCCAGAGGCTCGAAGCGAACCCCCGGCACGTTTATCGGGATGACCCGATTCACGGCCAAAAAGTGCTCAACAAATCCCAGAACCAGCGACAGGAGAGCCAGGTCTGGTTCTGGCTTACGCAGCTCAGCATCAAACAGCTGCACCACGCCATCGATCCCACGCAGGGGGAAGAGCTTCTTCTGTGCAGAGTGCAAACCCATGGTATCTGATGCCACACAGCTTAGGTATCTCTACGTCTCCTCATCTGCAGCATAGGAATGGGATGAAGTCAGCTTCAAAAGAAGAAAACAGGAAACTTTATTTACACTCAGTTCTTTATGTTTACAGTTTCTGATTTGGAAGAGCCTCGCCTCCGTTTTCAGGAAAAAACAACGGAGAAGTCTCTAAAAGCTGCTGGTCTGTTTGTTTTCAAACTTTGAATTTTGGATTACAGATTTTCACACAAATTAAACAAGTTTTAGAAAATGCAAAAAAAAAAAAAAAAAAAGATAAACAATAATAATAAATTATTTTATTTTTTTAAACACGTAAAAAAAATAAACAAAGAAAAGGATTAATATTCTTAAAGATGTAAATAAATAGCTTTTGTTCAAGTATTGAACATTCAACATGAAAGTTCATTAATGGCAGAAAAGTGGAACAGGAAACGCCATTCAAAACTCATCTGGAACTCAGCTGAGACACAGGTGATTGCTCATATAATAGCTGTCATATAATAGCTGTCATATAATAGCTGTCATATAATAGCTGTCATATAATTGAAACAGGTGCTAAACGAAGCGGTACAATCCTGTCATGTGAGGAAGATTCTGCTTGATTTTACATGTTAAACTCGTGCAGGCAAATAAGAGCGACTGTCAGTTAAACTGTTGGTTTCCTGCATGTCTCACAGAGGAGAAAGAAGGCGGGAAAACAGATGAAAAATGTAAAACATGTTGAGTCATTCTGGCGGTGTTTTTTCTATTTGTTTTAGCATCTAAAAGCCTTTTCTGCGTGTTTTTTCCTGGTAATCAGGTTTCTCTCGCCGCTCTTCTCTTTTCTATGACAGAACTGGACCGTCGCAGTCATCTCCACACTGCTAACTGTGTTACGGTGTGATTTGGTTCAGTGGATTACACAACAGCCAACAGGACAACGAGCGTTTCCAGGCGCGCGCGCTCCGTTTCATAACAGGACTCCTCATCCCGCTCGCGCGTGGATGTGTGGAGCTCAGGTGGGCGGGGCACTCCTACGCTTCCAGTCATACAGTCGATGCCAAGCTGCTAATAACGCTCTTATAAGCAAAACCAAACAAAAGATTTCATTTTAACACAACCCTAAGAGGCCGCAATCATGGGCTCAAGTCTGAAATGCATCGCTGAATAAATTCCATTTATAAACTGGTTGGATAACGTAGGCTAACTAGCTAACTACACTAAAACAAGATCATTTTTGTTGTTGTTGGTAGAAGTTCGGGATAACTTGACTCGACGTTGTCTGAAGAATATTTAAATGAAATAGAATTCCATGGGACAAAAAACAAACTTAATTTGGCATTGAAGGACCTGATCGCAACAACCTGCATCACAGCTAGTTGGCTCAAAACCAGCTAACATGCTAACATGTTGCTAGTTAGCTAAAGCCACCACATCATGTAACTCATTTCGTCGTTGAGATGTGGCCAAACACGCAGTCCGTGCGTAACACAGCTGTGAGCTAGCCTGAGCTTTTATCAGATCGCAATTTGACCACACAAACGAAGCCGTTACATACCAGAACAACCGCTGCTCCGGACACATGTTTTTGTTTGTGTCCCACTTCTTTTACCGCGCAGTTCAATCTGCCTGAAAGTCAAATGAGGCTGGGTTCGTGTCATTGATACACCGGCACACGCCGCCGGAGTGGGCGGAGCTACAAACATGTCAGCAGGGCGATGAAGCTGATGCTCTGTAAAACATAAACAACAATGCTTAAGGTATTTATTTTTGTTAGATTTACGAGGATTTATAAATTCCCATAGGTCATCATTATTTAAAAAATACAGTCACTGGCATTTTCCATTTAAATTAAAATAAAACATCAACTAATAACTAGAAAAGTTGCATGACCTGCTATGATGCTAGTGTGAATGAAGAAATGTAAGGTAATTGTTGACGGGATTTGCAGAAAATACTAAAGCTGTTTGCATAATGCAAAAGTTGCAAAAGAACTTAAAGTTGCAGAAAGTGCACAAAAATTTGAAGAATTGTTTGACAAATCCCAAAAATTGCGTAAAAGGTAGGAATATCAAACGTATAAGCACGAATGTCCGGCACGTGCTGGACGTTTTGACAGTCGAAGTCGTTGAAAGTATGAAGGAGTTTTTTTTTACGTGCAGAAACACGTCCGGAAGAGAGCAGGAGAATCACGATGCAGACATTACGGTCCGTCGGCCCATCCCGCTGATCATGAACTCAGAACAATCATCCCCCGAGTGAACACTGGGAAACGTAGTGTAATCGGGACAGTTCAGAGCGTCAACAGCAGGGGGCAGTAAAAGGCTGTAACAGAAACGAAATGCAGCAAAATGAAACAAAAATGTAAACATTTCATAATGAGAAGCAGGCTGCATAAAAATGTCATTACACACATCGAGCTACGACGAACCCACGAATGATGCTATTCTATCAAATTGATTTCTAAATGAATCAGGTTCATTTTGGCTGAACAACTGAAGGACGGATGTCCTGCTTCTCATTTAGAAATATCCCTTATATTTGAGCAGATTTGGTGCCTCGATGACCAAAGTTAAAAAGTAGGTTCCTAATACAGAAGAGGGCAGTCTTGATAAATTGTGTAACTATAAATACCACAGCAGACTTTGTTCAAGAATATTCGCTTTGATGCCTTCCATTACAATCGAACATTTTTAATTTCACAAAAACATTAGTCGTGGTGCACACAGGTTGGAGAACTCGAGAGCGAGAATGAGGATTTATGTTGAAAGGGAGTCAATTCTGTGCGTAAAGTGTTCCTGGATTGAAGAGCAGAATCGAGTGATGATGTCGAAAGTGGTTTTAACGAGTTTAAATGCGGTCCGTGAACGTCTCTGGTCCGACATGTTTTTTCTCTTCTCTCTTTTACCCCTCCTCCACAGTGACCCGCCCGCCTCGTTCCTTCGTCTCCGCTCGTTCCTCTGCGCTCAGACGTCCAGTTCTGATCCAACAGCGGCTTTTGGGAGAAATTCGAGGCAAGTCTGACCACTGGTTCATATGTCGATGCGAACGGAAGCAGAACGGCGCAAATAAGACAACGCAGACCTCTCCGACTGTGTGCTTTTGTCTTGAATTTACAGAGAATGGAGTCAATGACCCAATCCGCCCAGATATCCTCGTCACAAGGGTTTGCCGACGGACACAATTCTGCTGCCAAGGAATCAAAGCTGTCCGGTAAGGCCTCGCGGGCGGCCAAGTTAGCTAACTGCTATGACCAAAGACCTAATGTCGTACGTTTGAATCCCCCAAACCGCGCGTGTTCAGGTGTGATGACATCATTTCTGTTTGTAGTTGACACAGAGGCTCGCGATGCAGTTCACGTTCACGCTGAAGACTACACGCTGCGTTGATAACATTTAGCAAATGGACGCGCACGCGGGAACTATGCTAACATCAACGCCGCCGCCCGAACGGCGTCCATGGAGGTTTTCAGCGCCGTGTTCCTGCAGTGGACATGGATGTGGTTGGACGTTTGGCCATAGCCGTGATCGATCCCTGACTGTTGACTGACACGTTCTGTCCCCGTGAACACAGAAGCGCGGATACTCCCACAAACAGGCACACCCCAGCATAGAATTCAAACGCTCCTCTCTAAAATCCATCTAGGTGACGTTGCTCCAAACCAGCAACGATTCCAAAGCCGAGTGGTGAGTTTGTGGAGGTTTATGGAGGCGCTCTGCACTGCAGATGTATTTTACTGGGCATCTGCCAACGAAGGGAGGCCGCTCTTAAAGCTGCAATGTCTGTAGTTATGTCAGGGTTTGCTGATTAAACCATCGTTTAAAGTCTGACTCTTCTTGACTACTGTTAGTGTCTTTGGTGTTTGTGAGGCTCGATGTGATGGAGCAGAGATCCATCCTGCGTGATGGTGCACATGCGGGAGTGGCTGCTTTGTCATCTCTTCATGTCTGTGGATGTGTTTACAACTGCAATCAGCAGCAACACACAAGTTCAACTAAATCCTCTCAAGTCTTTGAGCTGTGAATCAAGAAGACTCTAGGAAATTCAACATGTAGAGATGAAAGGCATCTGGATGTGACAGGGTGTGGCAGTAATGCACTTCATTCGCTCCTTTCTTTAGAAGCATGTTCTGGTAGCTTTTTTCTTATGGAAGGGGACATTTACATATGTAAAAAAGAAGAAAAATAAGCTTAAATTAATGTCTTTATTCAGTTTGTTGTGAATCAGGAGAAAACACAAATAAAGTCGTTGGAAAAGCGTGTGTGACGTACGAGCTCTGCTCCATTCTGATGCATCCCCTTGCAGACAAATCGATCCGTGTGCGTCTTTGCTTTCCTCATCTGAGCTGACTTTTGATCTAAACTCTGCTGCAGGATAGCTTGATTACTGCTTGCCAATTTTTTTTTATTTCGACAAAAACAGCAAGATATTAATTTAAATACCGCTGTGAACATTTTGAAAATGGATCAAAAGATGATTGAGTGGGTCTTTAAATCTATCATTTCATTGAACCTGAAATAATTTTCTATTGCAATTCAGCTCTATATTCTGAACAGTTTATTTAGTGTCAGTAGAGGTGGTCATTTGAAGACACATGTTTTCATTATAAGGGTTGTCCTTGATATTTTCAAACGCAATTGTTGCCTTAAATGAATTTTCTCTTAATGTTTGAGGACTTGTTCTACAAATCTGATCTTTTGACAACGTAGCTACTGGACTCCAGAAATAGTGCTGCTCATTAAGAAATAGCTTGTGGCAAAACGCTTGGCTCAGTTGCACAGATGTGGATAAATTCTAATGAAAGTATTATTCCAGTTCATGACCATGAAGTGCTTGTTAAAATATGGATGTGTTTATGTGAATGCCACAAAGAGCAAACTATTGCACTGATGAACTAATGTTGCATTTTATCCAAACATGTATGTTGTGTATTCCTGAAAGTGTTGATCTTTTCCTGAATTACATTTGACGACTGGTATATATTGAAGCATTGGAAAGCCGTACGACCGTATGCCCTCCTTCAAATTCTGGACGCCAGTTTTTGTGTGCTGCTAAATCTGCCTCTCCTGGCGTTCACAGATGAGACGTAATCACTAAGGAAGTGACACACTTCAAAACGAGGACCTTGTTTCTCAAACCATATTGCTTTAGATTTTGAAGAAGGATTCTGCTCAAACAATGGTGTCGCTGAGTTGCTTCTAGTTGTACTTTTGTAAGCAGTGTTCAAGTGTTTATGGCTTAAGAGGATATTAGGGGACCAAGAAAATGCATTAAGCTCCAGCAGTAGCCCATTTTCATGGTTACAGTTGTTGCTATGTAGTACTTATATTTTTATATTTTTCATATTAAAAATATTATTTTAAAATATAAGATTGTTTCTTTTTTTGTGTAGCGACTTCAGCTTTTTTGTTTTAGTCTGAGGCTGAGCCTCTTTTACTCTCAAGCTCCCTATAAAAATCATTTCTTTCTGCTTTTCTAGAGCTGTTTCTGATGACTGAACCAACATTCAACTATTTGAAAAACTAAGCTTTTTCTCCTCACTCTAGTTTGAGCTTAAATAGGCAATTTTATTTTTGTGTTCAACTGCAGTAAGCTTTTCTCATTTAAATTAGGATCAAAACCTGGTCAAGCTTTTGGATTTGAATCAAAGAGTCCAAAAATAGCAGCATCTGCCTCCCTGCTGGACTGTCGGCCTCAAAGGTCGGGTTGAAGGGTTTAACAGTAGATGGTTCCTGCGCTCAGCTGGGACTGCAGGTCATCTCTTCCTCAGGTGATGGGTGCGCAGAACAAAAAGGATGTACACTCCGGTGGATCAATTTGCTCTCTTACAGAGGCATTGTTCTGTAGTTTAACTTCAAGTTGTGTTTGTGTTTTGCAGAAGCTGTGCTTTTTTTAAAAATGCAGATATTTGAAACTAGTTTGAATATGTTTGTATTTCTCTAAAGACAACAGAAGCCGTCACATCAACCGCAGCCACATTTTCTAGAAGACTGAGAAGTGGCGGGCTGCCTTTATAAAGACAAATCTGTATTTTTTCTGCAGTGAAACTGATGCTAGAGAACATTTTTCTGATGACAATGATGATGTTATTGAGAAAATGTTTTTCAGGTACATATGATTTACATGCCAGTTATTATTCAAAATTCAGCGACGTCAACCAATGTCAAACCTTTTTTACATTGAACAAGGTGAATTAAATCATTTAATTTTTAAAAATTCTATAAATCATCACAAAAGCCTTAAAAAACAGATGTTTAAACTATTGATTGTGTCTACATTATGCAGACTGTCATGTCAGTTGTATAACTTGAAATAAAACCAAAATAGAAATGGATACTAGCATTTGTATAATTTCTTCCCCTTTTCTCTGCTCATTTTTACATTGATTGGACTTACTGGGTCAGATGAGTTGGTTGTAGTCATAGCAGAATTGCATCTGCTGCACTGGTGCAGCAAACAGACTTGAAATCTCCTTTGAGGTCATTTTGGGTAAAGAAAAGTCAGTGATCCTGTTTCACAGCTATCTGCCAGTATTGCTGTTTATTTGTATGGATATTTCTAATCAACATGTGATCACTGCCACAACATTCATTCATATCTGTTTCAATTAACAAGCTCACAATTCAATTTACAAACCATAAAATGAATTTACTATTGGATACCAATTATTATACCATTAATTACACCAAATATTTGAACCCGATTTTATTGGGTTATGGATAGTAATTCATTAAACCAATTATTTTAACTCAAAGATTGAACTATTAACAATAAATTAATGAATGATTGTATTTAAAACTATACAGAAAATGTTTTTTGTTTTTTTGTTTTTTTTGCCTGAAGCCCCCATAAATAACTGAGACAATGACTTTAGCTTTCTTTATGAAAGGCTGCACCTTCCCCTTTAGAAAAATCCTTACAATGCTCTCTTCTGTTATTTAATGTTTAAATCATGTTTCAGATACTAGATTATGAAGTACCAAACATGTTTTCTTGGTTGGTGACTGACCTTTAAATCTCTTTGATTATCCTTAACCATTTGAAAAGCTTTTATTTCAGTTTTGATCAAACTTGCATCCGTTTCTATTTTAAATGTTGCATAGTGAGAATTGTCAGCCTAAGTTTCACCTCATCTTTTGCCTTATCATGAATCAACTTTGACAATAACATGTAATGGACCTCAGTCTTCCTGAGAAAAATGCGCATACGGGACATAAATTATTTAGTTCTTGCCTCTTATTCCACCTCCATTGATTGTGTTTAGACGTCAAGCTTGCAAAATAAGATTCAGTGAACATTTGTCAATGCTAAATATGTGCTGATAAGTTCTTGTTGTCCCTCTTCTTATTCAGAAATTGTTCTAGTCCTAGAAGAATAACAGCCTAAAGGAGATGGAGAAATATTTTTCACAAGACGTGATCTGTGTTTTAAACTATCCTGAATTTGGCTCATAATTTCCTATTGACAAATACCGACCGTCCTTCGTGAGAAGCATGTTGTCGTTTAAGCTGCTCTTACTCAGGACCATGTCATTGTCAAAAATCTGAACCCTTCCTGCTACTGTTGGGCGACAGTCTGCTTCAAACACGGTCAATAAAACACATAAAATAATGTGAAGTTTTCATTTTAAAGTGCTCAAACATACAACAAACATGCTGTTACAACAGAAACACAGGATTCCTGTTTAAGAACTCTGAAAAATCAATGGATGAACAAATCCTTCAGTGACAACCCAAGCGAGCGCTTCAGTCAGCACTTTGTTGGCAGCTGTTGTTAATTTATTTCTGATGGCCCGTGATCTCCATGAAGACGTGATCACTGATGTTTTTTAGAGCTCTTCAAAAAAGAACCTGATCTCTGAACATCATCGTGTCTTCCATGCATTGTAAATGAAATCCAGACAAAGCTTCAAGTCGTGATCAGCATTAGGTGATAGCTCCTCCCACTCGTGAATGAGGCGGCGAGCTTGGAGAACACATTTTTCTCGGTGAGCAGTGAATTTGCAGCGAGAGAGGGGCGGAGCGTGCGGATTTGCCGCACAAATCCTGATCGGTGTGAACGCACCTGGTCTGGTTTTGCATGAATCTCATGTGGCAGCATAACTGTGGTGTTTTGGGTGGATAGTTTTACCTACAGCAGGAAAACAACACATTTTCTGTCTCTTTTTAATGGTGGTTTTTCATATAGTAAATATTCATGCATGTTGTTTTTTTTACTAAAAATAAGAGCACGGGCTCTGTCGCCTAATAGAAGTTCTTTAAGCGGTTTTGTAGAGGTGTTAAGACTGAACAAGGTCATTTTTGCGATGTCTCAATTTAAATGTTTCTATTTATATTTTTTAATTTTTTTGGTCTGGTTTAGTAGATGGTAATCCCTTTTTTTCTAGGAGGATCATTCTTGTGTATTTTTCATTTATTTTTTTCAGATTCCTTTCTTTCCACTTCGCCTGTATCTCTCATTCAGTCTCCTCAAGGCAAGTGTTTGGTTCTCTTCTGCTGCTCGCCTGCTCTGTCCCACTGTCCTGTCATACTCTGCTAGCTTTAGATGTACTGCTCTGCCTCATTCCTGTTTCTGGTGCCCCTCTCCTGCTCACAGGATCCAATCAAAACAGAACTGTAAGGAAACCGCATAAGAAACATAACTCCTTTTCCCTGAACTAGGCTTTATCCCTGTATTTTGCTGCTAACGTAGTAGCTTTACTGATCACGAGGGTTTTTTAGTGCCCATCAAACATTCCATGTCCTCTCAGGATCTGCCTCAACTGGCCTCTTCTTAGCCACAGCTCAAAATGGCCTTCTTGTTCTGCTGCCAGGTGTCATCATTTCTTTATTTTTAGCACTGTAGAAAGTTTAAATATGGACATCTCTGACCCCAGCAGCTCTATTAGAAGAGTTTTCATACATATCTGTGTGAACCCGTCTTTGTTTTTTTTCTGTTTGGATGATTAGGACTTTTTTTTTTAATGACTCCTGCTTTACCATCTTAAAGACCATATATTTTACAAGTGGAACGCCGGTTCTGAAGCTGCTAGCAAACATTATGTAGGTCAGCTTCACTCACTGTAGGTTCAGAATAATCCCAAGATTGCCATCTTATTTTAAGAAGGAAGAAAAGTTCAAGTTCACATTGTGTGCAAGAGCAGAAACCTAAAAGTAGATTGGGTTTGTGTCCCGTGAGAGCCTCCTGCCTTCCCACTGCCCTAGTATCGGAGTGCTCCACGCTCGCTATCAGCTGGGTCTCAGAGGATGAGTGGCACTGGAGATATCATCCACCAATCCTGTGGCTTGGCCTGCCATTGACTGCACCTGCTCACTGAGCCTTCAATCCATTATTTGCTTATTAGGCATTGTGCATGTTTTAATTCACGCATTTAAAACACTGTTTGTAGGTTTCCTTTGGCCCCGCCCCTACGTCATTTGATCCATTTTTTGTGACAGCTTTAGGATTCAGAGGCTTTCATAGAAATCCACACAAACAATTTGTTATCATGCTACAGATAAATATTAATCATTCAGATGGTTGAATAATCAATCCTGAAGTCTCAGTAGTTGATTTCTCCTTACACAGCAGATGAGCACGAGTTAGGATGCGTTCAGCCAGCAGGAGAGAAGGATTCATGTTATAGGAGAATAACTGGTGACGTGTACTTGATGCTGAGGTTCGTTTTGTGTGATTATGTGTGGCACGGCTATATTTTAGAATTACAGTCCAACTTCTGGACATCACAAAAGTATTACACACTTTTAAACACACGTCTATCTGTATTTTATCAGTAATGGAGTAGACCTCAGACTTGCTATTTCTTTACATGACTGCTGACACTGAGCTGAAGAAGGTACTGGGATTCCCTCCATCCTCTCTGATGAATATTCATTTGTTAAAAGCAAAGAAAAAGTTGAGGATAATGATTTAATTTTCAGGGACTGAAGTGTCTTCACTTCTAAGAAACCGTCATCTTTGTGTCGAGCTGAGCTCCCCAAGTGTGATGCTGCAGATCTGCATCCCTGCCTGTTTTCCAGTTGTTTCTGCCCTGTTGGTTAGCTAACCCAGGTGCCTCCACATTTAGTTTGGGCAAACACACCTGATCCAGATAATAAGCAGCAAGAAAAGCAGGGAGAGCAAAAAATGGACAGAGTAGTAGATTTCTAGAATCAGGGTTGGGCGGCTCTGGTCTGGAGGATTTTTCTTTTGCAACATTTTTTAAACCAGAAATGAATTTTAAGCCAAAACAACAGCCCTATACTAGAGCGTAATGTTATAAATCCTTCTTATTTTTTTGTTCTCAGAAGTTTGAACAAAATACTGAGTCTATTGTTCCAACACCAACCATTTTGGAATTTGCTTACAAGAGCAGAGCCAAAATACTAGAACGCTGCTGGCAAGAAGTTCATTTATTCACGTGGCTCCGCTTGAACAAGGCACTGCATTGTAATGCAGGGAGGTGGCAGCAGTTCTATTGGAGGCAAGGGAATCTGGGTTTGGATGGAACCGTCTCAATGCAGTGGCAATTATATGTCTGTTAATTATGAAAGTACGAGTAATGATGTTACCTTGAAGCTTTTTAAAATGTTAAACGCTTAACTTTTCATTTTTTACCTCATCTGAAAGGAAATAATTTGGACCCTACAAGGTAAAACTGTGAAAAACTCACAGTAATGACTTGTTATGGCACTTTCTTACTTTTTAAAAAATAACACAAAATTGTAGAACGTTGTGGAAAAATACATCATTATAATTACTTAGAAGCTTTTAAAACTTATTTCTAATGAGTTCTAAAAACATTAACACATGAAATACACATTGATGCATAACTGAACTAACTTATGTTAACACAGTTTGTGTCTTTTTGTTTTAATCTGTAAGTTTAATATAAAAATCTTTCACCCAGAATACTGAGGCAAAGTGCTGAAAATCTCAAAGTGGAGCATGTCTTTATTCTGTAGCATCATTCAAGTTTAACAGGATTGTTTGCAGTTTATGAAACAGTAGAAACTGGTCTAAAATAAATCTCAACACAAGCTAATGATTGTAAAAATGAAACGTCTTTCATCGAAAGAAACATGATGTTCTTGTGAAATATTAAGACTTTTAACCCAGGAGTTAATGAAGTCAGTCAAGCTCAAGTGTCTTACTTTAGGAAAACTGGACTTAAATGCAGACAGTATACTTCAAAATGTCAACAGTAAACAACAACCTAGGTCTGTCTTAACTGTCATGTTGCTCTCTCTCGTGAACACCAGATTGTCAGAATTATTCACTGTCTAGAACTGTCGGGAAATGCTGCCATCAGCTGATCTTTTAAAAATACATTTTTATTTTTTTATAGTGAATTACAAGGTTTACAATCTTTGAACAACAAATTTACAAGAAGATACAAATCACTGGAGTAAAGCTAAACAAATAGGAAGTGATGTAATATTTGTGCGTGCGTGGACAGATCAGGTAGCGACACATCTGCTCAAACCACTGCCGTGTTCAGAAATGTTCAGCCGTTTGCTGCTTCGCTTTACAGCCATAAAACACTGTGTTCTGTTATTCTACTAGGGTATTTATTTACAAGAAAAAGCTTAAAATGGACTCTACTGATCAAAATAATAACACAAAACCTCATCCTCATCGGGAGACATCCTATTTCAATTGAGTCTGAAACCAGGTGATCCGTCCCGATTTTTTTAATCAAACTATTTTTTAGTTTTGCAATCAAATGCATTTTTACATTTTGCAGTCAACAATGCAATAATTACAGAAGGTCCTGCAGTTATTGATATCTTTTTTTCATTAATAACTTCTAATAGCTATAAATGAATATTGATCACTTTTCATGACAGTTTTTTTTTTTGTTACGGTTGTTGTCGAGGAGATTGGCCACAATAAATGTGATCGTAAGATGTCAAGACAGTTGAGGTTTTCTCCCTGGAAAATTAAAACAACGCAACTTATTTTTACTGTAGACTTGCTAGTAGGCATGAGGTATTTTTCTTTTTGTAATTTCATTTTTTCTTAAGGGTTTTTGCATTTCTTTACCTAGATCACTATATGAGCTAGTTCAAGTTTTACTTGATGACTATGAGGTTTCATTTTTAATGTTTTTTTTATCAATTTTGTTTCTCAGTTTTAAGAACTCGTTATAGAAAGTGCATTTTTCATTAAATAACACAACTTTCCAGGCTTTATTTTGGTTTTTCAACCAAGCTTCACATCTTTGTCATGTAGTTTGTATTTGCATCATATTTTTAGAGAATGGGTGTAATTTTGTCTATCATCGTGCTTTGATTGGGTTGTAACCAGTACTCTGATACCAGAGTACTCTGATACTCACGATCATCCCAAAAATTCAAGTATGAAAATTAGCAACATCCAAGATCGCTGATTCACCATCTTTCTAAATATGGCTGAGTGTAGTTAAAATACAATTTATTTTATTTTTAAAACGGTAATCATTTACTAGTAATCATTTAATCAGTGAATAATCAATTGACTGCTCAAATAAGCGTTAGTGACAGCCCCACACTTAATGAAAAATGACTTTGTCCATTCAGATAATCTGAGGTTTTATTTTTCATGGAACTTCATTTGGTCATTTTGATAAGTTTACTTATTGAATGCTGCTTCATCTTAGCTGAGCTAGTTAAGATCAGCATGCAAACAGATAAGAATCCATCTAAGTGAATGTACCCATTATTCCCATGATGCAATGCATGAGTTCTTGAGCTGCTGCATCAAAGCTTAGCTACTTAATACTAAAAATGCAGAAAGCTTTAGTGGTGATCCTTTTCTTCTGTTTTTATTCTTTTATCTCCTCATTTGTGATCTCTTGGTCAACCTTGCTTGGTCATGCAGACAAGAAAGTGATTGTGGGCACTGACAAGCCCTCAGAAAGTGTAACTACATCTCTACGCTTTCCGTCTCAACTTGGTTCATTCCCCTCTAGTAATTATGGGAGTGAAGCAGGAGCAGTAGAAGGGCAACCGGATTCTCCAATAAAGACGTCTCCTGTTTCAGAGCGAATAAAAGCTCTAGAAGCTCTTGCTGCCAAAAAGAGAGAGCCTGAATATAGAGATGGAAGTTTCCACCACTTTAGGGACCGCCATCACGAAAAGTCTTCCTCTGACGCTCCCAAACTACCCACCAGTGTCACAAAGCCTCCCATTGACATTCCAAAGCCTTCTGCTAATATTCCCAAACCTTCCACTGACATCCCAAAGCTTTCTTTTGATACCCCCAAGGCTTCCATGGATATTTCCAAACCTCCCACTGACATTCCAAAACTTCCTGCTGATGGTCCAGTGTGTTCCACTGAAAAGATTGTACCAGGAGCTTGGAAAATGGAAGGTTCTCCTGTAGAGGAGTCACCAGAGTCTCCTTTTGAAGTACTTGGAGAGTCGAGACAAGGGCACGAATATGAAGAAACTGAAGAGTGGATGAAGGCTCATTTACCTCCAGTGCTTGACGTTGATGCTGCAGAATCAAGTAAAAGCACCAGCAGTGTCCCACAGAAGGATCCTGAAATCAGTTTTCCTGAGGCTCCCGCTGCATTTGCTAGTGTCCCTGATGCGTTCATGGATTCTCCTGTCGAGTCTCCAAAACGGAGGAATGAATTGATTGAATCACAGAAACAACCTGAATCTGAGGAAGAGTTTGACATTAGCTTTTTACCAGTAGCCTACGTGTGGGATCAGCAGGAAAAAGCAAATGTCCCGGTTTCATCAAATGCTGAGTCCGTGATTCTTTCTTCAGATGCAGCTCCTTCAGACTTGGGTTCCCCAGCTCCCTCTGTGTCCCCTTCTGGTTCTCTTTCTGATCCGGAACAGAATGTTGCTCATGAAAATGAAGCCTCTTGGGGGAAAGATTTGGATCACCCAGTTGTAAGTGAAGCAGATAGCTCAGGAGAATCTGAGGATACTGTCATTGAAGAAGGTCTCAGTGCTCCTGACTCTGCTTTCCCACAGTCTGTGAATCCACCAGATTTAAGTGATCCCCTCTCAGCCTCTGATCTTTCCACCAGTGAAAAGGTAGCCCCTCCACCAAAGTCTGAAAGGAAACTCATGCAAGTCCCAACAATAAATGTCATTGAGACTGATGAGCCAAATTACAGTGACGAAGAGTTTGAAAATGATCCTCAGTTGACAGAAGACGAGGACTTCAAGATTGTAAATGACTCCAACAATCCAAAAACACCTGAACCAGAACCACAATGTCACGATGTGGGACCACCCAAAACAAGACCTTTGGAAACTGAATTTATGGAAGGTTATTCGCCTCCATCCTCACCTGTAGACTCCGATGTTGAATATTCCCCCAAGCATAAAATCCTGGACTCTATTTCTGAGGTGGACCATCGGCTGTCTCAGTGTAAATCTGAAGTTCAAACTGATGCATTTGGAGAACGCGCTCAAACGGAGAAATCACAGATGTCTAACCGAGTGCAAAATACAGTCATGCATGAGGATGTTGATTTCCCTGACAACAATGACGAATGGTCAGATGAAGGTCAGGACAATGACCTGAAGCTTAAAGAGGAAAGTCTTTCATCGCAGGGATCGGCTTTTCACAGCCAATCCAAAGTGGATGAACAAAGGAGTGCAGCAGGACCAGAGCTTAGCAAGGAAAGTGCTGAAGTTTCTGTGACCAGCTTCATGCAGGATGATATTTATGATAGACAGTCGTTTGACTATGAAAATGATGAGCCGTCACCCTTGGATTGCAGTGATGCGAAAGAGCTTGATAAAGCTAAAAAGCAGGATCTTTTGGATCCTGCACAAGAGGCTGAAGAAGGACCAGATCTGGAGAGTGATGCTTCATTTAATGATGAGGAAGTCCTCAATATTCCTGCTGATCAAACATCTCTGGATGACTATCCTCAGAACCCCTATTCCTGTTTTCACAATCAGACACTAAGCAGCACCAATGAAAAGAACATGGGAAACACTGACAAACTCCCATCTCTGCTGCAAGGTTCACAAGTCCAGCCCACTTCTGGATCATATGTTGATGTTCAAGGCAAAGAGAGCATTTCCAACAAACTTGATGGCGAATCCTCATTTTCTGAACCACCAAATAGTTTTGTAGAGTTCATGAGAGAATGCCTGAAATCCAGACAAGATGAGGAACCCAATGAAGGGCTTCATTCTATTTCTTCAGAAAATCAGCTCAGCAAAACCGTTGCCATGCCTACCTCCCAAACACCTCCAAGAATTATGATGGATCTGGATCAAGAACAGATCACTGTCAGTGCTGTCCAAGAGCTGGGTAGCAGTCCAGATGAGATGTCTTTGAACCCTCAAACAAAGGTTATAGGTCAGAGTGGAGTTGATGGCAGTCCTGCATCTACTCAGCTGTTTTCCTTCACCTCGGCTCCTTCTTCTGCCTGCTCACAAAGTCCCAGTGAGTTCGACAACTCCTACTCCAAAGAGGTGGAGACGGTTGATGAATGGATGGCTGAAGCCTACTATCTAGCAGAGCATGTGTTGACAGCAGTACTAACCCACTTATCAGGTAACATCTTCTTCCCTCTGGGCACTAAGCCTGCTCACCTCATGCACATCCCTCAGTGGGACCCACTTTACCTCTCAATTCCTATTGTACTCTCTCATCACCTTACTAATAAGTACACATAATTTTATTACAACTATCATAAGAATGATTTTTGCTTTAAATGTTTGATAAAAAAGATTGTTACCAGTTCAGCAGGGACTCCAAAGATAGCTATGTTTTTCTCCCATAATGCTTGGGTCTTCTCATTACACGTCAGAGGACCCGTTTTAAAGTAGATTTGCCTTCACTTAAGCACCTATTGTAACTGCTTTAAAAAGGGAATGATTCATTGGTTAATTTAATGAGTAATGCGAGTTTAAGCTCGCTAGCAAATGTCTAAAGATCACATGCTGTCTTATTACAGTATTATTATGCTTGAACAACACTCAAGTTAACAAACACTGAACAGAACATGAAATGTACAACTTTTCCTGGCCTGGTGAGTCTCTTTTCCTTCTCGGTTACAGTTAAATGTAGTTCATTCAGAAAAACCAAAGCTTTTCTAACCAGGAAGTAGGAACAGAGTGTCCTTGAGCAAACTCTGAACTGTAATATTATGAGCAGACAAGATTTAAAGCTCCTTGTAGGTTTTTGCAGGAATGTTTCACAGAAAATAATCCCAGTTTGAGTAGAAATAACAACAGAAAAGTTTAATAATAAACTATTCCATAGAGATGATGTATAATTTATGCCATTAAACAACTGTAAGTCAGTATCAAGATGGTTTAATGCTGAAGGTACTTTTTTTTTCTTAATATTTTCATTCTGGCAGTCTTATAAAAACTTCCTATAGAATAATAAAGCGTGTTGCATTGGGTGGATGAAGTCACAAAAGCAGTGAGCAAGATCTCATCGCGCGGGATCGTGTGTGTAACACTAAATACCAAGCAACAGTTGGACACAAAGATGTTAACTCCAACCTGGACGTGCATCATAAACACGTGTGTCCTTTTTAAATGAAATCTGTGTTTGTGATGTGTACTGACAGCAGTCTGGACTCTGTTCTTCTGGTCTATGGTTTTATTTACAGATGAGTTCTTCTGGGGGGGCACTCCCAGATCAACGCTGTAGCCCCTAAACTGGAGTGGAGTCCGGTCTAAATGTGGTGGCTTAGAGTTGGTGAACAGGAGCCCCAAATCCCTGTGAGCCACAGTCCCCCCACCCCCCACCCCCGTCTCCGGTTTCTGCCCTGATGCAGTTTTTTCCGGCTCACCGGACCGGGGCAGGACATGCGAACTGGGGGGGTTCATTTGAAGAACCTCGTTTCTAAAATCTTTAAGGAATAAGCAATTCTTATAAAAAAAAAGAACCTTCACAGTTTAGTTTACATTTGTGCTGGAGTGTTGCAGGCAAACACAAATACATGTTGAGAAAAGATTTCATAAGGACAAAGACGAGGAAAGAAAAAGTTCCTTCTTTTACTGAAGTGCAAAAAATATCTGCAAAGTCACTGAATTTAAATGTACAACATGCAGTATAACTACAGAAAGACTAGATAACGTATTAAAAATGGGACAACCTGGTGTTATATTTCATAAAGGATTTCTGCATTCGAGGTTTTTACGGTTTCGGAACATGTCATCGTTGTTGGGATGCGTTTGTGTAAACAGCAGTCCCTCAATAACCTTTTTAGTTCATCTTTATTGTTGCCTGTCAAACTCCATTTGAACATTAAACCTGGATAATCGCATCGGAATGTTTCCAGAGACCTCCCTACAGAGTTTCTTTGAAGAGCTCTTTTCTCAGTCAGTTTGAAAATGGAGGCGTGGCTTAATTGTGGCGGATGGCTGCAAACAGTATCTCCTATTTCCTCCCACAGCTTGTTGCACTCCATGCAATGTAACAGCGTTTGTGTAGCTTTAAAAAGCAGTTCACAGTGAAACCAGGCCACTTTTCACTGGGACCTCTGCAGAACCAGCGAGGTCAGGAAGAACAATGAGAGCGGTACTGTGTAATGTCTGGAAAACTTCTGCAGTACTCTAAAGTATTAGCAGCGCTGCTTCAAGCTTTAATACTTTGATTTATGGTGGTCCTTGTCACCACATGGTTTGCTCTGTTTCTTTTTCCAGTTATACTGAGACCGTGCTTTGGAGTTGCTGTGTTTTCAAACTCGATTGTGTTCTGTTTGTGTTGAGGTTTTTGAGTCAGGGCCTGAGCAACAAAGAAAATCCCGTCTACTGCATTGTTATTGTGAGCTTTTGTCATCAGAAGAGACCGGTGGATCCTTCTTTTTTATGTGGAGCCTCATTTGTTCAAAGAATCCACTATTTTAACATGAACTTTGTAGTTTAGAGATACATCCTTCATTACTTTACCTTTAATTTATGATAGTTACAAACATTTTTGCAGTACATCAAAGACTTCCAGCTGTTTTTGTTCTGGATTTGACTTCCAATATGTTGTTGTTTGTACATTATTTTAATCCTATTTAATAACAACATTGATGAGGTTCTGGAAAGAAGCATCAGTATAACCTTCTGCTTGTTCTTCCCTGCAGTAAAAGACCTGATCCACTGGAGAGACCCTAAGAAGTCGGGCGTGGTGTTTGGACTGTCCATGCTGATGCTGCTGTCATTAGCAGCTTTCAGTGTCATCAGTGTGGTGTCTTACCTGCTGCTTGCTCTGCTCGTTGTCACCATCTCCTTCCGCATCTACAAGTCTGTTGTTCAGGCTGTGCAAAAGTCAAATGAGGGACACCCCTTCAAGTAAGACGAGTCTTTATTTATCTATTTTATTCCTGAAAAGGCCATCTTTGAATGGAGGTGAAATGAACAAAACAGTCCGGTGGATATATGACTGTCATAGCATTGACTTTTAGCTGCTTTCAGTAAAGAGAGTTTTCAGATGCTTGAAATCTGCCTGTTTTGAATTTATAGAACTACTTATGAAAAGGCCAAAGCCTTTGTGTTTTTCCTCCACCCAGAAATGCTTTGTCACGACTGCTCTGTGACTGAACACATGAATTAAAATCACCTAGATTTATTCACGTGGTACAATGAGATTTCCTTTTCCAAGTACTAATATTAGGGATTTTCTTATTTTTTTTTACACATTTCAAATCGACTTTATGGGATCATTAATGCAAAAACAAACCAGAAATAATTTCCAAAACACTTCAAATATTTTCAAATGTCCCCAAACCAAGTTGTTACTTAAAGTCTCCGTCCGATCATCCGATCTGTTTTCAAAGTGTTCCCAGCCGTCTTTTAATTATCATTACGCTATGTTTAGCTAAAATAAAAAAACAAAAACATTTTCTAGAACATAGTGTCTGCAGAGCGGCAGGCGTTCATCTGACAGTTGTTCTTGACTCCCGGCTGCTCTTCCTCATTTTGTGTTCTCCTCTCTCATCTCTGTAGGATGCTGATAGATAAGGATGTCAGCATCCCTCCAGAGACCTTCCGCAAGCACGTGGACGCCAGTTTGACCTACATCAACCGAGGCCTGAAGCAGATGAGCCGTCTCTTCCTGGTCGAGGATCTTGTCGACTCCTTAAAGGTCAGTTCCACCAGAGTTTTTTGTGTTTGCTTTATGGAGGCCTAAAGGTTCTTTTTTAGTTATTTGTTTGGTAGAATATCAGCCAGAAGATCCAACAGTACCAGTTGTTTCCGGTCACTGCTACGTTTGGTTCACAGGTCTGCAGTTAAAACTAGATTTATGGAGGAAAGTGGAATATTCCTGGTCATACAATATGGCAATTCTTTATTTGTTAGTCTATTTTTCAAATCAAGTGATTTTCTGGGAATTGGATCTGTGACGTTTGGATTGATGAAGTAGTTGATTCAGACAACCATAAGTGGCTGAACTTAAGCAGGCCCTCTGCTCAGCTTCTGACAAGCAACCTCTGTTCAGAGACGTACTGGTTCATCCACATTTCTCTTCTGAACTGGCCGAGCAGGACCTGTTTGAAGTGCAGGCTGAGAGAAACTTGTTTGAGGTTTGTCAGCCGTTGCCTCCTCGACACATCCCATGTGAGGCATGGCCAGTTAGAAGATCATTTAAAAGACGAACAGGGAAACGAGCAGAGGTTTGTAAATGTTCTGTGGCTCTGCTTCTGTCTGTAGTGCTAGAAAAACAGCCGTTGGGATGTTTGCAGAAGTGCCATCACACAGCGCTTCACACACGCAACAATCTAGAAAGATCAAGAAAATATCATCACATACAAGGATGTCATGTATGAACTCAGGTCTCATGTCTGTGAGACAGTCCAACACCCACTGCCCAAAAGGACGACCTTTCCTCGCTCTGTTCATCGACTGTATACAAGAACTGGACTGAGTGACTCCTCCCTCTTGGCGTTCCAAACAGGAATTACCTGCTGGCTCAAAGAAGCCCAAATCCCATTAGCTGTGTTTACATGGACACAAGTAATCTGAATAAACCCTGATCGGACGGAAAATGTGTCATGTAAACAAACCCTTCAGAATACTCCGGCCCAATCAGACCCATTCGGATCAAAGTTCTTCCAGTCCAGACAGGTGGGTTATGACTCTTGATCCTATTGTATCAACAATAGGATCATGTAAACATTTATTCAGGATGTGACTCGTTACCGTGCTGGCGTCTACGTTATGCATAGATGGTGTGGCGCTCCAGAGGAGGGAGGCTTTGGAGTGAGAACAGGACCGACTGCTCCACGCGACTGAACCATCATCTCTGTGCCGCAGCTTTGTTTGTTTACAGCAGAACTCGCCATTTCTTCTTCTACGGTCGTTTCCGGTATTTTAGATAGTTCTGCGCATGTCAAAATGATTTATTCCGATTGAAAGTGAGGCGCGTGTTGGAATCAGACAAAGGTTGTCAGGGCTCATGTTCACAGTTCTGTTCTAATTCCAGCTTTGATCCGATCAGAAACATTTTGCGTGTAAACGGAGAACTGACTTCTATAGAGAAACAAACAGCGGTTACTCTCATTGGGATTCAGTTTTGAACATGTTCTTGAGAATCCTCCTTTTTTGAAAGATGGCACACTTGATTTCCAGTTCTCAAAGACGTCAAACTTCTCCCCATTTTCACTCCAAAGGTTGTTGGTTGTGTTTTATTGTTGAGACTTCCTGAAAACAACTGATATGAGAAATGCAGAGATAATGGAATCTGTCTGGACTTCAATCAGCAAAGCTTCATGAGGTGACTGGATTCGAGTTGTAAATTCAAGTTTAGTTGTCTGAACTTCACTCCTTCCTAATGCAGAGTGTGGATGTTAGAATGAGAAGTGTCTGCTGGTTCTAGATCAGGATCAACCCTGAGACCCTTCTGTGTGTGGTTTGTCCTGCAGCTGGCTGTGGTCATGTGGCTGCTGACCTATGTGGGAGCAGTTTTCAATGGAATCACCCTTCTAATCCTGGGTAAGCAGCATATGCAGAAGCTTTATCCTCATGTTTAATACATACATGAAAACGTGCGTCTGATAGAAGGATCTAGATTGGACTGAACCCGGATCAGGAGATTTTTTAAAATCTTGTGTGGTCTTGCATTATTATGCTAATTTTCAGAAATCTGTGTTTTGATCAAATGCATGTGGAGAAATCCTATTCAGACTGAACAATTTGTTCACCTAAAACGCCTTCATCTTCCCTCCTCAGCTGATATCTTGCTGTTTGCTGTGCCTCCCATCTATGAGAAGAACAAGGTAAGACAACACGCTGATGACAACAGTAGATCAGAACACCCCTCACAAAAACCCCACACATGGACATGTGCACTGAGCTCAGAGGGGGACGCTCGTCTTCATCAAACAGTGAGAGCTTTCTTTATGCCCCATGTGGCAGACCCTGCAGCTTACATGAAGAAATGCCCAAAGCCACTTGCATTACAACCCATTCAATGGGATGAGGATGAGGATGAGGATATGTCACCTGAACTGTGTGCAACACGGACATCTGACCCAGATGCACCTTTGCAGGACTATCGTCCTTTAGATGATGGATCCTAATGACTCAACATAACTATTACGATATTATATTAAACCAGGAGTCCTCAAATCCAGGCCTCGAGGGCCGGCGTCCTGCTGGTTTTCTAGAAACCCTCTGTTGATTACCTGGATCAGGTGTGTTTAGCCAATAAGGAGCTTCAAAAGCAGGTTTGTTGGAAATCATGTAGGACAGCGGCCCTCGAGCCTGGAGTTGAACCCCCCCTGCACTAAACACTAAAGCTCAGCTCTGCTGAACGCGTTATGTTTTCAAACGGTTGGAACGTGAACATGATCAGAGCGTCCTTCACTAACCTTCTCTTCACTGTCCAGCCTGCTTTGACCTCTCGTCTGTGCAGCAGCAGTGAAGTATGAAGGAAAATCTCACTGATGGTTTCATCCACATGACAGCTTAAGTTTGAACTGAGCATCTCAGCAGAGGAGCAGCACTGTCACGGGTTCAGAAGCCTCATCAAGAATACCAAACAGTTATCTTTTATTATTAGCATTGTTTTATCAAGCTTTCCAACCCATCTTTGATAGGAATAATTCATAGAGAAAGAAGTGAAAGAAATGAAAAAGTTATTTCTTTCTGCACCTGGTAGGTCTGTTCAGTTAAAACTGCACACACTGATGGATCCAGTTTTGAATTTGACCACTGAGTTAATCATGTTCTTATAACAAAAACATTGCGTTCTTGGCTTTTGCGGTCAGACATTTGACTCCAGATGCATAAAGATATTAAAGTGTGCTTGTCCTTGCAGACCCAGATTGATCAGTACATCGATGTTGCTCGTACTCAAGTCAATGCTACTGTTGCAAAGTAAGTAAACCGTTTTAGATCGTCCTGCTTTGCTTGTGAATGTTCGTATACAACACAGTGTTCCTTCGCTATATCACCTTTATGGCCTTATTTCATTGCTCTTTTCTTATTTTTTATCTTATTTTCTTTATTTCTTGTATGAAGGGTTGAACTTTGAGAGTTTAGGAGAGAAAAGTGTGAAAATGTCTGAGAAAACTACAACGTAGTGAGCAGTTTGACACCCATGAGACATCTAGAATTCTAATTTGTGGTTTTTTAGAATGTAACCCCGCGATAAACGAGGGCGCACTGTCTTACAAGTTACAGAAAGTAACAGAGAAGTTTAGTTTTGGAAGGGCCTCTGGTTGTTGCATTGGCACTTCTGTGAAGCTTCATGAGGAAATGTTCTTTGGTCGTTCTGTTTGAGAGGTCAGGCTGCTGACATCAGGTGTGAAAGCGCGGACCTAAAGTGTTCATGGGTAATTTTAGTGCGGCTGCAGCCATTACTTCCCATCACATGGATGTACTTTTCACTTTCAGGTTGCAAGAGAAACTCCCTGGAGCTGTGAAACGAAGCAAAGCAGAATAAAGGAACATCGCAGACCTTCATCTCACAGTCATCTACCTTTCCTCCACGCTCTCCAATTACTTCATCACCTTATCCAACCTAATCCCCCAATCAACAACCATCACTCCACCACACTGAACTTTGCTAGGTAGAGAATGTCAAAAGCTACTCGATGTTCAACATAAAACTACTGCGCAGCTAAACCTGCAGAAGTGACAGAGCTGTGGCTGTGAAGACACCGGCCAGGATCATGTGTGACACTGCTGCAGGTCCTGCCCCGGTGGGATGGAGGCGGGGTCGAACTAGACTGAATCTATGGCCTGCTTTGACGGATCACCAAAAACGACTGGTTTCAGACATGAAGCATGAGAGAAGGTGAGGGGAGGGGGGTGTTGTCGGAGATGCTTCTGCAAGCGAACACTGTGGGGACGGACATCAGGAGTGAGTGGGCTTTGCTCTTACTAATTGGCATCATTACTCTGAACGTCTTTTAAGGCTTTGAGCAGTTTGAAATAAAAGGTTTTGAACACTGCTGTGATGATTGGGTCTAGTTCGTCCTCGTCTGTTGGTTTTCTGATGTACATACACTTGAAGATGACGTGGGTTCTCTGCTCTCCTGCGCTCATCAGCCTTGCTTGCTAAGTGAAAGGAGAGTTCCCTTACTTACAGCAGTCCAAGCCATGTTTGGACCGGTTTGATCCGCAGTGTTGAAGTCTTGCATTTTGATTACTCTTCTTACTTCTTATAACCAATATTATTTATAGGATGGCTGCTTGATTTCAGCTTTTATTCTAGTTCTGCTGTGTTCTTGAGCTTTCTCAGACTTTCAGAGGGTAAAGGTCTCACTGATGTGCAAAAAAATCACTGGAATCTTTCATTCTATCGCAACTTCCTACATAACTGTCAGATTGGCTCCAGAGTCCTAGATGTAACATAGTCTTGAAATGAATTGAAAAGTTGTTAGGTTGAATAAAAAAATCCTTTTAATGAACTTCTTCCTGATCAAGTCCTAACTTCTACCCAGCAAAACTTGTAGAAAGTTCTGTACATTTTGCACAGTTTACACTCCAAACTAAAAGCTCGGTAAGTTGAGAATTACCTTTTAGAAACTAGTTTATAAGTGTGACACATTAGATGGAGTCTTTTTGTTCTTAGAGGTTTTCTTGGTTGGCTGCCATGAAGTGCATGTCATAGTATAAGTTAAAGATGGTTCCACCCCTATAGGTTCTACGATGTTCTCCACCTTGACTCTTGTTTATTAGGATTGCTTCTTTAATTGTTGGAGTGCTGTTACTGCTACATCTGCATATTGTTGAACCAGCCGTGTACACATGCATGTCCCTGAACGCTGTGGCCAGCTGGAGGCAGTCGGGAGTCCACCTTTTAAGGCCGCTATGGAACGTTCTCTGGACGTTCCCGCGACGTCTTTGTAGAAAAGCTAAAGTATGCAACGGTCCAGTTGGCTGAACTCTGCCCGGCTGCTGCGGCAGCTGACACTGCTCCTGTTATTTATTTGAATGTGAAGAAGTGTCATATTGTAGCTTGAAAAGGCGTCTTTGTCAGTCATGTAGAACACAGTAGTGTTGGCAGCTCAGTTTCCACAGTTCCAGTTGTTTCTGGGATGCGGTCCTCACAGATTCATCTCTGTCCGTGCCAGTGCTGGAGCTGCAGTTGCTGATGTGTAGGGATGCCAACGCATTCTTTTCTCTGTGAAACTGTTTCTGCAGAGAAGATGGTGCCTCAAAGTACTCTGGGAAATGAAGTTCTATAGTATTCCTTTGGTTTGGAGAACCTGATGAGAGAGCATCACTGGAAATGTAGTTGTGGGTTTTCTGGAGTGATCAGGTCTAATTTTTCTGCTGGGACTGTCGCTTCTTTCCAAAGGCACTTCCTGAGCAAATATCAGTCAAACTTTCATTCAAATGCCCCAAACAGACGAGCTAACCAAACCCTTCGCCCTTCACACGTACGGCATGACGTTAGGCTTTACGTGAGCCTTTTCTCTGTTCTGTTCTGGAAGTTTGCAGCAGGAACGTCCTGTTGTCTTTCTCTGGAAGTCCTCCTGGTCTGTGGATGTCCTGTAACTGCAGCTTTGTTTTGCGTCTGCTGTAATGGATTTGAGTTTTTGAAGCCTTCAGAGAGATGTTGCAGGAAAACAAGTGAAACATGTTTGTGGTCTCTGTACTGATGTCAGTGAAATGAATAAAAATGATTCAAAGCTTTGGCTCTGTGTCAGTTTGATGAGCTCTGCTAATGTTGACTTCACCTCTGTCACGCTGGCTACCACGGGGGGGCAATGCTTTTCATGCATTACATCAGCGTTGCTCACCCCCACAGGCAGTAATGTCCTCCTTACCAAACCGATCCTTCCCCAGAGGCCTGGAAGGGTCCAGCTGTTCCTGGTTCTGCAGATCTCTATGGTCTTCCTGGGATTTGCTGGAGCAGAAGGACTCGGACCCAAGCCCCCCAATCACCACGGAGACCAGCTTCTCCTCTTCCCTTGATGCTGGTCAAACCTGTCATTGTTTTCTGATGTCACTTCTGTCATCATCCGACCTGTTTCAGAGGAGTTCCACCAGGTTTGACTCGTCAGCTCTCGTCTCATTGGTGGCTCGTATCTGAAAGGGCCACAGGAACATGACGTGGCGTTTCCTCCGCATTTGGAGGACTTTAAACCTTGACCCTTTGGCAGCACACTAAACCCCACATTGCTCCTGGGGGTTGTAGGTATGGACTGACTGTAAACCACTGTGGGCTTTAAGGAAGGTGGAAAAGCTGTTTCCTGTTTGACCAGAGGACAGACATGTCCCTGTCAGTGTTTTAGGTGCAGGAATGATCGTTCCTGTACTTCCCTTCAGTCCAGCTGTTTCCAGCTCTTAGTGAAATGTTAGAATGTTCTAGTTCCTGCTGGTAGAACGTACACCGCACGCAGGGGCTTGTCGAATCATCGTTCCATTTCTCCTTTGATTTGTGTTGCCTGAGGTATCACTAACCTTTCTGCTTCCTGCAATGTGCTGTGAAGCCATGAAGGAATTCAAACGATGCAAAGTGAGAAGCACTGATGAAAATGGTGTCGTATTTTTCTCATGATGGAGGAAACGAGTAGAAGAACTTAAGATTAAAACGGCATTTCTGGGTAGGTTTCAAATCGTTGTGAATCAGGAGCAGAAAAACCAAAAAACCTGGAAAACCAAGACCCCCCACACCTTGTGGTAGTTCAGCCCCCTTCCTTCTTAAACCTTCCAGGCTCTTATTTTTTATTCAGCTCAGTTTATTCAGAAATTCAAACGTAAGGTGGTCTAAAGACACTACATAAAAGGTAAAAACAAGACTGATAAGATTGTCCACATCTTTTGAGGTTTCTTTGTACTATTATTATCAAACCAGTTCAGATCATTCCACTAAAGCCAAATTCTCTGAACAGCGGAGCCAACCGAAGAGCGACTGTGAAGAGGAAAACTCCCTCTGCTGGAAGGAAAAACATCCATGCATTCAGGTCATGTCGTCACATGACTGACCTTCAGGGAAAGTGGTCTTTAAAGGAGGCTAAAAGCAGAAAATCAGTGAAAATACAACACGTGATCAGAGAACAGACACCAAATCATTAGAGCATCTGTTAAAAGAAGGAACATGATGTAAACAAAAGAAAGACCGGAGTGATGGTGGTAAAAAACACTTCTGCCGTTTTAAACTCATCCGTCCATTCATTTAAGCTCCAATAAAACAGACCAATCAGTCTGTTCTTTGGGATCTTTGTGACCCACATGGTTTTACATGAGTTTCTCTTGTTCTCCACGTCTTCAACATTAGAGAACAAAGAAAGAATTCTCCCTGAGAAGGTGTTGAAAAAAGAAGATATATGTAAAACGAGGGAAACTTTCAAGCCTTAAAATCAATCAGATTCAAAAGAGAAATGAACATTTTACCTTCATCTGAACTTCAAGCTCTTCTTTTTAAAGGGTTTTAATATTATGAGGGAATCATCTAAAGACATCAGTGAGTCTGCTAGTTCAACAAGTCCTGTGTGGGGAAAAGACGACCTGTTATAACAAAGAAGAGGGCAAGAGCAGCTTGTGGTTGCGTGTTTATTCACAGATCTCTGAGAAGCAAAAGCGTGTGAAAAACAAAGAGATAAAGTAACAGGGAGAGCGGCGTCCACCACAGTTTGTCTTCAGAAATGAATTTGTCAAACTGAGCTCTTAGAGAGATAAGGAACCCCTTCTGACCCATAAACACCACACAGGTTTCTACCTGGAGCTCAGACACACCTTAAAGCAGGAACTGGGAATCAGTAAATACAACAGTCAGTGAGGTGTTTGCATCCCAACTTTCCAGTGTTTTCCACATTTAAAATAGGAAATTATTCTAAAAGTAGTACAAGTACAAAGGCAGCCACATCCGTTTAGAAACCCTTTTCCTGACATAAATTCATGTTTTTTATAAAAACTTGTACATTTATTTCCAAATCTCCCAAAAAGCAAACAGTTTCATCCCTTTAGGCAGAACATAAAAAAGGTGAGAAGCTGTCATCTCCGACTGCAGGTAAGAAGACAGGAAAAAAGCTGCTTTCCTTCCGTCAACAGATTAAAAGCATTATGGGTAATTTACCAGCTGCTTTGGGCTTCTTCCCATTTGACTTGTTCTCTCAAAACTTGAATAAAAAAAGGATTTAAAAAACGTTTAAGTTTAGGATGGAAATGTAGGAAAATGACCAAAATAAGAACTATTATTCCAACGGAAGTGATAAATGTACCCGGACGTTTCCACATCAAATGTCTGCTTTAATAAAAGTGTTGGTAAAAACACAATCCCTGAGTTTCATTTTCTCTGTGACATTTCGTGGCATTTTCCTCTAACTCTGCTAAGATTTTGCTTTTTTCGGTGAACAATTTTTGAAAAAATGCTGAGCTGAAGCGACTCCTCCTTTGGTGGCTTTTATTTTAATGCCACCAAAGGACGCAGGAATTTTGAATAAAGTAGAAAAACTGTAACCAGGTTACAAACACATTTAGAAAAACCCAGATGCAAAAAAGTGCACATACAAAAGAAAAAGAGATGTCCAAAGATTTACAGCTTTTGGTGCAGGCTGACGGTAAGAGTTTGCAGACTAATGTGGACCGACATAAACCAGGACAGCATTTACTGCACATCACCATTCATTGTCTTCAGCAATAACATCAATTTAGGCTCTTTCAACAGGCTCTACACTCCAGGAAAGAGGGGACTTAGTACATTTTTGTGGGACAAAGTGCTGTGTTAACTTCCTGAGAGAAAAAACTCAGGCTCTGACAAGAAACAAGCCCCGCCGCCTGAAAAAATAAATATGTCCAAAAATACTTGATTATGCCGTCTAATCTGTACAGGCCAGAACTCAATTAGTGTTGATGGAAAACAAAATGGACAGCCAACAGTCAGGTCTACCAGAGGAAAAGCATGAAACGTATCAGAGGTGTCCCTGCAGCTCTGATGGGGGCGCAGAGGCCGCCTTCACCATGGGGGGGGGCGCTGTAGAGCCGATTCTTTCATGAAAATGTGCCTCAACCTCAATAAAGTGACAACCATTAAACCAAATGTTGCTTTCTTTTTTACAATACATTCATGTAATCAGTCAGCTGCTTTTCTTATGTCCTTTTCTGATGTTCTGCTCACAACAAACCTCACAATGCAAGATGAGATCATGGTAACGACCGTTCGGTGAAGATTGGTGACTTAGTCGTGTCAGAACGTCACATTTAGACCCTGTTTGTTCACATGGATGTTGTCGCCTCAGTCTTTGCTCCATCTAACATTGATCATTTTTAACAGGTAAAACATCCAAACCAAACCCCTCAATTTCAATAAATCCTTAAAGGAGCGACGTGCTGCTCCTCTGAACTTCTGTCACCATTCTTTGGAGGTGAAAGGAGCTAGAAAGGACACAGCTTCCCCATCGGTCACTCAGGGGCTGTAAGTGAGCGGGTGGATGGTGACGCTCTGGCTTTACCTACACTGAACTCTCTGTGGTTCAGTATTGCAACAAAGTTGGTTAAACAAGAGGTTTGAGTCGTCAGGATCAGTGACGGATCTGACAGAAGTTTCATGCTGAAAAACATCGGTTAAGTGAACTAACACAAATCTTTTCTAAATCTAACAAATAAAGCTTTGTTTTCCAAATGAGTTCCTGGACTTTGGATCCAGAGGCGTCTTCTTTTACCCGCAGAAGCGCAGAGAATCTCACTCTGTTTTCTACCTTTGTTTCCATCCTTCTTCATTTTGACAGCTGGCCATCACAGAACTGTCCTCGGCTTTCAGCATCTTCACTGTCAGGATGTGCAATCACAGATGGGGGGGTGTGGATCTGTGGGACACAGGAGCCTCTCCTGCTTCTGAGCATTCGTGGATGAACAGATGAGGCGCCGTCTAAGTGCTTCCATGTGGTGCAGCGGGAGCCGCGTCCAGGTGTTCGTGCTCCTGAGAGGACAGGTGCTGGTCAGAGTGCGTGAGCTGCAGTCCACTCTGGTTGTAGCGCAGCACCGCCTGCTCCTTCTCCTCAGTGCTGTAGTACAGGGAGTGGGCGTGGACCTGCTGAATGTGTCTCTTGATGGTGCTGACCTTCAGTGTGGCCAGATTAGCTCCACACACCATGCAGATTAAGCCGTGTCTCCTGCAGTCGTAGTCCATCAGGTACTCCATCCGCCAGCGCATCTGGTAATTCCTCCTTTGGTCCTTCCCGGGGTAATGGCCATGACGAGGAGCAAGGCCTGTAGAGCCAGCATCCTTCCATTTGCTCTTTCCTCCACTCACACTCTCCTCCTTTCTCGTTTTGGTGCGAGCTTTGACATCACAAGGTGGAGGTTCACTCGTTGCTGCATCACTGAGAGCCGAGCCTCCACCTGCAGGGATCTCTGTGAAGGCAAACAATGACGTCAACGGGTTGAAGAGGCTAAAAAACCAAAGATGCCCATGTTCACCATGGCGGCAAGGCGTCTCACTGTCATGCATGGATGCGTCTTCACTGAAGGAGTCTTTGGTCCAGGCGGCAGCCATGGCTTCCCTCTCCTGCCGGCTCAACGCCATCGTCTCCGGATGATGTTCCTGGATGTGCTGGCGGAAGCTGCTCACCTTGGTTTCATGCAGGACCTGAGAACACACCATGCAGAAGGTACCCTGGCCCTGAGGCCCATACGCGACCAGGTAGTCCAGACGGAGACGCCACGGGTTGCCCACTTGCAGCCGCCTCCTTTTGGGTGGAGGTTCCTGTAGCGGAGCTCCAACACCTCCATCCTCACCAATTAGACAAATGTCCTGAGTGGAGGTCCCGTCCCCCTGTGGCGGCGCATCAGAGACCACCTGAGTGGTTTCTGCGTTTTCAGCGCAGACGTCCGTCGTCTTTCCTTTGGTGTCGTGTTCAGATTTGACGGAGTTTTCTGACTCTTCTACGACATGGAAGACGAAACAGACGAAATATTTCCTGTTCAGATGATTTAAACTTAGAAGTTTAGCATTTAATAATGAACAAAATGGAACATCTCTCCACATTTCATGTTGATCAAAGTTTTTTCCCACATTGACTTTTTATTTTATTGATTTTATTTCTGGTCTTGAAAACTCACATATTAAATGTGTGAATGGTATTTAGATGTATTTCTGTTCTATGTGAAGAAATGAAAAGTATCTCACTGCAATAAAATGTGGTTATGATAGTTCCGTGGTCGGCCCGCACACATTTTCACCTCACCAAAGCTGTCCCTCTTTGCAAAAGGTTTGGACATCTCGAGAGACTCGGACTAATAAGGAAAGCTTCAGTTGATAGTTAGTGGAGTTCATCCACTCAAACTGTAGATATCTGCTGAAGTCAGCATTACTTACTGAAGATGCTTTTGCTTCCGTTTTTATAGACTAAATCTGAGTATGTGGTTCCATGTTCTCACCGTAAGCGTGAGCCCAGGCCTGCAGGATGCAGTGCTTTTCCTCTGAGCTGTACAGCAGAGAGCTGGGGTGCGTGTCCAACACGTGGCTCTTGATGTGATCCAGGTGAAGTGAAGGAAGCTCGGCTCCACACACCATGCAGAGCAAGCGGCCGGCGTCAGCCTCGTACTCCATCAGGAACTCCTGACGAAACCAGGCGTGCAGGGAGTCGTTCAGGTACCGCTCCAGCGTCTGTGCTGATGGTCCAGGAGCTTCCTGCTCTTCCTCGGGCTCTTGCAGGTTTTCATCCTCTGCGGAGTGAGGAGAGAAAGCCGAGGCTTCCTGTTGCTTTTCTGGGGGTGTCACGTGGTCTGCAGGGTCTGCTGTTGGGCAGAGAAGAGGCAATGACGAGGATGTAGAACACAAAACACACAAAGGGGGCAGTCAGGAGTTTCCAGCTGAGTTAAAAACAGAGAGAGCACTGGGTCTAAAAACATGAACACGCTGTGGTTACATCCGTCTGCAACATGGAAGGAACGCAAAAATATGAGAGTAAAGAAAACAGACATGTTGACTGTTGTCAAATGTGGGATTTATCACTGCATGCTGTTAGTTTTAGGTCATTTTATCAGCTATTAGTGTGTTCCAACCATTGACTGTATATGAGAACTGGAATTTGTGACTCAAACCCCTGGCGTTCCAAACAGGAAGTACCTGCTGACTCCAAGAAGCCAAAATCCCATAGACTTCTATAGAGAAGCAATCTGTTAAGACTCATTCTATTGGTCAGAATAACCCTTCTTGCTCTGATACTTTTTTACATCTTCCATGATTCCTCTACTTTTCATATTTTTTTCTGTAGATCAAGTCATTCCAGCTATAAGCTGACCAATCAGATGTCTCAAGAAAAGTAAGTGGTCTGACTGGGACGTTTGAAACATTTGATTGACAGATTCTCCCAAGCCCGCTTTCAGTGGTAGGGGTGTGGCCTGATCGGCCAGAGTGGTTTCCATAGAAACAATGACTTAGACCAATCACTGCTTTGTGATGTCACGTGGCTCCGCCATGGCAGCGTCTGTATCATGAAAATATGGCGACTGAATCGACTTCATTTGGTTGGAGCCGTAAGTAAACCGTTTTCAATGGGTGACGTCACACTCGCTCAGTCCAGTCCTCATGTAGAGTCAATGATTCCAAAAGTGCAACTAATTATTATGACTCACAATAAAAGTAAATGTCACTAAAGTGGTGATTATTACGACAAACATAAAGTAAATAAGAGTTATAGGAGAGTTTATAGTGTGGATTTGCTGTTACGTTCTCTAGATAATCTGACTCAGATTGTGTTCGCTGTAGAACGTCTAACACACGATAGAATATTCCAGAACAATATTGTATAGAATAGATAGCCTGTATGCATCATGTATATAATGTATCATTTTAAAAATTATACAAAGAAAGGCGCTGATGCATCTTGTCTATATGTGTGTGTGTGTGTGTGTGTCTGTGTGTGTGTACACATGTGTATTCATAATCTCTACAGTCAGATCATTTCCTCCAATGACCAACATGCTGAAGTGTTCCCCCCACGCCAGGAAGGTGCAACATTTACAGACCTCTCCCTCTACTTCACCAGGACTTTACCCACCGGCAGTTTCTTGGCTCAGGTGCAGGGACTCCTCCTCTTCCATAAGTGATGTTTGGGCTGCAGAGGTGTATGACCTCTGAGCCCCCCCTAAACTCAAGTGGCTCTCCCACCCACAGCGGATCACCTCTTTGTCGGAGGCGCTCCACAGCAGAGAGTCTGGGTGCTTCTGCCTGATGTGCCTCTTGATGGTGCTGAGCTTTAAGGTTGCCAGTGAGCTGCCGCACACCATGCAGATCATACCGTGTCTCTGGGCGTCAAAGTCCATCAGGTACTCGCTGCGCCAGTACTCGTGGTAGTACCGCCGGTGATCGCGGCCAGGAATGCGGCTCAGGCCCGGGCGGGACGCTCTCTGGACCCTGGGTTTGCGCACAGGGGGGCCGGGTGCAGGCGACAGGAGGAGGGGCTGATCAGGCCCCTCTGTGAGGGTCCAGTAGCTGGTGCCGGGTGATTTGACGGGCGTGGCCATGCAGGCCTGCGATTCATCCCCACCGTGACCATCGTCTGAAATCACACAACACTGCAGTGATGTAAATTGTGTAGCACACAGTAGTGGGCGTGTTTGGTGGCGTCATGAGGGTTCTCATTCAGGCATGAATGAGAAGTATGTTTTCTCATAGTTGAGTCATAGCAACTGAACTTAAGACCGTCTGCCTTAAAATGTTTCACTTCACAAGCCTAATAAGATGAAATAAGATTTGCTGTAATCATCTTCATCATACAAATATACATGAGCTCATATTTGTGCCGCTTCAATGAGAACAAAAGTTCCATTTTGAGATAAAAATGTCCCAAACTGCAAATAAAATGTACAGTTTTAAAAATGCAAAGGAAAATATTAAATGTCTGTTCAGAAAATCCCATCATGAGTTTTTTAAATATTTTTCTTTGGTTCCAAAGTCTTTTTTTTTCATTTGTGAACTTCATTGTCCTGCATAATAAATACAAATGTGTCTTCAAACCAGCCAATCACAGACAAGAGAGCTGAAGCTGGTCTCCTTCAAGGTGTCTGGATCCTCTCAATGCACACTGTACTGTTGTATGAAGCCAGGAGTTTGCAATCTACAACCATCCTGGTCTGTTTGTCTCTGACCAGAACCCAGAAGGACAGCAAAGCTAAAACATCAAACACTTTGTTACTAAAGGATTCGTTTAAATGAGCCGTTTCTGTGAGGACTCATTCGTCCAGGAGGCTCCATTATCAATAAAAGTTTTATCAAAAGTCAGTCGAACGTTATCCAAACGGCTTTCTTAAAGATTTCTTTTTCATACAAACTCAGCCTACTCGCCCTGACGGAAACCCGGCTCCAACAGGATGACTGTGTTAGGCTGAATAAAGCAACCACACACACGCACGCACACACACACACACACGCACACACACACACGCGCACACACACACACACACCTCGGTTACAATTACTATCATAAATCCAGGATTTCGGGGAAAGGAGGTGGGTTAGCAGTAATTCAACAGTCTGAGTAGCACCGTGGTTTAACGCTGAAACACGCTCCCTTAAACAAGCAACCCGTAAACTAGAAAGAGAATGACGCCGATCCGGCTCAGAACCGTCTCAGAACCATCTCTGAATAACTGAAAATATACTAAACCCTCGTAGTTATCCCTACTATCAGCCCAGATCAGGCTAAAACAGTAGAAACAAAGGCATCTATAGAAACCTGTGTAACATTAGACTGATTCACTGCTGTAGATCTAGCAGAATTAACATCACTTATTACATCCTCCAAAAGCTCAACTTGTCATTTAGACCCAATCCCCACTAAGCTTTTTAAAGAAACCTTCCTCTCAATTAATGAATCAGTTTTACATATTATAAATACTTCCATAGAAACAGGTTATGTGCCACAGTCTTTTAAATATGCAGTTATTAAACCTCTTCTGAAAAAGCCCAGTTTAGATCCTGGCATTCTGGCCAACTATAGACCAATATCAAATCTCCCCTTTATCTCAAAGATATTAGAAAGAGTTGTAGTTAAACAGCTATACTGCCACCTACAGGACAATAGCCTCTTTGCAGATTTCCAGTCAGGGTTCAGACCTCACCATAGCACTGAAACTGCACTAGTTAGAGTCACTAATGACTTGTTACTGGCCACAGAAAAGGGACTAATCTCTATTCTGGTCCTGTTAGATCTTAGTGCAGCCTTTGACACTATAGACCACAGCATCTTACTCCAGAGACTAGAGCATGACATAGGGATCAGAGGATCTGCCCTTCAATGGTTTAAATCCTATTTATCTGATAGGTACCAGTTTGTTCATGTAAATGGACATTCCTCCCATTATAGTCAGTTAGCTACGGAGTCCCACAGGGCTCAGTGCTAGGACCCATCCTGTTTATGCATTACATGCTGCCTCTAGGGAATATAATCAGGAAACACAGGATTAATTTTCACTGTTATGCAGATGATACACAGTTGTATTTATCCATTAAACCCGACCAGAATGACCGCTTAGAAAAACTTAATGCCTGCATTAGTGACATCAAGATTTGGATGGCAGTTAATGACCTCCTCCTAAACCCAGAAAAAACTGAGGTCCTTATTCTAGGTCCAAAATACCTCAGAGATACTCTACCTGTTCAGATGGTCTCCCTGGATGGTGTAAATATAGCCTCCAATCCCACAGTTAGAAACCTGGACCACTCTGGACCTGAGCAGGTTGGGTTCTGCTCCTCACCAGTCTTCCTCCAAATTCTTGGACCTTGATTTCCAAATGAAGGACACGCTTTCCTTTCATCAGAAAACAGGAGCTTGGACCACTAGTTAACAGTCCCGTCCTCCTTCTCTTTGGTTTCCTCCGTTGGTCCAGACTCAGATGTTTCTCAAGCCTCAACTCTGCCTGTTCTCCCTGACCAGCTTGCTGCTGATTGGCTGACTCGAGTAATTTCACATCCTGCTTGCCTGAACACACCTGATTCACACCTGGTTGTCAGAAACAAGCAGTGCAGGAGAGCTGGAAAACAGGCACTTTGAGGCTCTTGAGATCCAAAATGTTTCGTTTTTAAAAATAAATAATAAAAATGAATACGCTTTTCATGGTATTTACATTTTTTTAGGAATATGTATACATGTATTAAAATTTCAGCCAGAGAGCCTCGTTGAGGTGAAACGTTTGTCTCTTAAGCCTCAAGCTGCACACCCTTGATTGGAGGAAATCCAGACCAATTAGCTTCAGCCTGCTCGTCTGTGATTGGCTGGTTTGGTGCTGAGCTCAGAGTTGAGAAGATGATTGAGAAAAAGAAATTTAAGAGAACATGTCTGTTGTGAAAAAGACAGTACTAGGGAGGTTTATGGAGGTCTCAGATGCAAATATGTCTTTTATAAACGAAAACATTTTAAAAACACAGATGTGCTTATGCAAACAAACATCTAATGTTTTCATTTTCAACTGAAAAAAAATATTTTTCAAATTCTAGATTTTGTTTGCAGTTTGGAAAGTTTTGATTTTAAGACTATGACCTTTATTTCCAGTGTTGTGGCTTTTCCTAAGTGTTCCTTGCTAAGTAAACACAACGTGGGTCCAGTCGTGGCATTTCCAGGGCATCAAGCTCCCCGCTGCTGTCCCGTTCGCTCAGGCAGTACCGCCCCTGTCCGCTTGGTGTCAGCGGTGAGCACGCTGTGAGCCTTTGTTTACAGGAGCCAGAGACGGAGGGGCCATGCCGCTCCACGGCTTTGTCCGTGACATGGATTAACTGTCTGACAATGACCGTTGACATGTTAACTCACACAGTGTGTGTTCACCGAGAGTTTAAAGAGAAAATAAACAATAGGAGTAGTTGTGCTGCGTGATTCTTTTTACCTCCCGGGTCGCTTTCTTCTTGCGTGGCTTCCTCCTCTCCGCTTATAATAACTGAGAGCAGCTCAGACTGCTGGGAGCGCCGCAGGTCCACGGGCCCGCTCTCCTCCATCTCCTCGCGCCTCCGGTCCCCTTCCTTCGCGGGATCACCGCGCGCGCGGCTCCTGCCACTCTCACATCAGAGGCATGTCACGCAGATCGTGCTGCGCCGCGCGGCACGCATCTGGCACGCGCTCCGTGACAAACCCATTGCTGTGAATGCCGTGTTGTCCCCCAGCCCGCGCCCTGCACGGGGGACAACTGAACTTTTTCAGGCTCCCTCAGTGGCGCAGAGTCCACGGCTCCGCGCGGGGCTGTGGAGATCAGCTCCGGCCTTCACTCATGGGTTTGAGGCTCTCGATTGTCTTCTGGGTGGGGAGCCGGACTAGGGGCCCCTGGGGCTCCTTAAGGGGCTCCTGGGTAAATTTAAAGAGACAGTAACATTGCCGATGATGCACACCCACCCCGGGGGGTGGGGTGGGGGAACCGCGCTAATGCTGATAAGCTGTGAACCTAAATGCAGCTGCTGTGACGGAAGACGGAAGCGAACCTGAGACGCAGACATGCTGCACGCGCAGGACACGGCCCCAGACCCGCGCGCTGCTGAGCTGCGGGCCCCGAGGAGCTCCAGAGGGGGTTCCAGAGGAGCTCCAGAGGGGGTTCCAGAGGAGGTTCCTGAGACCCCACCGGCTTAGAATATGTCCAGCTCCATCGCTTCTAAATGATTTGAACAAACGGTTCTCATGTCGAAAGAAAGTCTCTTTTGGAGAGTGTTGTGACATATTTTGTCATAGTTGTGTTATATTGTATCATGTGTCTGTTAAATGTTATTGTGTGTATTGTTTTGTTGTGTGTGTAATTTGCATATAGGCCCCTTTATAGTGCTTCACTCCCTTCATCCAAAACCCAATGCCGTTCAGTTGCAGTACCAGAACCAGTCCAATTCACACACTGACACCAACATAGAACCACCAGGAGCAATGTGGTTCAGCGTCTTATCCAAAGACACTTCAACACATGGCCGGCAGGGCGGGAACGGAACCTGCGATCATCCCATCAGAGGTCGACCTCTGCACCACAGCTGCCCAGAGTTTGTATAAGTGTGTTATATTTTGTCACGTGTGTTAAGTTTGTTGTGTGTGTGTATTATATTTTGTTGTGTATTTTTTTTATTTAGTATAGTGTGCATTATATTTTGCTATATATGTATTTGTGCTGCATTTTGGGTTGTGTACAGTATATTTTGTCGCATGTGTTATATACGGTCCTGTATGTTTTTTAAATATATTTTTTATGTCTTAGCGTGAGTTATATGTTGTTGTGTGTGATGTTGTCGTCCTGTGTGTGGTATATTTGAGTATGTGTGGTGTCATTTTTCGTGTGTGTGTTATTTTGTCGTGTGTGTGCTATATTTTTTTGTGCGTGTTTGTGGTATATTATGTTGTATGTGCGTATGGTATCTTTTGTCATGTGTGTGGTATGATTTGTTGTACGTGTGATATATGTTGTTGTGTGTGATATAGTGTTGTGTGTATATGTGGTATGTTTGGTTGTTGTGTGTGTTATGTTTGGTTGTTGTGTGTGTTATGTTTGGTTGTTGTGTGTGTTATGTTTGGTTGTGTGTGTTGTGTTTTGTTGTTGTGTCTGTGTTTTGTTGTTGTGTGTTATGTTTGGTTGTTGTGTCTGTGTTTTGTTGTTGTGTGTATGTGTGTTAAGTTGTTGTGTGTATGTGTGCTTAGTTGTTGTGTGTATGTGTGCTTAGTTGTTGTGTTTGTTTGTTGTGTGTAGAATGTTTGGTTGTTGTGTGTGGTATATTTTGTTGTTGTGTGTAGTATGTTTGGCTGTTGTGTGTGTTTGTTTACTGTTTGTGTTGTTTAGTTGTTGTCTGTGGTATGTTTGGTTGTTGTCTGTGGTATGTTTAGTTTTTGTGTGTCTTCTGTTGTGGTTGTTGTGTGTGGTATGTTTTGTGGTTGTGTGGTATGTTTTGTGGTTGGTTGTGTGTGTGTTTGGTTGTTGTGTGTGTATTTTTGGTTGTTGTTGTGTGTGTATGTTTGGTTGTTGTTGTGTGTGTATGTTTGGTTGTTGTTGTTGTGTGTGTTTGGTTGATTTCTGTGTAGAATGTTTGGTTGTTGTGTGTGTGTTTTGTTGTTGTGTGTGTTAAGTTGTTGTGTGTAGTATGTTTGGTTGTTGTGTGTGGTATGTTTGGTTGTTGTGTGTGGTATGTTTGGTTGTTGTGTGTGTTGTTGTGGTTGTTGTGTGTGTGTTTTGTTGTTGTGTGTTGTGTTTGGTTGTTTTGTGATTGTTTCGTCATAATGGTTCGTCTGTGTGTGTTGCCATTGGCTGAGGTGTGTTTTGTTTGGTTGTTGTGTGTAGTATGTTTAGTTGTTGTGTGTAGAATGTTTGGTTGTTGTTGTGTGTTTGTTTTGTTGTTGTGTGTTGTGTTTGGTTGTTTTGTGATTGTTTTGTCATAATGGTTCATCTGTGTGTGTTGTCATTGGCTGAGGTGTGTTATGTTTGGTTGTTGTGTGTAGTATGTTTAGTTGTTGTGTGTAGAATGTTTGGTTGTTGTTGTGTGTTTGTTTTGTTGTTGTGTGTTGTGTCTGGTTGTTTTGTGATTGTTTTGTTATAATGGTTCATCTGTGTGTGTTGTCATTGGCTGAGGTGTGTTATGTTTGGTTGTTGTGTGTAGTATGTTTGGTTGTTGTGTGTAGTATGTTTAGTTGTTGTGTGTAGAATGTTTGGTTGTTGTTGTGTGTTTGTTTTGTTGTTGTGTGTTGTGTTTGGTTGTTTTGTGATTGTTTTGTCATAATGGTTCATCTGTGTGTGTTGTCATTGGCTGAGGTGTGTTATGTTTAGTTGTTGTGTGTAGAATGTTTGGTTGTTGTTGTGTAGAATGTTTGGTTGTTGTTGTGTGTTTGTTTTGTTGTTGTGTGTTGTGTTTGGTTGTTTTGTGATTCTTTTGTCATAATGGTTCATCTGTGTGTGTTGTCATTGGCTGAGGTGTGTTATGTTTGGTTGTTGTGTGTAGTATGTTTAGTTGTTGTGTGTAGAATGTTTGGTTGTTGTTGTGTGTTTGTTTTGTTGTTGTGTGTTGTGTCTGGTTGTTTTGTGATTGTTTTGTCATAATGGTTCATCTGTGTGTGTTGTCATTGGCTGAGGTGTGTTATGTTTGGTTGTTGTGTGTAGTATGTTTAGTTGTTGTGTGTAGTATGTTTAGTTGTTGTGTGTAGAATGTTTGGTTGTTGTTGTGTGTTTGTTTTGTTGTTGTGTGTTGTGTTTGGTTGTTTTGTGATTGTTTTGTCATAATGGTTCATCTGTGTGTGTTGTCATTGGCTGAGGTGTGTTATTTTTATTTGTTGTGTGTAGAATGTTTGGTTGTTGTTGTGTAGAATGTTTGGTTGTTGTTGTGTGTTTGTTTTGTTGTTGTTTGTTGTGTTTGGTTGTTTTGTGATTCTTTTGTCATAATGGTTCATCTGTGTGTGTTGTCATTGGCTGAGGTGTGTTATGTTTGGTTGTTGTGTGTAGTATGTTTAGTTGTTGTTGTGTGTTTGTTTTGTTGTTGTGTGTAGAATGTTTGGTTGTTGTTGTGTGTTGTGTTTGGTTGTTTTGTGATTGTTTCGTCATAATGGTTCATCTGTGTGTGTTGCCATTGGCTGAGGTGTGTTTTGTTTGGTTGTTGTGTGTAGTATGTTTAGTTGTTGTGTGTAGAATGTTTGGTTGTTGTTGTGTGTTTGTTTTGTTGTTGTGTGTTGTGTCTGGTTGTTTTGTGATTGTTTTGTCATAATGGTTCATCTGTGTGTGTTGCCATTGGCTGAGGTGTGTTATGTTTGGTTGTTGTGTGTAGTATGTTTAGTTGTTGTGTGTAGAATGTTTGGTTGTTGTGTGTAGAATGTTTGGTTGTTGTGTGTAGTATGTTTAGTTGTTGTGTGTAGAATGTTTGGTTGTTGTTGTGTGTTTGTTTTGTTGTTGTGTGTTGTGTCTGGTTGTTTTGTGATTGTTTTGTCATAATGGTTCATCTGTGTGTGTTGCCATTGGCTGAGGTGTGTTATGTTTGGTTGTTGTGTGTAGTATGTTTGGTTGTTGTGTGTAGTATGTTTGGTTGTTGTGTGTAGAATGTTTGGTTGTTGTTGTGTGTTTGTTTTGTTGTTGTGTGTTGTGTTTGGTTGTTTTGTGATTATTTTGTCATAATGGTTCACCTGTGTGTGTTGTCATTGGCTGAGGTGTGTTATGTTTGGTTGTTGTGTGTAGTATGTTTAGTTGTTGTGTGTAGAATGTTTGGTTGTTGTTGTGTGTTTGTTTTGTTGTTGTGTGTAGAATGTTTGGTTGTTGTTGTGTGTTTGTTTTGTTGTTGTGTCTGGTTGTTTTGTGATTGTTTTGTCATAATGGTTCATCTGTGTGTGTTGTCATTGGCTGAGGTGTGTTATGTTTGGTTGTTGTGTGTAGTATGTTTAGTTGTTGTGTGTAGAATGTTTGGTTGCTGTGTGTAGTATGTTTAGTTGTTGTGTGTAGAATGTTTGGTTGTTGTTGTGTGTTTGTTTTGTTGTTGTGTGTTGTGTCTGGTTGTTTTGTGATTGTTTTGTCATAATGGTTCATCTGTGTGTGTTGTCATTGGCTGAGGTGTGTTATGTTTGGTTGTTGTGTGTAGAATGTTTGGTTGTTGTTGTGTGTTTGTTTTGTTGTTGTGTGTTGTGTCTGGTTGTTTTGTGATTGTTTTGTCATAATGGTTCATCTGTGTGTGTTGCCATTGGCTGAGGTGTGTTATGTTTGGTTGTTGTGTGTAGTATGTTTAGTTGTTGTGTGTAGAATGTTTGGTTGTTGTTGTGTGTTTGTTTTGTTGTTGTGTGTTGTGTCTGGTTGTTTTGTGATTGTTTTGTCATAATGGTTCATCTGTGTGTGTTGTCATTGGCTGAGGTGTGTTATGTTTGGTTGTTGTGTGTAGTATGTTTAGTTGTTGTGTGTAGAATGTTTGGTTGTTGTGTGTAGTATGTTTAGTTGTTGTGTGTAGAATGTTTGGTTGTTGTTGTGTGTTTGTTTTGTTGTTGTGTGTTGTGTCTGGTTGTTTTGTGATTGTTTTGTCATAATGGTTCATCTGTGTGTGTTGTCATTGGCTGAGGTGTGTTATGTTTGGTTGTTGTGTGTAGAATGTTTGGTTGTTGTTGTGTGTTTGTTTTGTTGTTGTGTGTTGTGTCTGGTTGTTTTGTGATTGTTTTGTCATAATGGTTCATCTGTGTGTGTTGCCATTGGCTGAGGTGTGTTATGTTTGGTTGTTGTGTGTAGTATGTTTAGTTGTTGTGTGTAGAATGTTTGGTTGTTGTTGTGTGTTTGTTTTGTTGTTGTGTGTTGTGTCTGGTTGTTTTGTGATTGTTTTGTCATAATGGTTCATCTGTGTGTGTTGTCATTGGCTGAGGTGTGTTATGTTTGGTTGTTGTGTGTAGAATGTTTGGTTGTTGTTGTGTGTTTGTTTTGTTGTTGTGTGTTGTGTCTGGTTGTTTTGTGATTGTTTTGTCATAATGGTTCATCTGTGTGTGTTGCCATTGGCTGAGGTGTGTTATGTTTGGTTGTTGTGTGTAGTATGTTTAGTTGTTGTGTGTAGAATGTTTGGTTGTTGTTGTGTGTTTGTTTTGTTGTTGTGTGTTGTGTCTGGTTGTTTTGTGATTGTTTTGTCATAATGGTTCATCTGTGTGTGTTGTCATTGGCTGAGGTGTGTTATGTTTGGTTGTTGTGTGTAGTATGTTTAGTTGTTGTGTGTAGAATGTTTGGTTGTTGTGTGTAGTATGTTTAGTTGTTGTGTGTAGAATGTTTGGTTGTTGTTGTGTGTTTGTTTTGTTGTTGTGTGTTGTGTCTGGTTGTTTTGTGATTGTTTTGTCATAATGGTTCATCTGTGTGTGTTGTCATTGGCTGAGGTGTGTTACTCAAACACAATCTCGTCTCATTCATTACCTGTGGAAGTTGCCGTCCGTCCCACAGGCTCCACGCGGTCACCTGTTCTTCCACCTGTACAGAAACACGTGATCCATCCAGACGGGTCCCTGAAGACCAGCCTGATTTAGAGGCAGGTGAACCCGGAAGTGCTCGTTGAGCTGATCCAGCATGCTCTCCAGTTCTTTCCACATTCAGAGCCGAACTGGATCATTGTTTGGGTGATGACCGTACGGAGGCGTCACGTTCTGCTGCTGACGCGCGTCGTCCTGCAGCTGCGTCTGTCTGCGGAGCTCAAACATCCTCAGAGAACTTCACCATGAAGGACCCGCGAACAGATCCAGTGGAGCAGACAGGAGTGTTTGTGAAGCCGCACATGCACGCGCGCGCAGAGCTAGCATGTAGGTCCCACATCCTGGTACTTTGTTGTCACGGTAGCCTGCGCGCGGCCGGCGGCTGGAAAGCGTCTGCGGTGTCCGAGGCTCGTGCGTCTCCTCAGGAACGGTCCCGCTCCTGTCCCGGGACGCTTGCGGGAGCGGAAAGGTAACGCAAAGAACGCACGTTTGTCGGCCAGGACGGGAAGACGGCGGCCGGAACCCTCAGTCCCGCAGCGGTGCTAACAGACCGACGTCGATCCGAAGCGCGCCGCCGCCGTGCGGGCCCCGGGTCTCTCCGGGCTCGTACCGGGTTCGAACCCGGCCTCTGAAGCGCTGTTGACCAGCGGCAGAGAACCGCGAGGAAACGTGGCTGTGGACGGTCTGACCGGAGACCGGTTTAAAGGGACCGCGCGGCTTCCGCCTGCTCCCCCCGCGCGCCTTTGTGTGCCAGAATTCACCAGCTGATCCAAACCGCGCCAAGCTGGTCTGTTAGGGAGAACACAGGGACGAACCCCAAATGCTGGCGGGCTGAGCCGGAGGGGCTTCCTGTGGAGCCCCGCTGAGGTGGAGGACATGGGCGGCGCTGCGCTTTGTCCCAGCCGGGTCCGGTTCTGACCCGATCTCTGCGGAAAGTTCCTGTCTGAGAAGAGACCTGAAGTTTTTCTGGAGGCGTCTCCAGCCCTGTTCCCCGTCAGCCGCTGCCCTGCTTGTTTGCAGCCAACCCGGCTTCCGTCATTGCTGGATCGAATCCGCCCAGCCCAGGATGGACCGAACACACCTGATCCAGGAGAGCAGCAGCTGATGAGGAGCAGGAGTGGAGACCCCGCACTCAGCACAGGAACGGGATGAAGCTGTGAACCGTCATCATCATCACAGATGGTTGACCAGGAACAGCAACGTTCTTCTGTTGGTTTCCTGTCAAAGCGCGTCAGTTCTGGAGAACTGCTGGAGACGTTTTCCACAAAGACAGTCCGGTAGCTTCGAGGAGGATAATGTCTGTGGATTCACTCATATTTGTAATGTGAAGCAACATCATTGTGGAGTATTGCACTGATGACGTCATTAAGCCAGCGGCGTTGATACTACAACCATCAGCCTTCATGCTCGTTTTTGTTCCAAACCACGTTGTTGAAAGTAGAAATGAGACCCTTCACTTTTGACCCCCTCTGATGAAGACTCTGAACATGTTCTTGTCGCATTTATCTGATTACGGAGGACATGTGTGAGGAAACACACGAAACACACTGTGTTTCTGAGGATTTCTTTATTCAAATCCCTGTGAATCAGGATCAGACGAAAACGTCATTAAAAGATCGCACTGTGATGTAGAAAATACTCTGCTCCGCGCGCTTCCTGCTCCGCGCGCTTCCTGCTCCGCTCCATTCTGATGCAGACAAACAGATCCATGAACGTCAGTGTTTTCCTCATCTGAGCTGGAATCTGGATCAGAACCATTTGTGTTGAACCGCTAATGTTGGGTTGGGGATGTGAAAGAGCTGCAAGCTAAAGGGAGAGAGTGTACACAGATGGATGATGGGAATGGGAAGCGGGCTTACTCTGTGTCAGCAGTCCAATTTGTGATGAACTCCTGCTGCTCTGTAGAAACTATGCTCTAGAAAACAACCGTTTTTTAAAAATTATTTAGCCTAAAGCGACAATCATATTCAAAAGACGACTGGGACGGCTTTGAAAACAAAACAAAAGATGATCAGAGTTAATTTACAAGCATGTTTATAAAAAAACAGAATTTCACAAAGAACTTCAATCTTTTAAAGCAAAAGTTTAGTAGAAAATCTCATCAGACAGTAAAAGGATGTTTTCCTCACTAATGTCAGAAAACGGCTCATCTCGATGCTTCATTTTGCATGAATCACTGCATCCCTGCACTGTAGCCTGAGGCTCTGTGGATGTGCCGGGTTTTGCTTACACAGAATTACTGTTTCCAAGTGTTACACACGTGGACAAAATTGTTGGAACCCCTCAGTTAAAGAAGGAAAAACCCACAATTCTCACTGAAATCACTTGAAACTTACAAAAGTAACAATAAATAAAAATGTATTGAAAATTAAATAATCAAAATCAGCCAACACTTTTGAATTGCTGATTAACATAATTATTAAAATAACAAACTAATGAAACAGGCCTGGACAAAAATGATGGTACCCATAACTTAATATTTTGTTGCACAACCTTTTGAGGCAATCACTGCAATGAAGCCATTTCTGTATTTGTCAATGAGCGTTCTGCAGCTGTCAACAGGTATTTTGGCCCACTCCTCATGAGCAAACTGCTCCAGTTGTCTCAGGTTTGATGGGTGTCTTCTCCAAATGGCATGTTTCAGCTCCTTCCACAGATGTTCAATGGGATTCAGATCTGGGCTCATGGAAGGCCACTTTAGAATAGTCCAACGCTTTTCTCTCAGCCATTCTTGGGGGTTTTTGGCTGTGTGTTTTGGATCGTTGTCCTGTTGGAAGACCCATGACCTGCGACTGAGACCAAGCTTTCTGACACAAGGCAGCACATTTCTCTCCAGAATGCCTTGATAGTCTACAGATTTCATTGGACCTTGCACACATTCAAGACACCCTGTGCCAGATGCAGCAAAGCAGCCCCAGAACATGACTGAGCCTCCTCCATGTTTCACCGTAGGGACAGTGTTCTTTTCTTCGTATGCTTGGTTTTTGAGTCTATGAACATAGAGTTGATGTGCCTTACCAAAAAGCTCCAGTTTGGTCTCATCTGTCCAAAGGACATTCTCCCAGAAGCTTTGGGGCTTGTCAACATACATTTTTGCAAATTCCAGTCTGGCTTTTTTAGGATTGTTTTTCAGCAGTGGTGTCCTCCTTGGTCGTCTCCATGAAGTCCACTTTGGCTCAAACAACGACGAATGGTGCGATCTGACACTGATGTACCTTGGCCTTGGAGTTCACCTTTCAGTTCTTTGGAGGTTGTTCTGGGCTCTTTGGATACAATTCCAACGATCTGTCTCTTCAATTTGTCATCAATTTTCCTCTTGCGGCCACGTCCAGAGAGGTTGGCTACTGTCCTGTGGGTCTTGAACTTGTGAATAATATGAGCCACTGTTGTCACAGGAAGTTCAAGCTGTTTAGAGATGGTCTTATTGCCTTTACCTTTAAGATGTTTATCTATCATTTGTTTTCGGATGTCCTGGGACAATTCTCTCCTTGGCTTTCTGTTGTCCATGTTCAGTGTGGTTCACACCTTTTCACCAAACAGCAGAGTGACTACTTGTCTCCCTTTAAATCGGCAGACTGACTGATTATGAGTTTGGTAACACCTGTGATGTCAATTAAAAGACACACCTGAGTTAATCATGTCAGTCTGGTCAAATAGTTTTCAATCTTTTATAGAGGTACCATCATTTTTGTCCAGGCCTGTTTCATTAGTTTGTTTTTTTAATAATTATGTTAATCAGCAATTCAAAAGTGATGGCTGATTTTGATTATTTCATTTTCAATACATTTTTATTTATTGTTTCAAGTGATTTCAGTGAGAATTGTGGGTTTTTCCTTCTTTAACTGAGGGGTACCAACAATTTTGTCCACGTGTGTATTACACCTTAACCCCCCACCTGTACATGTCAGGTTCCGATTCAGCGATGATGTTTAAATCATTCTAAGAGATTGTATTTTGTGTTTTAGATGATGCCAGTGTGAATTGATGAAACCCAGCAGCTGCTCTGCAGCCTCACAGAGGACGACCCCATGAACCACAGGATGAGGCTGGATGAGAACCAAGTGCCCGCGCCCCCCACTAAAGGGAAAGGGGGCCGCTACCAACCAGCCTCAGAATACGATGATGCCACTCTAGCCCAGAAAAGAGAGTATTGGAGGAACAAAAAGCGAGAGCAAAGGGCACGGCTGGCAAAGCAGAGAGGAAGGGTGACTCTGGACAGTAAAGACAGAAAACCCCAGCACTCCTGTTTACCTGAGGGACTAAAGTCCAGCGTGTCGGCCTCTCCTGGTGCCTCGTCCTCTCCTTGCCTGAGAAAAGATGAGACTTGTGTGTCAGAGTGTAGAAATACGATTCAAAAAAGTTCCCGTGAGGCTGCTGACGCCCAAAAGGAGGAGTGGCTTCAAAAAACTCAAGTCAAAAAGGTCTTTCTTTCTGTCCTGGCCGAAGCAGCTGAGAAGGCCACCATGAGACACTCAGCAGCAAGAGTTGTCAGAGTGGTTCCTTCACGTTTGTTGAAAGGATCCCAGAGAAACGCCAGTCCGTCAGTGCCTGCGGTCAGAGTGATGGGGGTCGACCATGGCTTCTCTTCAAAAGCAGCTCCTCTGCCGCCGCGTGGATCGCTGCAGGACGTTTCTGTACTCCAAGCCCTGATCAAACCAGAAGCTGCTTTGGCTGCTCAGGCCTCGCTCAGCACAGACACCAGGATTTCTTCTCCTCAAGGCCCTTGTTGTGAGGAAGCAGAGGCCAAAGCAACACATTCAGCACCTAAACGGTGTTCCCTGCAGGCTCCACAGAAGGCTGCAGGTGTTGGCAGCGTGCAGCCCCCCGCGCTGTCTGAGGAGGAGAAAGCAGCCAAGCGCAGAGAGCAATGGAGGATCAAAAAACGGGAGCAGAGAGCCAAAACGGCAGCTCAGATAGCTGAGCAAAGACACAGGTCGCAGAGCAGAGAACTGACTGCTCAGAGAGCCAATCAGAAAACAAGACTCACAGGCAGATCAGACCTTCATCCGTCTCAGTGTCCCATGCTGAGGTCCTTCTCATCTGTTAGAGGAGAAACACTGCAAAGTGCTGCTGTTCCAATAACCAACTGGCAAACAAGTCCAAGAAATGATCCTCACATATGTGGAAATAAAACGGCACAGACTGATTTCCCATTAAATGCCACCAGCGGGAAAAAACCATCAGATTCACAGAGGAAGCCCCAGAATCACGTCTTTTACTCTAACGTTACCAGAGGGATTGTACGCTGTAAAACACCCAGACAGCGCTGCATCGAAGTCCAGAGGAATCTGACCAATCAGAGAACCCTGAGATGCAAAAGTCAGTCAGCAGCTTCAGCGTTTGTTTCCAAGAACATTCCCAGGATCGACCCCAGTGACACACCCGAGACGATGATCGCCAAGCGCAGAGAGTACTGGAGGGTGAAGAAGCGCGAACAACGAGCCAAACTGACAATGGAGATGAAAACGCGACTGAGGGAGAAGGACTCTCTCATGAGGAGAGTCAAACGTTACCAGCAAATCCTCAACGAGATGAGAAAAGCACGCGCAGCGTCAGGAAGTCCAGCCGTCCAGGCCTCTGAGGCCATCGGAGGGTTCATCAGAGAGGACGGAACGCTGGCTGTGAACATTCCTCAGAGTCCTAAATGTCACCACACTGCAGTACACCAAAGTGAAGAAGAGCACCACAAAGCTCCCAGGAATTCCCCCGTCATCACCCAGCCACAGCGCAAACACAGAAGCTTTGCTCCCATCAGGATGAGGATGCACCAACCCACTCCTCCTCCTCTTCGCCCATCTTCCTCTCAGCTCAAAGCCACTTCTCCAGCTTTGCAGTCTGTCCGCAGCTCTCCGAGATCAAACTCCGTCAAGACCGACACTGCTCCTTCTTCACAAAGCAGAGCTCCGCTGAAACTCTCTGCGCCTCTGCCCTCCAGAGACCCATCAAACCTCAGCAGGTGTGTGATGAAAGCAGCCGTCACAAGGAGGTTCTCGCCACGGCTGTCTTCTGATTCAGGAGTCTCGGAGGAGACGAGGCTGGCAAGAAAGAGGGAGTATTGGAGGATAAAGAAACGTGAGCAGCGGGCGGCTCTTGCTGCGCGGCTGAAGATGGGATTCAGTGCAGCCCTGAAGAGGAGAAGGGCTCAGAGGCAGGAGCCAGCAGTCTCCACCCTGCTGTGTGGAGCTCTCAGCGATTGCACAAGAGAAGCTCCCTCTCTCTACAGCAACACTCTGCCCATTGCCCCACAGGCAGAGGGCATCAAACAGGAGGGAGAGTCTGTGCAATCAGCTGACCCAAATTCTCCCCCAGGGCAAGCCGAGCGCCCGGATAGAAAGCCTCCAGCCTCCCCATTTGCACCTCCAGAAAGCCAGCAGGAGCCGGATCCATGTCAGTGTGCAGACAGCCAGGCTGCTACTCTGCTGGCTGTGGCCTCCATGAAGAAACTCCTGGAGGAGTCCCTCAGCTCTGTCAGCAGCTGTAAAGCTGAGCAGACGGACATTAAAATAGAGACAGTAGAGGAGGTTTTAGAACAAACCACCACGGTCTCTAGTCCCCAGCCTGATGTTCAGAGGGACTCCATAAGCCCCATCACTGCTGATGTGGCCATGCTTTTGAATGCCTGGCAGCCAGACGATGAGGCCGTGGAGAAGAAACCAAACTTTCAGCGACACAGTTCATCACAGACGAATGAGACGGGCCTTTTTCTTCCGGTCTATGGAGACGTGATCAATTCCATTCCCAAACACTCCGCCCAGAGCCCTTCTGACTTCACTGAGAGCTTTGGGGCCTCATATGACCGGATTCTTCCAGCTCAGGGACTTTGCTGCAAAAACCGAGGCCAGGAAAGCTGCTGTTCCACAGAACCACCAAAACTGCATCACATCGCACAGGTATGCTTGGACCAGCAAGAACCAGAAAAGGACGCGCAGAATCAGACTACAGAAAAGTGGCGAGGAACAAAACTTCCTACCTCACAAAGTCCCAGCAGGGCTGGGATGGAGCAGCCTGGCTCCAGCAGCCTCCAGAAGAAGAGGGAATACTGGAAGCTGATGAAGAGACAGCAGAGAGCTCGACTGAAGGAGAGACGGGGAGAAGACCGCCGCTCGCTGCTCCTGACCGGAAGCATTCAGGTGAGGATGACGGCAGTGCTATACTTTCTAATGTGTCGCAAAAACTCCCAAACAGCATAAGAAACGTGATTCTATTTATAAGTGGAAAGTGTTTTAGCCCAACCCGGCTATTGTTTGGTAAAGGTGGGGTTCACCCAGGACAGGTGGCCAGCAGGGCCGACACAATCACACCCTCACAGTCACATCTAGGGATGTTAAGAGTAAGAACCAGCAAACTCCACACAGAAACGTCCCAGACGGGATTTGAATCAGGCTGCTGTGAGACGACAGGCTAACCACTGCTCCACCGTGCATTTCTATACAGAGGAACCGTATCGGTAAATGTGTCTCAACAATAGTAGGAAGTTAAGGCTCTAACAGAGCTCCACATTTCCATGACAAAAGCACCACTTTTCACCAGCCTGAGGTCGTAGTGTTCAACACTCCACCAATGCAATTCCAGATGTTCTGAGGGGATTTTCTTGACGTGTGTTTGATAAACCAAACCATGGAGGGTAGATGGATGCAGGAACCGATGAAGAAAAGCTGCTTCCAAAGGTCCAGAGTCAGGATGAACCTGCTCTGAGTCTGCAGAAAACTAAGACAAATAATCCAAATGAAGAGCAGTGAACGTCTGAAGACATTCACATAGTCTTTAAAATGATTTAAAAAACTGACTTCAACACTGACTGAGTCTCACTGAGACGTGGGCTCAAACACAGAACAGAACCATCCACCCTGCCATGGTTACAGTAGTGTTCCCTGGGAATTCTTTGTGTATGAGATTTTGTGTTGTCTTTTAGATCAAGCAGATCCTGCAGTCCAACCTTCCAGCCTCTTCTGGGGGTGAAGAGCCAAGTGTCCCTCCACTCCTGCTTGTTAGCCAATCAACAAGCAGCACTCAGGAGCCATCGGACAAGCTTCACGTCAAACTTCCTGCCGCCTGCAGGCTGGAGACCACTACACCAAACACTACTAACTTTACAAGAGTTTTGGAAGTGCAGCAATATTCCCAAAAGTGGATTCCGAGAACAAACGAAGTCACGTGTGTGGCCCCCCCTCCAGCCCTGAAGCCTCCAGTTAACCCACTGTCAAGCCTCAGCCTGCAGCTCATCGAGTCCCCTGCCCAAAGCCCCACTTCCATCGCCAGTCCAAGAAAAGTTCCAGCTGGTCATCCTCAGGTTCCTAAGCATGTGGCCGAGTCTTCCTTCACATCAGCCCCCCCGTGCACCATGCTTCCTCCTAAACTCGTTCCTGGGGAGTCCGAGAAGGACTTCTTGAAGAGAAAGAGAGAGTACTGGCGGGTCAAAAAGAAAGAGCAGAGAGCCAAGAAAGCAATTCAGAAGAAAGGGCTCAGTCCAGGGATAGGCCCCAGCAGCTGGAGCACCACCTCCCACCCCCAGGACCTGCAGCCACAAGCTGGACCTGCTCAGGTGAGGTCAAGGTTCACTCATCTCTCACCTCATGGTCGCTGTAGTGCAGAGTTGGGCCTGAATTCCCGTTATCCCTACAGAAAGTGAAAAGTATTCCTAAGACATTTAGGGACATAGTTTCCGGTGAAACCTTTCATTAACTCAACTGTACCCAGCTCTGTGCTCTGAACATGCTAAACTCAAGAGTTCTTTTAACAAAAACACTCATCAGTTTGTGGTTATTACCCACCTAAAAACACTGCAGTCCCTGTAACCCATGACATCATAATTCAGGTTATAACCGCATTTCTGTGTTTTTATTCCGTTTATTATTCATCAGGAGCAGAAGAAACGTGCAGTTTGAAAACCTTGTAGTTGTGATGTAGAAGCTGCAATCAGTGGGCCACAAGTCCTCCTGCTCCGCTCCATTCTGATGCAGATAAACAGATCCATAAACGTCTTTGTTTTCCTCGTCTGAGCTGGAATCTGGATCAGAACTGGACGGCTGGAAAGCTCTGATTCTGGACAACTTTTTTGTTGCTCCGTTAATGTTGGGTTGGGGTGATGAGAGGCTGTAAGCTAACAGGAGAGAGTGTAAACCAAGGGATGATGGGAAATGAGCTCAGGCTTACTCTGCGCCAACAGTTCTGCCCACAACTCAGAGGGGAATTTCCAATCAACTCGTGCTGCTCTGCAGAAACTTTGTCTTAGAAAACATTTAGATTTTGGCTGAAAGCAGCATAAAGAGCAGTGGGACACACAAAAGATCTGAAGATGATTTAAACTGGAGTTTTACTCTCCCATGTATCATCAGCTTCAAGTCATGTTCAGGATTAACATTTTTCTATTTAGAAATATAAATATTCTATAAAATATTATTTTTTCTGTTTCTAAATAGAAAAAAAAAAAAGAAAATTTTTCCTGGATACTCATTTCTTTCTCTTACAGTTGACGTTCACCTTACAAATATACACACATACAAACACACACCCAGACAAATAAACACACAATGATCTACCCGGTGTCTACAACACATTTGATGCATCATGACAGTAGTTTTATCTTCTTGTAGGGTTCTGGTCAGTGGAGAATCTCTTCAGAAGATCTTGGTGATTTAAAAAAGTGAGAAACCTTTGCTTCCTCTGTCTTATAGCTCAACCTTTCCATTCATAATTATAGTAATAAATGTCTTTTTTACAGCATGTCGGTGGACAGCCATCTGGAGCGATGTACAGTACAAATAAAAGGTGAAAACTTGAGTCTCATTTTATTGGAAACATTACTGTTATCAAAGTGGTTCCCAGTAAACTCTTCTGTGGATGTTCCTCTAGACGAATCGGAGCCTCTGTATCCTGACATTGAGGAGGAAGGAACTCTCTCAGGCACAGTGTGGAGGAGGCACTACCTCATGGACTACGATCCGCTCAACCAGCTGCTGGTCTGCATGGTGTGTGGGGAATTGCAGTACTCTCACAGCCTGGAAGGGGTTAGGGCCCACATCGATGAGGTGCACCCACACTCCATGACCTTAGAGCCCCAGGAGAAGCAGCAAATCCTGGAGACCTGGGACGAGCAGGTGTCCCAGCGGGAGCGCTTCTTCAGCAGGCAGCTGCAGCAGAACAGCAGGGAGCTGGCAGGTATACAATCAGAGACTTTGTGGAGAGAATGATTCAAAAACACACTCATTCTGACATGTTTGCCAGAAGTAAAAAGCAACTGTTAGATGGTCCATGAGAACCGTTCCTCCTTTCAAGCATTTTCTGTATACTACTGTTCACTTCACACATTAAAAGATGGATGCTGTAAGATGGGGAAGTGATGCCCCCCAAAACCATTTCTCTCTGTTTTTGTTGATGTCATAAAGAAGTTTCTGTCATCATTTCTGTTCTTATGTGTGTATAATTTTAAGAAACATGTATTTAATTAAACTGGTCATTTGCATACCATTCTTAAGGAGACACATCTAGTGAAGTTAGTCTGGATGCTTTGTGAGACGGTTGATGTTCTGTTTGTGTTTGTGAGCATCAGGCTCATGTTGTGTGTCTGGAACAGTTTCACTCATTATCTGTGACCAACGGTACCGTGCTGCACACTCCACTCTGAGCGCGACGTTCCTCTCTGCACTCTCTGACTTGATGATCCTCTTTTGGAGCTCATCAATGGACATGGAATAAAGAAAGAACTGGATGAGCTCTATTTGTTTACACTTTTAAACAGATCTCAGCCTGTGACTTCTGCATCTACGAGTCGATTTCTTCCAAAGAAGAAAAGATGGTTTAAATTTTGCATTTTATCTTAAACTATGCTAGTCTGCTGTTTCCAGACAACTGTCATGTAGTGACAAAACATACCAAATGCAGAAAGTCCAGGTCTTTCTAAAGTCAAGAACTATTACATCAGTTACCAGAAGTCACAGCAAGTCAGATAAAAGACACAAGAAAACTGAGATTAACAAATGGAATTTCCTCTTTCAGAGACCAAACCTCCCGTTTCAAGCATCACATTAATACTAAATGACCACACAAAAGTTTAATTAAATAGTAAAATAGGAGATCAGGATTCAGAGATGCTTGAAACTGTTTTTTAAGAAGTAGAAAACTCAGACCTGCAGCCGACCCATCAGGCCTCAGGGCTGACCGTGCTGTACGCCATACACGCCTGCTGTGATGAGGAGCTGGGTCAGAAACAGAAAACGTACCAGATGCTGAGCTCTGCACCGAGTTTGTGAAACTGATGCTGCTGTTACTTTCTGTCATTAAAGTTGACTAGTAAACTATTTCAATCTAGTTTCAGTTGCCTTCAGAACCATCATTTCATGTCCATTTCTAATCACTATGAACTGCAAGAGATTAAAAGAGAATTTTCACGCCGTCATTTTTTATGACCAGATTTATTTATTATCTCTCCCAACAAACAACTAATAAATGATGCATCATTCCTGTCCAGAGTTTCCTCTTAGACATTTGTTAGTAAGAGCAGTACTACACATTCACCAGCTTGTGTGAGTAAAAAGGTGGTTCTGGATTGAATCCATGCTTGTCTATTTTTCAGACTTTGAATGCTGGAAAAAGTTGTGAGCACAAAGCTGTGGAGAAAACCCCTAAATGCATGTTTGGAGCACAACCAAGAGGTGGAAGCAGACGAGCCGTCACCTCTTCCAAGAATGTTACTCTTACCTGACGTCCTGTTTACCGGTTCAGATCCTAAAATGCCTTGTCTGGAATAAAAAAGGGTTTTAAATATCTGGTGTTCTGTGTTTTATGATTTTAGAATCAACGTGACGTGATGTCAACATTTTCTGTCCAACAGCATTTCATTCTTTCTGTGATGCAACCATAAAAAACAAAATATGAGGGCTTTTATTGTTGAAAGTTTTTAAGATCTTCAAGAACCCTTGAGAGAAACTTTTTACAAAGTGTCTTTAGAACTGCTGTCCAGAACTGAAGCATATATACCTTCATGGGGTTTTTTCTTCATGTATTTACTGTTTTTATTGAAATTGTGCCAAAACCCTTTCAGTTAGATCGCTTCTCTGGCTTAGCAGACAAACACCAAACCTTTTACCTGGAATTGAACATGAATTGTCATGTGGTGCAGCCAACACTAGTTTCCACTGCAGTGAAAATGAATCTCTGATGGAGTATGTTTAGATGACAGATATTCTTATGTTTATACATTTAAAGAAATAAAACTGTGAACTACATTCCATCCATCCATCCATTCATTCATTTTCTGAACCCGCTTTGTCTCTTTCGGGGTCACGGGGCTGCTGGAGCCTAACCTGACCACTCGTGGGCCTACGTAGGCAGGGGACAGGTCGCCAGTCTGTCGCAGTGAATTACATTTAAGAGAGAAATGATAACCTTTCCAAGAGGAAAAAGTTAATTTAGTACTTAAAAAATTAGAGAAAGTACAAATACTTTTTCAAGATTTAGGACCACACAATCTGAGTTTGTGGAGGGGACAGTATTTTTGCTCAAAGGCAAAGTAAGAAAGTAGAATGTCTCAAACAATCCGGTCTGTGAGTCCAGGAGTGCTGCGGGTCACCACTATCAAAGCAGCTTTATTTCTCTGTGAAACTCAAACCCTGTTGAAGTTAAACATGTGGAGAAAGAAGATCTAAAATAAGAACTACAAACCTTTCAGGTTTATTGATTTAAATAGACATTTGTTGTCATTTTTAACTGTACACTGACCGCTGGTCAAACATGAGGCTTGAAAAAGAGCAGCTGCTGAGAGAGTCACTGTCAGTCTCTCCCGACAGGAACAGAAAGTTTCTCCTTCCGTCAGAAGTTCATTGCTTCACACGGCTCCTCCTGGGCTCTTCATCCAGGACAGCCTCGGAGTCTTCTCCAGGCTGAGGATCATCTTCGTCCACATGAATCTGATGACTGTGGTCGGAGTCGTCACCGTCTCCCCTCTGCAGGTGCTGAGGTCCAGGGTCCAAACGAAACAGAGTAGGAACCTGCCCCAGGATGGGGTTGTTCAGCTGGAGGTCAGCGATCCACTGACCCAGGGTGGCCTGGTCTCCCTGACTGGTCATGCACATGGCAAAGACGGGACCCTCATCCACTAAACACACACAGACAGACGTGTCACTACAGCGTGGAGGCGTTTCTGTCAAACTGATGCACTGATTTCTTACAATCTTCTACGTCAAAACTCTCTTCATCCCAAACGTCCCGGTCCAAACTGAAGTCCAGCTGCAGCGGGTAGTAGAAACTTCTCTCTGGATCATAGGGTTCTTCAATCTGTGGAACAACAAACACAGTTCCAGCCAAGACTTCAACAAAGAACTGTGTTCATTCAGGGGTCAGAATGGTAGCTCTCTTTTCACTCCCGTTTTACAAACCATTTGAAAAAGATTGTTTGTTATGTAGAAGATACAATGAGCGGACCACAAGCTTCCTGCTCCACTTTAACAGGGAGGGGAAGAGGGGCGGGGTTGCTCAGTGCCCACAACTTCTGCAGAAACTGTGTCCTAGAAAACAACACCGGTTTTCGATTTTGTCTAAAAACAGCATAATCATGGTAAAAAGACCACCAGGAACTCTTTAAAAATAGATTAAAAGATGATCAGGGTGAAACTTTAACACAAGTGTGTTGTGTTGAAGACTGCAGACGAGCTCCTGGGTGACTTCTAGGTGTCTGGATGGCTGCAGGGTTTTTATCTGCTCTGTGGGGTTTTTTACACATTTAAAAACCCTGCTGTGCACGAGCTCCTCTCCCTGTGAACAACTTGTTAGCAGCATCCTCATAACATTAGATATCTGGTTGCTGACGATTCTGCATTGTTATTATGTTTTGTTGTTTTAATGTAGCGTTTGGAGCAGCCGCTTTAAGAACGTAGTGGACGGATTTTCAACACGTGACTTGATATGCGTCAAGAAGAGTCAGTGTGAAGGAGAAAATACAGTCGATTTTCAAAATAAAACTTCTCTTAGAATTCGATTTTAAATAAAAAAAAAAAAACGTAAGTCATCTTTTGTTCTTACGGACCGGTGGGTTAGAGACCACTGCTTTATAAAAGACCCTCTACTTGTGTTGATGTGGACTTCAACCTTTTACGTTTACTGGATAGAAAAGTTGTTGATGTAAAGTATGTTTGAAGTTCTACTGTAATCATGATGAAAATCTTAATAAAAGATGTTGTTGAATTTGTTGCTCTTTGGACATTTGGGTTTATTTATTTTGCTTTTTTTTTTTTTAAAGAAACAAAGTTTATTGTTGGTGTTTGCATTAGTCTAGATTTTGATGCCGATTTTTTCACTTTTACTGCAAATGAATATCGGCTCCAAATATCTCCGCCTTCTTGACTCTGTAATAATAATCATAATGATCAGCATTGGCCCTGATATGAAAAAATAAAACATCCAGCTCGATCTCTTAAAGGAATATGACTGCTACAGCAGACAACACAGAGCATTTGCCAACCTTCTCTTCAGGTAAGGGCGCGTCCGCTCTGAGGATGTAGTAGTAAACACAAGTGCTCCTCAACCACAAGGGGAAGGGCCCCTCCACGAACAGCGGCCTGCTGGGGTTATGTTGGGCCAGCAGCTCCATCTGACTGGGGCTCTGGATTCCTTAGAGACCAGAATCACAGAGGTGAGAAGATTCATGCAGATTCAGAGAACAAGCAAACATTTTCACTATGACTTTATGGTTCTGATAAAACTATTGAATATGATGTGAAAATAGGAACAATCAATGCGATCATAAGAACCCTTTTCAACGAGAGTGTGTGACTGAAACACTCGAGTCAGAGCAGCACTTTAGTCGTACATTTTAGCAAACATTTCCTACCTAAAATGTATGGAAGGTGGATTTCTTCTCCACTCTCTGTAACCTCTGTATGCGGCAGCTGCATTAGAAAGAGCAAAAAATAGACTTTGGTTACAATAAAGACAGCTTTTAGGAGGAAAACGTCCAAAAATATGAATTCAGACTAATGTAAAAACGTGGCCAACATTCAAGATGCAATTCAGGAAACAAAATCCAGCAAGCAATCAGCTAAAAGACCCACTGTGATGAAAGTAGTGTTTATGTTGGAGGACATGAATAAAGAAAAAAAGCTTAAAATTACATTTCTGAGTATTTTTTTCAATCAAATTATTGTAAATCAGGAGCAGATGAAAGAATTGCTGTTTGAAAAAGCTATTAGTTGTTACATAAAATCTACAATCAGCCACGAGCTCCCTGCTCCTCTTCATCCGGACGCATCGACCTGCAGACAAACTGATCCATGAACGTCTTTGTTTTCCTCGTCTGAGCTGGAATCTGGATCAGATCCGTACGGCTGGAAAGCTCTGAGATTGCTCCTCATTTTAGTTACACGGTAATGTTAGGCTGGCAGTGCTGGCTGTTGTAAGATAGCAGGAGAGAGTGTAAACAGAGAGCTCTCAGTTAAGGGTAACGGGATGTGGGGACGGGGTTACTCCGTACCAACAGTCCTGCTCTCAACTCAGAGCGGAATTTCTAATGACCTCCTGCTGCTCTGGAGAAACTATGTCCTAACAGCTCTGTTCTTTTATTTTGGCTAAAAACAAAATAATCATTTTAAAAGACCACTGGAAATGAAAAGATGATCGCAGTGGGACTTTTGCAAACATGCTTTTTTCTAATGAAAGAATATGATCCAGAATATGATCCAGAATATGATCCAGAATATGATCCAGAATATGATCCAGAAGTTGCCATTGAAGGTGGTTCAACGTGTTGTACCTGATGCACAGTAAGTTTAGCGTCCAGGTCGTTCGCAATCCGGGTCAAGCTGAGGCGCGCTAAGTCCACTGGGTCTTCAGGCAGATGTTTGGGGATGGGGAACGGGTTGGCGTGCTTGAACTTGGGGAACCAGTACATAATTCGCTGATATTTCCTCATAGGGTGACTTTTCTCTCCAAAGATCTGGACAAGAAGGACTTTGGTCTCAACGTTGGGCATAATACCTGAAAAAAACATTTAAGCAACTGTGTCATCGAATTCAATGACCTCCTGAAAAGTGAAGTTACTATAACCAGTGTTTATTTAGGAAGCAGTATGATTTCTGCCAGCATTTGTGGATCAACCCACCATAGTTCTCCATCTGCTCCAGCAGCTGAACTCCACACTCCTGCTGTCTGGGATAGTGGTTGAACATTCGCTGGATGAAGTTTGTGGGTACGAACACCTCTTTGGGGAAAACATCTAACAGCTTGTTGTAAACACTGAGGTCTCGCTCCACTCCAAACTCCGGCATCTTCTTCAAAGCAGCATAGATGAACTCCACATGACCCCGCCGTCTTATATCTCTCTTATTGAAGATGTCAATCACCTTGGTGAATGTGGCTTTGCTTTTGGAGCCCATGGCTATGTGCTCAAACAGATCATCGTGTAGGACCAGAGACTTGGGCCTTTTCTTGTCGTCTTCACTCACAAAGCGTCCTGGAACACGGGGATCCTTAGCAAAACCTGGACTGCTGTGGAAACCCTTTAAAACCTACGGCAGAAGATACGTCTGTTAGATAAAGCCAGACCAGATCACGCTGTTACGACGGGAGAGTTAACGGACACTGCAAACCATTTGATTCCCCCAAACCATGTTTTTAGACATTCACTGAATTTTACCAGCTTATAAGTTGTTTAAATGTGTCTTTAATGTGTCGAGAATTGTCTAGATCAAGAAATAAAGAAATGATTATTCAAACCAGTCTAAATCTTTTTACTTCAAACTCTTGACAGTAGAAAAACTTGATCAAATATTTAAAAAAAAAAACCTGACTGAATTAAGAAAAGTTCATAAAACATCTAAAGACATTTTGAAAACAAAAATATAGATTTATGTTGTAAGAATAAGTGCTAGTTTTAGATTTTGTGAGGATTTGCTAAGATGGACACATTTGTTCACATTTGGTGTTAAAATGGTTTATTTCTTCTGCAATCAAACTGAACTACAATCAGGTTTATAAAAACTACAAACCATTTGTTCAGAACTGGCAGCATGTGTGTTACTGGACTGTATAATATTCCATTTGAAGTGATTGTCTCTCACAGTTCACCCCTTTAGCTCATGATTCTAATTTGAAGGCTTGTGTGGAACTCCTTGTTTAGATCCTCATCAGATGCCTTGTTGTGGGCAGCCTCGGGGCAGCCTGGGGGCTGCGGGACCGGGTCGGAGCTCACCCGGTTCTGTGGGTTCCTTCTGGCGGTGGGTGGACCGCGGGGGTCCGGCTGGAGAGCCCGAGCCGACTGCCACGACCACGAGAGCAGCCGCAGACCCTGCAGCTGCTGTAGACTGCGGGCGATCCTCATGGTGGAGCCATTCAAAGCATAGACTGAACGATGGTGACGCGCTCCACACAGGACCGGCTAAAGCATAGAAACACCGAGACGGAGAAGAGCGCGCGCGTCAGCATCAAAAAACACAAACAAGTCCTCAACTACATATCAACGAATCCCGAAAGAAGTTACAAAATGCACCAAAGTGACAAGAAAACACAGCTGGAACTCAATCTCCTTCAAAACAACTGCACGTTAGCTTACCGGAGAAAAGACGTCCTCTGTCCTGCACCTGTTTCCGTCCCCCTAACAACAAGGAAACGGAAACAATCGTTCCGCGAGTACGGAGGAGCACAACCCACGTGCGCGGTGCTGGTCAGTGATTATGGTAGAGGAAATGTAAACACTGTCCCCCCGAAAATACTAAACGTAAGTGCAGCATGACAGGAATTCAAACCCCAAACCCTCCTGTTAAGGTGGGACAAGCAGGCGGATCTTTATGACAAAGGCACAGCAGGAGGGAAAAGAAAGAACTGTCATCAAGTGATAACATTCCTGCTGACCAAAGTTTCATGGAGGAGAATCTGACTCAGGAAAGAAACCAGTGATTTTAATAAAATAAGATGGGTAGTTTAAAGAGATGTATTATTAAATGATAATGAATGCAAACAACATTACTGATCATTATTATTAGCACTCCATTTAGACACTGGAAATGTAAAAAGTAAAGATAGTTTCTGGAACAATGAAATCTCCAGAAGTTACAAACTGGAACATGTCCAATATAAATACAATTAAAAATTAAAAGCTAAAATAGATTAGTAAAGCACAATAGGGGTGGAATTACGTAAACTTGCTTCCTCTCAATGATAATTAAATAATTAAAATCTTGAAAAAACTTCACATTTAATTAATTCAGTGCCTCATGTATTGCATGTATTAGCACAAATGTGTCTGTTTATGATTCTGGATTAATAACGACATTTTTTACATGTAAAAAGTATCTTTTACTTTAAGTTTTTACAATCAAATAATAATAGATTGGAATTTTCAGCGCTTTTTCTGACGCTCAAACAATCTGTAACCACAATTCATTTCAGTGGTGATGGTCGGCTACTGATGCCCCGGAGGAGACTGGCAGATGCGTGGCTGCCATCACCAGAACAATCATACACCAGTGGAGCCACACTGGAGGCAGGAAGGGTCAAGTGTCTTGCCCAAGGACAGTTGTGCAGGGATCAAACCGCTGACCCTTTGATCATCGGATGACTGCTCAACCACCTAAGGCACTGGCTAATCGATAGATCTTTATTCATCATTGTCACAGGTACAATGAAATAAATAATGCAACAGCCACATTTTAAAACAACCCATGCTAGAAACATACTGCTAAAATAGTGAATAATAAATAGCACATAAGTGTTTGTCCAGTGACTACAATCAGGAAATTAAATACAAGTTTGCTAAATAAGAAAGACCAGGATACTCAAAATGTGTTAAAACGGTTGAAATCAGATAAAACAATTATATAAACTAATAAACAGGAAAAAACAAACGACTGGAGCCGTAACACACGGCAAAAGGTCACCAGCAATCTTTGGTTGATGTTATTCTTCAGGAAATTCCGTCTCTGCTGGGCTGTTTTCAGCAGCTCAGTGGTGTTTGTTCTCCAGGTTCAGCTCTCCTCCATGTGGACTCCCAGGAAGCAGAAGTCTGTCAGCCTCTCCACTGATGAAAAGCAGCTGCATGTCCGTCTCCTTCCTGTAGTCTATTATAAGTTCTTTGGTTTGATATGTTGAGGAGGAGGATGGTTGAACACCACATTGACATTTGAACCTCATCTCTGTCGGCAGTTTCGTCCCCGTCAGAGATGAGCCCCCCCACTGTAGTGTCATCAGCAAACTGTATGATGGTGTTGCTGTGGTGGGCTGGTGTACTGGGAGTAGAGCAGAGGACTCAGGACTCATCCCTGGGGGGAGCCGGTCCTGAGGCTTAGTGCCGTGGATGTGTGATGATCTCTGATCTCTGTCTGGAACCGGACAGGAAGCTGCTGATCCACGGGCAGGTTGAACGGGGCCGTCCCAGGTCCTCCAACTTGGTCGTCAGTTTGTGAGGGAGGATGGTGTTGAAGGTTGAGCTGTTATCCACAAAAAGCCTCCTCCCCGCTGCTCCAGGTGGGAAAGAGCAGCATTCAGAGCTGTTGCTATGGCGTCCTCTGTGGATCGGTTCTCCCTGTGTGCAAACTGGTGGGGGTCCAGTCCTGGTGGGAGGGCTGCAGTTATGTGACTATGGACGTTTTTTTTAAAACGTTTCATGGATGTTGGAGTGAGAGCCACTGGTCTGTAGTCACTGAAGCTGGAGGTGTGAGGCTTCTTGTGCAGGTGAACGATGGTGGAGGACTTCAGGCAGAGTGGACCGTTGGCTGTGCCAGAGATTAGAAGATGTTTGTGACGACTGGAGTCAGCTGGTCTGCACAATCCGTGATGTAACCATCGTCCAGGAGAGCCCTTTTTCTGCATTTGTCTTTTATGTAAACTCTGTCTGACGCATTCAAATATCAGCAGATCATCGTATTTGTTTACCCAGCTGCTGGAAAGGACAATGGGGGGTGGGGGTTAAGCCTGATAAACCCTTAACCCTAATGCTGGGTAATGGGACATCATGCTTTCATCAAACTGGATCTTCTGCCCCTGCAGACGCTTTACTAAACAACATGCTGTTCCCAGTACGGCCGCGTGGGGGCGACACAAACAGCGCTCTGAGGGCAGCAGGCGCCGCTGCGCAGGATGAGCTGCGAACACTTTACTAACATTTTCTCTGTCTGGCTGTCAGCGTCCGGAGGGTTTCTGAGGCCACGGAGGGGTCTGGTTCCACCAGGGAAATAAGAAGGTTTACAGACAGCTCCAGTATTTCCTGATGAAGGATCCGTGCGGGTTCTGTTGTCCGATTGGGAGTCAGTAATCTGAGACCGAGGTTTAGGGTTTGAACGCCTTACAGTGAGGGACGTTCACATTTCCGGTGTGGTGCAGCGCCTGCAGTTGACTGGAGGCTTTGTGAGACACTCCTGCGTGAGCATGGAAAACACACCTTAAAGTTGACAACACAAAGCTTTGGCCGCGCCGCGCCTCTCAGCAGGACCATGGACTCCTCCACCAACAGTCTGGGTGAGTACCGCTCCGATCCTGACCGCCAGCGCGGCTGCTTCCTTGACTGGTTCCGATCCATTGCTCCCTTCTGCGGGGAGCGATCGCCCTGGTGTTTCTGTACATGTCGGCTGCAGGAGGCGTTTCTAACGGCAGCAGCTTTGCGGGTCTTTTCCAAACTTTCTCTCTGAAAGTTCCGATGTTGGATCTGATGGAAGCTGGTTGAATGAGTGACTGACGTCTCCACCTGGGAGTTGAGAAGCGGCCGCACAAACGCCAGCCTGCTTTCACCTGCAAACAGCGCGCAAAGCCCGGACGCACAGATGCGCTCGGGCGCAGCGCCGTGCGGGGCTGTGCGGGGCTGAAGTCATGCGTGTGGTTTCCTCTCTTTATCTGATGATCTGAACGCGGGTCTGTGGAATCCCTGCGGTGGTCAGCAGACGCGGTCAGGAGCGGATGTTCGGAAGCAAACCCGCGCTGACACCGCGCCAGCAGCCGCGCGGGCGCGCTCCCGCAAACACAAGCGCCTTTTGTTTCACATCTGGAGCCTCTGCGGGCCCCTTTGTGCTGCTGATGCCTGTAAACTGTTGGAGTGGAAACATCTCCTGCAGCTTTCATCTGGATCCGACTGGAGGTGTTTACTTTCTCTGTTTGCATCATTACAATGAGAAGACGGAAACACCGCAGAGCCCGCACGGCCCGCACGGCCCGCCTTTGGCTGTAGGTCAGCTGACGCCCCTGAGAGGATGTGAAGAGCTTTCCTCCTGTCATGGACCATCCCTCTCCAGAGTAATGACTGAAATAACGTCACAAGTGTATGATGGATGTGATTCAAAAGTGTTAAATGCACCGACAGACTACATTACACTCATTTGATTTGGTGTTTTCACAAATATTTTACCTTTTATGCTGAAAAACTATCATGCATATCAGCTGCAAAGAGAGGAAACGTTTTGCAGTGCAGATTATTTCAGCAAAGAAAGCAACCAAACAGCATGTACCCTTTTGTAACTACAGCAGCTGATGAGCATGAGGTCAGTAACATGGCTTCATATCGAATATCTTTCTATACAAGAGGCTTTATGCTCGTTTTTCACCAGAAAACTCTCAAGAATGTTTCATTGTTTAAAACTGGAGTCAACAAGTCCCCCTGTTTCTAGGACGTAGTTTCTGCAGACCAGCAGGAGTCCATTAGAAATTCATCTCTGAGTTGTGGGCGGGACCATGAGTGCAAGCCTGTGCTCATTCCCCATCATCCCTTTGTTTACACTCTCTCCACACAAGCTCTCCCGCAGGCTTACAGCCCCTCACAACCCCAACCGAACATTAGCGGTGAAACAAAAATGTTGAGCAATACCAGAGCTATCCAGCCATCCAGTTCTGATCCAGATTCCAGCTCAGACGAGGAAAACAAAGACGTTCATGGATCTGTTTGTCTCTAATCAGAGTGACCCTCCGCCAGCAGTTTGTACACAATAACTACAAGCAGCTTTTTTATCTGCTCCTGATTCATTTGGAAAAAGAAACATTCAGAGATGCAGTTTTAATCATAATTGACTTTATGAATGTCTTCCATCATGAGAAAAATCCCACAAGAGCCTGTTAAAAACACCAAACCCATCATTTTCATCAGAGTGGGAGCTTCATCTGTACTGGGCTGTACAGGTTCAACGATTTCAATCAGAAGTGTTGTCATAAATCTTTCAAAATAAAGCTGCTAAAACTTGAAGAACTTTTCCAATGAAAGCAGTACTTTATTTTAGATTTTCCTGCATATATTTAAAATTTCAAGTTCAAATGTGCAGTGGTTAGCCTACTCTTTTTAACCCAGGTTCAAATCCCGGCTGGGATCTTTCTGTGTGGGGTTTGCGTGTTCTCCCAGTGCACGTGTGGGTTTTTCTCCGGACACGCAGCCTTCCTGCCACAGTCCAAAGCCATGTTTCATAGGTGAATTGGTGACTCTAAAGCAGGGTGTCCAAATCCACGCCACGAGGGCCGGCCTCCTGCTGGTTTTCCAGAAATCCTGCCTTATCTGCTGTTGATTACCTGGATCAGGTGTGTTTATCCAATAAGAAGCTTCAGTGGTGGGTTGGCTGGAAAACATGTAGGACACCGCTTCTTGAGGCCTGGATTTGGACACTCCTGGTCTAAAGTGTCTTTAGGTGTGAGTGAGTGTTTGCCCTGTGACAGACTGGTGACCTGTTTGCCCAACGGTGGCCTGGACAGGCTCCAGCAACCTCATGACATGGAGATGGATTTAGTGGGTTAAGATGGATGTTCATTTGTGTTTAGGAGGAAACATGTTTTGGAATCGTTTTTCCAGTAGTCCAGTAGCACCTGAAACTCCGTTCCTGATGTTTGGGCTCTGCTGCTGGACTGGACGGCCTGTTTCACTTTCTCTAAATCCCACCAGGTTCTCGTTAGAACTCTTCTCAAAGCAGCTGAAGCAGTTTGATGCTCTCTGAAGTGAAGGGCAGAGAAGCTGGGTAACCAGCACCAGGTCAGTGTCTGTCAAGGCCCAATCGGGCTTTTAGTTCTTTTTCAGCAGCTGCTGATGGAAAGTCAAGCGTCCTGTGTTTGAATAGAAATGCTCCTGCTTCTCCTCTGCTCTTCCCTGTTCACAGGTGAAGTGTTTTGAACATCCTGGTGTTCACGGATTCAGTGTTGACTGTTTGCTTTCATATTTTCTCCAGTAACTGGTCATTGGACATTTGTCCAAGTTATGCTAAATGTTATGATGGTATCTTTGGTTTCGCTTTCAGGTCATAGTGTGGCTGTTGATGGATTTGTGTTGAGCTGTCAGAGTGAGCTCCGTATCTGCATCAGGGACTTCCTCAGACGCTCCACTTTGGGGCTGTAATTACACATCAGTTTGAAGTGGATCACAGCACGTCCTCTATTTTTGGGTTTTTCTGCTTATTAAACAGCGGTTGTTGCACTAAAAACTATCCACCCATTTGTCTGGCATTCAGCAGACCCTTTTATCCAAAGCCACGAGCAGACTTCCTATAATTAGAGCCAGTGTGAGGTTAGGTGTCGTGTCCTAAAACACAATGACTATGATTAGCTGACAGAGCCACTGATCCACAGTCAGTGGAAATGAGATATTGGGCCAAACTCCCATAGGATGTTAAGAAAAGGACAATGATAGATGTCGTGTTTTAACCTTCATGTAGCATGCAGGCCCTGCGCATGACACATTAAAAACAAGGTCAAACCATCACTTAGACGTCTATGTTTGACTCAAGTGAAATGCCACGACTATATCTATGTGTAAAAGACACAACTTGCCTTTCTTGCTTGTAGACAGCTTTGTTCAGCGGTTCCAGAGCTCAGTCTGGCTTGATTTCACAGTTTAGAGTCTTATCCGCTTTGTTTCTTTTCTTTCACAGATCAAAGTCTCAGCCTTTCAAAGACTTGTGTCACAGACTGGAACATGAATTCCTTGTAGATCAGTGAAAGTACGGCAGAAGGTTGCTCTGAAAAACACCGTTGTGTAAACTCGTACTTTTGTTTCTCCTCCACTGAGATTGGCTTCAAACCTGGACAGAATAAATGAGAGAACAGAGGAGGAAAAATGGAGAAATGTGCTGCTGGATGCAACGTTGGAAGGCAATCTCCCCAATCGCTACAAATGTGACCCAAGCTGATGACATAATGCACGACTGGAACCTGAGGCCCGTAGAACAATCAAGCTCATTTTGTGCCATTTAACGTGTATTTATTTGAGCAGAAAGATAATGTGATGGCAGAGCAAACTCAAATCCAGAAAAGGATGTCTTTTGAACACTTCCAAAAATGTACGTGAGCTTCTGTTTACTGGACGAAGACTTCGCTTCCTCCTCTTCATCATGGAGCTGTGCGTTCGCAGACGCAGCAAGTTTACGGGCAAGATGTCGTCCAGGTTGAAAATACCAAACCACTGAAACGCTGGAGGCAATGATGTCAGGGTTAAAAAGTAGAGACGCCACTCAAAAGTTTCCCGCAGCTATCGCATTAAAAGGATTTGGATTTGGGTTTTATTCCCACTGCGCTGGATCTTAGTGTGAGGACTGTGCCTTTAGTTTGGTTTCTTTCAGTGATGTTCTGGTTTTCTGTCAGTCCCATCAGGATTAAGTTTCTAATTCTTGACAGCTGTTCTGATTTCAATTAACCATCCTCAGAATATTTCACTGTTTGGTTCTCAACTCTTGCTTGTCAGGTCATCTGTTAGGTCACACCTTTTTTCATGGTTTTGCCACATTTTGAGTTTATTTATTAAAGTAGTAAGAACACAATAGACTTTTCTATGAGTCGTCTCTAATAGAGACAATATCAACCTGGAAAATGCCTTTAGTGGATCTTTAATCCTCTTGTACTCAACCTCTTTTAATCATGTTCTCATGTTCATTGTTAATTTAAACATTTTTCCAAATACAAGCAAGAATCAACCGTTAACGTGTCAAACTGAATGGAAATGCATTGTAGAAATATTCATCAGTGACTGTTCTAGTGCTTCTTTCATTCCATAACCCTAACCTTAACCCTCTGAATTCTGGGCGGGACTGTTGGCGTGGTGCAACCCCCCCTTCCTGTCACCCATAACCAAGCTTTCTGTTTACATTCTCCCCCACTAGCTTACAGCCCCTCACACCTCAAACCTAACATCAGCGGTGAGCAATATCAGAGCTATCCAGCAGTTTAGATCCAGATTCCAGCTCAGACGAGGAAAACAAAGACGTTCATGGATCTAGTTGTAGTTGTAGCAACATGAACATTTGTCCGTATGTCCTTGCGTCTCTTTGTGTAATATCAGTGCCAGTACTCTGGTGCTAGAACTCAAAGGATTTTTTAAAAACTTGTTTTTCCTGCTCCTTCCTTGCTGCTACATGGTTTCTGTAGAGGTGGTGACACACCAGAGAAAGGCAAGGCAAACTAGATCCGCTTAAAAATGATGATCTAAATTTAAAAAGCTGAAACAGTTCAAAGTCTAGCTTCTCAGCTTTGTTTGAACATAGAAGTGATGTAATCTTTCATGAAGATGAGCCTCAACAGTAAAGCATTGTGGTGATGTGGGGTTTTGTCAATCCTGTTGAAATACTGAAGTGCCAAAGCCCTACAAAGAGAGCCAACGTGTGCATGAAGGAGAGACACTCGGGGTGTTTTGTCAGAGACACTGCAGCTTTTAGATGTTGCCCAAAACCTGCGTGCAGGCATGTGCAGGATGTCAAGCAGCAGCACATCAAAGAGCATTTAGACCGAAGTGTAGGCTGCTCGTAGGAGGCTGCACACATCGTTATTTAGATTAATACAAGGAGCTGAGAGCAGACACTGGGTAGAAACACTGTATTGTAACTACCTGTTATAGATAGTTAACAAGTCAATATTAAAATGTTAGTTATGCAGTTAGAAATGACTTTTTAAAGAACAGTTAATAGTTTGTTAAAGATTTATAAATGTACCTCAAAGATAGACAGTAGACAACTAACAAGCTTTTAGTTATTGAGTTCTAAATGACCTGTTACCTGTAGATTTAGGATTTCTAATCTCCCCTTATTAATTACTAAGATATCATGAAGACGCTGTTACTAAATTACTTACTCATGATGTGTTAAGAATCAGTTAATATGTTATACATGTTACTGGGAACTTGTTTTAAAGTTGTAGTTATTCATAATTAACCGTTAGTAAAGAGGAACATTTCCCAACTAACCGTAATCCAAATCCTAACCCTAATCCTAATCCTAATCCTAATCCTAATCCTAATCCTAATCTTAACTATAATCCTAACCCTGCATTTATAAATCCTTAACAAACTTTTATTAAACAAATCCTTTATAGCTCGATAACTAACAGTGAAATGATGATTTGTTAGAACGGGTAGTGATTATAAAGTGTTGACAATAACATGCTTCTAGCATGTATTAGTTAACGTGCAAACATGGTGCAAACATGTATTTTGAAGAAGTGGTGGCATCTCTAAAAGAAAACTACTTTCCAGGAACAGTTCAGCCTTTCTTACACCTATGATGACATTGAAATAAGTCATGCCTAATCAAGGAAAAGATTTGTTTCTGTTGAATTTATTATACACCAAGGAGTGGGAACAGAAATACAGCGACAAACAAAAAGTTTCCTTTTTCTTAGCTTTGTGAACAGGATGGTGGGGAGTATACTTTGTGTACCACTTCCCAACAGCAAGCCTCACTTATTTGTGGCCAAAATAACACAACTCAATCTTTTTTGGACTCATTATTTCCTACACTTTCCATGCTCTACCCAGAATCACTTTACCATCTCCTGTGTTCACTGCTGGCTTTCACACCAGCAACCCTTGCTATAGAAACTCCTCCAGCCTCTGGTTCTCTTCCCTTTGACCGTTTCCTCAGCATTCTTTTAGGGAAGCTTCTTGTTGAAAACACATACAATCTGTTTTGAGTCAAATGTAAGATGAGATCTGGCCCAGGAACTGTGTTGTCTCCAGAGGAGCTGTAAGCTCAATGAAATCTTCTCCTCACCTCCAGGTACTAGTCACATCCCACTTAGAGTCTGCTTGTCTCCTGCAGTTTTAACTTTCATGATCAAACACTTCCCACCGTCTCTTGTTCTTTTTCAAGTTTACTTCTGCTCAGTTGCTCTATAGGACTGACAGTTGTGGGAATGTGCCTGATCAGACAGTCCTTCAGCAAATGCAGATGAGCAGCTGGAGCTAAACTTCCATTCTTGCACAACTCAAGCAACTAATGTAAGAAATCAACATAAATGATGACCCTGATGAAATTCCATTCAGCATAGTTTTTCCAAGTTTTAAATCTATAGTCCCAAACACAGAGCCACCATGAAGGAATGTGGTTTTTTCTTTCTAAAGCCGGTTATTCAAGTAAATGGGGGCTTCCTTCTGCACTATGAGAGCATAGAAGCTCTCAGTGGTTACGACTCGATGACGTGCAGTTGGCTTCAGTTTTCCAAAGAGCAATATTCTAGAAGTTTAAGGGTTAAAACTAGGTGGTAAAAGTGGTTACTTGGTGGTAAAAAAAAAAAGCACCAGGAGCTTTAATGAGTCCCTTACCGTGTTCTATAAGCTGAGGGATATTATCACATACCAAACATTATTAAACCTATCAAATGAACAGGTTTCGTCTCCATCTATTCCTCTCTCATTATGCAGATTTCTTCTGGCCTGACGCTCCAGTGGCAGATTTTAGGGGAGGAGGAGGTTTCATAGGAACAAAAGAACCAATGCAGAGCGATGAACCAATAACGTTGAAAGATTATTTTTCTGTGCATTTTAGAATAGATGGTGTAGTTTTTATATACACCTATTACATAATTTCAGGTTTTTTTTCTTTCTGCTCTTTAACCTTTAACCTTTAACCTAATGTGTTAGCACTCTGACATAGACAGACTCATAAAAACTAATCTAGGAGCATTTTAAGGATCAAATTCCTCTAGAACAGGATTTATTTCAAGAGAAAACCTGGACTAAAACGGTGTCATTGATGCTGCAGAGGCACCAGTTCAGCATTTGTTCACAGGGGTTTTACATGTTCCTGCAGTTGAGAGATGCAGAGAAACTCTGCTGTCTGCTGCTGGTTTTTTAGGACCAGAACACATTGAGCTTGTCAACATGAGTTTGTGATACAGTTTGCTTGTTTCACACTGTTTTCAAGCACCATAAAACAGAAACACTGATCCTGCCTGCAGTCACAGCATCAGCTCAAATGACTGGAACTGCTGTGAGCTGAACGTGGATCAGCGAATGTGGTCATGCTTTGGCTGCTTCAGCTCACATGAAAAACGAGTGAGAGCCAAAGAGCAGTTCCTTCTGAGCGGTGGGCACACAAACAACTGTGGGATTCAGTTCTTCTTCACCGTGAAAGCGGGAACTGATACTATTAACGTGGGCTGAGTTTGAGACATTAGTTTCTGAAAAAATCTGTTGTTGCACTTCAGAGGAGAATGACTCATTATCAAAATACAATGACAAATGTGTCCCTCCCATTTTTCTAGTCATTAAAAAGCTTAAAAATACAACAAAAACCCACACAGTTAAACCGGTTTGATATCACTCAACTCTGCTTTATTCATTAACAATGTTTTAATTTGTTAGTTTCGTTGATTTTCATTGGTGTGCACTAAAAAGGATGTGCTGCTCTCTTGGTTTAGACTTTACATAGAGCCTAAATAATATTTACATTTTAAAAGACAAGAAAAAATATCCTAAACAGGTTCTGGATTGAATAAATGTTTATATTTTAAAGAAAAAGTATTATTAACAACTTAAATAATGTATGAAAAAATCTGTGCCATGATTCTGGATCACTGGTGTTATTTGTGACACCATGAATTTGGATGATAAATTTGATCAGAGAAATATACTAAATAGTAGCCTTTCGCTTGTTGTTGGAGCCGAACACTTCATGACATCATCCTAGAGCCGACTTTAGCAGCGTGTCTGCATTTCGCCCATGAAAACAAACAACATCCAAACTTTTGCAAAAAGATAGATGTGCGTTTATGCATTTAAAATGAAAGGCTTTTGCTGATCACTGCTGGCTCCATGGAGAAAGTGGGTGCGTGTGTTAGCCTGGGGGTGGTGCTGGCAGTGCAAACTCCCCCTGGAAGGGACTGTTCTCGCTAGAATTTGTCACATTGTGAGGACCTGCTCGCCTCCATGGGTTGGGAGGGGCTGGTTCTCAGAGAGCAGGGTTTTAGAAGAATGTTCAGAGATGCTCAAATGGTTTAAAGTACCGTTTTGGGCTTGTTTTTAATGAGGAATTAACAGTAATATACACTTAGTAGATTTAGCAGCATATAGACTCATTAAATGACATCAGGATACCCTCAAGATAGTCTGGACAGCATTGTGTAATATGAAGCTGTTATAGAAACGTGTCAGTAGTGTTATAGTCCTTAGTCTTACAGTCATCGGTGTTGCAGTCATCAGTGTTTCAGTCATCAGTGTTTCAGTCATCAGTGTTACAGTCATCAGTGTTTCAGTCATCAGTGTTTCAGTCATCAGCGCTACAGTCATCAGTGTTACAGTCATCAGTGTTACAGTCATCAGTGTTTCAGTCATCAGTGTTTCAGTCATCAGTGTTTCGGTCATCAGTGTTTCAGTCATCAGTGTTTCAGTCATCAGTGTTTCAGTCATCAGTGTTACGGTCATCAGTGTTTCGGTCATCAGTGTTTCAGTCATCAGTGTTTCGGTCATCAGTGTTTCGGTCATCAGTGTTTCGGTCATCAGTGTTACAGTCATCAGTGTTACAGTCATCAGTGTTTCAGTCATCAGTGTTTCGGTCATCAGTGTTTCAGTCATCAGTGTTTCAGTCATCAGTGTTGCAGTCATCAGTGTTACGGTCATCAGTGTTACGGTCATCAGTGTTACAGTCATCAGTGTTACAGTCATCAGTGTTTCAGTCATCAGCGCTACAGTCATCAGTGTTACAGTCATCAGTGTTACAGTCATCAGTGTTACAGTCATCAGTGTTTCAGTCATCAGTGTTACAGTCATCAGTGTTTCAGTCATCAGTGTTACAGTCATCAGTGTTACGGTCATCAGTGTTACGGTCATCAGTGTTGCAGTCATCAGTGTTTCAGTCATCAGTGTTACGGTCATCAGTGTTACGGTCATCAGTGTTACAGTCATCAGTGTTACAGTCATCAGTGTTTCAGTCATCAGTGTTACAGTCATCAGTGTTTCAGTCATCAGTGTTTCAGTCATCAGTGTTTCAGTCATCAGTGTTACGGTCATCAGTGTTACGGTCATCAGTGTTTCGGTCATCAGTGTTACGGTCAGCAGTGTTTCAGTCATCAGTGTTACAGTCATCAGTGTTTCGGTCATCAGTGTTTCAGTCATCAGTGTTACGGTCATCAGTGTTACGGTCAACAGTGTTACGGTCATCAGTGTTACAGTCATCAGCATCAGTCATTTCCAGCATGAAGAAGGGGTACAGCCTTCACCTTCAGACCATCCAAAATGGAAAACAATCCTTAACCATAACCTGAGCTTCTTTAGATAGATAAGTCTTTCTTTCTGTTCACCTGTGTTGAAGATGTAATTTGCTCTTACAGCTAAAGTGGCCTAATCAAGTCAGTAATTCACAATGCAGATGAGGCCCTGTTTTATCCCCTTAGCAGGTTTATGACTGCTATATGTCTAGTTTTTCTTCCCAGATTAGTATAAATCTATTCTTTTTACATGATGAAAGAAAATGTTTTCACTGTGTATTCAGTCATTTTAATGTCAATCAACAACAGAAGTTTTATTAAATAACAACACCATGTTATGATCAAATTGATAAATATATATTTAAGAATGTTATACTGTTGTCCAGTTTGCTCCAAATCATTCAGATTAGAACAAATCATGTTAACTGCATTTGAACAATAGCACATATTAGTGATCAACAGATCATTTGTTAAGGTATTTCACATAATGTCCCATACCAAAGATGCAATAGGATGACTCTGTATGGAAGACCAACATGAGTGTGAAACTCTAGGATTAATTATCTGTAAACGGATGATTTGGTGTGACTTTTTATCTGTTTTATCTAACTTCACAAATGAGCTAAATTACATTAACATGTTGGATTTGAGTGACAATTTTTTACCTAAGAATATTGTTTACATTTAAATCTCTATCACTCACAGCACACATTTCAAAAGTAGCACTTAATTAAACAACTCCAGCTGTAAGTCTGTTGACATTTGGGATGTGGGAGGGGCCACTTTTACACAGCCTGCTTTGTTCTATGCAGTAGGAAAACAAATTGACACATAGAAAGCTTTAAATGATAAAATACAGAAACAAATACACCAATAAAGAAATAAAAGTATTCATGAATGAATGAATTTAAACATTTTGATTTAATTTGTCCCTCTGAACAAGACATATTTTTGTATGTGTTTTAAAAGCTTTGCTAAAGACTTTGTGTCCCCCTTTTTAGATGTTGCTGTGGAGTTTTTTCAGGCTCCATGTTTGCTGCGGTTTTATGACACTTCAGTTATTTTGTGACCAACAATTTGCATAATTAAGATGTTATTTGTGACCACCAGTCTACCATCTAGAGGTCCCTCTGCCCAAAACAGACTGGCTGCAGCAGCAGTGGGTGGGGTTCTTCCTCAACTTCCCAAATACATTTTGAAAGTTGGTGTTTTTTCTTTTCTAGAAAAGCAGAAGCCAAATGAGCAGCATGTCAATGACTGTGTGAGCTTCTTAAAGAGAGGTCTTGGAGTTGGTACTTCCCATCATGCATGTAGTTTTGCAACGTTTGTTACAGCAGCTTTCTACCAGTGTGTTTGTTATGTGGATGGATTGGTTTGATACAAATATATTCATATTGGCTTCAGTGCAGAAGGTGGGTGGTCTCTTCTTCTGTGCTTTTGAAGCTCAACTTTTTATGAAAGTAAATATTTTTTTATATTGTGTGAGGAACAACAGTTGCTGAGATCCAATCCTGCAAAATCCTGTGCTTAGAGGAAAACCCCAACTTCCTGTTTGGTGTTCATGTATCCTGTTGACAGCTGGTCAATGAGGACACTGAGTTGTCTAGGATATAAATCTCCACCTCACTGTGTCAGACAGAATGTAAAAACAAAGAATCTAGGAAATCACAGTTTGATTGCCAAGGCATTATTTAATGGTTAAATAATGCTTAAGTATGCATTAACTAACGCTAATAAAGGGTACCTTGTTATAAAGTGTTACTGAATTAGGTTCTATAATAACAAAAATCCCCCTAAAACTTGATACTGGAACCCTGGTTTCAATAGCAGAGGTCAAAGGTCCTCTGAAGGTCTTCACCAGGTTTGAACATATTGTAGCTGCTATTTTGGTCCATTCTTCCATGCAGATCTTCTCCAGAGCTGTGATGTTTTGGAGTAGTTTCTGGGAAACACAAACTTTCACCATTCTCATCAGATTTTCTGTTCAATTCAGGTCCAGAGACGGCTAGAACACTCCAGAACCTCGACATTCTCTTTACATAGACACTCCTGGTCAATGGCCTGAAGAGAGCTGGGGCCACAGGAACAAAGGTTACCATAGCAATAACATCAATGTTGTCATGGATTCAAATCCTGCAGAGCGTCTAAGGTCCCTCTGCTTAAGCCAGCTCATGTCCAGACTCGTCTAAAGTTCTCCAGAGACCATCTGGATGATCCAGAGGAGGACGGGGAAAAGGTCATGTGATCAGACGTAACCAAAATGAAACTCTTTGGTAGAAATGCTGTGTGGTGAAACTGGGGTGCCTGTGGTGCAGTGACGTAAAAGCAGGGAAAGAAAATGTTCCAATCCTGTCATGTCACCTTCAGCAGCTACAAAGTTAGACCTGTATTTGGTTCTGGACTCCCTGCCACACCTGTTGGCTGTCATTGCTGTCAAGGTGGTTTTCAGTTTTTCTCCAGTCGTCTGCTGTGGCTTTTCTCAGGTCATTCACTTTGTTTGAACTGGGGAGCGGTGGTGGAGCGGCTGTCTCCGTGGCCTTGCTACGGAGCCCTGCTTTTTCCATCTGACTCTGTGCCCCCTGTTCATCCTCCTTTGCTGGGATGGGAAGTCACGGAGGGCCAGGGCTCCTCACTGCCGCCGGGGTTTTGTCCAAACAGATAAGCTTGCTTGTTACACTGCTATCTTATCTTAGCATGATCTTGGGAAGATCATGTCAGCTGTAGATGTAGTCAGCCCAACAGAATGTGCACAAAACATACAAAAAAAACCATCAAAACACAGCACTGACCATTCGAACACCAGGCTGCAACTGTGTACACCACCATGTTTCAACTGGTAGAGAATGAGGGAGCAAACATCCTGTGGGACTTCCAGATCCAGATGGACAGGATGGTAATGAAACCAACCAGACATTGTAGTGGTGGATAAAGAACAGAGGAAAGCTGTTGTGGTGGATGTAGCAGCACCAAGAGATGGAAACATCAAGAAGAAGGAGCATGAGAAACTGGAGAAACACCAGGAACTCAGAGAAGAACTGGAGGAAGCTGGAAGGTGAAGGTGACAGTGGTGCTTGAAAAGTAGTGTTTTTCCCCAGCGTCTCTGATGCTCTCCGGGTCCAGAAATTTGAAACATGTTGATGAAATCTTTCCTCACAATCGACACAGTTCTGCAAAATTTGCCTTGAAAAAACAAAGAGACAGCATTAATTCAAGGCTTCATTATGGAAGTCACTAGAGTGGCTGTCTTACTTGGATGAGGTTTTCTCAAACCTTTCTCTTCTAACCCCTAAAAATGCTGTAATCTGGGGCTGTTCACATTCATTTTGTAAATCTGGCCTTTTTCAACTTATTGACAAATGATCATAAACAGTCCATGTGCATGTGTAAACAGACCTCGTCTAAATCAAGCACTAAAAAAGCATTTTAAAGCTGTGCTTGATATTCAACATGATTTAATCTTTTTAAAAATGTCATTAGTTTAATCATTTTTAATTTTAATGTTCAGCTGTTTTAATTATGCATAAATCAAAATGATCAAACAGCATAAATTATATAGATAACAGTTTTTTAAAGGCAGTTATCCAACGTGGGCTTTCGGTTCAACTATAAGCTCTATTAAGCTGCCTAGTGAGAATTACAAAAGCCTGATACAAGTTTGAACATGTTAAGCATGAATCACTATTGTCTAAAAGCATTTTTTGGGTTTCAGCATTTCCCAGAACAAGGTATTTCATCATCAGAGCTACTGGAAAATGCCCTGGGCTGTTCGTGTTTGCAAGTGGAGGGGGTGGCGTATTTTATTTGAACTTCCTGTGTACGATAGTGAACCCTCAACGCGCCAAAGCGCAGTGGCGTCCAGCAGGTACCTGCCTGATGCTAAGATATGCATTATAACTCATGATTCTGCATTATAACTCATGATTCTGCATTATAACTCATGATTCTGCATTATAACTCAGACACAGATGAATGAAACCTGATGGTTGCGCTGTCAAATGGTCTATATGACACACCTTGTAGGCAGTACATATCCATCTTTAGACGTCTCTCCTTTCAACCAAAGGCATTCTGTTTGCAGCTCTCCAAAGCTTTGTTTCATTGAAGCGAAGTAAACAAACAGCTTGCTCTGTCTGGTTTTAAGGGAGTGTTTGCCACAGGTTCATCGTGGAGGATCCACTGCAAACACTCCCATACTAACATGGATCTACACTGAGAAAACCAATCTATTTATCCAAGTTTGTATACATCCATCTGTTTCTGCGATTAGAACTGTAAATTGTTAGGAGTGAAGAGGGAAACGGACATCATCACCTATGAATAATGTACTGAAGGCATTAGTGGAGCGATTTATGTGTGTGTGCATGCATGAGTGTGTATTTACACAAGGCTGGCTCTGCTCTGTGTGAAGGATGACTGTGGAACGTACAAAGCTGTTTATTTAAGGATGGATGTTAAAGAAAGAGGAAAAAAAACAACTTTTCTCACCGTCTGAAGCATACATATCTACAACAGGAGGCCAGGTTCCCTCCAGCATGACTGTGGTGCTCCAATGAGGACATGACTGACTGAGTTTAGTGGGAATCAACTTCACTGACCCCTGTGACAGACCGGTGACCTGTCCAGGGGTGTCCCTGCCGTGACCCACGAGGGGTGACCCCGAAAGGGACAAAATGGTTTAGAAGATGAAAGAAAGAAAGAAAGAAAGAAAGAAAGAAAGAAAGAAAGAAAGAAAGAAAGAAAGAAAGAAAGAAAGAAAGAAAGAAAGAAAGAAAGAAAGAAAGAAAGAAAGAAAGTACGAATGAACGAATGAATCAACTTCTCTGACCTGCAAAAAGTCTTGAACTTGATTCTAAATAATCTCTGTGGAGACCTGAAGGAAAGATGGTGAAGAAAATGGATTAGGGTTAAAAATGAGACGCCTCTCTGATGGGCATTTGTAAAAAATAAGATCCATTTTTAAAGTCACATTTTATGAGATGGAGATCGCTTTATATTTAAATCTAGAACATACTGTGATGCAGAAAGGGATGCAGATGGTTGATGTGACGGGGAGGCTGTTAGTCTGCTGTTGGAGACGACACCCACACATAGGAGATGAGGAAAAAGTGACCAATAGATGCTGTTGTACAAGGTTCAGGATAGATAACATTTGATCATTTAGTGAGAAACTCAGAGGTTGTCTGGTTCTCGACAGGAACTGTTCTTTTCTGACTTTCTTTCTTTCTGACCCACCTGAAACGCTTACAGATGACGGGTCGGCAGATGGCAGCACCGACTACCAAGACCGAACTTCAATGATGGAGGGCCGTCTGCAGGCGCAGGAGGATGAGATCACGCTGCTGAAATCCTCCCTTGCCGACGCCCTGCGAAGGATCCACATACATGATCAGCTCCTCCCGTTACTAAAGCAGCAGCTAATAGCAGGTGGGCGCTGGGATCTGACCTCTGACATTTGACCTTGTGTCTTACAGAATTGATCATCTACTTTTGGCTCCTTAGTGAACCCCAGTGCTGCGAGGGTGCTGAACCAGGTGTGCTGCTCAGATAGTTGCGGCAGCACCAGGAGGTTCTCTGCCGCTGACGGGACTCTTCACTCTGCTGGAACTGCAAGGTGATCTGAAATCAAGTCAAGTCTCAAAGCTTTCCTGCTGTTTACCTCACCTGAGCACGATGTCACTGATGCTCCTGATTCACATTGGACTTCCACTGTGCGGCAGAGCTTAGCACTGTGTCAGGAGTTTTCCTTATTCAAACACCACAGCACAGCCTTTAGCTACGTTAGAAGCTCTTCCTTGGGGTTTGTTAATAGTTATTAGGACAGGTGGGGGCCACCAGTGTGGTCCACTGACCCGGTCCTGGTCCTGTTAGACCTCATTCAATGTGTTCAGTGATAGTTCAGGAAAAAAAGGTTTCTTTTTGCAGGCAGACACATAAAGTTCAAGTCCATCAGTTATCACACACCTGTATGTGTGTTAGATTTGTTCTCTGCATTCTCTCCCCTGGGGGAGCGGTGAGCTGCAGACACCGCCGTGTTCAACCCCGTCATGCTGAATGTCAATCAGGGAGACCCTGGTTCCAATTTTTAGAGTCTGAGTGTGACTCAATCATGGGTTTGACCCTCCACCACGAGGCCACCGTGCTTTACCTCTGCCTCTTGTCTCTTTTTTGAACAACACCAGTGCAAATTTGCTATAAACTGAAATTTGTAAAATATTTTTCCCAAAACAAAAGACAATTGAAGGTATAGAACAGACTGAAGCTTGAACTTTTTCTATAGTACTGCCTCATGTTTCATTTATTTGGTATCAGAATAATATCACACAGGGGGGAAATATATTGCTGTTTCATATCTTGTTTCCACTTCAAATGTACTTGTATTCTTTGGTTGCAGCTGTCACAAAGAGGATCTCTAAAGGTGGTATCCAGCAGTTGCTGCTTCATTTAGCTAGTTATGCCGGAAGAATTCCTGTTTGAAGTTCTGGTTGTGTTCAGATGTTGATATCATTGTAATGTGTGATCGGTTTGCATTTTCCAATCTTTCAAACATCTCCAGCCAACTGTCAAACAACGTGAACAGTGCAAATGGCCACACAGGAAGTCCAGCAGCAGCAAAGCTTCCCAGCAGACCAGCTTCCATGGACCAGTCGACTCAGACTGAACCCACTTTCTCACCACAAGAACCTGAGCAGAACGCACTCTCCCTGCACAGCAAGAGCCTGAATCTTCATGACGGCCTTCTTCTTGGCCAAACTGCTCCTGATGAGTCCAGGGTCAAGCTTAGTCGCTTCCCGGGTTTAGAGGGGGAAGATGAAGATGATGAGGATCAAGAGGATGAAGGAGGAGGACAGCAGGAAAAGGAACTCAACTTTACATCATCGATGGAGGAAACTACCCAGCTAGAAATGGTTAAAGTCCTTCAGAGGGAGGACTCACAGGATGGGAGCTGCTCTTCAGAGGAGCCAAGCTCCTCCACAGTCTCACTTACAAACTCCAATCAAAACCTCAGCTCCCGCTCTGGGCCGCTGTCCACCATCCAGGAGGGGGAGAAGACACTGTGCGTGACCTTTGCCTGAATGCCGCTTTCTCCATAACCAAAAGGACCTTTTTCTGATTGCATGTCTTTAAAAGAGGAATCACAAATCATTTCCTGAGCTGAATTCTGCAAAATCCTGTTGTGCTTTCTCAAAAAAATCCATCCCTTCTTTTTCTAAATCCGTTTTGTCCCTTTCGGGGTCACAAGGCTGCTGGAGTCTAACCCAGCCCCTCGTAGGCGTAGGCTGGACATACCCTGGACAGGTCGCCAGCCTGTTGCAGCACCACAACCACACACATTCACACCTAGCAACAATTTAGAGTGACCAACGAACCTCTGAAGCATGTTTTAGGACGGTGGGAGGAAGCCGGAGAAAACCCACTCATGCACGAGACATGCAAACTCCACATAGAAATGTCCCCCAGTGGTGACTCTGTTTCAGGTCCCCCAGCCAGGACTTGAACCAGGGGCCTGCTTGCTGCGTGGCGGGGGCGCTGACCACTGCACCACTGTGCAGCCCTTCTCCAACTTAATAAATAAATAAATAAAACAAAAAACAATCACCTTAAATCAGATTGTTGGTTATGTTTCTTGCTGCTGTTTTTCAGTGGAACACTTGATGGACACATTCATAGCATGTCCATAATTTGCTTGAGTTGACACAGGAAGCATGAATGAATAGAAAACTACAACATAGTCCTCCCAAACACAGAGAAGTTACCGCTCACTTGCACCTCCTCAGTCCAGCCTCAACCAGGACCTTCCACACAACTGGGTTTTGCAGAAGGAAACTTTTTTGCGGTGCAGGTTTGCTTTCATCTTTGATTAACCAAAACCTTGCTGATCTGTAGCTCTCATGCACGAGATGAAATCTTTCTTTTCTAAGAACTGCTGCTTCTGCTCACTTTTATCAGTTCTAGTTCATGCTGGATGCTGTTACCTGGAAAATGTTACATGTTCAAGTTCCCCACTAGATTTTTTCTTCTAAAAGTTTAATGGTCCTGGTGTTTTATTTTTTATTAGTTTAAAGGTTTTTATAGGCGAGAGTTAACAACCAAGTCAGTCCCTGCAGCAGTGGGAGAACACCAGCCAATCTGACTGTAACCACAACCATCAAAAGAAGAAGACGCAGACAAAAGAAATCAAAAACACGGGAACGTCTGTTGCTTAAAAAGAAACGGGTCGTTGTATTGTATTCATGACAGAGGAAAGGTGTTGAGTAAAACAGCTGAGTGACAACAATCAAGGTGTCTCTGTTACTTTGAAAAGGTCTGAGCAGGTAGAGGAAGTGGGAGGAGCCTATAGATAAAACAATGATCAAATAAAACTGAAGCAAAGTTCTCTAAAACAAGCTTAAAAGTAAAAGACGTGAACAGGAAAACCAAAGAGCAAAGGTTCATTTACAGTCCAAATAATGGAGACTTGAACCCATTTGGGATTGAACAGGGGGACTGGGGGGTTATTTTTTATCATACTCATAGTTTCTGTTGCATTGTGAGGCAGGGGGAACATGAAGGAAAGAATGGATCTAATTTAACCCCACAGTGTTTTAGAATGAAAAGAATGCATAAACAAAGCAACAAACCAAAAAGCAAAGCGCTGTGTTCATGCGTCAGTCTGTTTGTCGTTTGAGAAAAGACTTTTAGATCTGACGTCTGAGGAGACGGAAGAGAAATGATGACCGATGGGTTTTCCTGCATGAGGGTTGTGTTTGCAAGAATCTCTGTTTTTCTCTTCTTTACTACTCAAGTACACAAATACAACCCTAATCGTTTCCCTGCAGGCATGCATGTTTTCCATCTTCTTCTTCTTTGTTTGTCTAAAATGTTTCTTTAGTTTTGGTAGATGAGTTTTTTGGAGTAACATTAGCAGGATTTTGTGACATGACAGTTGAGCCTTGCATTTTGTGGTGTTTTAGGGTTCGTAGGAACAGTGAAAAACTAATAAACGTGGAGAGGCAAAGGAAGCGTCTGGACAAGAAGGCAGCCTCTTCAGCAAACCTCCTAACCCGCTCCCCCAGCCTGGAAAAGTGAGTGGTGCTGACATCCCTGCATTATCATTTGTGTAACTATGGTTTTGAGACCTGCTCACATGCTGGAACCAACACACTGCACCAGGAGGGATGGATGAATGCATCAAAGCAATGAGGGAAAGAGTCGTCTGGATCTGTCTCACACCAATGTTTTCTGTCCCCACAGTCGGGCCAAAGAGCTGATCTCCAACGCAGGTGAGAAAACTGAGCGTTATCCAGACAGTAAAACAGCAGAAAGTTTCAGCCTGATCAATCAACTGAAACAGCAGGCTTTGGTTCTGAATGAAACGTTCTTGATGACGTTTAAACACTAAGCGCATTCATTGTTAAACAGTGTTTGGAGTTTACAGATCTCTGTCTGAACTTCTGTTTTGTGAAAACTCTTTCTGTTCCTGCGTGGAAAAGTGTGGCTTGAACAGAACAGTTCGAAACAGAGCAGTGTGTGTGTCGAGGTTAGAATTTTAAATCTCCAGAGAAATTATTCTAATTGTAAATTGTGAAATTTGGACTTTGTCCTCATAATTGTGCAACTTTACTCTCACAAAATTATAGATTTTTTTAATTATAATTTTATGACTTTATTCTTGTAAAATTTAGACTTTGTTCTCATAAAATATTCACTTTTTTCTCAAAATGTTCTGACTTTAATCTTGTAAAATTTGATCTTTTTGCTCACATCTGTTCGACTTTATTTTAGTGAAATGTTGACCTCTATTTTGATAACTGCACGTAAATAAATGTTTGCCCCTGTTTTCCAGCTGACCGTGTTTAGATTCAGAGACAGAAATACTCTTGTGTGATGTGTCAGGTTTTGTAACGTCCAGAGCTGCTGTTTTACATTAATTCAAACCAAAGATGGTTTTCTACATTTAACTTGTTTTAACCTTTACCATTGAAATGCTTTGCTGCTTGTAAGAAAAAGAGCAGAACAGCTGCAACAGAGACAGACTGAAACAGGGAAAGGAAGCATTTATTTTTAGAAACAAGCAATTTTTTGAACAGATCTTGTAGGAATTTACAAGCTCTTGCAGTTTCTTAAAGTCAATACTTCTCTTTGTTCATTTGTTGGGATTTCTTTCTCACACAGGATCTCCTGGCTCAAGAAGAGGAACTCACAGTCAAGGTACACATCCAAATCAAGGTTTAAAGACAGGAACATTTTTGACTTTTTCAACCTTATTCACAGTCTCTTGCTAATGCCATTTGTCCTTGGAATTGGAATACGCCACCTTTTCATTCATGATTAGAAGACTAGCTAAGAAGACTTGAAGATTAATGAATAATCTTCTGATGTAACTTCTTCAGAGTTTCTTCTCTTTAGAGGAAGATGTCTCTATCTCTCCCTGAAATCTGTATCGTCTTCTGTCTCATTTCCCAGTAGATCCATTAGTTTCCTCTTTTAAAGTTTTCCTTGATTTCTCCTGCCTGGTGGCTTCATTGTCAGAATTTTTGCCACATTTTTCCAGATCGTTCTACCTCTGTTTTGACCTGCTGGTATTCTCATTTCTAATCTTGTTCATCCGTAATGATTTTTGTCATCGCTACTCTCTGATGACCATTCACTTTTAATAAAGATGAATCTGTATAAATAATAATCTCTGGAAGGAACCGTCACGAGTGTGTTGATACACAGACATTTCTCTGCTGTAGAACGTAAACCTTTGCAGAAGGCTGTAGGTTCTGTTGAACAGGAGGCTTGATGTTGGATGAGTGAAGCTCTGCTCCGTTCTCATTTGCATGACAGGACAGTCTATCAAAATGTTCATCCGTGGCCGACCCATCACCATGTACGTCCCCTCTAACATTCAGAACTATGAGGACCTGAAGATGGAGCTCCCATCTGAGAGGCTGGAGTTGGACTGGGTGTATCCTTCCAGATGGTGAATGCAGTCCTCATCAGTGTTTTTTCTGCATCTGATTGCAACAAAAGGAAGCTGCTAGTTTCCTGATTGGATTGTAAGAGTAATGGTTTCCTGATACTTATGAAAGTTGCACAGAATTATGTAAAAATTCTTGATAGTGACAAAACACTCTCTGGGATCTTGGCAACATGTTTAAGAGGCAAACTGACATGATATCCGCCGATCCTTTTTTTGACTCGGAACAATCATTTAAGTGACCTTAACTACTGACGCTCAGCTATGGCTACCGTGGACGTGACTGCCGGGCCAACCTGTATTTCCTCCCTACAGGCGAGGCTGTCTATTTTATTGCCTGTGTTATTGTGCTTTACCACATCAAAGACAGCACACAAAGACACTATCGAAAACACACAGATTGTGTTCGCAGGTAAGTGGAAACGCATGCAAAGCACTTCAGTTGTTTCTTTTCCATTTGGGGCTTTTATTATTGAGGATCCTCTGGCTTCTTGTGAGGAGTGTGGCTTGTCTGACGCTGTGGCTTCCACCATGTTATCAGCCAACCCAGTGGCTGCTCCTTAAGAGAAACGTGCTCTGTTTTGTGCTTCATTCTTCTCAGTATAATTTTGACCAAAAAGAAAACAGCTCATGTTTGACATAAATATATTTTTATCAGTTTCTCTGTGGAATTAGGTTGCCTTTCTTTGCTAAAATGCAAAAACGTTGTTTAAAACCAGCAGTGAAGTAGTTTTATATATAAAGATAAGTGTTAGCTATAGAAAAACATGTATTTTTTACTTGTTTGTATGCTTACATACTTAGTTAATCCAACTAGTGTGTGTGAAGTTTAAGTATTTTTCTTCTGGTTATTCATTTTATACACCTTTGTTTTCAAAGGTTCTGTAGAAGAAATGCAGACATGCAAAATTCAATTATGATTGACTTTTTCATTGGTTAAAACAAGACATTACATTACATTATATATTACCCATTTTGACCTGTTGTCATGAAGGTTCATTAGGCTAAAGCCCCCATTGGAGGTCATCTTGGTCACACCTGTAAAAAAAACAGTCTAAACAGGTAACTCCTTTTTTCTGCAGTCTGGCCCTCCATCCTGACAAAGTACGAGTGGCATCTGGTCAGACGGCAGGAGTGGATAAAGATGGAAAGGTGACTGCTGCAACAGTCAAACAAAACCCCTTTACAGTTTCTGAGTGAAGTCTACACACATGAGCCTAATAAAACATCATAAATGCTGTCATATATTGTCTTCTACAGCCAGATAACGAGTTCCTGCTGTCTGTGTTTTAGCCTCTGCAGTCGTGTGTTCATATCTGGGACTCCAACACTCTGGTCACACTGCAGCAGATCGGCCTGGGAACCTTCCAGAGAGGAGTGGGATCGTTGGCATTCTCCTCTGCTGTCAGTCGATTGCACTTTATCAAACACAATAATCATTTCATTCTTGTTTTATCCCAGCCTTCTCTGATATTTTACGTTACATTTTTCCTCTTCTGCAACATGTCTGCTGGTAGGGAACAGCAGTCTAAGCAGAGATGCATTCCTCTGGCCAGCCTAAGAACATTTACTGGACCTGTGACATATGGTCCAAACAGCTCTCCGGTCTGGGCGGCATCTTAAACAGATGCTTAAGCCACATCTGTTGACCCATTTTGATGCTGAGCCTCTGGCTTCCTGGTGACATCTGTACTCCATGTCCACCGATTAGGATACAAAGACACCGACCCACACCATCACAGTACTAGCTCATCTGTCTTCCTATGGGTGGTGGGCCTACAGGAGGGCAACCCTACATGGTCAGGCCTTTTCAAATGGGCCTGACTGGCAAGAGCCTCAGCCGGCAGACCCGCCAGACCCGCCAGACCCGCCAGACCCCACCACATTTTACCAGTTCTACTTTATGTGCAAATGTTTTGATTGATTTCTGTTTTTTGTGGTTAAAATAATATCAATCAAAACAAAACCAGCAGAATATAACACACAGGTAGGGATTAGAGTACATTCTAAAATGGCCTGAACAAGAAGAGGAGCTAAAACCATACATTTGTTTTTAGGGAAACAGTCTCTCAGAAATGTGTTTTGTTGCAATGTTTTCAGGATTCTGGTGGATTCTTGTGTGTGATTGATGACTCCAATGAGCACATGCTGTCAGTATGGGACTGTGCCAAGGAGACCAAGCTGGCAGAAATTAAGGTAAAAAGCAAATCATCTCAACTAAAAATCTTATTGATCCAAATTCTACAAATATCCTGCTGTGGCTCATGCGTTTGGGATTCTTGTGGTACATTCTGCAGTTGTGTTGAAATTTGGAAACAGTTAGTGTTGGACAGCAAAAGACATTCACTTTCTTACTGACCGAAGAAAATAAAACCATCTTAAGGAGGAAATGACCAAAGAAAGTTTCTTCATGGACAGTTTTACCTGTTAGAAGATGTAAGGATAAAGTGAGCACTATTTCCATCCTGAGTGAAGAGGTGGGCGTGACGGAGCGGTTCTCTGGATGTTCAGGAGGACCACAGAATCAACCGGTTTCACGGTTCTGACATGTTTTAAAGAAGTGACTAATCGATCACAGATCTGATGCTGATAGCAGCATCAGATCTGTGATCGATCATCTATGATCCGGCGGGATCAGTGACTGAAGCCGAACAAACTGAAAGCAGCATCTCTGTGCACCAGATGACTTCAGTATGTTGGAATGTGTTTTGAAAAGAAGAAAACAATACACAATGCGACACGTTGAGGTTGCAACTACATTCTGCCCTCTGCAAAAACCTCAACTATGGGTCTTAATAACTGAACTCAGTAACTTGTCGTGGGGACAACTTAGACTGATCTGACTGTGTAAAGTAAAGACCATCATAGGCAAGAAGTAAGATGAAAGAGACTGAAGTGTCATCAGGTTGTTGGCAGGTCTCTGCTGGCATACCAGACTAATTCACTGTACTGTCTACACTAGCATGTTTTCGCTGTGTTGTTGCCTTTGCAGAGCACCAACGAGGCTGTGTTCGCCGTCGATTTCAACCCCGGTGACAGCAACAACATCATCACCTGTGGTAAATCACATGTTTATTTCTGGACACTCAGCGGGGGACAATTCACCAAGAAACAAGGCATCTTTGGAGTAAGACGAACTTTAGTTTGCTCACACGTGATCAGAACACTTTTCCTTCTTTGAAACAGTTCTAATTTCACTGTTGCTGGTTTTTTTACATTTTGCATGAATGATTTTTTTGTTTATGCAAAGAACTGAAATAGTTCTGCTTTGAGAGAAGCGAAGTAATAACCTTTAAGAAAAGTTTTTCTAAAAGTGGAATGGGTCATAAACAGCTAGCATGAGACACTCAAACATGGCGAGGCTGGAACACACTCCCTAACTCGCAGAAAGGTTGACTGCTGTCTCCATGATCATTTATATGCGGATTAACCAAGTGCTTTTGGGAAGTATAAAAGGACATTTTTTTAAGTTTGCCTTACTAGTATTTGTGCTAAAGTAACATTTAGGCAGAAGTTGAAATTTAAAAAAATATATTGTACTTTTAGGAAGTCTTTGAATTTGAGTAGTTTAAATCTAGAATTAAACTAAAATCACCAAATGTACCTTGTAGTTTAAAATCACACTCATGCGCTACACAAAATGTACTATGAATATTTAGGCCTCTTTAATTGGTGTGGTGTCTTAACTTGAGTGAGATTGAGGCTGCAGACCGTTGGGTCAAAGTTTCATATTTGATCTAGACGTTGTGTGATCTTGTTGCTGCTCCAGTACCAACTGCTTCGTCTCCTTACAGTCAGTTGTGCTGCTCAGGGTTTTCTTCTGCCTTCCAACTCCTGTTGTACCTGCAGACAGGTACAACAATGTTCTTTCCTTGTCACAGCTCCTACAGTACAGATTTATTTCTCTTAAAAAACAATGTGTGGGTTCTGTAACTTATGATACGGAGTTTCTAAAAATGTGTTCTCTGGTCTCAAATGATTAGAAAAGAAAAACACTGCAACTGTTAAAAGAAGGTCATAATTTTTACTTTGAGCTGCGGGGAAAGCTCTGTGGGATTTAGTTTTCTGGAAAATCCCTCTTAGCTTAGATTGCTAATAAATCCTTCACACAATCAGTCAACTTTTACCTGGGTTGACTGAACACGTAATTAGCTGAGCCCATCCATTCTCACATACTGTTATCAGTTTATTACTGGTGATAAAGTGTCCAAAGCTTTCTCACCATCTTTGCTGTTGTTTTAGTTGTTTTTGTTTGTGTTTTTAGAAATACAAGAAGCCGAAGTTCATCCAGTGCTTTACCTTTGGCCTCACCGGCGATGTTTTGACTGGAGACTCTGAAGGGAACATCCTCACATGGGGAAAGTCAGCGGCTGATGTAAAAACTCTGGGTAAAGGGGCTAAAGGTCAGTGAATCCGTCCAGTACCACGGAGCGCGCTCTGCAGTCAGGACTGCAGCATCACAGGAAGAAACTGCATTTTCAATTGGAAGTCATTTGAAACTCCTGAAACCAAAGAGCTTAAAGACAATCCCCCTGAACTCACCAGGCTGTTTCCCAATTATAATGACTGTAGTTTCATTCCAAATTTAACATGAAAGTTTAAAAAAGGATTTTAGCTTTGAAATTGTTGGTTTAAAACAAACAAACTACTGGAGTTACGTCACATACATGTGAAAGCCCTTGGAATAAATTCTTGGAATATTTTATGCAGTTTAGTGGAGCCGGGTCTTATTTATAGACATTTTTCACATTCTTTCAACTTTGTCTTTGTCTTTCTTTGGATTTATACTTTTTTCTTTTATCCAGACATTTTAGATCTTTGTTATAATCATCTATGTTATAATTTAGTCTCACTTTCACTCAGTTTTTGTACAGTTTCAGGTTCATTGTGGAATTATTGTGTTATTTGTGAAAAACTATGTATAAGAAATCTGGTGTTGTGTGAAACAGATGAGTCTCCACTGTTGCTACAAAAAGTGTTTTAAAGGTAAAGTACTATAGCAAATTGCAAAGCAGTAAAAAAAAACCTTCAAAAAGACCCAGAACTACTAAAGCTTAACATGAATGCTAAACGTTGTAGGTAGATTTTCTAGTTTTTTCCTACAGCTGTAAATTTAAACTTGTCCTGTCTTTTTAACAGAGACCTTCCAGATAATGCGTCAGACCAGAGCACATGAAGGGAGTGTGTTCACCCTCTGCAGCCTGCAGGATGGTGCCTTGCTCAGTGGAGGGGGAAAGGACCGGAAGATCATCCGCTGGAGCGCCGATCTGGCCCCAGAGAGAGAGTGTGAGGTGAATCACAATGCTTTGCCTGTTCTGTCCGTTCGTCTCTGTGTTTGCCTGTGCAGAGAGCTCTGCCATACAATGTTCACACAGAAAGAACATTTCTTGGTTTATTGGGTTACTCAGATTCCAGAGAAGTTTGGGACGGTCCGCACCATTGCTGCCATGGACGACGAGGAGCTGTTGGTTGGTACAACGCGAAATGCCATCCTGAGAGGAACCATCTCTGATGGGTTTTTGGCTATTGTGGAGGTAAAACGATGCACTCAGTATTCTCAAACCGCCTTTACGAGTGTGGTTGTAGGTGACCTTAAAACGGTTTGTTGAGTGATCATGTCAGCCATTGCTCTTTATCACCTGCTGCCATCCGTCCAACATTCTGAGCAAAAACAACAATAAGTCAAGAGTGCTCACATTTTACATTTTAGTTTGATGTAAAAAAATCCACTGAAAGATTCATAAAAAGATCTTGAGATTGGAATTGCAATGATGATCCATATTTGTCCATTGTAGGTCGTATGTAGTGTCTGATTTAATAAAACAAGTTAACGGTTTCCATTAAAGGCATCATCTAAAATATGTTGTGTTAAACATCCTAAGTGGAGAGCACAGAATATAGTTTCCCCAGATTTAAAATGCTTCATTCCAGTCCTGGAGCCACCTGGTGGCTGAATCACAGAATCTCTTGCTCTTTGTGGAAAGCAGTTCATGATCACATGGTAATGTTTTCACACATATCCAAAACACATGTGCAAGAACAAAATGTAAAAGAAAAAGACACAAGTCATTTATCCATCACGTTCTTCCACCCTGTGGGTGGTAGTAGGAAGCTAACTGTCATTGGTCCGTCATGGGGCAACAGTGTAGTGGACAGTATATGTCATGTTATATATGCTCAGAGTAAAACCCCGTTCAGCTTTAATATACCTGAAAGTGTACTTTTTTATCAAGTAAAATCCCATTTTTTCCTTCTCTAAAGTAAAGCATGTGCAGAATACAAATGTACTCATTGTTGCATTAAAGAAACGTCATGATTATCTGGGCGTTTCTGGAGATTTTCCTTTTTGTTGGTAGACTTCTTCACATCATATTTGGTAGAAAAGTCCGATTTTTGGCAAAATGTTACAGAAATGATTAAAATAGAAGTTCTAAACGGACATTAGTAGTTCTGGTGGCTCAGTGTGATGCAGACATGTATAAAGTAATGCATTGTGTATGTGTGTGTGTTCATTGTTGTGCATTTGTGTTAATGCCTGTGTGTGTGTGTCAGGGTCACGTGGATGAGATGTGGGGTTTGGCTGCTCACCCGTCTCAGAGCTTCTTCCTCACCTGCGGTCATGACAAGCAGGTTTGTTTGTGGAACGCAGAGGAGCACAAACTGAGCTGGAGTGTCTCTCTGGAGGTAAGGTTCACCAACCGTCACTCTACCCTCTAGTTCCACGAAAACCTGCCGACTCTTTGAAGAGTTGGAAGCTGTTTTTTCATTCACGAGTCACCCTTCGGAAAGAAGCAAAGAGAAAAAGCGACTACCGTATTTTCCGGACAATAAGGCGAATCGGATTATCAATAAATGGCCTATTTTCAAACTGTTTTCATATGTTTGGGCGCACCGCATTATAAGGCACATAGAATAGAAGCAAATTGTAAAAAATGCAATGGAATGACTCTTCTAACCGTTCATGCCTCTAACATGCAATTTTTCTCTCACACCCCCCCTTTAACGAACGGATCCTTTCACACCCCCCCCTACAACTTTCTGCTGCAACTATCATTAGTCAAGTTGCTCAAATTAAAACCATATCTGCAAAACATTGTATCCTTAGTATACAAAAAGGAAAAAGATTGATCAACTTATAAATAATCAGTAACTTTATTAACATTGTATTTTTTTCTTTTTAGAATATATTAGAAAAAATAAGTAAACTTGCCTGTATTTTCCCAAAATAAATTGTAATATCTATATAAACTCAGAGCCTTTTTGGCTGACAAGTTCAATTATTTGATACTAACATGAAAAATGAATGTAAATACATAAGGCACATCAGATTCTAAGACGCACTGTCAGCTGTTGAGAAAAGGCCTTTAGGTGCACCTTATAGTGTGGAAAGTACGGTACTCTAAGAGCCGTTATTTAATCACTAGGCATTCATAATGTGTTCTGTTGACAGGATTTTCAGATGTAAATTGTGACAGAATGCTGTCATTCATTCAGATGAGCAGATAGGTGGTTACTGCAGAAGAGAGCAAGTCTTGTGTTTGAGGACAAAAACTTAAAATTAGGCACAGACTTCTGAGCGGGGTAAAGTCTGTTACCATGGCATCACAGACCTCTCCAAATGTTTGCCTGCTTTTTCTTAAGTTGAATCTTATTTGGGCCGAGCACATTTACAGTTATTGGTGAATCTGAAGGTTGATCAAACATTTTGTCTCCTTGCTGTATTCATGTTTACATTTCCTGCAGGAGTATGGGTTATGCGCTGATTTCTGCCCCAACGGATCGATTGTTTCCATCGGCCTCAACACAGGAAGGTAACGGGAAATCACAGCTAATAACCCTAAACGGAACTAGACGGAAATGCTTGGACCGTTTGCTATGAAAAAGCCATCCCTGTTTTGACGAACGGCTACGACTGCAGAATTTTCAGTCTGTAGGGAGTTTACTGAAACGTAAAAACATCTGAAGAAAATCTTTTTAGGGTCTCTAAGTGAGAGATCTCAATATTCACTTACATAGTACCGCTGGTCAATGTGCTTTCTCTGTTAGTCAGTGTTTCTCTTTTAAAAAGAACTTTGCATTTATTTTTTTCTAAAATCATTTTTTGTGGTGTCTTAAATTATTTTATGAGGATTACTATAGTTTTACTGTTTACCAGGAACACTGGGCAGACTGTATTTCGTGTGGCATTTGCATAAACCACCTCTCTCTTTGCAGGATCTCTTCTTTGAATCACTGTTGGATTGAAAGGGCTGCTTTTTTTGTTGCTCTTCTTGGACAGGTGGGTGGTCCTGGACCTGTTGACTCAGGAGGTGATTTCCGAATCTGTCGATGGCAACGAACAGCTGTCAGTCATGAGATATTCCCCCGGTCAGACATCTGCATTTTTTATGATTGTAGAAATACCATTAGTGACAATAACTATCACATTTTTATTGTAATGTTTTTCTAAGCTGCAGCTGATGGACAGTATTAACCAGGAATGACCTCCTCTTTTTCAGATGGAAACTTTTTAGCTGTTGGATCCCACGACAATTTTATCTACATTTATAATGTGACAGAGAAAGGCCGTCGTTACACTCGCTTTGGGAAGTGTAATGTGAGTCATCCTTTCATTCTTGATCCATTTTGTCATGATATTTGACCTTTTTCATGATCAAAGTTGTCAACACATTTCAAATGTGAGTTTAGTCCGAATCGTCTCTCTGTGAACAGTCCCAGAAATGCTGGTTCAGAACAGCCTTCAGTGTTGAAGAACAGCAGTGTGAGACATTAGAAACGCTGGTACAGCAGCATTTCCGTGAGTGTTTTAGCTGGGCTGTGGAGCACACCTTAAATCAATGCGGAGTGCACAGACAATGGGGTCCTGCTAAAAACAAATAATCTTTGACTAGAGTGCAACGATAACACTCAGACAATAGTAACAGCTGGTTGGCTTGTATCTGCCTCTAACTATTTTGGCTGAAAACAGATGTAATGGGGTTAGAAAATCAAGTGAAACTGCTTTTTGCTGTGAAGTTTACAGATGTTAAGCGATGAGATGAGGCTCCAGGACTTTGACCAACCTCTGGGTAAAAAGAAAAGAGGACACATGACAAACTTATGACGGACTTAACACTTTTATTTGTTCTTAATTCAAATTAATTTATCCTCTGGAATCTATGAAGTGGATTTTAATAGGAGATGTTTGGCTTAAACTCAGAGGTGTTCTGGTGAAGTTTGGCTTTTTTTGAAACAAAAACAAGTTAAGAAAGCGGCTTTGATCTGTCTTTAACGAAAGATGACTTATTTCCATATCCATGCTCCAATTAAATTAAAATCATCTAAAATGATAGATTTCTGGAAAATGTCAGGATGTTTTGGTCTTAATTATTCAAATATCCTTTAGAGTGAAGGAATGAAAGGGCTCCACCAATGGAAAGATTCAACTAGTCCTTGATGGAGTAAGACTGCAACAAAAAGTAACTTTCTTTCCCGTAGGTTTTAAGAATCAATCATATTCTGTGTACACATGTACCTGTGAAGGAGAAAGTGAAACGAGACTTCAACAAAGACTTGAGTTTCTTTTCTTGTTAGATGTAGTGAAGGAGGGAAGATAGAGTGTGGGCTTTACAGTGATGTAGTGGTTAGCATTTCCGCCTCACAGCAAGAAAGTTCTGGTTCAAATATCAAAGCCTTTCTGTGTGGAGTTTGCATGTTCTTCTTGTGTATGTGTGGGTTTTACCGGCTTCCTCCCACAGTCCAAACATATACTTCAGTTAGTTGGTGTCCCTAAATTGCCCCTACTGTGTATGTGACTGGTGACCTGTTCAGAGTATCCAGGAGTCCTGTGATCCCAATGGGAATGATGCTGGATCTGAGGATGGATCTGGATCAGATCTGGATCTGCAAAAGTTTTGAGTATCTTCAGTAATTCAAGGACTTGTTCTTTATTTAGAACCACAGTGATGCTTCTCAGGGACCACAGTCTTTAAAATAGACACACTGGCTGTTAAAACAAAAAAAGTTGTGAAAAAGTCAATATTGCTGCCTTCAGGAAATACTAGGGTAAAAAAAATCACTAATAATAAGAAGAAGTCCAACATGTCACAGAAATCTTATATACCATACTAAGAATTACTATGAAAAAGAACTTCATCTAAACACGGAGTGAAAAGAGAATGATGTATTATTGGATGTCAACAGTTGGTGCCCTGAAATGATAAAATTCTTCAACTACTTTTAAACCCAAAGTCCATGTGGATTCTAAACCATTGATGTCTAGTTAAAAAATGTCTAGAACTTTATAAATCATTGCTGAACGGTCACAATATTATTGGTTTCATGGGCCATGGATCACACGCTGTGTTATTATAACACATAAAAGTGTGTGTGCATATCAGTGAACTTAGAGTTCCAAAAAGGGTCAACAGACCAGTGAATTCAGCTTAAACATTAGATTTCACATCTGAAAGAAAAATCCATGATATGTCTTTGAAATAAGTAAATGTTCTTTCTTTTCATGCCTCTCCAATCAGGGACACTCCAGCTTCATAACTCACCTTGATTGGTCCAAGGATGGGAGGTACATCATGTCGAATTCTGGAGACTACGAGATCCTTTACTGTAAGTGACGATCCAGAGCAGTACAGACACTAGACTGAATGAAATCTGTTCAAATTCATAAGTGTTACACTCAACAGTTCTCATGCTCTCTTTTCACCTGTCGTGTTCTGCTGTTTCACTGGCTATGAACTTAAGTATCAATGAACTTTATTCATTATTAAATATAACAGTTTTTAGGTGTCAATGATCAAATTGTACCTAATGAGTCATAATTATGCTTGTTAAAAAACAAAAACTAGGAGAGCGACTGTCCTGGAAAAGCTTTAAGATCAAAATGTTTTATGAAGGAGCAACAGATAACTAAACCCAATCCATTGTGGTTCTGTTGACAAATGTTTCATTCATTCCAGTGTTTGCACTCTGCTTTGCACCTGTGATCTTAGCGTTCTTGGATTACTTTAGGTCAACGTTACACATGACATGAAAATCTTCACATTGGAACGGCGTGAACATTTTACGTGATCATTTCTCTCCTGAAACATAGTAGCAGTCGTAAAGTGTCATGGTCATATGTGTGATTCATCATCAACTGAATGTTTTCAACTCCAGGGGACATTACAGGAGGATGTAAACTGCAACGGAACCGCTCTGAGAGCAAAGACAGAGAATGGGCTTCTTTCACGTGTGTGCTGGGCTTCCATGTTATGGGTGAGAGGGCAGCAGAGCTATTCCCTTTAAAATGTGACTGTGTCATGTTGAACTGATGAGTTTGGCTCGTGGTGTGCTCAGGTGTATGGTTGGAGGGCTCTGATGGCACAGACATCAATGCTTTGTGCCGCTCCCATAGTGAAAGGATCGTGGCTGTTGCTGATGACTTCTGTAAGGTTCACCTTTTCCAGTTCCCCTGTCCGAAGCTTAAGGTAACAGTCAAATAAATCTAACCGTCTATGTCTAAAAGCTTTGAAATGTTAAACCAAACGTTTAAATGTATATACAGTCCATATTTAAAAGTAAAAAAAGCTCACTTCAAACAGTTTTTCCTGCCCTGGGATGCTCACCAAAGGTGCATTTCCGACATTAACAGGCACCAAGCCACAAGTATGATGGCCACGGCAGCCACGTAACCAACGTTTGCTTCACCCACAATGACTCCCACCTGCTCTCCATGGGTGGAAAGGACACTTGCATCCTTCAGTGGAAGGTGGTGGGAGGAGACGGATGGGACAGCAAAGACAAGTTGGCATCAACTTTGTCAACCTGCACCAGTTCTCTAGAACCTCCTGCAAGCTAGGTGGGCAGATGGTGTCACCAGGATGGAAGCAGAAGCCGGGAGAAACTTTTGCTGTTCGGCTGCTGTCAGTTTGATAAAGAACGGAGAAAACCCTTTAATGGAATGACTGTTCTAACCTTTTGTGCCTTTAACATGCAAACCCCTGTGAAATTGACCCTTCCTGTACAAGATGGGCTCCTTTCTGTCTTCATGTGTCAAGAACCATTAAGCGCTGTAATGTTTGCAATAGGAGATCATCACTGTCTTTGTGACTGTTTTCTATCTCTTGGTTTTTTAAGTCCTTAATTGTTGCCATATGGCAAAACCCGGTGTGCCATCAAACAGTTATTAAACATTTTTATATCCTTTACAGTATGTTTGTTTGACATTTACATTTGGACCTGTATTATTCTTTCCATTGACTGTGACAAAGTTGTTCCATAAGACAAACAGTATTTTTTAACGAAATAGCACACATGATAATGCAAACTTTGGCACCATTTCATCCATATGTTGAGTACACTTAGTGAAATGGTGACATTGTTATGGTCAAGCTCTCAATAAATAAATAAAGCCAGAAAGAGTCTGAGGGTTTTTTTCTGTGTTTGACACATTATTTTGAAGGAGTGTGTATAACAAGGTGGTTGATTAAAAGTTCTGTGAGAGACTTAAATCATGTCATACTAAATACTTCATTGTTTTATGTCCTATAACACAAGATTTTATCCCATTAATCTTTAAGTTGGTCAACATTTTTGTTTGCCCTATTATTATTATGAGACATATACTCATGTCAATAGTCAGCCCCTCTTCCTCACTGCCGGATACTGTGAAAGCTGCCTCGCATTTAACACAGAAAAAAATCAACTTTAGGGTTTCCAACTTTCCTCATGGTGTCCTCTGCTTTTTGTGGAGTTTGGAGAAAAACCGTCAGCAACACTTTTTCTGTCAGATTAGTGGTGGGAAGGTGATGCCCTGCAGTCATGTTTTTATACAAGACTAAGCTTTAGAGCTTTAGAAAATAATGTATGTGACTACACCCGAAAAACTTTGATTTGTCACTGATTCCTGAATTTAGATAATTGATCATTAATACATACATATATATATATACACATATATACATATATACACATATATACACACACACACACACACACATATATATATAATTGATTGGTTTTTAAATCGATTAATAATGCTATTTAGGTGTTTCCCTGCAGATATTTAAGATGTATAATTTGCCAAAAAAGGAAAAAAAAGAGTACAATCTGGTCTTCTTTTTCAACACTGGTTACTAAAGTTATTTTTCAAATCAGATTTTAATGTAATTAAATCTCTACATTGGTTAAAATTATATCGTCTGTTTAAACTAATGAAATAAAAATATATAAGTACGTTTTTTAGGTAGTAAAACAAAAATATAGCTTTTAAAAGTGTCGTACGTAGTTGTTTTCCTCATTTCTGCGATGGGATTTGCCCAAATGCCTTCAAGTAGTTTTCAACTCGAGGTCGGGAAAACCATCGTGAACGGACATTGCCGAAAGTTTCCGAAGGTGACGATGTGCGCACGGCCGAAGGGGACCAGAAATGAGTGTCTGTGCGCGAGTGCTAAACTGAGCGGAGGTGAAGAAGAGGAGGATGAAGCTTAGAGGGGAGGATGAGAGGAAGAGTATAGAAAGAGACGAGCTAACTAAGTGTAAATGAGTGAGTGAATGAGGAAGAAAAGATTTGGGTCATCCGAGGGGCCGATTTAAAGGACTTTGGTGTTTTTGGGACGACCTCCTCTGCTTTAATAACGGAAACTTTCAACTTTTACCCGCGACAGCTTCGTCTGTTGTGCCTGGAACCGGCTTTGTTTCACAACGGGGGTGTCTACGATAAATGAAGGAATAAAATAACCCCCGGTGATATTTCAACCCAAGAGGGAAATACCCTGGGAGTGATTTTGATAAAAGTTAGAAGAGGATGGCGGCCAACATGTACCGAGTGGGAGGTAAGGAATGGATTATATTATCCAGACTCCCCCCACACAACGTGATTGTTCGTTTTCTACAACGAGGTAGCTAACTAGCAGCTAGCTAGCTAGCTAGCTAGCCGTGCACTCGGTTAGCGGCTAACAAAGCTAGCTCTCAGTTAGCTTCGATGTGTGTATCACAAAAATAACACTTTAAAGAACACGAGGGTCTGTTTAAGCTAGCTCAAGTGTTCTTTAAAGGGCTGTAAATGCATTTAGACGTAGTCTGTTTAAAACGACTGATAATAAATAGATTGTGTTTGATGTGAATTGTACATGCATCGCACCAAAACAGACATTTCTGTTTGCTTAAATTGGAATAAGTCGGAAAGAAATTAATCTAAACTCTGTTTTCTTATTTTTATCTTTTATAAAAACCATAATGCACTGTCGACGAGTTTCTAGCGTAGCGTTGATGTCATTGTAAAGTTTAAATTCTGTGCTTAAAATCGTTAAAATCTAGATGTACTGAGACGCGTGCAGGTAAAGGACTTAATTTTAAAGTGTAGTATGCATTAGTGTGTGTGTGTGAAATCTCGTCGTCTCAAAGGAAAGTCGGTGCTGTTAGTATTAGCCTGCTACCCATGGAAATGTTATCCTAACAGGAACCGTATCAGCCGCGGTTAGCCTTGTCTGAGTGGGGCTTTAATTGGCTCTCACCTCCGCCATATCAGGCTGGCTGGGAGCGGATAGCATGCGCCGTGCTAACTTGGACTGCTAAGTTTGCCCGTCTTCCATTGGTGTTAGCAGCCGTCCGTTCTCACGAGACTTCTCCAGTCCGGAAATTTATGAAAGGCATCAATTTTTCAATCGTCTTGTCATTGCATGCTTTGAAAATTAGACTGAGTGTTTTAGTATTATGTGATTTTAGTAAAAAGTAGAAGCTACATAAGTTAACTGTTCCATTGCAGTTGTAGAGCTGGGCAAATTTTTTAGTTTTTTTAGTATAAAATTCCAGCGTTTACTTGTTTTTATGTATTTTAGACAGAAACACTGGTTGATCCTCTAAATGCATGTATAGTTGTGTGCTCTACGTGTGTCATGGTTCTGTTGGGAAGAACATTTACAGTCTGCTGCTTTGTTAACCGGTGCTGGAGCATCCATGCTGGCAGATGGTCTGGTTTGTTGAAGTGCTTCTGCAGAAACAGGAGTGGGCAGACGTTTCAGCTTCTTAGTAAGCTCTCACAGGGGTCTGCACGCTATTTAGGTCAGCTGATTTAGGAGTGGAAACCACTGGTTAAGATGACATTTTTGTTCATTTGATGTTAAAATATTTGAGTGTTTTTTTTTTAATGTAACTCAAATTGTTTTCTGTTCTTATCTGTGACATAACATTTGAATTCTTGAGGCATCACAGCAAATATGTTAGTGTGGCTTTTACATCAAAACTGCTTCTGCATGATTTTAATAAAGTATCGGGTGATTTTTCTTTCTTTTAGTTTTTATTTTTTGCAGTAACACTATGTGATGCACTAACGGATCAAATTGACTTTGTAATATAGGATTTTGTTTTGTTTTGGTTGCCGTAGACATAGACCAGTGCTCCCTAACCTTTTTTAGGCCAGGTTTAATGATAGACTATGTTTTTACTGACTGGTCCAAATGAGGCTGAAATTAAAGTTCTATCTATTTATCTTATCTTATCTATCTTTCCAATTTCCCTTAACTTTTGAGGGTAAAGTATATTTTTATCCTCTGTAAAATGTCTGCAGCTGCTTTAAACATTATTTGTTCCCTAGATTTCATGTAGGATCCATTAAAATGTGATTTTTGATTTTCCCATAACCCATAACTGTCAAAGTGGGAGCTACAAAATCAGACACCTACTTCAGCCTGGTCCGACTTTAAAGGTGTAGCCAAAACAAAAAAAAGGTCAATAAAGCTGGTATTTTATAAATATAATAACAAACTGAAATCTTCCATTTGGGAATTTTTATGAGCATTATCCTTATTCCAATAGACAGCCACTTGCTGAATGCTATGCTTTATTACTGTGGTGTGTGGGAACAACTGTCACAATAAATCCATATTGGGAGGAAAGACTCCTTGTTTTTGTCTGTCAAAGGGCCCATATCATGCAAAATCAACTTTTTTGAGCTTTAAGTGTATTATAATGTTAATTCCTCATGAAAAACAACCCAAAGCAGATTGCTGAATATTCCTCTGAAACCCTGCTCTCTGAGCACCAGCCGCTCCCAATTTACAAAAATGGCTGGGTCCTCACATTCATACGCATGAACGCCCCAGGCTAACACCAACACGCCCCCGTTCTCCGTGGAGCTAGAGCAGTGATTTGCAAAGCGTTTTCATTTTAGCATTGACTTTGAGAAGAAGTGGTTCCTCTTGCACCTAATCTGCAGAGACAACAACGGCTCGCTCTTGAGGCCGGCCCTATGATGACATCATGAAATGGGCGACATTCACATGGAGCAGAAGGTGGTGCCTCAGTGATTGAGTCATCTTACTTCTGGGTAGGAAAAGGAGTTCGCAAAAATAACTTATTTAATAATAATTTGTTGTATATATATAAACAGAGTAACTTGCCTCCCAATTTCTCAAAAATAACTACACTGAACAGTTCCAGTCTGGGTTTTGTTTCCTAACATGCAAATCACAGGGACTGCACTGGTAAAAATCAAGTAACCTTCTCATGGCAGCTGATTTTGAACTACTCACCATTCTCATACTTCTTGATCCGAGTTCAACCTTTGACACAGTTTGTCACAACATTCCCAGAACACTCAAACTGTGCTTTGAGTTGAGGCCATCTCTGACAAGCTTTGTCCTGGTCCTGTAAGAAGGCTACAACAGAGAGAACTCTATTTAAGCCTGAATTGAGTTTGAGAGACAAAATAATTTGGATTTTGTTGTTTTTAGGCAAAATACATTAAAAAAGTTTTGCTTTCTAGGACATAGTTTCTGCAGAGTGGCAGGAGTTCATCAAAAATTCACCCTGAGCTTTGTGCGGGATTGCTGAGACGGAGTGAGCAGTCCAGACTTCCAGTCATCTCTTTGTTTACATTCTCTCCTTTTAGCTTACAGCTGCTCAAAACCCCAAGATAACATTACCGGTGCAACAACCAATATGGGAGCTATCCAGCCATACAGCTTTGAGCCAAATTCCATCTTAGATGAAGAAAACAAAGACGGACATGGATCTATTTGTCTGTAAGTAGGTGCATCAGAATGGAGCAGAGCAGGGAGCCTGTGGCCCACTCATTGTAACACCTACCTCACTGCTGTGAAACAAGTGTTTCAGACAGCGTTTTTTTTCATTTGCTTCTGATGCACAATGATCTGTTTAAAAATGCTTAAACACAATTTTGATATTATTTTTTTTTTAAAATGTCCTCCATCATCAGAAAAATGCCACAAGAACATGTTAGGGTCAGTGTAAGGCTGATTCCACCCGCAGCCCATATTTGAAAAATGCAGAAAAAAAGGGCGGGACTAAGAAAGGTGGGCCGAGTGGGGTGGGTGTGGTCTTGATCTATGATTGACAGTGACAGTGAGGTTAGCTTGAGGTAATGTCCGCTGGGTCTTCAATAAAGGAGAGGGATACAGAGCCAAGTGATGCTAGTTTCACCACAGAACTTCCTGTGGAGGTTGAGGATTTTTCTCCTCCAGCTTCTCCCGATGCAGGCGATCATTGTTCAGAAACGTATTGTTTCAAGCCACTGGCTCAAGACACTGCGGGACAGCGGGGCTACAATACGAGTGTCACGAAACAAATAACTGATGCCAGCGACAGGGCATACAAATTCTGGCAGGGGATGCGTATCTAGAGCGCTAACCACTGCTCCACGTGAAGGATAATTTGAGCCAGAATTAGTTTTCTGTGTTGTAGCCTTTACAGGATCTGGACTAGTTTGAAAACCCTTAAAAATATATTTTGATTGTCTTTATCTACTTTGTAAATTAAACATCTAATATATGATTAAATTGGTTTACTCCCTGTGTTTAAAGAAGTGGATTATTGGGTTACTTTTTGAAGACACAAGGTAAGGCATTACCTTGTGTCTTGATTACTTACATCACCTTAAGACACAAAGAATCCAGACAGGGAAAAAAAAAAGATCTTAAGATATAAAAGAAAACTTGTAAAATTTGTCTTTAATGGTTTTTCACAGATCAACAATTTTGTTTTATTAAATCTTTACTTCCAATAAAATATCTATTGACAGTTTCAAACCTTTTTCAAATAGATTTCAAGTAAGACCTTTGCCTTATCTTTTCCCTCAAACGTTAAGGGAAACAGGAAGCAAAAAAAAAAATCAGACACTGACTTCACCCTTACTAAGGTCACCACTTATTCTTCCCTCTTTCCCTCAAAACTTGTTTTTTAAATTGTCTATACAATGCTATTCTAAATTCTTTTAGAGTAAAGTATATCTGTAAATGACAATATATACTTATATATTATTACGCTATGAAATTTTGTAAAATGAAAAACAAGTTATTTTCCTGACCGCTTTCCCTACCTGGAAGTAAGACGACTCGATCTCTGAGGCTCCGCTTTTTACCCCTTGTTGGTGCCGCCCATTTCATGATGTCACCATAGAGCCGACCTCAGCAGCATGACTGGGTTTTGTTGAAAAAAAAATCTAGCTCCGCAGAGAAAGTTGGTGTTTGTGTTAGCCTGCGGGTGGAGCTGGCAGTGCAGACTCTTTCTGGAAGAGGCCGGTCCCTCTTGTTCATGGTGATAAACGTGAAAACTTAACACCTGTGTGTAATTTTAACCTTTCTTTTATATATCTGTACTTTCCTGGTTTTTGTGTTTTATTGTTTTGTGTGTTGTAATGCTCTGTTGCATGATTTTGGAGTATTCTTGAGTGCCAGAAAAGATTCATTTGAAAAATACAATTATTATTAATAAATTACATTTAGAAGACAATATTAGCCCAAAGAAATCAAATAGCCTTTTTTTTAAAATAAACTTTAGAACAATTGGTTATATTTTGAATACAAAATACATTTTAGTGAAGCCAACAAAACACATGTTAATGCTGCTAAAAATTTCTTAATGCAACCTGAATTCCTTAATTACAACAACGTAATAAGAAAGCATCTGGATGCTTCTTATAAGAACTATGAGGATTCTGTAGATACCAGCAGTGAAGTCTATATTATTGTGTGTATTTATACAGAAATTATTATTAGTAGCAAAATATGCACATACAATTGTGTCTCTGTGTGAGACAGTGTAACAGCTAAGTCAACCAATAAAACACAAAAAAGTAAGTGTGTTTTTGTTTGATGTGAAACTATAACTGTTGTCTGGACTGGAGAAACTGACCTTGTTTTGCACATATCTTAGTCTCACCCACTGTCGCTAATCTGAATTGGTAATGTCTAACCAATCAGGAGCTACGAGTGGTAGTCATGAAAAAAAGCAAAACATTGATCTTCAAGGACTGGATTGGTCCATTCTAGAATTACTAGCTGATATTTTAGTTAACGTCTAAAGAACTGAGAGAAATGGAACTCATTTGAGTCTTGAATAATTGACTGTTTATTTTCCAAATTTAACTCAAACTAGGAACCAAGTCTTGCAGTTCCTCAAAAAGCTACTGGAGTCAAAAGTAAGCAGATTCTCATTGGTTCCCACCTTAAAAAGTCAAATCTTACACAAAATTACATGTATTTAAGGCCTGCATAAGATTAAAAGACAATATCTTTGTGTACGGAAACCTCTTCTCGTCACCTTACATCCAGCTCATTCATCGTGTATGCCAGGCAGTTACAACACACCCCAACTAGAATAGACCTGGTCTCTGATCAGACCCAGATGCAACAAAAACCCGTCATCTTTGGATAACCACACTCAGGGGCTTTAGAAACTCATTCTTTCTCTTCCTTTTTTCTGTACTCTTTTTGATTTTTGCAGACTGAGTTGGATCAAAGTAAACTTTGAAGGGTAAACAGAGGGTAGCAGCTTCTTCAGAGTTCTTAGGTTTGGGAATTCTTGTTGTGCTTCATCAGATTGTGAACGTGGGTGCAGTGTTGGAAGAACTACACTGAGCACAGCTGAACTTCATGTTTAAAATATTGCTGTTGTAGAAACTCATGTTGTTTTTATTCAAAATTGTAAAATTTGCCAATATATAGATAATTGTCAAATCCTTATGTGTATCTATTGTTTTGATCAGTAACTCTCACATAAAGATGCATTTTATAGGATTTTTCACATACAAAACAAAACTTCATATTCCTTTCATCTAATGTTTGTCTTTTAATGTTGTTGATTTTATTGCTTTTATGTTTTTATATATCTTTTATGTCAAGCGCTTTGGGTTCCACACTAAAGAATCAAGTTTATAGACACCAGTTGAGGGCAGCAGTGGTCCAGCGCTAGGACGGTCGACCTCTGATCAGAATATTCCAGGTCCAATACCTGTCTTGCCCATCCTTGTGTCGAAGTGTCCTTGGGCAAGACACTAAACCCCAAATGTCCTCTGGTGGTTATAGGTTGGTGCCAGTGTTTGGCAGCGAAGCGGCCGTCAGTGTGTGAATGTGTGTGTGAATGTGTGTGTGAATGGGACTGTAAAGCACTTTGGACTTTCAGTGAAGGTAGAAAAGCTCTGTACAAGTATACGACATTTACCAATTGGTCAAAAAAACACATTTTCTGTCTATCTTAATCTACTCTAGATGGTAAAACTATGCACTCCTTTGTTTAGTTTCTGGCAAAGTAGACATGTAGTTGTTTTAGGGTAAAAAAAATATGTTTTGAAGTAGATAGTAGAATTCATTAGCAATCCATTGCTCCTGCAACATTTTTGATCTCAAACTTTAAAGTATCATCAGTGTAAATAATTTCAGTTAATTAATTGTAAATAGCAGGAACTTTGTTTTACTCATTTGATGTTGTTGACTGTTTACTCTCATTCCTGTTTCAACATGTTTTCTTTTCTGAATAATTACAATGTAAACTTGTTTTTAGTATCAAAATGTTTATTTTCATTTAGTGTTAAAATCCTTGTGTATATATTGTGATAGTCACTGGACTGTTCTAAACTTTGGTCCCTGGTTTCTTACATGCTTTTTTAAATTTATTTCAGACTATGTGTACTTTGAGAATTCCTCCAGTAACCCTTATCTGATACGGAGAATAGAAGAACTCAATAAGGTTAGTATGCTTCTCAAACTGGATTCTAAATTTGAGTCTCTGTTCTTTCTGACATTGTTGTGTTTGGATGCTGCATCATGATACTGCCAACATAATCAGGTATAAAAGTATCTGTGTATAATGCAAATAACAGCTTGCTACTTTTACTCTGTCTCTATTTTACGTTTGGAGACCTTGGGTTGTAAGAAAGGCACCAAAAAAGAAGTGATTCTCATAAATGATTCTCTTGAGATCAGGTCATGTTTCTAGTCATTGAGCTTTGCTAAGGAGGTGTGATATGAGGTGACCGCCATCTTTTTTTGTTTGTTGTGTGACGTGAATGTTTTCTTTTTCTTGTTTATCAAGAAAAAAACAGCTTTTCCAAACAATCCGTCATTCTGTTAGTCTGGAGGGTTTTTGTTTTTGCTCTCTGCTTTGCTAATCCTGCAGATTTGGACTGAAACCACAGGAGTTGAGGGGTGTAATGGAAATGCATTGCAAAAAGACCATTATTTTGCAGCAGTGCATGTGTGCATTATATGTATGATGAGATGGTGAAACGTCAGATCACAACTCATGTGTTTAATCAGTAAGCAGAGAGAATGCTCCCATAAGGTTTAAAGTGAGCTTTTTTTTTATAATTCTTTGAACTTGTGTGAACTGTATCCAACACAAAGAAATGTCAACATGTCTATTCTTTGGTGCCAGATCACATTCAAATTGTAGAAGTTCCTATGTTTTTTTTTGTTTGTTTTTTGCTTAAAGGATGTGGTACTTTATAAATGGTCAGGCCTGAATGTTTGTATTCCTTGCATACAGACAGCTAATGGGAACGTGGAAGCAAAAGTGGTGTGTCTGTTCAGAAGGCGAGACATCTCAGGCAACCTCAACACTCTGGCTGACAGTAATGCAAGTGAGTACCAATAGCTCTAGCAAAACAAGCTGCATGTCCTTTTAAAATCAGATTTTTATGTTTCAGGTTTAAAACTGTGTCGGCCAATTTGCTCTGAATGTTGGTGAAAGTCCCACTAATATCGGACTCACTCTTTAAACTTGTTCTGGGCCACTTCACACGTGTTCCTGAATCAGTTGTGGATCAAAATGTTTGTCGTTTGATATTTAAATTATTTGTAAGGACTTAACAGCTTTACCTTTGGCTACGCTGAGGCAGGTCCATTGTTTGTAACTAACTTATTTTGTAACTACTAAATTACTTACTAATGACTTGTTAAGAATCAATTAATATTTAAACGTGTTACTGGGACGATTTCTTTAAGTTGTAGCTATTCCTTATTAAATTAACTGTTAGTAAATGCGGAACATTTCCAACTGACCCCAATCCTGATCCTAACCCTACATTTAAAAATCCATAAAAAAGTGTTACCCTATGTGTAGAAAAATAAATATTCCTTGGCCAACAATCCATTTTCAAAAAATAAAAATAAATCGGTAAAAACAAAAACTGATATCTTCCAAATTCATTTCAGATCAAATGGTCAGCAAAAATACCAGGACCTGTCTACCCTCTCCATACACAAACCATTACAAAAAACCCTGACGTGGACTTTGGCATATTTGATTTCTGTTCTTCAGACTTTAGCTGCTAAATGTTTGACTGATAATCTGCACTCAACCCTTTAACACCGGAGATGTTACTGGCGTCCTTGACCGTTTATGTGATCAACATGAAGCAGTTGATTATAATGCATCTTTACAAACCTGCTTTGCATCAATATGCAGCACATTACTGATATAAAGTGTTGCATACCGGCACAAAACTGCCTTTCTCTGATTTACAATCCACTAGAATTGCGTTCATTGTGTAAACGGTTGAGGAGCTATAGTAGTCGAAAGAATGTCAACCCTGGAGATAAAGCTCTGTTGTTAAAGGGTTAAGCACCTTGATACGGTGTTCATCTAATGTTTTGGAAGGTGTGTGGGAGTGTTATTTATTATTTTTTCGCTGAATATTGGATTTGTCTCTCCTTCCATCGTACCTTTTAAGATGTTAAGCATTTAGTTTTCCCCAACAGTGATCACATAACAATATAGACTCATTTCAGGCTCTAACAAATGTGTCAGACAATAGTATTAGTTTTGGCTAATACAGATTCACTGATACAGATATAGATTGGTGAGAAATTATATTTCAATAATGACTGGGATTGTTTTTCTTCCTATTTTAGAGGCAAATAAAATAATAAGAACAATAAAATAACCTTTTTCTAACCAAACTTTTTCTTTGAAAGTTCAGTCATAAAATCAAGCTGCTGTCTTTCTCTGAATGGACCATTTCAATATTACCAAACACAGGAGATGTTTGACTTATTCACACACATGTACTGAGGCTCAATGGATGCTTTTTTCTTCTGTGGTGCATCTCTGCAGGTGATCTTACATTCACCCTGCAGTTTCTGAATCTACAGTCGTGGTCAAAAGTTTACATGCACTTGTAAAGAATAGGATGTCATGGCTGCCTTGAGTTTCCAGTTATTTTTACAACTCTGGCTTTTCTCTGATAGAGTAATTTGAACAGATTCTTTCATGTCACAAAAAATATTCGTGAAGTTTGGTTCTTTTATGACTTTATTGTATGTCAACTGAGAGTCCTATCTAAAAACACATGGAAATTTAGACTTTTGAAGCAGATGTTTCTCCACCTCCAGCACCAGTCTGATAAACCATGTATACATGTACAGAGCTGCACAGAGCTGCACAGAGCTGCTCAGAGCTGCTCAGAGCTGCACAGAGCTGCTCAGAGCTGCTCAGAGCTGCTCAGAGCTGCACAGAACTGTCTAATGCAGACCTGTTTGTACTTACAGGGGAGTTTGAAGAAGAGTCAAACCAGCCCAGTCTGACTGAACAGCAGAAGCACCAGCTCAAACACAGGGAGCTGTTCTTGTCCCGACAGTTTGAATCCCTACCTGCCACTCACATACGGTGCATGTTTGAAAACAAAACTCTTGATAAAGTGTGTTTGTGTATGTGTGTGTGCACACTTGTGTAGACTTGTGTGTGCACATAAATGACTATAAATGACATAGCTAGAAATGCATATAATGCAGTCATATCTAGTATAAAATCTCCTTATGTTCAGTTCATGCTTGTTTTTTTCCATGAGAATGCTTTACTTTGTGTTTATCTTAGTTTATAGGGTTCCAATATTGTACACAAGCTTAATATAAACATGAACAAGTTTTGTGTGAAATGTTCTTTCAAATGTTTGATGATCTATTTCTGCTGATGTTCTTGCATTTGTCAAGCGAGTAGAAATAACTGTTAACTAGAAAGAGCCAAACAATTCATTTAGTATAGTATTAACAACAGGCTGTCAGTTTATTATGTTGCAAACATGTCATTTTATTTGAGAACACAAACAGACTGATGATAATCGTATTGTCATTTGTATTTTGTTTTAATATTCAGATGACACAATGTCCATTTAATTTTAAATAAATGAAACCCTAAATGATGATTTGGCAATAAAAACTCAGACATTTAAGACATATTTTAACATTTTGTATTTTTAATAATTATCTTAGTTTTAGTGGGTTTCCTTTTTTATGCATATTCAAAGGTTGTTGTTTTATCAGTTAGTAAAATTCAGCCTTAAGGATAAATTGGAGCGTAAAAAGAAGGCTCTTGGAAAATGTTGTTCTTTGAAATGAGCTGTTTTCTTTTTTACCTCCAGTTTCTTATCAGTTCTCAATTTCTGAATATGTATATGTGTTTACTGTCTCCTTAGAGGAAAATGTAATGTGACACTTCTCAATGAAACTGATGTCCTGGCTGGTTACTTGGAGAAAGAAGTAAGAACCTGTGTGATTTTTATGTTCTCAATCATTACATGTATAGTATCAGTCTTTAATGACTATAGAACATAAACATGTTGCATGTGTGAGAGGGTTCTTAGTGGCTTTCATGTTTTTTTAAAGTGTTAAAGATGATGAACCTGAATCCTGTCAGATAAGATGCTGATGTCTTCTCTGCAGGACTGTTTCTTCTACTCATTGGTGTTCGACCCAGTACAGAAGACGCTATTGGCAGACCAGGGTGAAATACGTGTAGGCTCCAAATACCAGGCAGAGATTCCTGACATGCTAGTTGAAGGTTAGCAAACCACCAAAACCTCGTGACTGTTGACTTTAGCCAAAACATTTTCAAACAGAAAAGAAACTCCTTTAAAATGACTTTCCTGTAGTTTCAGAACTCAAGCTGAATACAGTTGTTCTTCATTTCAGATGAATCTGATAATCGAGTTCAGGAGAAGCTAGAGACTAAGGTGTGGGACCCCAACAACCAGCTTAAAGATCCACAGATTGACCAGTTCTTGGTGGTCGCCAGGTAATTTACCGTTTGCCTCAAAAGGACACCAACACTTATAAAACTCTTTTCTTCTTTTTTTTTGAGAAACTGCAACAACTGTGCCAAAAATTTAGTTTTGCTAATTAGATTCTGTGATTATTTTCCTTTTTTTTTCTTTTGTGATGGTTTGGAACTGTGATAGTGCAGAAGGGTTTGTTAATGTCATCCTTTCACACATCCCGGTCGTATATTTTTATACTGTTTCATTTATTATAACAGAGTTTGGTGGCTGACGTTCTCATTGTGAAGCAGCTGTTGTCACAGATTGATTAAAACTCACTGTAGGGGTTGTTTTAAGATGTTTTGCATGGTTTGACTTGATGCTTTTTTCTTAAATTTGAAGTTCCCTCCACATATTAATTAAACAGAAAATCTTATGTCTAAGTTTAGAAGCGAGTAGTTTTTTTTTGTTTAAACAAGAACTGATTTTATATTGAAGTTTTAAATTGAACTGGTGGCTGCTAGCAAGTCTTGTAATTTTTTTATCTCAAGGTTTTTGAACCTGACAATCACATTTTTTCCTTAAAAACCATCAGAAAAGTGAGTAGAAAAATATAATTAGTACTAAATGACTCTGTATATGTACAGCATACTTTTTTACTGTTTGTGTAGCTCAAACATAACCCTTGTAAATCTAGAATAAAATAACATTTTGGCTTTATAAACCAGTATTGGATAACAAGCTATTTATGATGCTTGAAATGTTGAAAAAATGCAAAGCATAACATCATCCACACACACAGATGTTGGGTTGAATAAAGGATTTTTAAGTTCTATTAGGTAATGGCTTTAAACCGCAGGAAGCATGAATAGGACTACAACACGTAAAGGTTTAAGCTGCCACAGTAACAAAGTACTCAGAGCTAAAGAAGTTTAACTCATGTGATTGGTTAAGGAAACGGTTGTTTTGAGACAATGAATGAAATGTGTGTCATTGGAGATGTTTCAATCATGAACTAAGGCTCTCAATCTAATCCAGAAAGACTTGGTTTTTAATTTTGGTTTTGTATCTTGTATCCCGAACTAAAATTCAAGTCTTTTTGACCTGGTCATGTCAGGGCCGTTGGTACTTTTGCCCGAGCTCTGGACTGTAGCAGTTCAATCCGTCAGCCCAGCCTCCACATGAGCGCAGCTGCAGCTTCCAGAGACATAACACTGGTGAGTGGCACAGCCAAACCTTTACATCTCACACAGCTGCTCAATACCTTTACTTTTTGTCGTAGTGGTGTTTTTTTTTATTGAGTATGTGTTTTCTGTACCACCTCAGATCATGTTCTGCCAAAATACCAACTTAGTTCCCATAAAATCTTCTAATGTAATGGGTTAGAGCACACTCACATCTGGGAAGTCTGTTCATCTGCTTCCTTCATCTGGATCAAGTGATTTCACACTGACAGCTTTAATTAGTAGTTTCATTTGAGAATGATTCAAATAGGACTATTTATTTCACACTAAACAGTTTTTAATAACAGCTGTCCAGAACTCCATATCTGATTGGTAGATTCAAATACTATGTTTTGTCTCCTTTCTTCAAATCAATATTAATTTTACAAAACCAGAAACCGGCTCAGATGAGAGAGACAGTTTTAATAGCAGACATAGTGTTTATATAGAGAAAGTGTATGACAGAGAGGAGCTGTGGTTTAGATGAGGAGATCTGGAGTGTGGAGTTGCTCAGGACATGGATGAGAGCTGGAAGACAGTGGTGAGATGTGCTCCTGCAGTGGATGGTGAAGCTCGCCGTACTGGAAGAATGTCTGAATGAGCTCATGATCCCAGACAGATGCTTTTGTAGAGCTCTTCAAATATTAATCATCTCTAAACATCAAAATGTAAAATAAAAGTTAGTTTCTTCTCCCACCACACAATGCAGGAGCGTCAGGTTTATAATCCCATGTTGGACGAGCATCAAGCAACAAATTTGATGCATGTCAAAACAGAGCTGAAGGATATGAGAAAATGAGATGAGATTCCCTCCCCTTTGGGTTTAGACAGTCAAACTATTTCTGTTTTCAGGTTCTTGCTCTTCATTTATATTGTCACTAAAAAGTTTGGGATGATTTTTTTTAAAGGTTTTGTAGAATTGATTCTGTCCATTTTCTGTTTAGTTCCATGCTATGGATACACTGCAGAAGAACAACTACGACCTGGCTAAAGCCATGTCCACCCTCGTGCCTCAGGGCGGCCCGGTTCTGTGTCGTGATGAAATGGAGGAATGGAGCGCTTCTGAAGCCATGCTGTTTGAAGAGGCTCTAGAAAAATATGGCAAAGACTTCAATGACATTCGCCAAGATTTTGTAAGCGGTTTTTGCTTTGTGACCATAAAGATGTACAAGAATGATCTGCTTTAGTCATGTGTTTGTTTGCATTTGGCTTTGATGTTAAAATGAAGAAAGCAATGCCAACAGGGGGGAAATAAGAGGTCATGGGTCATAACACCAGTACTATCCTAATATAGTGGTCACTGGATTGAGGAGTTATTCATTCTTACAAAATCCTTTCAAATAAATCACATTTAATCCTCTTTAAGGTAACTCAGTGGCCTTGTAGTGTCCTCCCTGAACTAGAAGGTTGTGAGTTCAAGTCCAGGCTGAGTCATACCAATGACTAAAAATGTGACCCTGTGCCTCACTCAGCATTAAGGGGTTGGATTGGGGGTTAAAGCACCACATGGTCCCTGAGTGGACCTGTTTTATTATCCTTAAACTGCCTCTTAATAAAGCCAGGATTGTGTTACACCTTTCCCCATGTTTTTCTTATTGTCAAGAAAAACAAATTGAAAATGTGCGGCACAGTTCCACGTCATCAAAAGCATCAGAGAAACAGGACATCAGTTTTAATCATAGGGTAGTTTAAAACCGGGCACGGTGAATGGTCCTTCATGTGGAGTCTGGCTTGATTAACGTCTGTTGGGTTTTCTTTAGCTTCCCTGGAAGTCTCTTGCAAGTGTAGTACAGTTCTACTACATGTGGAAGACCACTGATCGCTACATCCAACAGGTTTGTCTGAGTCAAGTTACAAGAGCCACATTCTGTCAGCATGACTGCATCAGGGTTTTTACTAACAACATGTTTCCGTTGTAGAAACGACTAAAGGCAGCAGAGGCAGACAGCAAGCTCAAGCAAGTGTACATACCAACCTAGTGAGTGCTAGTCTCAGCTCCTGTACTCTTTCTGTTGTCAGATCTGCACTCCCAATATCACTCTTTCTATTCCTCGTCATCAGTACCAAACCCAACCCCAACCAGATCATGGCGCCAGGCAGCAAGCCTGGCATGAATGGAGCAGCAGGCTTTCAGAAAGGGCTCAGCTGTGAGAGCTGCCACAGTAAGTGCAGCTTCTTCATACAGATCCATTCAATAAACTGTTGTAGCAGGATGGTGTCCTGAAATCCAAAAATAAGCTAAATGCTGTGTGTGAATGGTCCTCCTTTGGATGCAGAGGTGTAAAATCCTATGTCGTCTGACTCCTTAAATCTTCGTTACAATTGATTATTTTTGGTTGACTGTCAAATCCCTTTGTGAAGGAATATCAACTAAAAAGGGACCATACGTTTTATGCTACACCAGTTTAGTTTCAGGTTACAGTAGTCAGCAGTCATGAATCCTTCTCATTTTTCAACCAGCTTTTTTTTTTGTCTTCCTGAGAAACAAGGTGGCCTTAATTGTGTATAATTGTGATCACAGCTTTTTCACATAACATGTGTCATAGGAAAGGCCAGACAGTCTTTGATTAAGCACACAAGGATGTTTAAAGATAGTTCAACTACCGGTCCCACTTCCTAAAAAAGGAGGACCACAATATCAGTCTACCAGTCCAGAAGTACTGTTCACCTAATAGAGATACACAACATCCAGAGACTTGAGGTTCTCAGGATGGACCTCATCCACTCCCACCAAAGAACTTTTGGACTTCCCCTGGGACTTCAGTCTGTGCTTCTGCTGGATTATTCCTTTTACCTCTCCGTATCTGTAGTCCAGGTCAACTGCTCATCACCTGCTCTGTGAGCAGTGTTAGCAGAAAGTTTGTGCCACTCAACAGCCAATCAAAGACATATGGGTTCATGCTGATTGGTCTAGAGGCATCCATTTCCCTGATTGTCCTAATGTTATGTCTTCTGTCTTTCCCAGCGGCTCAGTCTCCTCAGTGGTACGCCTGGGGTCCTCCGAACATGCAGTGCAGACTGTGTGCCTCCTGCTGGATCTACTGGAAAAAATATGGAGGCCTGAAGACCCCCACTCAGCTAGAGGGAGCAGCCAGAGCTGGCTCTGTAAGTCTTTGTCCTCACAGTCAGCTCATAGAAAATACTTCTCAGTGTTTCGTTTTGCCGCCTACCCTTCCGTGATCGCTCTTCCTGTGTTCAGGAGTCAGGCCCGCGCGCCCACATGACCCGTCAAGAAGTTCAGGGCATGTCTCCTTTCACTCGCAATGAGGGCCGAGCCAAGCTGCTGGCCAAGAACCGCCAAACATTTATCCTTCAGACTACAAAGTTAACCCGCGTCGCACGACGTGTGTGCGAGGACATTCTGCAGCCACGACGCGCTGCCCGCCGACCCTACGCTCCCATTAATGCAAATGCAGTCAAAGCTGAGTGTATGTACACATTAACTCATGAAATCTTGAAGTATTTCACACCCTTTAATACGTAAACACTGCCTTAACTCAAAGTAGTGCAGTTTGTTTGACTAAAAGTTTCTTTTTCTTCAGGTATGATCCGGCTGCCCAAAGCCACAAAGACCCCTTCAAAGACCAAGACTGTACCCCGACAGTCACTAGCCAACATAGTAAAAGAGTTAGGTAAGATCATTTGAGAGAAGAACAAAAATAAAAAGATTTCAACAAATGTTCCTACCAAAACACTAATATACCATGTTGATTGATAAGATGCTCTGCTAAACCGTCTGATTTTAGACATGCCTCAGAAAGTAAACTGAACTTTGAAGTTATTTTTAATAGAATTGTTGTGCATTCACTCAAAAGAATCTTTAGTTTTGAAAAGAGTTTTCTGCTTTGTTTTTAATGAAAATAAATCTCTATTTTCATGAGAAAAAAAAAGACTTTCTTATTGCCTCTTGAGTGACCACAAATTCAGCCTGAAAGTGTTCAGGCTCTTCTGTTTACAGACACTATGTAGAAACTGTCTGGATCGAATTAATGTTGAATGACCCGAAGCTCTGAGATGACCATCCAAAGTGGACATCAAAAATTCCATTACACTTACACGAGGACAAAATTATTTAGACGTAGAATAAAATAACAACGTTATAAATGACAAAACCTTTGCGTTTTTTCTGTCTTTCTTGTGAGAACCATCTGTAGACTGAAAACAAAACTCTTCCAGACTTTTGCTGTGTCATCAACAAATGCAGGCAAACCCTTTTTAAACAAGACATCGACTCAAATCTGGCAAATGAGGACGTGTGGACGGGTTTTTATGCTGTGTTCACATTTTCATCTGTGATCATTGACCTGCTCTGTCATTTAGCATAAACTCTTTAGTTGTAATCCGGAGTCGTCTTCTCTTCGTTTTCTGGTGTTCCTGCAGCCATTTCTGCTCCACTGAAGCTAAAGGCGTCCAGAGGACCGCCGACACCCATCAACAGGAACCAGGCCAGCCAGCCTCGAGTAGCCCAAAGCCTGCTGGGAAAGAGAGGCTTTGACAGCGTAAGCGTTCCTCTCACACGCCACACTTTCTTTTCATATTAAAAATAACAACACCACATGTTTTATAACTTAGAGAAAAGGGTTTCTAACCTGCGATCACAGGTCATCCATCAGAAGATTTTTCACATCAACAAGTTTTTAACACTTTTTCTTTTCCTTCAAATAGAAAAAATAGAAAAAATCCAAAAGTTTTGGAAGCCTATGAAACCCAAGTGTTATCTGATGCTTTTCAGTGTCACTCAGTTTACTGTCCTTTATCTTCCCTCATTTCCCCTAGAATTTTTCAGATACAGTTTGTGTTGCTCAACTTCCTCCGAAAAATCTGCATCTAGAAAGTTTCATGAAGCATTTCAATAGTTCGCAAGCTGCTCTTTGTTCAAACGTCTATATGTCTGGTTGAGTTTTTGTGTTCGGGTTATGTAAAGTACTGCAGAATGTTCTGCTGCAGAGTGGTCCAATGTTCTAACCCAAAAAAGGGGTTCAAACAGTTACCGCATTGTTAGTTTATTTGAGAAATACCGTTTGCCCCTTGAGGTGTAAAGTAAAAAAGCATAAATTAAGTTTAAATAAATAAGAAATAGCCTTAACAAGAATTTCATGCCTACTTTATACGAGAGATCAAATAAACCAGGACCTTCTTTGAAAATGTCATTAATACGATCACGATGCCTTGCATACAATTTTAAAAATAATACACATATACAAGATTTTTTAAATGGATTTGCATAAAATAATTATGCAAACAATATTATTTATTGATAATAAAGAAACCATTTGTGCTTTTTGTTTTCTAGAAAAAGATGGGATCACACAGTTGGTTCCTTAATAATAGTGTTCACCTGTAGTGTAAATCCAGGAGTTGTGGTAAACATGAAAAATGCTGTTGTATCTGGGGAGTTTGGCATTATTTTAGTATAAAAAGGTACGGTTGTGTTGTTTGTTTGCAGGCTGCAGGGGTAGCATACCCAGCCAATGGAAGGCCGTATACATCAGGTATGAGAACCACTTCCCAGTCTGTCATCAAGCGGCAGAAGGTCAGCCAGGGTGAAGCTCCAAACCCTGTTGTGTTCGTTGCCACAAAGGACACCAGGTATGTCATTAGAAAAGCTTATAAAAAACATCATTTCAATCTCGTCTCTCTCAAGCATGCTTATTGCATTCAAACCAAATATCACTGATAGATTTAAAAACAGGGCTGCACGGTGGAGCAGTGGTTAGCTAGTACTACATAAATGAACACTATTCTAAATGGTGTGGAAACTATATAACAACAGTAACTCTTCAATCGTTTACACACCTAAGGTACTTCTGGAGTGGAGAAAAGCCGCCTTGCTCTTTATACACTTTATAACACTGATGTGAATGTGAATCAGCTTAAATGTGAAAGCTGCTTTTCTCCGCGTCAGAATCAGCTGACTCACGTTGATTGAGTCAACGGTTGAAGAGTTACGGCAGGTCACAGAGCGTGTGTTAGTTGGGTGTCGTCTGCGACATCTCTGGTGTTAGAGGGTTCAACCTTATGCATGGATCCCTTAGGTTTAGAGGAGGAAAACAAAGCTAAAGTAAAGTTTGACCCAGCACAGATGGATGAGTTGCTAAAGCTGTTTGATGTCCTGCTCCATCAGGGCCCTGAGGAAGCATCTGACTCAGTCTGAAATGCGCAGAGCAGCCAGAAAGCCTCACCTCCTGGTCCGAATCAAGCTCCCGCCGCCGCCGCCCCGCTCCATGCCTCTGCTGCCCTCCAGCACCAGCGAGACTATTGTCCTGGAGGACTGAGGGGGGGGGGGTGTTCATGGGGACGTTGGATGGTATGGTGGGGGGTTGGAATGGAGGGTGTGTTCACATTTGTCTTATTTCCCCTGATTTTAGTCATGTCTTTCTTTACCCTTTATTTCATCCCCAAGTGAGATGGACTTTTCTTACACACCTTTTCTCTTACACACACTTTTCTTACACACCTTTTCTCTTACACACACAAACACTTTTAAGGTAGAAAAAAAAAGCAGATGCACACCAACATGCTGTCACCCAACAGCTGGGGCAGATCCTGTATGAGTTCACCATCCTTTTAATGTCCCTTCTTTTAATGTTTAATTTAAATGCAGAGTATCTTGCTTTGAGCTAATGGTGGGAGAGAAAACCTTCATCATGTCTTCTTCACTCTTGTGTAAAGATCTGACACGGTGATGCTGGTCAGAAGGCAGCAGGGTGCATCAAATGTATCCCTTCATGCTTCTCTCGTCAATGTATGCATTGGAACTGGAAACGTGGAGATGCTGAGACAAAGTTCCTTCAGTCACAGTCGATGCAGTATTCAAGTAGTTTGTACCCCAGACAACATCAGGAGCCACAAACCCGTTTAACATAGATGCATACTGTCTCTTACCTTTGCATCTTCCTCCACGTGGAAGCTTGAAAATGTCAGAATAGTGAATAGAAAAGAGATTTAGCAAAACAAAGTTGATGTTTGTTAGTGTGCATAGCAAGTTGTGCATATTGAAACAAACTGAGGGCTAAGTGTCAGATCTTTTCAGTGTTTCTTTTCTACCTGTTGGGTATCATCTTTTTGCTGAAGGAGCTGTGAGATGTTGCTGCAAATGCAGCCAGGATCTCCCACAGAATCCATCAATGAGGTTAGCGATCATCTAGAACTGCCCTAGCAGGTCCTAAATGCTCCAGATTTTTAGTCACGTTTGTTTTTTTTACTCATACCAGTCTACAGACTTTCTTAGCTGACTGATTCTTTTTTCAAGGAAAGTACAAGTTGTGTATGGCAGCTCGTTCTTAAAGCCTGGACATCAATCCGTGAAGCAGAGCAGGGAAGCTGCCGGGGTTGGACCTGCTGTCATGTTGAAACAGGCAGGAACCGTTAACCTGGTTTACATGCCTGTTTTTGGTACTTTGCTTCATTTTGCTAACAAACCCAAAAATACAAAAGACAGGGTTAGGAAGAGGTTAACAGCGGTTGTGCCATTCATTGAGCAGTTTCATTGTTACTAGAGAAGCGCCACTTTCCAGAATGTAACGATTTTAGTTTGGAATCAAACAAACACGGCAATAATGTGAAACATTTCTGTATAGAAGTCAATTTGGGCCAAACATTGTTTTTCTTGCATGTTGACCATGAACGTTTCTGTAGAAGTAATCAACCCAGAAGCAACGCTTCTGTCATTTGATGTCAAATGAATGTTCCACCATCCCAGCTGGTTCTTATTTTACTCCACTGCTTGTACAGTTCTCAGAGTTCTAAAATGAATTTGTTAATTGGATGATCCGGTGTGTGAGGTACCATCATTGTATGAGCAACTCCACTGACTTTTATAAGTGCACTTGGCCTAACAAAATTCAATCCTTTATAGTTAATACACTCTTGCAAAAGAAAGAAATTGGCTGTTTGGTTTTTCTAACTCGGCTCTGGTTTTGAAGATGGATGTTGTAGCTACAAACTTGTCTCCATGGTGAGTGGAGCCTGATGAACATCAGAAAAAGGGACTGTGTGCTGATTTTTGTAAGTTGGACAGACAAATGTGCTCGAACTGAAACTTTTGCCCCAGTTTTTATTATCCTGTCTGTACCTGGAAATATATCTTGATAAGAATAATAAAGATTTTCTCCATGGTTTCACAGGAGTTCCATCTTCATTCTTTTGTCTCCATTGTGTCCCTGCCTCCCCAGCTCCACCAGACACCTCAGCGCTGAACTTTCCAGTTTCTCTGAAAGTTCTAACAGCTCCACAGAAGCATATCTCTGTTTATGTGGATAATAAAACTCAGCATTTTGTATTGCTGTGCCCAGTTCACACACCTGGGAATTATAATAGAGCATTGTTGCATTGCCATCCAAACTCTCTGAGATTAAAATAAATCGGATCTGGATTTGATCTTAGATTCTTTGGTGAAATGACAAAACTCACATCTGTCTGTTCTTTGTGTGGAGTTTGCATGTTCTCGTTTTCTCCTGCACCAAAAGCCTGTTTTGCAGGGTAATTGGTGTCTGTAAGATGTGTCAAAGGTGTGAATGTGTGTTGTGTAATTATAATAAAAAACTATTCATGTGTGACAGATATGCCTGACACTGGGAAGCACATAACCTTCTCTTCCTTACTGCAGACCAAACCGCATCAAGCAAACATTTATGGAAATCATAGGAGCAGATGCATTCATGGGTGTAGAGAATGAGGACATGGTGGAGGTTGGTTTGAGTCGAGGATGCAGACCAGAGAACCGCATGGAGGATGCGACTCATTGGTTGTAGGCTTCATTCACTCAGAATGGAGACGAGATGAAGCGTCTTCAAGATCAGGGAGATTCTCTCAAAGATTTTCATGTTTAACCAGAAAATGTATTTTCAAACAAGAAATGGAAATATCAGTGTATCTCTGCATTATTACTGCACACAAACATTATCTTCAGAAACATTTTAAGGGTTGCTGAGGCACAGAGGTCTGTCTAATCAGGATGTCCCCACTGAGCAAAGCTACTTTTTCACTGCTAATATAATCACTTATCTTCATCTAAATCAAGTGAAAGCAGACAAGTATCGGCAGACACGTGTGGCTATTTTATTTCTCCATTATGGCTCTTTGGCTTTGACGAAAAATACAAATGATTTGAACAAATATCGCGGGTGTTTCTACATTTATGTTTAGATTTTTAAGCTGAGCTTACAGTATATTAATAAAACAAACTGTTTTTTGATGCTGACATTGCACTAAATGAAGTGACCGTGTTTGCTTCACCAGTCTGGTTGTTGTAAATCACATTCTTCTCTTCAGCTGCCCTGCAGTGTCTTCTTGCTGTTTGCTCATCAGCCTGCTGCAGCAGGAGGGGCTTTTTGACACAATGGCTTTTATTTTGAAAGGAACACAAGGAAAAGGAGTTTAAGAAAATGTTTACGCTGCTATATTTAAGTCTTATAACTCTATAAAAGCTCCATTTGAGGAATAAATGACTGAACAGTCACTAAATCATGAATAATTTGTATTTTTCTAACAATCAGATGGGATTTTGTGGCTCTGACTGAACCAAATGGCTTTTGATGCTTAAGGTTGCAAACTCAAGACTCAAAGTCCAGATTGTTTTCATGAGCTTCTCACCTGGATGAGGGGGAGGAGTCAGCAGAAATCAGGTGGTAGATGTTCTGGAAGATCTTCCTGACCCAGAAGGACACGAACGCAGACAGACACGCAGCTAAACTGATTGGTTTGTATCTGAGCGCGCTTGATGCTCATTGGTCGACAGTTTGAGCTCTTTGCACACCTGATGCCTATTTTCTTTGGAGTGACGTCACCCCTTAATAAGAAAATGCCGGGTGTCCTGCAGCAGCGCTCTGACTCCCTCTGTTTGGGTTGATGGTTCCTCCTGGAGGCTGGTCTCACCACACTGACAGTCATGTTCCAGGTAAGGGGGAGGTGGGACAGGGTGGGGTTTGGCGGTGTAACGGTCAGATGTGTGACCTCTGCTCCTCAGGTCAGCGCTGACGCGCCGTCCTGTCAGGATGAGGGTTTGGTGGAGAGCCTGCTGTGCGGGAAGGACTCCGACGGCTCCTGCGGCGGAGGAGGAGGTCTGTCACTGGCGGAGGCCCTGCTCCCCCTGGTGTCCTCCTCCTCTCCTTCCTCTGCGCCCCTGGTTTGCTCCACCAGGTACAAAACGGAGCTGTGCAGCAGCTACTCCTCCACCGGCCTGTGCAAGTACGCGGACCGCTGTCAGTTCGCCCACGGCCTCCAGGAGCTGCACGCCCCCTTCTACCACCCCAAGTACAAGACGGAGTTCTGCCGCAGCTTCCACTCCACGGGGGGGTACTGCTTCTACGGAAGCCGCTGTCTGTTCGTGCACAGCCCCGCGGAGCAGCGCCACGCGCCACGGCGCCGCAGGAGCGTCCAGTGTCGGACCTTCCGCGCCTGCGGAGTCTGTCCGTTTGGCTCACGGTGCAACTTCTTACACGGTCAGGTCGGAGACGCGGAGGAGGAGAAGCCTCCTTTGCCGGACGTCCAGCCGCGCGCTCCCGCGTGGCGGCCTCGCGGGGCGCTGTGCCGCTCCTTCAGCTCCTTCGGGTTCTGTCTTTATGGAACGCGCTGTCGCTTCCAGCACGGTCTGCCCAGGAAGATGCGCTCCGGGCCAGAGGCTCCTCACAGACCCTGTCAGCGGTCCTCGGGAAGCTCCTCAGATGCTTCATGCTCTCCATCACCATCTCCTCTCGACACCCCGGAGGTCCCCGTTCACAACGCCTTCACCTTCTCCAGCCAGCAGCTGAGTGACCTGATGCTGCCGCTGGCCCTCCACCTGCAGCACCTGGAGAGCTCCAAGGCCCAGGAGATCTGGGACCACAGAGCACTCTGACCACACACTGACTTTTATTTTTGTACTTTTTATTTTTAAACTTTTTTTTAAGGTGAAGTTGTTTGAAAATTGCTTTACGTCAGATTAGCTTCTGGTAATCTTTTATTTGTATGTTTTTGAATCATGTGGATGGATTTAGACTTAATATTGCGAATAAATTTTGATGAAAGTGTCTGTGGCTCATGTGGTTTTCATGTTGGGCCTTGTCTTGAAGTGAAGTTACTCAAAGTCGTGTCTTACTGCTGGGGTGAGTGGCGACACGTTAGAAGTCTAGTCGCCATAATTCCACATCAGGACATCACCTGGATGAATGAAGTTCACCGTTGGGCCTTACTGGATCAGTCTACTTGTGTCAGAAATCCTTGTTAGAATGACTTGGACTACAGAGGAAAACTGCTAAAGGCTTAACTTTAATTTGCTGTTCTACTGATTTCAGTTTTAAAAATGTCTGGCAAACATAAGTATGTATCATTGAAACATGTCTGTATCCCTGGTAGCACAACCTGCTTTGAAGCAGTGTATAATATACTAGAAACTGAAGCACCAAATAGACCAATGCCTTTAAAGATGCTCTGAGGACAACTTTAAACATGTTGTAGCTTTTTCTCACAGTGGACAAGTAAAGTGAATCTTTTCATTTAAATCATGAAGCAGAAGAGAAACGCTTTGCGTACAAACTGCTGTCAGTAGCCACAAGCTCCCTGCTCTGCTCCATTCTGATGCATCTAGTTGCAGATGGAATCGTGTACATCTGTTTTCATCTGGAGCTGCCCACAACTCAGGTGAATTTCTGAACAGTTGCTTTGCAGAAACTGGCCTGGAAAACAGAGATTTTGATTTTGTTCAAAGTTGAGACCACTGGGAACAATTTTACAACGGATCAAAAGATGATTGGACTGTGGACTGGACTTTAAAACGATGTTGAATGCAACGTGGCACAAAGATGAGGATACTACACTCCTCACAAGCTGGAGATATTGTAATTTACATACGTGGTTTTTCTGTTTGGTCTGAAAGTTGATGGCTGGAGGAGGATTTTGTGACTAAAATCTCCAAACAGTAACCAGTATCAATGCACTGACATCAGTTTAACTGAGAAAAAGCTGGTTTGCACTTTGAGAAAAACTTTAGGATTTACCACACGTGTCTTCAAAATCAGAACAAAACTGATCTGGTTCTTGTAGACGGTCCAGTTATTGCAGGTTCTGACCTCAGAGACATCATAGAACCATCATCATCCCCCAATTCCACCAGAACACCCCCAACTTTCTGTTCATGGATGATAACGCTCCACCGGTACCGGAATGTGACCTCTGACCTGAACCCCATAGAGCACGTCTGGGAGCAGCTGAAGCAGAGATGGTTGATCAGACCCCACCCACAAGTGACCTGCAGAACTGCATGTAGAACTCGTGGAAGAGTGGAACTCCTCAGAACAACATCATGAGTGTAGTGAGGAGCACGAGGAGGAGACGGCGCTGCGATGGTAATCCCTGCTGTTGACACGGTCAATGTTTTTTTTTATTTGGGGATATCATTGTTATTGTCTTCATTTTGGGGTAATAAATATCAAATGAATGAAAATAAAGTTTCTACTCATTCTTTTTCCAACACAAACTCACATGCACACCTAAGGGCAATTTAGAGACACCAGTTGGCCTCGGAGGCTTTTTTTGGACTGTGGGAAGGTGCCAGGAGAAAATTCACACATACATGAGAACGTGCAAACTCCACACAGAAAAAAACCCAGCTGGGAATTAAACCAGGACCTTCATGCTGTGAGGTGAGAGTGCTAACCGCTGCGCCACCGTGCAGCCTGAGTTGATGTGCATGTATCTAAAATGCTGTATAGTTTGTGAAGTCTGCAGTATTATACAGAACAAAAGAACTTTTTTGTAATAACTGCAGTTAATTACCCAAACAAAAACATTTTAGACCTCCTTGTTTTATGTACCTATTTTTACTTACTTTCCCTCTGATGTCAGGCTTGTACATTCATTTACGTGATTTTTTTTTCATGCCAGCGTTGATTGTAAATAAAATCTAAAAAGGAAAAAGAAATGAACCCTTTAACATCTGAGCAACTAATACCGCAGCCCAGAGGTAGGTGGCAGTCATGATTGTACAGTCACCTGCATTTTCCAGTCAATGGTGGCAGGATGGTGAGCTGCTTTTATTTTGAAAGTTTGGCGGAAATCCGGTGGAGAATAAGCTCAGTGGTTCTGGAACTACAGCCTTCTTCTGAGTGGTAGAAACGTTTCTGGCTTTTCTTCGGGTTGTGTGTTCATGTATTCTTTTAAAAGGGTAAGGTCTCGGGTTTATAACATTTTTCACAGTTTTTCTTTTGAAATGTTGGAGTTTTTTGCCGCTGCGGTCGCGTTTTTGTGGTTGTGTAGAGCTAGCTAAACAAACGATTGTTGTTGTGCTAACCAGCGAATCTTGGTTCAGTAAACATGTTGAGTTCAATCTAAAACGATTTAGACTTTAAAACTTACATACAGTTAAAGGTTGGATTGTGTCCGAACAGCCTTCACTACGCTAATACCGTTAAACTACATTCACGTGACTTTTAAAACCACGTTTACGTTCAAATATCCATGTATATATGAATATTATAAATGAATAAGAACGTTTTCTTTACAGAGTAAGAAAATAAATCCACAACAAAACCTTTCAGAGAAGTCAAGCAACCAAGTCCTTCAGTCTGTAATGAAAAGATTAAACTACATCACTTAAGTTGTACAATTACTTTTAGAAAATGTTTTCTTTTTTACTTCAAAATAAAACAGAATCAAAATGTTAATTTCATAAAGTATTTAGCTTAAAATGACAGTAATGTGTGGTCTCTTGCAGAGTTTAGACTGTGACCATGGCCGAGCGGGAGGAGCGGCGCTTTGCTCAGGTTTCCAGGGAATCGGTCACTCTCATGGCTGAAAGTGCAGGAGTGGAACTCGGTGAAGAGATCGCTGCTGTGCTTGCAGAGGATGTCTGTTACAGACTCAGAGAGGCTGCTCAGGTGAGTGAGTGCTGCTCAAGAGCAGCACAAACACTGGAAAAACAGTCCAGATTCATGTAGGAAATGCAGGCGCGCGTTCAGGGAACAGCATCGTGTTTTCACAGCATTCTGGACTTCTAGACCTTGTAAAGACCTTAATGGAGTCGGCTGACGTTGGCGTCTGTAGATCTCATGGAAATTTTCTTCAAAGCTAAAGAGGAACCAGGAAAAGGACGACTGAAGATGCAGGGGAATGATCACATACCTGCAAATGTTTTCTTCTCCCTCTGCATGTCTCTCTGTTTGTCATATAAACAGTGGGGCAATAAAGTATGTAGTCAGCTACCAAATGTGCAAGTTCTCCCACTTAAAAAGATGTAATTTCCATCATAGGAATACCTCAAGTCCTTAGGCTGCTCTTTAGTCTTGGCTGTAGTGGAGTTTGAGTGTGACTGAGGTTGTGGACAGCTGTCTTTTATATAGGTAACTAGTTCAAACAGGTGCTGGTTTTTAGGTGACACAATTCTTTTTTCCTTCCCTCATAATTTACTAATATATTCTTTTAAAATCAGACAATGTGATTTTCTGGCTTTTGTTCTTATTTTGTCTTTCACATTTACACATTTGGAGACTGACAAAATACTTTTTGCCCCATTAATTTTCTCTACACACTGATGTGATCCATCTCTCTTTTAGTTTAGTGTTGTTGGCCGTGAAATGAGATTCATTTGATTACAATCAGGCTTACGGTTAAATGTGGGCATGTTTTTATTTTGTCTGAAACAGAGCAGCTCTCAGTTCATGAAACACGCCAAACGAAAGAAGCTGACGGTGGAAGACTTTAATAGAGCTCTGCGGTGGAGCAATGTGGAAGTAAGTCCGTATGTTTACGTTTTTAAGTGTAATCAGTCTGTTATCACGTGAAAACACTTCCATCGTCTTTATTTGTTCATCAGGCTATCTGTGGCTACGGGGCCCAGGATGTTCTGCCCTTCCGCTCGGGGAAAGAAGGAGAGCTTTTCTTCGTGGAGGATCGGGAGATCAACCTTATAGAGCTGGCTCTGGCCACCAACATTCCCAAAGGCTGTGCGGAGACCATGGTGCGAGGTGCGTTTGTTGTATTCTTTATATCATCAAGTCGTTTTGTCCAAGTCTCACGTTTTGACAGACGAGCATAAACTTGCATTGAATGCGTCTCTGTTTTGTGGCAGTAAATGTAGCCTACCTGGATGGGAAAGGAAACATTGAGCTCCAGGGAGCAGGTGAGAAACAGCGGATCTTGTGAAGGACTCCCTTCACGTTTGCCAGTGCCTGCTTGTGGAACATATTAGTTACTGCCAGCCCAATTCTTGTAAAATACAGCTCTGGAAAGACAAATCAAGACACTTTTGTTTTGAAATGGGCATTTCTAACTGTATGCATGCCAGGTCCATCACTCACGGTTCTGTCTATTGTCGGGTTAGCGAGGATCTGAGATGCTAAACGTAGACTTTGTAAAGACGGCAGGTATCAGTCTACATCAAAGATAAGAACTCCTGCTTATTTTGCCTCTTTGCATTGTGGGTTTTTTTTTCTTGCCATTTGCTGAAGTTGATCGATGTGTGGATGAAGGACCACTAGACAATGCACAGAGTTCTGATTGAACCGCTCTAAAAAAACTCTAAACTTAAAATCCAAATCCTCTAACAGAGTAGCTGATCACCAGGATAGATGTGCATGAATGATGTTGTACCAAGTCATTGGATTTAGAAGAATAGTATATTCATGCTTGTTATAACTTTGCCCAGATACTTGAACAAAAACATAACAAGCACAAATACCAGTAGAAACCATTTTATCCTCTTAAAAAGAAGTCGTTTTGTGACTGTAAATGTCGGATCTTTTCAGTACCGACTGCAGTTCAGTCTCTGTCGGATGATTTGCTGAAGTATTACCAGCAGATAACTCGAGCCATCCTGGGAGATGACCCCCATCTCATGAAGGTGAGCTCCTGCCGTACATGTGTTGAATACAGATGAATGAGGTGTTTCCGGCTCCATGGTTCTCTGTACCTTTCAGGTTGCTCTGCTGGACCTGCAGTCCAACTCCAAGATTGCTGCCTTGTTGCCATACTTTGTTTATGTCATCAGTGGAGTAAGTTTTCTCAGTTCCATCCATGATAAGCAGATCAGGTTCAGATACAAAATACATGAAATATTGGTTCACTTAAAAACCTTTTTACGGTGGATGTTTCACACATTCAGGTCTGCCTTTACCACGAGGAGAATAGTTTTATTTGAGTGAAAGAAAAAAGAAAACATCTTTGCTTTATAAGTGTGTAGTTATTAAATGAAAACATTATAAAATATTATGAAATGAAAAACGTGTCAACGTTGTGTTTCAGGTGAAGTCTGTAAGCCATGACTTGGAGCAGCTCAACAGACTTCTTCACATGGTCAGGAGCCTGGTCCAGAACCCGTATCTGTACCTCGGCTCTTATGTGCGCAGCCTGGTGTCTAGTGTTATGTACTGCATCCTGGAGCCCCTGGCAGCCTCCATAAACCCTCTAAATGACCACTGGACTCTCAGAGACTATGCTGCCCTGCTTCTGAGCAACATCTTCTGGTGTGAAAACAAGTATTTCTGTTTTTGAAGCTTTTCTTCTCATTATTGTTGGAACAATGTAATGTTGTTGAAAATGGTGAAATCAGAGCTACAATTAACGGCTCCCTTTGCTGGGTTTCTCATTAGGACACATGGTGATCTGGTGAGTGGACTATACCATCAGATCTTGCTTTCTCTCCAGAAAGTTCTGTCTGACCCGGTCAGACCGCTCTGTTCCCACTATGGTGCTGTAGTGGGCCTTCATGCTCTCGGATGGAAGGTACGTTCATACTCATCTTCGGGTTTTTTGTTTTTCCTCCTGATGAAAAAGGAAAAAGTAGATACTCTGTTTAATCTGTACTTTCATCAGGCAAAAAGAATTGTGATTTATTTTCAGTTCTGTTCTTATGGTTTCCAGTTTTCTGGTGAAATTCGATTGTTTTAGATGTTTCTTTTCTGTATTTGAGAGTTTCTACTTTCTTGTGGCTTTGTTGTTGAGTTTTCTTGCCTTTTAACATGGTTAGCGCTCATGTGTTCCACTGCAGGCTGTTGAGAAAGTGCTTTTTCCTCACCTTCCTGCATACTGGGCCAACCTCCAGGCTGTTCTGGATGACTACTCTGTCTCCAACGCTCAGGTCAAAGCAGATGGACACAAAGTCTATGGAGCTATCCTGGTCAGTCACTTCTTCTTTTTACTTTGGTTCAGATGTTTGTTTCTTTTTCAATCAATGATGAGAAATTTCTAAATACTGTAAAATAATCATTTATCATTTTATCTTTCAGTTAAATTACGGTCAACACTTGAACAGAACTTTGTTACTGTTGGGTTCTTAAAAGGATTTTCATTCTACTCAAACATTCACACACTGATGGAGACGTGGTTGGTCAAACCTAACCTAGACAGCGTCTTGTCCAAGGATGCTGAGTTCTTTTGTTGGCCAGTCCTACGGTTGATTGGTTTTTTATTCGGTCAATCGGTCAGTCCTTTGGTCGGTCGGTCAGCTGATCTCTGTCGGTTCGTTCGTCAGTCTTTCCGGTTGTTGTTCTGTTTATCCGTTGCTTGGACCTCACGTCACTCGGTTTTCTGTCAGTCTGTCTGCTCACCTCCCCAGAGCAACTGAGTTAAAGCATATGTCCAGCATAGAACATGATAAAAACATTACAGTAACAACAAACACAAGGTACAAAGTGGATACGATAGAAAATACATAAATCAATTAAAAAAGGCGATTATAAGACGACTTCTTTCCTCCTGTTGAGTGCAGCCACTGTGATCTAAAGGTTTTAGTGATCTTCTTCTGAGCCACCACAACATTTCGCTTCATCTGAACATTTGTTTGGAGTGATGGTATTGATGACCGAAGGGCAGTTCCAGTGTAAATGAGCTCTTCTGTGTGTCCTGCAGGTGGCAGTAGAGCGCCTTCTGAAGATGAAGGCTCTGTCCCTGTCCCATCCAGGAGAGTGGTGCTTCAATGCTCAAACGGGATCTCTGGCAGCAGCTGTTGGTTACAGCTCCCCAGGCCTGAGCCCACCCCCGGAGAGTCTTTCAGAAGCTGCGTTTGGCATTGCCAGCCACCTGCAGGCAGGGAGCGGTGGCTGTCCGTGGGAGGAGTGGGCTCCTGTTTCTCTCCCTGCCATGTACTTGGAGCTCTACTCCTTTTTCGGGGACAGCCTAGCTGTCAGGTTTAGTACAGGGCCCGGACTGGACAGCTACCCTTACTGCCCTTCAACTCTGCTCCGGGAGCCCAAGAAGGAAGCTCTTGGCCAGAGCTCCAACTCTGATACTGCTCGCAAGATGCCACAGCTCACCGCCAACCTCAGCATCAGCCCCAGACGCGATGGGAGTCCTCGCACGGATCCGCCCCCACCCAGTCTGGCAGCAGCAGGGCCAGGAAGGTACAGTGTGAAGTGATCCCCATAAAAGCAGGAATAAAGTCAAAATATCTCAGGAACTGAACTTTTCTGGCGTTTTCTTTCTAAACCAGGTCTCTGGCACGCTCCACCTCTGCTCAGCGCTCCAGATATTCATCATCACGTTCTGGTCAGCGGTTAACGGGTCTGCCGCGGGATGTATTCCCTAAGGCCCGGATCGCCTCCCCTCAAAATGGGCCGCCAACGTTCTCGTTTGTCATTGGCGGACGACAGATGGGCCAGCGGTGCCAAGGTCGCCGGCCCTTTCAGACTGTTTTTGCTCCAACCCCACCTCCTTCTGCTGTTCCTCCTCGTGCCTACGCTCACAAGCTTCCAGTCATTGGCAGAGTTGGGAAACCTGTGAGACGTTGGACTTGTTCCCATTATTCCCTTCTGCTGCCGCTGTAGAGCTGCCTGTCTAAGTGCTGTTCAGCGTCGTTACTGTCCCATTAAACCCGCTCTCATTGGTGTGTTGGTTCCTGTCTTTCTGTTGATGTACGTCGGTACCAGAACGAAGAGCAGTGGAAATATCAGAGGATGAGAAGAAGATTCTCCCTCTTCACCAAAGCCTGCCCCTCTCTCTCTTTGTGCTTCTTCATTAACCCTTTACAGATTGATAGGTAATGCTTGCTAATGGGAGTGCCCGCAGGCTCCACGGTGGTGTAGTGGTTGGCAGTGTTACGGCGCAGCAAAAAGTTATGGGTTTGAACTCCAGCTGGGTCTTCTCTATGGAGGTCTTTTCCGGGTTCTGGGTGGGTTGTGACTACATTTTCCTGTATGAGGGAGTGTGTCCATCTACCTAAAGATTGTTAGTGATCTTAGAATATGTTTAGATTCACAGAAGCTTTCTGTTCTGGTGCTGCTGGATCTTAGTGCCGCCTTCGATCCAGTAGATCAGCAGATTTTTTGGGATAGACTTTGGAGTCTAGTGGGCCTCTCTGGAAATGTGTTCTGAGGTGGGTTTATTCCTATCTCACAGATCGACACCTTTATGTTAGTATGAATACATGCTCTTTCAGAATCCATGAAATAACTTGTGGGGTTCCCCAAGGGTCGATTTTAGGTCCTCCTTTTTTTAACTTGTATAAGTTGCCTCTTGGGGATGTCATCAGGAGACACGACATTGACCTTCACAGCTACGCTGATGATACTCTGATTTACATGGTCCTGTCTCCGGATGACCATGAACTGATAAAAACCTTGAAATTGTATTTTAGGCATAAAATCATGGATGGCAGAAAACAAAACTGTCTTGAAGACAAGAGAGAGATGATTTTACTACATTTTTAGAGTTTTAAACTTTCTCACTGTGTGAAAGATGTGTGTACTTTTTGACTCTGAGCTGAATTTGATCCCACACATTAAAAATGTTGTTAAGACAGGATTTGAAAATGTCAAAAACATTGTCAGTTTGCCCATTCCTCTTTCTATCCAGCACACAGGTGCTGATTCATGCTTTTATTTTTAGTGTTAGATTATTGTCATGCCCCGCTCTCTGGTTTACCTAAAAAATCTGTTGCTTGCTTACGACTATTACAGAGCTCAGCAGCACGAGTTGTGACGAGGACCAGCCGGGAACACATTACTCTCATTTTAAAATCGCTGCATTGGCTCCCTGGGATTGATTTTAAAGTTCTTTTAATGGTTTGTATGTTTTAATGGTCTTGGGCCTTCTTATGTAAGCAATCTTCTAAAGTACGAGCCCTTGCTGACCCTGAGGTCGTCTGGCACTGGACATTTAGTTGTTCCTAAGGTGAGGCTTCGTTCTGCCATTGGGGTCCTCACCTGTGGAACAGCCTGCAGGAGAACCTCAAGGCGGCACAGACTGTAGAGGCTTTTAAGAAGAGGCTCAAGACCCACCTTTTTAACTTCACTTTTAGTTGATCTTATCTGCTTTAGTTTTAAAATAGGCTATTTCATGTACTTAATGTTATTTTATGCATTTAATCTCATTTCCATTTTGTTTTTACTCACATCATGTATTTTATTGTGAATAGATTCTGTGTGTGCGTGTGTGTGTGTGTGCGCGCGCGTGCGTGCGCGTGTGCTTCTCATAAGCACTACTTTGATTTGATTTGATTGTTTTCAACCATGGGTTATTTGAACTGGAAACAATCCAACTCTACTGTTCATAAATACTGCAGGCCTGTAACACTGCACAAATGCTGCACAGTTTCCAGATCAGCGTGAATTGTTTTCTTAACCAAATGTCTTGTAGTTCATAATAAAGTTTGTTAAAAAAAAAACAACTTTGTTCAACGTGTAACTGCTATTAAAGACTGAAACACAAAGAAACCGTAAACCGTGTAGCCTTACGGTCTGCGCCTCGAACACAAAGCTCCGCGCGTCACTGCGCGCGTGTCCGCGCGTCACTGCGCGCGTGTCCGCGCTGATGCGCGCGCACCCACTTGGATGCGGTCCGGCGGCTACACCCCTGCTGGGAAGGTGGATGAGCTGGTTGAGCGCGGCTCGCGCGTCCCGCCTGACGGGGCTTTGAAGTGACTTCAAAGCCATGACTTCGGTGTGGAAGCGCGTGCAGCGCGTGGGAAAGAAAGCCTCCAAGTTTGAGTTCACGGCCACTTTTCAAGAACTGCTCTTAGAATGCTCTCATAAATGGTGAGTAAATGTTACTACACTTTCATCAGTGATGTACTTTAAGAACGCCATGGGCTCTGGCGCACGCTGTCTCTAAATGTCAACTTTTTTCTGTCCAAACGTACATTGAACTGAGCGGTGGTCACCTGGTGGGTTTGGGTCAGTTTGGTCTCCTGGCAGAGCTTTTAAATGCTCTTTCTCGTGGTTTCTGTAGCCTCCGTGCAGAGGCGGAAGTAGACGCCCACATGTGAAGGACAGCAGAGGGAACCGGCCCGAACTGACGGACGATCCTTCAGGAATGACCAGAGATGCTGCTGACAGACTGACCACAGTGTTATGACGCCGTTCCTGCAGAAAACACGCATGCCGTCACTTCCGGCTGTAGTTTGTCGTGAGCGTCCCGGTCACACATGAGTATGGCACCGGTTCCTGTGTGGTCGATTCTACCAGAACCTGTGGCGTTTGGTCTCGTTGCTCAAGTGTTCAGATCTGCTTTCTGTGGTAAACTGATGTCATGAATCCAACAGCAGCGCGTTTGCATGACTGAACACGCACGACTCTAACTGTCTGAGCTCGTCCAGCGCAGAGCAGGAATGTGTCAGAGGAGTTCATGAAAACGGGAACAGTTTCTTTCAGTAGAAATGAAACAGCTAAAGGAGTCAATCTAAAGTGAAAATTCTGTTCTTTGACGTTTCTAATGAGGTTAGACAGGAATCTCTGTGGATGTGATGTTTGCAGATGACACTGATCTGCAGTGAGAGCAGAGAACCGGTGGAGGAACATCTAGAGAGGTGGAGGTTTGCCCTGGAAAGGAGAGGAATGAAGGTCAGCGGCAGTAACTGAAGAGGAACGCTGAGGTTCCCGGGAGCAGAGGTGGAGAAGGTGGAGGGCTTTGTTAGGGTCAGCTGTCCAGAATAAACAGAGGATGAGAAAGAGGTGAAGGTGGACTTGAAAAGGCCTCTGTCAAGTTTTTCTTAAGCCTTTAATAGGAAACTATATCCATGAAAATGATCAGATATTACATCTGGAACACTAAAGAACAAATATTTATAAAATAGGAGGTTTTTTTGGACTCTTTTCATACCCGGAAGTACAATGACTTGATCTCTGAGGCTCCGCCTTTCGCTCCTTGTGGCTGACGCCCATATCATGATGCTAACCTGTAGTCTGCCTCAGCAGCGTGTCTGCGCGTGTCCGCTCAAGAAAACAAACAACACCAAACTTCTTTAAAGATGGATGTGCATGTTGTGGACACTCTGGACCCACAACCCGATCTGGAATTTCTGTCTGCGAGATGCAGTGTGTGGAAATGTAGCGTTAGCTTGTGCATTACATGCTTATACTGCGTCTCCTTATGGGTCTGGCATCTTCATCATTGATTGTAGGACTGGCTTCAGCTCTGAGAATCAGTCTCCAGGACAATCCACTTTGATACAGGCCAAGGTTAACACAACAGTCTCTGTGAAGAGGCGATCACACACAAAAAGTTGCTGGCTGGTCTGTCGCACTCCCAAAGATAAACTCCAACCATTTCTGATGAGCAGGCTCTTCTTTGGGAAGGCTGAACAAACACTGAAACCTCTTGCAGCCTTAAAAACAATTTTCTCCACCTAAAAGACGTTGCATTTAAAAAAAAAAAAGCCTAGCTGTCGTTTTCTCTGCAGATCAGCAGGAACCACTGCTGCTAGGACTCGTTTTGTTGATCACTGCCAGTTCTGCTGGGAAAGTGGGTGTGTGTTTGTGTTAGTCTGGGCTTGCAGCGCAGACTCTTCCTGGTAGGGGGTGTTCTCACAGGTCTACGCCACACGACCTGCTTGTTTTCCGCGAGGGCCAACTTCCTGCCGATTTTCCAGAAATCTTGCCGCATCTGCAGCTGATTAACTGGATCAGGTGTGTTTGGCCAATAAGGAACTTCAATGGCAGGTTGGTTGGAAACCATGTAGGCCAGCGAGGCGTGGAGTTTGACACCTGTGATGCAGAGACAGGAGGCTGAGCTGGAGGTAACAGAGATGAAGATGCTGGAGTTCTCTTTGGAGTGACCAGCATGGATCAGGAATGAATCCATCAGAGGAACAGATCATGGTTGATGTTCTGGAGATAAATGCAGGGAAGCAGATGGAGATGTTTGGACACAGTGAGAGGAGGAACAGTGATGATGCTGGTAAAAGGATGCTGATCCTGTGGTAACAGGGAAAGCTCCAAAACATCTCCATCGTTATATGTGCTCACTTTCAAAACTCTTCAGAAACTGGTCAACTATTTGCAATAAAACGTTACCTTGAAACTCAAGTAAAACTGAGAAATTAAAGTGATCTGTTTTGCTTATTTTCTTTTATAAACAGACTGTAAAAAAAGAAACTAACAAAATGTTTTTTTGTGTTTTGAGTTTGGCTGCACTGTGGTGCAGTGGTTAGCACTCTTGCGTCACAGTAGGAAGGTTCCCGGTTCAAGTCCCAGCTGGGGGACTTGAAACAGCATCACCAATGGGGGACGTTTCTGTGTGGAGTTTGCATGTTCTCTCCGTGCATGTGTGGATTTTCTCCGGGGACTCCGGCTTCCTCCCATCATCCAAAAACATGTTTTGTAGGTTCATTGGTCACTCTAAACTGTCCCTAGGTGTGGATGTGCGAGTGCATGAGTGTATGATTGTGGCCCTGCGACAGACTGGCGACCTGTCCAGGGGCGTCCCCTGCCTTCACCCATCAGTAGCCAGGTTAGGCTCCTGCACCCCTGTGACCCCGAAAGGGAGAAAATGGTTTAGAAAATGAATGTTTTGAGTTGATACAATGGCTTACAAAAGTCTTCATACCACTTAAACTTTTCCACATTTTCTCACATTATGACCACAAACATAAATATATTTTATTGGAATTTTTTGTGAAAGACCAACACAAAGTGACACACACTTGTGAAATGGAAAGAAAATGATACAAGAATTCAATTTTTTTGCAAATAAAAAACTAAAAACTGCAGTGTGTAAAAGTATTCAACCCCTTTTCTCTGAGGACATCAAGTGCCTTCAGAACTTCATAGAGTCCATCTGTGTGTCATGTCATCTCAGTAAACAAATCCATCTGTTTGGTGACAGTTTCTGTGGTTTTTCAAGAGAATATTGGGGAGAAAACAGCATCATGAAGTGTAAGGAACACACCAGACAGGTCAGGGAGAAAGTTGGGGAGAAATTGAAAGCAGAGTTAGGATAGAAAAAGATTTTCCAAACGTTAAACATCCACAAACCACTGTTCAGTCCATCATCCACAAATGGAAAGAGTACGACACAACTGCAAACCTACCTAGACATGGTCGTCCACCTAAACTAACAGACTGAACAAGGAGACACTGATCAGAGATGCAGCCAGGAGTCCATGATGACTCTGGATGAACTGCAGAGATCTACAGCTCAGGTGGAGGAATCTGTCCATAGAACAACCATCAGTCAAGAACTGAACACATCTGGACTTTATGGAAGAGTGGCAAGAAGAAAACCATTGTTAAAAGAAAACCACAAGAAGTCCTGTTTGCAGTTTGACATAAACCATGAGAATGACCCAGCAAACGTGTGGAAGAAGGTCTGGTCAGATGAGACCAAAATAGAACTTTTTCTTCACTCTGAACACACCATTCCAACTGTCAAACATGGTGGTGGCAGCATCATGCTCTGGGGCTGCTTCTCTTCAGCAGGAACAGGGAATCTGGTTAGAGTTGATGGGAAGATGGATGGAGCCAAATCCAGAGCAATATTGGAGGAAAACCTGTTGAAGTCTGAACAACACTTGAGACTGGAGCAGAGATTCACCTTCCAACAGGACAACCACCCTAAACATAAAGACAAAGCTACAATGGAATGATAAAAATGAAACGCATTCATGTGTTGGAATGATCCAGTCAAAGTCCAGACCTAAATCCAATCCAGAATCTGTGGAGAGATCTGAAAACTGCTGTTCACAAACGCTCTCCATCTAATCTGACTCAGATTGAACTGTTTTGTTAAGAAGAATGAACAAAGATTTCAGTCTGTAGATGTGTAAAGCTGGTAGAGACACAAACCCCAAAAGACTTGCTGCTGGAATTACAGTTAAAGGGGGTTCCACAAAAGTATTGACTCAGGAGGTTGAATACTTTTACACACTGCAGTTTTTAGTTTTTTATTTGTAAAAAAAATTGATTTCTTGTATCATTTTCTTTCCACTTCACAAGTGTAGGTCACTTTGTGTTGGTCTTTCACATCAAATTCCAATAAAATATATTTATGTTTGTGGACATAATGTGAGAAAATGTGGAGAAATTCAAGGGGTTTGAATACTCTTGCAACCCACTGTGTACAGTATAATAAATTGTCGTGCCGTTGTTAAATTATCAGGAATATTTTAATACATTCATGAAACCTTTGAGTTTCTGCCACCAAGCCAGGTCACCTTCATTTTGGATCCTTCACCAGTAGTTTCTATGCAAACCAGTGGACTTTTACGTCAGATCACGTATTCCATACCACAAGAGCAGACATTGTGAGACTCATGGTCAGTGAATGCCCTCAGTGTTTACAAGAAACCACACCTGTAGCAACCAGCACACCCTCTGCACTGGAAACTCAAAACAGGTGAAATTAACAAACCAAGATAAATAAACCAAACAAAATAGAGGTTACAAATAAGCAAAAAATAAATGTATACTTTAACTCAAAACAATGTATGCTCATTTATGAATGTAATTGCAAATGTAAAATATGTAGGAAAAAATATAAAATGCGTTGTGCAGAGGGGTTACCACCATTTTGTTGTGGGTGTGGCAGGGTATGCTGCCATCACAGATGTACTTCCAGTGAAGGTTGGCTCATGGCATCCTTTAACATCTCAGAACCTCTGGACATGTTCTGTCCATCTTTTGTTTCATTTTCTATACTGCAAAGTATAGAAAAAGGGAAGTAAAGGAACACAAACAGACTGACGCGGTTGATCAAGAAAGCAGAAGCTGTGGTTGTACCGTTGACTATGCATGAGAACTGGACTGAGTTCTGTGGAGAAAGTGGGTGTGTCTGGCAGGGCAGACTCTTCCTGGAGGGGATGTTCTCATTTGTCTACGTCACATTGTGAGGACCTGCTTCACATTCACATTATTATTGTTAAATTCACATTGTAATACACTTAAAAGCTTAACAAGTTTATTAACAACTGAACGTCCTTCTCCAATATGTCAACACAGACCCCTAATCTAAGAAGGTCATTCCCCTGTTATTGGAGCACAGCCTACAGCAGGGTCTCCAATTACAGGGGAATAACCCTGCTTCAGTCATTACTGATTAGCTGAACTGAGTGAGCCCAGCTTCTGGTTGACTAAGCACGCCAGATCCAGGTGAGAAACAATTACTGAATCAGGGTTACCTTCAACACAAGCAGGGAAGTAGCTAATGAGGAACAGGAGTTGGAGATGCCTGCCCTACAGGAACCACCACCTCCAGACCGTCCCACAACACTGAAAGCCTAAATGGGTCCATCTCCAGGGCTTTGCTGCTGCAGGCTTTTTCACACCTCAGTGCTTTTTGTGTTTGACACTGTTGAATGAAGTTAGACCAAATCAGCACAATTTCTGTATAGGACAGATTTGTAGAAATGAAAAATGCTTTACTGCAACAGACTGTCCATGTGTACCCCGCCTTCCCGCACAAGTGGCTGGGTTAGGCTCCAGCCACTTGTTTTGTCCGAAAGGAACATAACGGGTTCAGAAAATGAATGGATGGAAAAAGCTTTAAAGATTTGTGTTTTTTTAAATATCTAACTTACCTTCTTTTCTCTCTAACTTAGGCAACCAGATAAACTGCGAGTGGTGTGGACCAGAAGGAATAGACATTACAGCACAAAGGTAGGAATCTGAATTTGCTCTTATACTGTGTGCTGCTATTTGTGAGTTTCTTAGGCTACAGTCATTGACTATATATAGAGAAGTGGACTGAGTGAGTGTGACGTCACCCATAGAAATGAGATACGTGTACAAATATGGTCTTCATGGAAGAGTCATCAGAAGAAAACCTCTTCTACGCCCTCAACACAAAATTCAACCTTTGAAGTTCACAAATGAACATAGAAACAAGCCTGATGCATTTTGGAAACCAGTTCTGTGGACCGACCCGGTTCAGATGGAACTTTTTGGAGAAGAAAGGGTCCAGAGTTGAATGAAAAGAACCTCTGTCCAACTGATAAGCATGGAGGTGGATGCATCATGGTTTGGGCTTGTATTGCAGCCAGCAGCACAGGAAACATTTCACCAGTAGAAGAAGAATGGATTCCACCAAATTTCAGCAAATGTTGGACTCTAACTTGATGCCATCTGTGAAAAAGTTGAAGAGAGGATGACTTCTCCAAATGATAATGATCCTAAACACACCTCCAAATCCACACTGTCTTACATGAAGAGACAGAAACTGAAGGTTTTACAGTGAACTTCCTAATCAGCTGACCTCAACATCATTGAAAATCTATGGATAGACCTGAACAGAGCAGTGAGGAACAGACATCCCAGAAATCTGAAAGAACTGGAAGACTTTTGGAAAGAAGAACGGATGAAGAAACCTCAAAGAAGAACTGAGAGACTCTTGGCTACAAAAAACCTGGGTTCTTTAGGCACAATAATAGAACATTTTACCTGAGGTGCACAAACTTTCCGCTTTGCTGAAATCCATAGACACAATGGTAAGAAAGTCCCCAGGTTTTTATAAAAGTCCTTCAGAAAACTCAAGAACACTTGTGCGAAGGCAAACAGCAATGACCTAAATGCAGAAAGGTTTCACATTCCAACACCGGTGACTCTGTATATAAAGCTTTAGTCACATGCTCCCATGCTGGTGCTGTGGGCTTTTGGGTTGCTGGGCCTGTGTATGGAGCGCAGGTGTTATTGTGCTGTTTCCTTCAGGCTCGTACAGCCACCTCAATGAACGTCATTAAAATAGAAGTTGTTGTGCACGTAGTAAGTGTCTTGTGTAGTATTTGTAAGAATAGTGCCAGTTACACTGACTTATGACGTATGGGTCATGCTGTTGTACGGTGTTGTACTCTACACTTCAGTCGTTAGTAAGACATGAGCACTGGCTTCTTTCAGATCGTGCTTAAATGCTATATGCATAGGATGTGCACATGATCTAAGTGCCCGTAGGACGCCCACACAAACTACTATTTTTCTCATTTGTAACAGTCAGGGGATGGAAGGAGTGCACACTTATCACTTGAACTTGACCTGTTGCTTGCAGTGTGCACGTAAAAAAATGTGCACGAACATTTCCTCTCACCGGGGTTTATGATATTTTGTGCATCCACCTGCTTGTCCTGTACAAGTTTGACCATTTTTCACCCGCAGACAGACCGTATCCACCCGTTAGAGCAGTTGTGACTTTGGTACAAACTAGCTTCTTCCCACTCCCTTTCAAGCAATTGATCAGACTCTTTATGACAATCATTTAAGGGGTTCAGTGTGTCTTATGTGAGGACTGTAATGTATAAATGCTAATATGACTATGAGTAGGAGCAAAGTTTTTAAAAAGATAGCATAATTTTGCTTTACTTATTTTCTAATTAATGAATAAATTAAGAACTTAAATAGACTGATATACCTATGTATTGTATTGTCTTTTTCATTTGTTTTTATTATTGAAATTACTTGAAATACATTTTAAAAAATCAATCAATATGATGCACCAAAGTCTAATTAAAAATCTGTATTTAGTTTAGATTTGTATGTAAAAGATTTAGACTGATTAAATATGTTTATTGAATTCATCTTTTTTCTGTGGTGGTAGTGTGTGGTTTAGTCATGGAAAGACAGTTACAGCATTTTTTTGTTGTTTTTAGCTCCATGGCTGGCAACCAGGCATAAAGAACCCCTACAGAGGCCTTGTGCTCTGGCAGGTTCCAGAGAGTTTGAGCATCACTGTCACACTCTTCAAGGTATGATGGAAAGTCTATGGTCTGGTGTGAGCACCAGGTTCAGGTGGAACGTGGCATGTGTGCTTGATCATCATCAGACAATAAGCTTCCTAACTATACGCTTCATTTATAGTTTACATGTATTTAAATGTGTTTGTACACACGACGTTTCAATAGAAATACTCCTGCACAACACCGGCTCTTGTCTTTGCACAGTTTGGGTTCTGGAGCTTTAAGGTGGAACTCCAAGAAAACAAATTAGTAAACAAAATCTGTCAAAACGATTTAAAGAACAAACAACTTCTGCTTTATTGTATTTTATGAGAAAGTCATAGAATGTGTCTAAGCATGAAATTTAAATCCATTTAGGCTTAGTCGACCAGCTTTAGTGAACTCATTGACCTAGTGGTAGAGTGTCTGTCCTGGAAGGTCTTGAGTTCAAATCCACATTTTGGTCAGAACAAAGACTAAAATTTCACACAACTGGTTAGACTTCAACTTTTCTGATAAAACTCTTTTGCCTTTTGTTACACATTAGAAAAAAGTAATCAAACTTAAGCTAAATGATTTACAAGTGTTATGTCATTGTAATTCCCGACTCTCCAGCCCAGTATGGCCATACTCTCTTAACTTTATTTAAACAATATCCTGTAAAAGTGACCAAGGCATCACATTAAAGAGTATTAGGAGAAACCAAGGGATGAATGGTGAAGAAAGCTTTTAGGAACTAGACTTAAATCACCACTTGCAACCCCAAATCTGCAGGAATCAAACATACCAACATCCCAGTATCTATGAGTGACAAATGATTTGCTGATGGACATGTTTGTTGCTGTTTGTTACTAAGGCTTAACATTATGTGTTTAACCACAGGAACCTACTGCAAAAGAATTTGAAGACAAGGACTGGAGTTTTGTCATTGAAAATGTAAGTCTGTTGCCACTTGCAGCTGTTTGTTGTATACAAAATACTGTACAGTAGTGGTCCACGAGCTGCAGAGAACAAACATGACCTACATTTTTCATACATAATCCCGTTCTAAAGGAAGTCTTGTTTTGAAAACGACTGGATTCTCTCCACCACATCCAACTTATCCTTCCGCATGTCAAGTCGCTCAATCACGTAACACACACACTTTCCCTGCGACAGTAGTGGTGATCAGCAAAAGGCTTTCATTTTATATGCACAAAATGCACATCCGTCTTTGTAAAAGCTCTGAGCAATGGTCATTCAGATTGCACGGTACAATGCTGCAGACAGAGAAGTGCGGAATGCACCAGAGCCAAAATAACCAGTTCAATATCGACCCTTTGGATTAAAAAAAAAGCTTTGTTCAAATAACAAAGATTGGCCCGGTAATCGACTCTGACCAATAATCGATCGACCTAACACTGAACCCCACATTGTTTCTGGGGGTTATAGATTGCCGCCGTCATCAGTGTGGGAATGAGACCAGGGGCGTTTCCTGGACCTGGAAACATTGGGGGCTGAGCCCACTCCCCTACAAAAGACTGGGGGAATTTACAAAGTAAAGAAGCCTTTCGTTAAAGTTTCTTGAGCACCTTGTTTAAAGACAAATACTGCAATATGTACTTCAACACATATTTATTTTCAAACTTAAACACACCAATGTAAAGAATGTCTTAAACATCAGTATTGATCTTATAAAAAAGGTTCAATTTGATATTACAGGCATTTACTATGTTTTGTTTTTCTCCTTACAACCAAAAACATGATTTCAGTGTCAGGTTTCATGGTGGATTTTTCTGTCTGCAGATAAAGTTCATCCAGGATAGTGCTGTTACTTTTCTTTTTCTAAACTGCTTCTTTCTTTCAGTTACAGTTTCCTTCTCATCTTTACCTCTTTCCTTCTCTCTCTCTTGCTATTATCATGTCACCATCTGTTAATCCTCATCTCTTTCTGCCTCTTTCAGTTACAACTTTCTTTTCTCTTTCTTCATCATCTTCTACTTGTGTGTTTAGTTCTTTGAAAGTGGAAGTGTTAGACCAAAGCAGAATGCTGCTTTAGTGGTTGCAGACTATTCCAGCCACTCAAATGTGGTAAATCCAGTTGATTGAAATGCTCTTTTCTGCTTTCCAAACATGCTTGATGGAAAACAGTGACGTTTGGTCCTGTATCTGCAAAAAGTATAACAAAAAGTTCACCTGAGTAAACGCCTCTGGCAGATCTTAAAAACATTCTAGGAAAAGTTAATAATCAAATAAAAAACCTTATTTAATGACATGTTTTGTCTAACTGAATAACAAATGTTATAAAAACACACCTCCTTCTTCTTACAGAAATTCGGGACATTTTCTAATAAGGATTTCTCCATGTCATGTTGGTACCACGCTGAATTTACTGGTGAAATGCTAGGCTAACGCTTTAGCCAGCAAAAGTGTCATCAGATCAGACAGGTGTTCTCATACCTTTGACATTTCCAGCGTTTATCTGTTTCATGTGTTTGGACAAAGTCTTCCCGCCGTGCAGCACCACTACAGAAGAACTGTCCTGCTTATTTTTCTCAAAACCCGTTGGAAATTGTGACCATAGACATTGGGACCGTCGGGAAAGTTCAGCTGTCGGATTAAACATCGGGAGGGGGTACTGTCAGCAAATGAAACACTGAGGATTTTTCCCTCTCTGATCAACTCCTCTCTGATTGGTCAAACCGCTGTGCGTGTGTTGCATTCACTAAAGCTAGGACAACAAAAAACTGCCATTCTCAAGAACGTTATAGGGCAGAGTAGAAAAAAAATATTCGGGGCTTGAAGATAATTGTTTGGGGCTAGAGCCGGGAATGCCCAGAACAGGCGACGCCACTGAATGAGACTGTGACTCTAAAGTGCTTTTAGCCTTAAAGCAAGGCAGAGAAGCACTAAATAATTATACACCACTCACATACCATCCACCATTTCTATTTTGCATACTTATTCAAATTAGTTACAGTTAACAGTGGTAATGCAAAATTTTAATGTGAAAAAAATATTACTATGTCATTACAGTAAAGAGGAAAATTGTGGCGTGCACATTTGAAGGTCATCCCTTTGTCTAAAACTTATTTTTTGTTGTTTTATCAGGAGACAAGAGGCCATAAAAAAGTGTTGGCATCAGGCGATGTTAATATGAAAACATATGCCAGTGACACACCAGCTACATTTGATGTCACTCTGAAGCTCAAGCCTCGATCTGTGAAAGTGGTTGAAGCTACATTGAAGTTGACCCTGACCTGTATCTTTATAAAGGAAGGAAAAGCCACGTGAGTTTGTTCATGACAATTTCTGTCCGTTATCAAACCAAATGATTACACTTAGAAGAATTTCTGAAAGAAACTTCTGTGTGATTTGTGAGGGTTTAGTCTTCTGTTTCACAGGGATGAAGACATGCAAAGTCTTGCTAGTTTACTCAGCATAAAGCAGAGTGACATTGGCAACCTGGATGACTTTAATGACAGCGATGATGAAGCCAGTAAAGAGAAAAAGGGCGGCTTTGGAACTGGACAAGAAATTCATGTGATGGGTAAGCATTTATTTAAGATTCACTTTCCGTTTTTAGAGCACAATAAATAAAACTGAAGCTAAAAGACAGCATACTTCAGTTTAAATGAATGAAGTAGCATTTTTCCACCACTGCTAATATAAAATCTGTGCCATCACAATAAGCTGTTGTGGTTTCCAAAGTAAGCACCTATGGGCCAATAAGAAGTTCAGAGAACCCATCCATCTTGGTGACTCTGTGGGGATTACGACAAAGCGCCCCAACAGGGGACGCCGCTGTCCTTCATGTGCCACAAAAGAGGCACCTTGAAGGGTGTGAATGGAAGGAATGGCCTCCCTGATCTGAACCTGGATCGTGTTCTTTTGTTAGACTTGTCAATAACAAACACCATGCTCCGACACAGGAGTGTCCGTCCATGCGTGACACCAGGATACCTGAGACAGAATGATCAACTGTGTAGTCATTCAGCAGAAGGAAGGCAGAGAGAGGAGGGAAACAGGCAGGGTGTTTTGGTGGTTTGCCAAAGGAAAACCCCCAAATGTTGGTGCCTCTCCAATATTTAGAACACCTCTAAGATCCTCCAGGATCTTAAGTTTCTGTTTTTTAATGATGTGGTTATTCTCATGTTATGACACTAAATGATCCTCCATTTCTCTATCAAAAGAACTGAAGGTCTTGTTAAGTTCAACTGTAATGAGTTGAACATGGATAGAAGACAAAGGAAAAATGGCACACATTAAGGCATCCAAGCACATAACTTATCTTCATTGTTTTATTAAATAAAAGTAATTATCTTAGATGAAAATCTTTTAGGTAAAAAAAGAAAATCTAATAGAAATATCTTATTTTAATACACATGTCTTAATGACATACATTAAGACAAAAACCACTGCTGAGCGAAAGATAAAGTAAAGGATAAGTGGATCATTTTTTGCACAAAATCCAGATGCCTTTTATTTAAGGATTTTTACAAAAATACTTAGTAAAATTACAAGTGAAAAGTTTCCTTTTTTAGAAGTTGTAAATTCTATTAGATTTTGCATAAAATAAAGTTAGCATTTCAGAAAAAGAACACAAAAAAAAAAACAATATTGTATTCATTTACAAAAGGAGAAATTCGCTTGTCTGGTACCCATTATTTAAAAATACGCACAACAGATAAATAAAAATGAAAGTAAAATTTTAAAAAATGCTTAAAATGCTTCATAAGAAATATTACAAAATCTTATTGTAAAAACTTACAGCAACTGGGATAAAACATATATAGAACATTTCAATCTGGCAACGGAGTGCGATGAACCTGTCACCGTGACTCCTCTACACACTTCCAGAACAATTTGTTGAACCATGAAAAACATCACTGGCCACAGTTGACTGATGAAAAGTATGTTCGTTACAGACCATTGACTGAGAACTGGACCGAGTAAGTCCAAACAGCAAATACCTGCTGGCTCCAAGAAGAATCTGCATTCAGCTTCTTTGCTCCACAGATCTGGAACAGACTTCCAGAAAGCCTTAGATCAGCTGAAACACTCAGAGTATTTAAATCCAGGTTAAAGAGCCTCCTGCTCTCAGCTGCATTTGATTCATTTGGATTCAAACTTTTACATCTGTACTGTTTATCTATGCTTGTTTTAAATTCACTTCTTCTTCAAAAAAAAAAGTCTGATCTGACCGGATCTGAAAGATGGGACAGTCTCAATGCTGTTTCCATCTACGTTAACAGGCTGATGGGAATCTTTCATCTTCTTGCTAAAATCCACAATCATCTCTTTAGTTTATGATGTTAAAATGAGTCCATTACCTTTGCACCAGTCAGTAAAATTAGAGACGAGCTTTCTGTATTCCTTCTCATTGTTCTCCTTAACACAAGCTACTACTGTTGTGTCATCAGAGCACTTTTGTTTATGCCATGATGAAGACCTGTTTGAGAAATCTGGACTGTATTCATCCACTCATCCACCCATCAATCCATGCACCCATCTATCACTGACTGTAAATATAGAACTGGACAGAGTGAGTGTGACGCCACCCATAGAAAATGCCTCACCTGCAGCTGTAGCAAGATTCAGTCGGCATTTTTCCCTGATACTGTTTGGATCCAGACAACAGTGATTGGTCCAAGTCGGGCTGAGTCGCTGTAACTACTGTCACCAATCAAGAGTAACCTTCCTCTGAAAGCAGGATCACCAACTTTAAAACCAGTGTGTGATCTGGTCTGCGCTTTCTTTCTCTTCAGAGATAAGCAGACAGCTGAGCACTCTTAGTGAAGAGGACTCTCAATATACAGGTGAGCAGCAACACAAGACTCATTTCACTTTAATGTATACACATATAAGCAGAATCTCAGGACAAACTCCATTCTTTTCTTTGTTCTTCAGCTTCGGACCCCAGTGTCCCGCCCATTCCAAAGTCGCAGCAGTTTGGAGTTTCAGAATGTGAACAAGTCAGAAGTGAAGTGCTCAAGTCGTCATCAGCACAGTGAGTAGATATACAGTTAAGTTAGGAGCCTTACAGAGCCCTGCAGAACTTATTTACACTGTAAAAGCCCAGAAGACACTTCTGCTAATTTATGTCATGATTTTTGAATTGAGCAAGCAGTAAGTTTGGATTTTTGTCATTTTAAAGGTGTTTAAAGTCCCACTCTAATCATCAAAGTGGTCTTTTAAATATAATTGTGCAATTTTTGGCCAAAAAACAGTGTTGTTTTCTGGAACATCGTTTCTGCAGAATGGCAGGAGTTTGTTAGAAATTCACCTCTAAGAGTATATTCAGACTGGAAACATTAAGTTCATTTAAAGTGAACCAGAGTTCGTTTCCCCCTTTAATCTAGAACACATTTTCAGTCTAAAAACACTCAAGCAGACTCTGGTCCAGGACCAGGAGCCGCTCTCTGACCCATCTTTTGAGGTGGTCTCAGTTCATTTCCAATCGAATTGAGCTCCAGTTCGCTTTTAGTGTCCTCAGTCTGAATGTGGTCCGTACTCCAAGTGGAACAACTGAACCAAAACGGTAGGAACATAGCAGCGGATGAGCCACGCAGAAATGTGAAGCAGCAATGAGACACAGCAACTCACCGAAATGTGGTCAGAGGAAAGCAGGCTCAGTATAACCATTTTTAACGTGATACATGTTGCTTTTCAAGTTGTTTTCCCAACAATCTATATATCCTAAACACTTCTCAGTGAACCATCATAGCTGTCATCTCCTCAGTAACCTCCTTGCAGCATGCCCCGCTGTACCAAAACAGCAGTACAAAGGGTTGTATCTGACGTGGATGCAGACGTTCAAAACTGATCATGAAGGATTGCAGTTTGAACCAAGTCTTCCATGTATCAGAATAGAGCTGTGAGAGAAAAAACCTGAAGCAAATGTTGGTGAGATTTGTTATTTAGCTTCTTCCAACTGTAGGTGATGGACAGATAAATGGAACAGAAAGTCTTCATCATCATCATGCAAAATTCAGGATGAAGGTAGACAGTAAAAAGTAAAAGACAAAGAAGCCCCTCTCTGCTGTTTAATGCTTGTCTGGTGTGAACACCGAATGCCAAAAGCTATTCATGAAACGTGTTTAGCGTGTTCTTGAACACGCAACATGTGCCCAGCGTGAACCTAGCAGAAGACATGTCTGGTTTTTCATCCTGTCTCTGCCTCCAGTGAACACAATGAAAGATCTTCCCTTTTTGTTCCCTTCATGTAGCCTGAGGCTCCAGGGATGAGGATTTTTGTCATGAACCTCCACCCTTCAGTTTTCTGTGTGGATGATACTTACACCTCCCCTCAGCCCACCTCTGCACGCACACACAAACCTCCCTGACTGCTGTTTCGTGAAGTAAAACAGTTCACATGCAGTTTCCTAAAACTAAATCAAAACTGAAAAGATTATTTTTGACTTAGTGACTTAAAAAACGTTCACACAAGACCGCATTAACACAAATAAACCAGCCTAACAATGACTACAGGTCTGCGTCCTAATGTTTATGGCACCGTTACTGTGAACTAGTAATGATTTTCTAAGTGCTAATAACATCAACATGCTTGAAAACAATCACTTTAATGTTTGTGTCTTTTTGTAGGTGTTTGGAAAAAAGAGAAGATGACCTTTCACGACCCTTGCCCTATCCTCGTGGAAAGAGCCAACGCACCCACGCTTCAAAAACAGAAACACAATCAGAACAAACCAGTGTAGCGACCCAGGTGCAGAAAAAACGTCCTGGTGTGTCTTTCGATGTGAGTAACACGCTGCAAAAACGGAATCTTAAGAAAGTAAAAAGACCCTTGTTTAAAGGAAAACTGTCTAATTTTCTGTCTTGCAAAAAAAAAATCATCAAAAAAGGTTTTTGATCGCAGAAAATCTTAGTTTGAGAAAACATATTTTAGGGAATCGCATTTTTTTCTTAAAATAGGAATTGTTGGTAAGACGGTTTTGCTTGCTTCATTGGCAGATTTTGAAAATGTCTTTCTAAAGGGGCGTGTTTTTTGCAGTGCATGATCTGTTCCTCTGACGCATTCATTCCTTTCCATTCAAAGCAGCTCCTGCTGACCTTCGTCTCCAGAAACATCCTCAAAGCAAACATCTCTTCCTCCTTTCATAATGTTACTGTCCTTGAACTCTAAAATGTATTCCCGGCTGCAGCAGCAGATAGTTCGTTTTTTTTCTTGCTAACACTGGTTTGCTCATTGAGCTGCCTGTTCCCTACACTGCTCTCTTGTTCGTAAAGGTTTTTCCTGCTCATTCCTCATGTGTACTCAGAGTTCTTCTGCCTTGGTGACGTCCAGTCAGGCTCTGCTGAAATGGTGTCAGGAGGTCACAAAGGATCACAAGGGAATAAAGATCTCAAATTTCTCCACTTCCTGGAGAAATGGCCTGGCGTTCTGTGCTATCTTGCACCACTTTCATCCGGAAAAAATGTAAGACATACTTCACATATAATCCAGTTTTTAAATGTAAATTTCATTACTCAGTAGGTTTTTTTTTATCCCTCTCAGAAATTACAAAATGCTGGACCCGTATGACATCAAGCAAAACAACAAAAAGGTTTGTTTTAAAAGTATCATCAAGATATAAAACCTCTAGCATCACAGCTATCACAACAAAATGTAGTTTTAACACTTTTTAAATGTTCAATTTCATAGCCAATATTAGTGGTAAACAAAGCACTGATACATCTTTATTCTACTATTCTCCACAAGTTCTCATTGGGGTTAATTCAAGGGAGGATGGGGGCCACACCATCAGTTCAGCTGCTTTTATGCCCATAGCAGCCAAAGCTGCAGAATGAAAAACGATCAGAGAAAATCAAACAACAAACCAGATTAAACTACAACTAGAGCTTTACTGAACCAACTATTGAATCAAAAAGCAAAAATCAGAGTTTAGCAAGTCAGCCAGTTCATTTCTGTCCTTCGAGGCTGACCTTTAAAAGGACAGATTTTCATTAGTCTTTAGAGTTATCCCCAAAAGTCTCAGAAATGTGTTTAATGGAACATTTTCTGCCTTTTCCACTGATCTAAAACGTGTGGTTAATTTGAAGATTGCAAACAGAATGTTTCCAGTTTCTCAAGCTAAATCATAACAAGCATCAGGAGTTTGTGTAAAAAAACTACAACCCTGAACGTCAGGAATGTTGTGCCCTGATACAAAGACTAAACACATGGAACCCAGCAATTCCTTCATCTCCATAAAGGGTCAGGTCATTGGTAGAAATGCATTTTTCTAATGCATTCTCCTCATTCGTATTTCACTAATATGTTTTTTGTTTGTTTTCTAATGGTGTTTATAATCTTTTGATTGATTTTTGTAGGCCTTTGATGGCTTTGCTGAACTTGGTATTTCTCGACTGATGGAACCTTCAGACTTGGTCATGCTTGAAGTGCCAGATCACCTGATTGTTATGACCTACCTCAACCAGATCCACGCCCACTTTACAGGCCAGCAGCTTAGCGTGCTTCACATAGAAAAGGACTGCAGTGAAACCAGATATGCTGTAACAGACAACTGTGACACCCAAGAGAGCCAAGAGGAAACCTTTCAGTATTGCATGCAGAGACTCCAGGAGGGAACTGGGATGGAAAACACCCCAGAGAAGGCCGGCTCCAGCAGCAAGGACGTGCCTCCTCCTTCTGAAACGGAACAAAAACAAGTTCCTTCAACAAGTGCAGCAGAAAGTCCTCAGCACCCAGTGGCACGAGCAAGGACTCGCTTATCAACCAAGTCAAGTTTTATTCGAGTTAAAGATGCTGATCTAGTTAAGAAGCGAAGATCTCAACAAAACACATCGATTGATGGAGAGCGTTCAGTGGTATGCTTTAATCTTTCATTCTTTTTCATCTGTCAATATAATATTTATGTATTTTCTTCGCTATTATTTCAGTAGAAAAAAACACTATCTTTTTTTTTTTTCACAGAGTGATGTGGAACAAAGCTGGAGGAATTCTGAAAGTGGTCAGGTTTACTGTTATTACTTATCTTCATGCTTATCTCCATATTTTAGCCTGTTGGTGATTTTTGTATGTTGATTTTTTCAGATAAATCACTGATGCAGCTAAAACAAGAAGGACAGGTCAGTCATTGGTCAAACTCTTGTTTTGTTTGGGTGAAATCCTGCAGACACACGCCAAAGTGAATGCAGCAATGTTCAGTAAACATTCCTAACAGTATTTATCATTTTAGGAACCAGGTCAATATGTGTTAAATCAGATGAAAGCCCTGGAAGCAGAGCAAAATCACCTTGACGACAGAGCAGGGGTGGTCGAGACCAAACTCAGACAGTTAATAGAAACAGGTAAAGGTTGAAAACAAAACTTTCAATCACACATTGATAAGATGGAAATGTTTTCTCTCCTTTTCTGTTCAAAAATCTCAAGAGCTCATTCATTCATTCATTCATTCAGACACACATCTAATTCAAGAGCTTTCTGGTGAAATGTTAAAGTTTATGATATTGTAAACTGGACTGACTGAACAAATATGGTTTGCTGCAAGCCCTATTTCTTCGCTTCTCCCATTGTTACTCCATTGTTAGTCCATTGTTACTCCCATTGTTACAGAGGGACTTTCATTTAACAGAAAGACTTGAATCAGAACCAGGACAAGAATAGCAACCATTAGTGTTGACTGACTGTGATCACAAAGTTTGGAAAACCCATCAGGAGAACCAGAAATGAAACAAACTTGTTCTCAGATTCCCCACCTGTGATGTCTTCAACATAAAGCTATCATTTAATAAGATATGTGCTGACATCATCACTCAGACCTTCATGTTTCCATAGAGACTCTAGTTGCTGCATCAGCTGGTCGCTTGATTAGGCATAGGTAGAGCCGTTTTTGCTGCTTTCCCAAATATTTCTCCAAATCCATAGTCAGGATCTGCTGAAATTCCCATTTATTTTGAATCTGTCCAGCTCATCTTTTGCCGACCTTGTGATCCAGAATCAAACTTCTCCTCCTCAATCTCCAAGTCTCTGGCCTTATTGTGGCAAAAACTGTGTCTCTTTCCTGCACCGCTACTAGTTAAAGTAACCCCACCTCACTCGTGGCTGTCATTTATGAACCCCTGGTGCACCTCATACCGCCACCCACAAAATAAAGCCTTAGTTACATCCATCCATACAGGTGCTGTGGCGTTTGGGGTTGTCCGGGCCAATAGAAGGTCATAGAGAGGTGCGGGTGTGTCAAGTCCCTTGAGGCTGATAAAGTCATCGTAAAGGACGTCATGAAAATGGTGCCATTGTTGTGTGTGTGGGAAATTGACTGCAAATGCATGGGACGAGCATGTGATGTGCCCGTAGGATGTCCACACAAACTACATTCTGATTCCTAACAGCCAGGTTGCATACGATGGTCGCACAAAGAGCATGCACCTTTTCCTTGAACAACAACAACTGTGTGGTGTTCAGGTTCCAAGAGAGTGAGAAAAAAAGAGAAATCAGTATGACACGCCTTGTGCATGAACATTCACGCCAGTCTTACGTCCTCACCGTTTTCTAATCTGCAAACAGCCTGTGTCTACCTGAGAGAAGAAGCTACAAGAACAGAAACTTTTCCTCAGCATCAGCATTCATTTATGGTCAAGAAGAGCATAGAGAAATGTGGTTCATGTCTTACGCAGCTGGACTGTCAAAATCTTTATCCAGTTCATCTAGGATTGTGTTTCATGTATGTCCAGACCTATTTACAGTTCAGTACGTTGCAAAAGTGTGCCTAAAAAAAGAAAATAAACACATTTTCAAATTATTGCGTAGTTTTTTTTTTTTAATCAAATTAATAGTTTTTTTAATTAAATAATTTTTGCTGTTCGGTTTGTGATCACATCATCCTGATTCCATCTGTGTCAAAGATGTTTTTTTTTTTCTGTGCAGGTAGCAATGAGGTGGAGGAGGAGATGCTGATTCAGGAGTGGTTCAGCCTAGTAAACAAGAAAAACGCTTTAATCCGGAGGCAGGACCACCTCCAACTTTTGTAAGGCAGTTCTGATCACTTACAAAAGATGATAGAAAACATAAAAATGAAAAAGTGTTGCACTTTTTAGTGCACACACATGTAGTGCTATCTTTAACTTGAAAAAAAGAGACAAACATTCAGTTTTAACCTCAGATTTGAACCTAACTTAGAACCGGCTGCTTGGGTTTGGAAGTTAAGAAATGAGAGAAAATACATAGAAATAAAACTGAAAACACAAAAATGTTTTTTATATATTTAGATATTTCAGACAGTCTCCGATAGAAAACGAGTTTCATTTTGTGAAGTTTATCTAAATGTAGTGTTGAACTCTTTTCATACAATTGAAATGTTATATCTTGATCATAAAGAGCTGCTTGCTGCTGTTCTGCTCTTTGATGAGGAACTTTCACAACGAGTTGTTCTCTTCATTTACAAAAAGACAAACAGTTTTATAGACATTTTTATCTGTCTTGTATGTGTTGTGCTGCTTCTTGCACTTATATGCTGTTGTTTTAAATGTTTGTTTCAAATATGCTCACGTTTGAGTTTTCTTTATGTCTCTCTTTATTTTAAAGCCTTTTGGGAAAGTGAAGGTGTTGTAAATATATGCAGCATAGACATAAATATTCATGCATTCATTTTTGTTATGACAGGCTGCAGGAACAGGACTTGGAGGAAAGACTGAAGCTGTTAAACAAAGAACTGAGAGACTTGATGACTATTAAAGGTTTGCAGTTATATTTAACCTTTAATAACTCACTAATAATATAAATCAAAGACTGTCTTCCTTTCTACTCTACAGAGTAACGTCTCATAAGGAAGACAGTCTCTGCAAACAGAAACAACATACATGCATCAAAAACAAGTCTTCTAAGATCACACCTTTAGTTTATTCTGCATTCTAGTGTAAATGCTGCTACTCTTTCAGATGTTTTTCCTGTGTAATAACATAGAGTGTGTAGAATGGACAGAATATGGATGCATTTTCATCTAAAATGACTCAGGGGTTTGGAGAAAACTGAATTATTTTTTTCCTGGTGGAAACCCCTGGTTTCAGCTTACTAGTGTTCATTACAGGCTAGCAGTCAAAATAACAGGTCTTACAAAGTTCGGGTAAAAATTAAATGTATAACATCAAATTAACTGATCTTATTAGATCTCGCTGTTTATCAGCCTAACCCGAGTTTTAATTCCAAACACCTCATACCTATACACATTATCTTATGTAAATGTGGAAACACGTTAGAAACATAATTCCTTAAATATAATTACTGTCATTGTCTATGTGGATATTCTTTTAACATTTGGGGTTTTTAATAACAAGGTTTCTACATACATTCTGCATATTCTTCTTCAGAGTCCTGACATTTTTCTATGTGACCTTACAGAGTGCCAGAAGTCCCGAGCACATGCACAGAGAGAGCAGCTGCTGATCCAAGAGCTGGTGTCTCTGGTCAACCAAAGAGACAAACTGGTTCATGACATGGATGCCAAAGAGATGGGGTAAGGCTCACACATCTGCCCAGGTAGAAAAAAAGCCCAAGAGACATTCTCACCAGATTTTCCAACTTGGTCTGTAAACAAACCTGTTGTTAAGGGTGTGTGAAAGGCCAGTTATTTATCTGTTGCTGCCATTCTTTGTAAACAGCAGAGATATTATGCTGATCTGCACCACAGTCACCACTGGTCACTGATGGGTTCATTGACCTCTGCAAGCCAATTTAACCAAGTCTGACTGGTGACCGTCTCATCACCAGGCAGAAGCACAAGATGAGTTAGATTACAACAGGAGGAATCGTAAACACTGAAATGTAACTTACATGAAGGACTTTAGAAGCTCCAAAAGGCAAAGACACAACAAGGTCCAGAGGTAGGAGATGGGAGAGGGAGGCTGCCTAGAGGAAGACTGATAACTGCTGTTACTGCTGTGGGGGTCCTGGGTTGATGTTGAGTTGAAGTCTCTATTTCTAAATGTATACAGTTGCTGCCAAGTGATTCCCTAAAAAGACCTTCACACAGTTTAGCAAATGAGTATGAGTCTACACTACTCAGAGCCAGAACCCTGGGGTACACTCATGATCCTGCTGTGTCTTTGTTCCCAGAGCGTTGGAAGAGGATGAGCGCCTTAATCGTAGCCTTGAGCAGCGGAAAATCAAGTATGCCCAACAACAAGAAGACAAGTGTGTTTTACACTGACTGCTGATGAGCCATTATTGTCACCATTTTACCACGGAATGCTGGCCTATCTCACACAAGCTGTTGATAGCTACAAAAGTACCTTTTTATTTTACTTTTCCCATTTAAGTAAACCGTTAAAGAACATCTGACAGTTTTTAAATATTGTCAGAATGCACACTGACTTTCAACAACAAAGAAAGTTTTTTTCAGGAGAAATATCCACTTTCATAAGAGTCAGTTGAACTTTCATGGTGTCATTCTTCGCATTAACAATTGGAAGCTAGCTTTACTTTATGACCTGAATAAGGTCGTCTCCAAACCCCCTGGTCTTTATATGCCAAACTTTAGATGATCTTTCAATCTGGCTTCATGGTCGGAGAAAAACACAAACTTTCTACTTTTGTTCTACACATTTTACTAGAGCAAAGTGTCCTGACCTTTCTACTTTCTATAAAAGTACAGTCGTTTCTTTATATCCCACAAAAAACTCTGTAACAAAGCTTAGTTGTGGAACTAAAAATGTCCCCTTCAAAGACTAAACATTTCAGTCAGACTAAGGGTAAACTAAGTTAAGCTTTATTTGAATTTGATACTTTAATTTACATTTTTGTGGCGCAAATTGCTCCCCAATCTTCATCTGTGCTGTCGGCATCATCAGCAGACTCACAGAAGATGGTGATAAGTCAGGATGTGTCAGACAACAACATCATAAGACAGCTGATTGGCTCCTCAGACCTTCATATTTACAGTATGCATTACAGCGTTCCCTTGTTCATTGCAGGGGGATGACCCATGATAGATGAAACATGAAAAATAGAATTATAGATGTTTTTTTGCTGTAAAACTCCTCACTGCACACTTTATTCACTTTTTTCAGACAGACGTAAACATTTTCACACTTTTCTCTCTTGTTTAAACTCTCAAAGTACAAACCTTTATGTGAAAAGAAGTCTAGAATTAAAGAATTAAAACCAAGATCTGATCACGATCAAAGATTTATGTAAATGTGAAACGTGGCACGTTCTGTACAGGGGACATGGCACAGAGGAGATTGGCAAAGTCAACAGCCAATCAAGACACAGAATACACTTCACTGTTAAAAAAACAAACAAACTATTGAAAAAATCGCAGAGACTGTGAGGGATCACTGCGCTTCATACAGTAAATATCATTTTCTATAAGCTTGAGTGAAGTTCTTTCAAACAATCTATCGTACTTGCATTGTATCCACTTGCTGTGCAGAAACTCTGTAGTATCATACTACTACATCCATGTTGTGTCAACAGTAGATTAACAAATATTCATGCCGTGATGTTTTATCATAAGGTGTGTATTTGCACTCATGTTTTATTTTGTTTCATTCTGTTTTAAATTGCTACTTGGTATTAAATAAAGTTTATTTCAACTGAACTGATTGAGTTGATTTAAAAACTTTTAGTAGTTTACTTTTTTTTTTTTACTTAAGTATACTAATTTGTGGTTTTTACCACAAAACCAATCATATTTAATATTTAATATTTAACCAATCATGATTTAACCGAAAAGAAGCTTTTTGATGTTAAAGGCAAACGGTTCGCTACAAAGCAGATTTCATGGTAGTATCTGACAGCCATTTGAAAAAACGGATCTGTAAGAATTTATACATTATGTAGTTATAAAGACTTGGAAACTTTTGTTCAGGGGTGAATGCAATTACTAATGTTATGATTGGTAATAATATTAATAGATCTTATTCATAGGCATTCAAAGTTGCCCTGCAGGTGACTTTAAAACAGACACAAACAGAAAGTTACAAATAAATGACGTTGTTATCAGAAGGTGATAATGTTCTTTTTTTTTAAAGTGTTGATGGCTAGCCTACATGAGTGAGTTCTAAGCCTTGATTTTAAATAGTGGATGAGAGTTTATGGTCATGCTAGAGGTGAGGATCAGATCTGCTGAATGCTCTTAACCCCATGGTGGACAGACGAGCAGATGGAGAGAACTTGAGAAGAACCTTAGAGTGCAGAAGGATAGATACAGCTGGAGAGGATCAGAGAAACTGAGAGGGACCAGGTAGTGAAGATATTGAAAAGTAGAGGGAAGGATTTTAAGCTCACTTTGAGCTGAACCGGCAGCAGTGTAGCTGCTGTAAGACAGGAGTGATGTCATTGCTTCAGGGGGTTCTGGAGATGATCCAAGCACCAGAGGTTGAAGATGATGGACAGACTCACATGGGAGACCAAAGATAAAGGAGTGTTAGTCATCCATGCAGGATGTGGGTAATGCGCGGACCAGAGCAGCTGTAGTGGAAGGTGGCAGAAACTGACAGAGACAATAAAAAGTCTGTTAGTGGAAAAAGAAAAAACATCTGAGGTAAAAGAGTCAAGAAGGACAGAAACTCTTAACCTGTGAGGAGAGGATGACTGTGGAGTTATCAGCTGATAATGAAAAACAAAAACCTTGTTTTGCTACTTTTAGGGACGCTGTGAGAAAAGTATGTTTTGATCTCAGATCAACAGTCTAAAACGGAGGATGTTCAGAGCTGGAATCAGTAGCCAGGTAGAGCTGAGTGTCAGTGGCAAAGAAGTGGAATGACATTTAATGGTATTCATTTACATTGAGGCCCTGTCCTCATCAGGTTAGGGACTTCAACATTGATATACATGCATGAGGAAGAAAGAAGACAAAAGGAAATAGCCATAGGAAACATACAGAGATCCGGCACTGGAAACCAGTTTCAACAAGCTTATAACACGCAGAATTGCTTTAGTTAATCAGAAAGTTTTCAAATGAGTTAAAACCTTTTCTTCCTCTCTTGTAGAAACACGTGTTGATGACAGGTCTCTTCAGTGGCATGAATGTCATCAGAATTGTCACATTGTGCATCAGGAAAGGTCTGTGGTATTTTCCCAAACAACTAAGTTCCACATGAGCTGGACAGGTCGACCACAATGATGGAAATGCCTTCAGTAAGATTCTCTCTGACTTGTGGTCATTGTTGATGCTGGAGCAGTGGTCCAACTCTTGAAACTGCAACAGCATTTGATCATTATGGGCTGTGTCTCACACAGCCCGGTTCGTAGGGCTGGTTTCACAAAACTATTGGTTAGCTCTAATTAACCAACCTGGAACTAAACGCACCAAAGCATGTGGGCGAGTCTCTTATACACAACAACTGGGATGTAACACAGATGGAAATTTAAACCTCATGTCTCTCCTGAAGCAAAGTGAGGATTTGAATCCCTCTGTGATTCGTTTTTGTCTGACTTTCTCCACTCAGTCAGTGTGTGATCTGGTCCATTACAAAACTCTCTACAATGCATTCATGACGGGCTACCCTTTGCAAAAAGTACTCTATATAAGAGTACTACAAGTATACTTAATCTATGCTAAAGGTGAGGCAGAATACTAAAGTTTACTTTCATGTACCATCTATTTAGTAAACTTAAAACGTTTCACTTGTAAGGATTCAGTCAGTATACTTCCTATACTACACATATTTGGCCTATAGGATACTTGCTATACTTACTTCCTTATACTCAAGTGTACTTAATGAGAAACACTTCAAGTGTAGTACTTTTTGATGGGGTAGTCTTCACAAATGCACTGCTTGGCTTGATGTGCCAGTAAACATGACTAAAATGTTTACAAAGCTGCAGCCAACCTCATACGGGAACAAATCCACGTTGGTTCAACATTGATGCAGACTGACCTCTGGGTGGGTCTTTTCCATCATTATTCTCGGAAAAACCTGGTGAAACGGATTTAATAAAGTACAGGATTGCTTTTCAATATACAAAAACTGTTTGAAGCTTTATTGAACGTCAGAGTAAATGAAAGAGACATTTGTTGTCCAGAGGTCACGTCCTGATGCTGGGCGTTACTGAAGCAAAACTCATGCTTGTTTCAAAGAAAAATACGGAGATTTGTTTCTCTTCAAATAGGACTTATTTCGACTGGAAGTTGATATTTGGTACATTGACATGTATCAACATCGACCTTTTTGTTAGGAGTAACTTATGGAATAATCTAACGAAGAAGCCCACTTCAACTATTCAAAAAAACCAATGATTTCTGGATAAAAGTGAAGTGGGAACTAGAACGATGTTGATTTCAATGGTGCAGGATGTTTCTGGGCTGTAAAAGATCACAATATACAATGTAAAAGAGTAACATAAATGCTTTTTATTTTTCAGAGGAGCAAAAACATGTTCTGTTTATCCTGCTGGGTTAGAAGAACTGTTGGAGGAACCATAAGGCATCCAATTGTTAAAGAAGAAACAGACAGAAAAAAGTTTTCTGTTGTAGAAAATCGCATGACCCTCACAGAGTGGACAATGTCATCGCTCTGATGCTTGTATTATAAGGGAACTGACCAAATCCTGCAATGAACTGATCACAAGTGATAAAACATATTAAATGGATACAAAATTACTAGTAAAATGTATGGAGACACTAACAGATGCAATAGATCTTTTTCCCTTTTAGTTACACTTAAGAATACAAAAGAAAACAAAATAAAAAGAAATGTACTTTGAGGAAAAAGAGTGCCGAGGAAAGTTCTGTCAGGTAAAGACACGAGGATCTGCTGTGAGCTCAGATCTCGGCTCCATCAGCTGGCCGGCTGTCCGTGCTGCTGGTCTACCATGGCTTCACATGCACGTCCCAGTTCTCCCAGTTTGACCTTTGCATACTCCGCTCTGTTCAGTGCCATCTGACAGTCCTTCCTGGCTGAATACGTTGAACCCTCATGAGGCTGGCCTGTTGCTACCTGGTGACATTCAAAAGATTTTGAATAAATAGAAAATAGAGATAATCAAAATGCAGCATGTATCCATCAAATTCATCAATCTTTTCTTTAAAAAAAGTCCCACTCAGACCATCTTTTGATCCATTTTAAGTGTTACCAGTCGTCTTTTAATTATGGTTATGTCGTTTTTAGCCAAAATATAGAAACCTGTGTTGTAATAAAGGACATAGTTTCTGCAGAGCAGCAGGAGTTTATTAGAAATTCACCTCTGAGTTGTGGGCAGGATCATTGGGGGTGGTAAACCTGAGCTGATATCCCATCATACTTTTGTTTACACTCTCCCCCATTAGCTTACAGCCACTCAACCCCAACCTAACATTGCCGGTGCAACAAAAATGGTGAGCAATATTGAAGCTATCCAGCTGTACAGTTATGATCCAGATTCCAGCTCAGACGAGGAAAACAGACATACAGTGGGAATCTGTTTGTCTGCATCAGAATGGAGCAGAGCAGGGAGCCTGTGGTCCTCTCACTGAAGATTGTGTGTAACAGGTATGTGATTTATTTTTTTTCATCTGCTCCTGATTGATTTACTATTTTTGCTTTTATCTATTTATATATTGTTTTCACCTTCAGTTGTTTTAAACTTTTAGTTGTTGTTTTTAATGTTTTGAGCTTTTAATGTATAGACTTTGGTCATTTAATGGCGCAAATAAAAGAACTTGAGTTGAACAAACAAATAATCAGAGTTGCAATTTGAATCTGAAATTTTCATATACATGTCCTTCATAATCAGAGAAATGCTACATGAACATGTTATAAAAAACACCAAAAGAACCACTTTCATCACAGTGGGTCTGTAAACAGTTTTTTTATTGATCAATCAATAAAAAATACCTTCCTCTTTGACTTTAATGCAATACTTACTAATGTACCACTATAAATTTGATCTTTACTCTTAATCTTTATTCAGTTTAAATCTCCAGTATGTAAAAATTGTTTTTCATAAACAGACACAACCGTAAAAAATTTGGACAAATCAATATTTAATTGAATTGTGTGAATTGAAAATAAATGGAAAACTTGTCAAATGAAATGCTTTTTCTTCAGTAGTTTGGCAGTGTTGCCCAACCAGAATTTGTTCTTCATGCTGTGATCTGGTACCTGTGTAAGATAGCGGATCTGGGCACTCAGTTCACTCTCCACTCGATTTATTGAGCTTTGGAATTGCACTAGCTGCCTTTCCACAAAACTTGCGATCTGTTTGTCCTTAGAGAGCTCCAGGACAATATTACCTGCAGAGAAAAAAACAAAACATCAAGTCAGATGAAGTGACCAATCGAAAGAATTCTTTCCGAATATTTTAGACTTTTTAGCAACAACAGATTTACATGTTTTAACTCTAATAACTTTCTCCTCTTCATCCTCCTCTCTCACACCAGTCTTCCTCATGTCCTCCTTCTCCACATCCACAAACCTCTTCTTTGGTTTTCCTCTAGACCTCTTTCATGTAGCTCCAACCTCAGCATCCTCACTGTTCCTCCTCTCACTGTGTCCAAACATCTCCATCTGCTTCTCTGCATTTATCTCCAGAACATCAACTATGATCTGTTCCTCTGATGGATTCATTCCGGATCCATCCTGGTCACTCCAAAGAGAACTCCAGCATCTTCGTCTCCAGCTCAGCATCAGTCTCTAAACCAACAACATGGCTGCTCTCACCAGTTTTTTACACCTCTCCTTTCATTCTTGATGACTCTCTTGAAACCAAACTGTTGTTCACACATGTTCTTCTGACCTCAGTCTAGCTTCCACTCCTCTTTCCATCAGTTGTATTCCTCTGTAGTTTCTGCTCATCTCTTCTTCAACATGGAACCAGAGCATTTCTCTCCTGTTCTTCATCATCCTCTCACTCTCCAAGATCTTGTTAAACAGTCAGAAGCTCTTTAGTTTGTTCTCCTCCACAGGTATGTTGTCAGATAAAACACTCTTCATCCTCACTTAATTCTTAGTGTCTCCTGCTTCACAACATCCACCTCTTCTCCTCTGTGCTGCCCTGTAGAGATACCCAAGATCTGCTTATTCATCTCCCTCCAGAATTGTCTTGTCCTTCGTCCTACCTGAGGTGCATAACCATGGAGAACGTTTAACATCACACCTTCTAACTTCCAGTTCAAGTCTCTACATTCAAAGTTCCATGTCTTAGTCCTTCACTCCTGTCTTTTCTCTCTGTCTAGTACAAACACATTTTCTTTGTCTTCTTCCACAAACAAAAGCCCGTCAGTTTCCACCAGAACCTTGTAGGTCATGACTGATCCAGTATGAAAGTTCTGCTCATGATTCCAGTGAGTGAATGTCCTTCCCGTCTGCTCCTCAGATTTGGGGTTCACTTATGGATGCATTTCTTCACTTCCTGACATGTAATGATCCAGAATTATGGATAAAATAGTTTAGTTCTTCAGAAACAGATTACAGTCTCTAATTAAATCAAATTAGGCCAGAAAACAAGAGTTTTGTGATTCCCATTGTATTTCAGACACATTTCTGACATTTTCAATCGCAAATGAATCAACTTCCTATAGTAAACACAAACCTTTAAAGCGAGAGAGAAACAACTTGGATGAATGTCTAGCTAGCTGTTTGAGCATATTAGAGTTATTTAGATAAAACATGTTAAAGAACGTTAAACTGGAACATTGAGAATGAGGTTTTTCAAAAATAATGACTCTACTGTGTTTTGGAATCAAAACCATGAAATAGAAGGCAAGAATCGCCTGTTTACTGAACCTGGTGGGTTTTTCTGACACACTTTACCTGCGCACTGCAGGACCATTGCGATTTCTTTCTCCACTTCCTCCAGGACTCGGAGACGCTCATTTGCCATTCAACAAAGCAGAGAAAACCACCGTCTCTTCTCCAGAAACCAGACTGAAACAAACGGGTTTACACCGTCTCTTTGCCTTAAACCCGTTGAAAGCGATGAGAATCGTCTGGATACAAACAGAGCAGAGCTAGAAATATAAACCTGTCTTCTTCATCTTCTTCTATGGTTCCAAAAGAACTGAATGATTGTTTACCGCCACCTAGTGGTAGGAGGAGGGAATGTGCTTTTTCTTTCTTCCATTCCACTCTTATTTCAAATGAGTTAATGTAGCTTTACGGAAGTATTGAAGTGCGGAAAGATTAAAAACGGTGGTCTGTCGGGGTTTTTTTGTAATTCTTTTCGTGTTTTTCGTCGGCACTAACTTCATCTGCTCATGAAAATTAAAGGAAAACTATAAGATGAATTAAAGTTGTCTGCTGTAACATTCACACACAGGTGGATTTAAACATTCAGAACCAAAGCCGCCACTTTGCATGAACATTTCTGTTTTTGTTTGTTTGTTTTGTCTTTACAGTGCATACACGGAAGTTATTTTTATTCTTCTTAAGGGCTGGAGTTGAATTTGTGTTTTTGTTATTGTTGATTTTAGTTGTGTTTTAACGTTATTAGAAATGTTTTAGTGTCAAATGTATCATTATTATTTCAAGGTGTCGCTTGATAAGCAGCAGGCCTGTAGTTATGGAAGCGACCGTGGCTCATATTTCAAAATAAAAGTCAAAAGCGGAAATGCTTTTTCATTTTCACATTATAGCTGGAACAGGTGACATCAGGTGAAAATAAAATGACAACTCAATTCTCCAAACGGCGTTTTCTTTTTCTTCACATTCGCTTTCATTTGCAGTGTTACAATAATTATGAAATTGCAATCAAAATGGTGAACAAACCTCAATTGAGCAAAGGAAAACCATGTTCAGCTCCAGAGAAATGAATGGTTGCTGTGTTTACACTAGATCAAATGTATACATGTTTGTTCTGCTTCAGACTCTTAATATTTCTATTAATAAAAGCAAAAACTTTCAAACTCTAAACTAATATCCCGAGCTGGCACAGTGGATTTATCTCAATATAAATTACACATTTAATAAAAAGCTTTTGACTGTTATTACTTTGATTGCTTTGAAGGAGAAAAAAACCACAAAGACGAGAGGCTCCCAGCTGCAGATGAAACTGATATTAAACACGTCTGCATCTTGATTCATTTCGATGCTGCACTTGAAGATCTTCTGGACAGAACTCAATGGGACTCAATCATGGTCGTCTTCTGATCTGCTGGAAAACAAAGCTTCAGGAGGTCTTTCCAGACATTTCACATCTCCTTCTGGAACACCCTGTTAAATGTTCATAAATATTAAATTCATGAAGTAAAACTCAAGAACCGTCCTGCTGCAACATTGATATCAGCCGACCAAAGTTTTCTTCATGATTCCATCATATATACAACATTAAGAACTTGAAAAGAGCACCAGTTTGAAATGAACTTTATTTTGTTTAAAACTACAACTGCTGTCAAAAAAGTAGTAAAATAAACATCAACAGAAAACTAAAAAAAAAAAAAAAAAACAGAATAAAGCTAAAGACGGAAAAGAATTAAAAGGAGAATTTCTGCCTGCAGCCACGTCTTCCCCTTTGCCTCCATCCTTCTTTATAGTTGATACAAGCATCTAAAGATAAAATCAACAGATCACTTACTAAAAAAGGATTGGGAAAAGGCATTGCTAGACAATGCAAATGTACAGCCTAAAGACCATGTTTAAATGTATCTACAGGTCAAATATAGGATGAAAAACTGCTCTCCTCTGTGTCAATATAACTTTTTAAAAATGTTTATTTTTTCCTCTATTGTGAATGCTTTCTCTGTCTGTGCCTTTTGCAAAACAGGTTTGACATTCACAAACTCCACATAAAGCCATCACATTTTCAGAGGGGAATGATCCATGACTGAACTTTTATATCAAAACATTATTAACATTATATCTCAAAATGTGTTAAAAACAAGAACATTAAGTTACAAAACGAGCATTTACTCTGATAGTTGGTGCAGTCGTATCAAACTCAGTTAGTTAAACATGATAGATAATTGTGGGGATGCTCATTCTCCAGAAGAGTTCTTTCCTGAAATAATTACAGGGCCAAAAAAAATCTGAAATTGTGATTATTGGTGAAATAATACTACATTATTTTATGTCATCTTTTCATTTGTTAATAAAAATGTATTATATTGTATGGTATTTCATTGTGTATTTAATGCACTCCAATCACATGCAGGTTATGTGACATACAAACTAAAGATAATAATGAACACCCATTTATGAATTACTTACTAATTTGTTCCTAATGCACGTACCGTTTATTATTCTCAAATACGTTGATGGTGGTGGTCACAGACACATTGTGGCTGCTGTCTCATTAGGCAGCGCTAGGAATTATGGGACAGTATTTCCTTTACTTCTTTGGTTGAAGTTAAGTTTAAGTGTAGGTTTTTCATTATGTGTTTTGTTGTCTGGTTTTTTTACATTGTTTGCATTTACTTAGTTATTTATTTTAAAGTTATCCCCCGTGCATAAGTGAAAGTGAAGGTGATAGTGTCCCACACCAATCCTCCCAACAGTTTGTTATTTAACTTTGTTAAGCTGGAACTCTGTCAAAGAGGACTAACAAACACAAACAGTAAAGTGCAAAGAGAAGAAACAAGAAGGTAGTGTTGGCTGTTGTGTGTTATTGATTATTCAATGGTGTGTGTGTGTGTGTGTGTGTGTGTGTGTGTGTGTGTGTGTGTGTGTGTGTGTGTGTGTGTGTGTGTGTGTGTGTGTGTGTGTAGTGTAGTGTGGATGACAGCATGTTGTTGTGTTGGATGTAACACCCCAAGATGACCAGGAGCTGAGAGATTCAGAGTTAAGGAACCACAGCAAGCAGTGATGTTGACCTTCCACACCAGCTGGACAGCTGCTCATGATAACAATCATGTTATCAGTAACCAAATACCCGTCCAGCCCCAGCAGGTAACAGGACGCACGGCCGAAGGCCACCCACGTCGCCCATGACGGCAGAGCGAGAAAGCAGCTCAGGAGCCACGGGGGGCACCGGTCGGCCGGACCGATACATACCAGCAGCGCCAAACCATTCCCCTCCACCAAGCCAAACCATTCCCCCTCCACCAAGCCAAACCATTCCCCTCCACCAAGCCAAACCATTCCCCTCCACCAAGCCAAACCATTCCCCTCCACCAAGCCAAACCATTCCCCCTCCACCAAGCCAAACCATTTCCCCTCCACCAAGCCAACCTCCGTCCACCGTTTTGGGATGACGTAGAGGTGCAGCCACGGACCAAGTTCCAGGTGCGAAAAAAGAGGCTGATGGAGAAGCTCAGCCATCAGGAGAAAATCATCTCTGCATTCCGAGCAGAGCTTCAGCAGACGCAGGAGCAGAAAGAGCAGCTGATCCGACAGAGAGCAGAGGAGAAGAACAGACGCCCTCCCGAGCTTTCTTTAGAAGAAACCAAAGAAAAAGTGCAACAGTTGCAGAAAGAACTCTATCATCTACGACAAGAAATGGGGTCTCACTGAAAGTTCAGATAAAAGAGTGAAACATGACACCGTCTACCTTGAATCCATCCAAGCAGGTGACAAATGGTTTAAAGAGAAAACCTGCGACCTGAAGGATAAACTCCAGTCTCTCAAAGAGAAGAACAAGCAGCTGATGCAGCGATGGGACGCGCATCATCAGGAACGACGTGTCAATTATGTTTTCAAATCTGAAAAAGCAAAAACAATGGATGAGCTCAGAGAAACCTATGAAGCTTGTTACTATGCTTCTGGAAAGATACAGTCCGGGAACTTCGGGATGATGCAAGAAAACCATACCCTGGAAAAAGCAAACAAACGTCTGCAGGCAAACATTCTTAATAGTGAGTACCACCAAAGGAGACTGAAGTTACTTTTAGAGACAAAGAAAGATGAAGAGGTGGATGATGATGAAGAGGTGGATGATCAAGAGGTGGATATGGATAATGATGATGAGATGGTTGAAGAAAAAGTGATGGATGAAGAGAAAGTGATGGATGAAGAGAAAGTGATGGATGAAGAGAAAGTGATGGATGAAGAAAAAGTGATGGATGAAGAGAAAGTGATGGATGAAGAGAAAGTGATAGATCAAGAGAAAGTGATGAATAAAGAGAAAGAGGACATGGTTGAAGAGAAAGTGATGGTGGATGAAGCTAAAAAGCTGGAGGACAATAAAGAGATAGAAAACGAAAGTAAAGACAATGGGCTGGTCTTTAAAGAAACAGAAGCTCAAATTATGAAGCAGATTGAAGAATTGGACACATCTCTGCAAACACTTCAGGATAAATCTTCAAAGAAGCTGAAGAAAAAAGAGAAAAATAAGAAGAAAGCAGAAAAAGTACAAGAGGCAAAAGATAAACCTGTGAAGAGGTCCTCCATCTCAAAGTTTTTCCGGAGGCTGTTCTGGCTGTTCTGGGCTGCACGGTGGTGCAGTGGTTAGCGCTCTTGCCTCACAGCAAGGTTCCTGGTTCAAGTCCTGGCTGGGGGACTTGAAACAGTGTCACCAATGGGGGACCTTTCAGTGTGAAGTTTGCATGCGTGGGTTTTCTCCGGGGACTCCGGCTTCCTCCCACGATCCAAAAAAAACCCCAAAAACATCCAAAAACATGCTTCATATGGTCACATGGTCTAAATTGTCCCTATAGGTGTGGATGTGAGTGTGCATGAGTGTGTGACTGTGGTGACTGTGGCCCCTGGGACAGACTGGCGACCAGTCCAGGGGTGTCCCCTGCCTTCGCCCATGAGTAGCCGGGTTTGGCTCCGGCAGCCCCGTGACCCCGAAAGGGATAAAGCGGTTTGGAAAATAAATGAATGAATTATTTGGTATTCAACATGGGTGATTTCACTGGGAAGAGGCTAATTAAAACATGAATACTATATTAATAACAAAATAAAATAAGTTTCATTCAAAACTTTATATCCAGTCAAAGATAAGCAAAAAATATCTTCTCTTGTATTTTTTGCCAATTAGGTACGGAGACATTTTTCTTTTTTTAATTGTACACAAAGACATTTTTATCTGATTTGGAAGAATTAATTATAATTTGCTTGTAAACAAGTCGTTTGGGTTTTCACACGTGATGTCTGTTAGTTGTCTAATACAAATCTATACATGTGAATGCAAGTTTGTACTTTAAGAACTTTGACAAACTGGTGAGTGACCTGACCCACCTTGTGTCTAGTGGGTTAAACCCACAAAAAAAAATGTAAAAGGCAAAATGTTCCCACTGTTATCAATCATTTGTAACAACGACCAACAACCCTGATCAAACTAATTCCTGTAAAATAATAATAATAATAATATAAAGTAATGATAAAATAATAATCAAAAATAAAGATTTGTTTCTATGTAAAATGTACCAACATCTCCATATGGGAGTGTTATGTCTAAATATCAGTTCTAATATAATAACACTTGTCAATGGAAAGTAGAAAGTTTAAAAAATAGTTTCTCATAGTCATGATTGCATTTCAGAATCTAATTGGTATTTCCTTTAAATCAGATCAATAAATACAACATTTAGAATCTCAATATGCTTTTTGGAGTTTCTTTTTTTTTTAAAAAAAAAGCTTGTTCATTTTCCCGCCTTAGGGAGAAATCTTTGAATATAATATTTATAGTTTTAACAAACGAGCATATGCAAATGTGGCTTCAAGTGCGCACGCGCGGTTCTCAGAACCGCTATCTCGACCGCAAGGAATTGACGTCATGGCGCATTTCGATGACGTTTTTCTCGACAGAGAGGGAAAATGGCTACATCTGTCGGGCTGCATGGCTCGTCTGCCATCAAACTAACAGAGGGTTTAGTATCGTTTCTGAAGGAACAGCGACCTGAGTATTTACCTGAGGTGTTGGTAAATTACAGAGAGCACGGCCTTCAGATCCAGGTAGAGCGCTGACCGCGGTGGCTGACGGGATTTTGTAGTGTTTTTGCCTTCGTAAATGTGTTGTACAGCCTTTGTTAATCAAAGGGAGGTGTTGAATGCTATCGTGGAGTAGCACGTCATTGTATGCTGTTTATTTGTTTTGCATTGAGTTCATGTGAGTTTTTACTTCCTCAGGGAGCGAATGATGTTGCAGGTTTAGTGGGTTTCAGCAATGCCAAATTATCCTCAAGCAAGACCAGGTAAGAAACTGAACACTGTCAACCCACTTATGGTATTTTATAGAAAAACATGACGCTTTAATTTGTGAGAAGTAAGCAAGGATGTACCACAATGGTAATAGAAGACTGTTGTTTGTGTGCGTCCATAAACAGGTTTGAGGGGCTGTGTCTGCTCTCTATGCTGGTGAAAGACAGCACAAGTGATCTGTTCCAGCAACATTGCCTTTTCTGGCTGCGGTCCCTTCAGCAAATTATACAGGTACGGAGAATGAACACACACACACCCACCCACCCACACACACACACACCCACCCACCCACCCACACACACACACACACACACACACACACACACACACACACACACACACACACACACACACACACGCACACACACCCACACACACACACAGGTGGGATGGACTGCTGTGTATATGCTGCCCTGCTCACTTTGATTGGCACTTCCACTCCATCATGTTTTGAATAATTGAGTGAATGTCTTCAGAAATCAATGGCAATGCCTCACATTTCTACCAGCAGAATCTTTTAATCGGATGTCCACAGTAATTTAAAGAGCCACTCCAAGGAAAATTGCGCTTTTAACTTTTTCTTGTAGCATTTTTCTCTTTGATACACAAAAGACATGTATCAAAGAATTAAGATTAAAACTACCTTTTTGATTTTCTTGATTCAAATCTTGATGGATCAGGAGAAGATTAAAACCTACGGTTTGAAAAAGCTCAGGTTTTGACGCAGCAACTGCGATGGTCAGGTCAAAGTCTCCCTGCTCCGCTCCAACTCTAGGAACTGTGAGGAACTGTAAGCTACAGGGAGAGAGGGTAAACAAAGGAATGCTGGGATAAATCAACGAATCAGCGGGTTACGACCACGCCAACAGTCCTATCCACAACCCACAGGCAAATTTCTAATCAACTCCTGCCACTCTGCAGAAACTGTCTTAATAAACAAAAAAGGTTTTTGATCTTTACTAATAAGAGCATATTTCTAATGAAAGGACCACTGGGAACAATTTTACAATAGTTAAACATATTGTTGGAGCAGGATTTTAAATAGAAATGCACAAAATATTTAGTGTTATAATTAGGGTTGTAAAAGATACGGACGCATGTGGAGGAAAAGTGTGAGCAGCAGGAGTTTCGCTACAAATAAGATTAAGTTGTTAAAAAGGCATAAAATGGATCAGGAAGTTAATAATCACAAGTTTGCTACAACAAAATCAAGTCCATTCCAGTTGGCTGAAGGTGAACCACAGCGAGGGATGTACGTCATGATCACTAAACATATCATAACCTTTTTTCTTTTTTTTGGCACTGCAAACAATACCTGAATAAATGAACATGACTTACTTTTATTTAATCATTTTAGTTATTTTTTTTTACAGGTCATCATTTCTTATTTAATAAGCTGTGTTCCTTTTCTCCTGGTGTCCTTCTTGTCTTATGTCATGCTCTTTTTTTGTTTACCTCTAGAATTGAGGCAGGTTTTCCTATTGGGGCCGTAACATTTGGGTCCCCGTCCGCCGTATATCCCGTTTGTTCAGTGGCAGTATTTGTTTGGAGGTCTGTCTGTATGCAGCCTGTATTGCCTGGTTTGTTTTGAGTATTTGTGTGCAATATGTGTCAGTACTTTGTTTTGGGGGGTTTTTCTTTGTGCCGACGCTTCGTCAAAGCCTTTGGAGCTGTGTCAGTAGTTCGTTTGGGGGCACAGGTTTTTTGGACCTCGTTCTGACACTTGTTTGAGCTTTTGGGGATGTTTCCTGTTTATTGACACATTACTCTGCTGACAAACGCCTAGTTATTCCTTCAGTTAACCTCCTTTCACAACCCCTCTCTCTCTTCTTGTATCACTCATTTTTCTAGAGGAAAATCCTGGTTCATCCCTAATTTCCTTGAAGTAAAAAGTGACTCAACAGAAATAGTTATTGTTGGTAAAAAGTCCATTCTGTCTGGAAACAACCGTTTCCCTTTTTTGAATGAACACATAGCAGATTTTCCGTTCCCGTCAGGTATATGCATTGCGTATTTAATACTACCTTGAATACATATAATTCACTTAAGTCTCCCTCAGAAGATTCTCAATAAGCTTCATCTTGTTCAAAACTCATTTACTGGCATCCTCACCAAAACCCCTTTTAACCACCGCATCACCTCCATCCTGCAGGAACTCTGCCACTCTAGGAAAGCATTGATTTCTGGATCTTTGTATATGCTTTAGAATCATCAGAAAGCACCGTTGGAGTTATGTTTTCCTCTTTGTTGTCGTAGTCTCAGGCTCCTGCTCAGACCATCCAGCTGGCTGTCAACATTCTGAAAGATTTGCTTCAGTATTCATGCCAACTAGCAGAGCTCGCCAGGGAGGTTGGTCTCAACTCCATCCTGGGCATCCTGACTTCTCTGCTGGGCCTGAAGACTGAGGTAAGGCGTAAAAGTTGCAGAAAGATGGTGCCATGTTGTACAAAAGTGTGTTTAATTTCATGGTCGTAACATTGTGACCTTTTGCTTCTTATACTTGTGATCTGAATTGTTTTTTTTTTTAGAAGGATGGGATCAATTGATGATCAGTAGTATTGGGAATGGACAGAAACTTTTCGAACTTTTATTGTGTGCAGCAAATAATCAAAAATATTAAATAAAAAACCTGTCAATAATGAATCTATTTCTAATCAAACCAAATCAAATTGCTGTGAAAAGCCTTGTTTTGAGGCCTTTTCATTTAAATTCATGACATTGTGGTTCAGTAAAAGACCAAAACACAGCAAAAAAGTGCCTCAGTGAAGTTCTCGTTTTCTAACAGACTTCCAATCTTTACTTTTACATCACCAAGGGGTATTATTTTTAATCTTGTACAATTAGGGGGGGAAAACAAAGCATCTGGTCCAGAGTGCTGTAATTTAACCACGAACTACGTATTAATACCATAATAAATGTGTCGTTCAGATTCCTTATTCCACTGTTAACCATCCGAAGCAATCAGCCCTCCGTCCATATACCTCACTAATTTATGGTAACAAACACCTCATTGGGCTTTGTCTCTTACATAACAGTTGTGGCTTTGTTTTGGTCAGTTCTGTTAGAACTACAGTCACACATTGACAACGTAACAGCAGCGGGGCGGCACGTGCCGCGTACGGGGACATCCAGTCATTCACGTAAGACCGGTTTTCAGCTGAGTTTAAATAACGCCAAAGTTAACAGTTGGAGCCTTATTTTTTATATTTAAGAAAAACAACAATAGTCTTAGATTAAAAATGAAATGAACACATTTAAAAAAAAAACAAACTTGCTTTTTTGTCTGTCAATATTTATTGCAGTTAATGGGATCCTTTGACACCGACACTAATGGTCAAAAATATTGGTCCCCCTGCACCCTTACTTCTCTCAAAAATGATTCCAATTGTTGATGTTTTTGCGTTTACATGTTTTTGTTTGCAGTGAAGCAGCACACAGTTGTATTTAACACAACATTGTTTCACCACAGCTTCTAGCCTTCTTTCCTTATTTTTTTTTGTTTGTTTTTTTAGATGTTTACTTGAACTTGTTTATTTTGAATTTACTGTTACAAACTTTCAACAACTTTTGTTTTTGTAATGCTTTCTTTTTTCCTAACAACATGTAGTAGAACATGAAAGGAAAATGGTCATAGTTTGGGGGAAATTCCACTCGAATGTGAAATGGAATTCTGAACGTGTTCCCATGACTGCTTTCATCCATTTTAAGATACATGTAGATTTGACTTCATTCATTTGAGGTGTTTTCAACTTTAAAAGCATCTGTATTCTGTGTTCTATTACTCCAAGTGTGAACTTGCAGCCATGGAGGGAATGGTGGCATGTATGGGTTTCTATCCCCGCGCCTGTGGATCCCTAAAGGTATGGCTACATCTTAATTCTATCATTATATTTCAACTTTAGTTTAAACTATTTTTTATCTAATTAAATAATGAAATTTTACATTAAGGACAAACTAGGAGCTTATTTCCTCTCCAAAATGGACAGTAACAACAAGAAAACACAAGAGGTGTGTGCTCAGTTTTCTTTCTCTGTCAGTGTGTCTTGCGTTATCAATATCCGTCTCTTGTTTGTTGATCTGTTTATGAGTTGTTGTTATTTTTTGTAGATGGCCTGCTTGTGTTACAGCCATCTGCCCTGTCTAGGAGGCCTATTGGACAGAGCCATAAGTGCTGGTAAAGCTGATGGGTGGACCAATCAGATCCACTGTCTCTTGGCTACAGCAGATGGCTTATTAACTCAGATTTACAAAGGTTCAGAATCAGGTAATCTTTATTTTGGTTCGTATACCCTGACCTAGGTTCATGTATATTTGTATTTCCTTGTGTTAGGTTAGATGTTATTACCATTTATTTATGGTAATGGGCAGCTACAAAGGTCAAAAAAGTTTCAAGCAGTAAGTGATTCAGAACTTTTGTTATCGATGAAATACCTGATTTCTGCACCATCAAACAAAAAAATTAGTTGTTGAAATCAGAAGATGGGATTTCCTGGAATCTTTTTTACATTCTGTCTTTCATAGTTGAAGTGAACATTACAGATTTCAACTCTTTTTCAGTGAGACAACTTGCAGAATCTGTGACTGACATACGTTTTTGCACTTTTCTGTGCAAGTCCTGATGGGGAAAATACAGGTTCATCTCAATAAAATATCAGCAATTTTGATTTCTTTTTCTCAGGTTTCACTGTCTGAGTGTCTGAAAAGTTCATTTGTTGATGAATGAGTTAAGCCCAGTTCTGATTTCGGATTCACTTCTCTTTTACTTCTGCTTCATGTGCTACAGATTACTCTGATAACACATTCAGTCCAGTGTATGGAGAGAAAAATGTGCATTAACTCTGTTGTAGTGTTTTTGCCTGTGTGGAAAATCTGATTACACTAATGAAAAACATTACATAATTCATAGTTTGGCCTCATAATTGCAGAAAACTTCATTCTCCCTGAGGTCCAGACAAAAACATCACTATGCCTCTAACAAAAGTCCATTTTGTCTGTACTCGTGTTTTTATTTTTTTCAGAAATGTATCCTATAGATTAAACATACAGCCTCAACTGTTTATTTGTAGTTAAATGTGAATGGAAAAAAATGGGGGACAAACAGATGATCTGAGAACCAAACTCTGAAATATTCTGAGGACGATTCACTTAAATCAGAAAAGCTTTGAATAATTAGAAACTTGATCCTGATGTGACTGACAGAGGGAACAAGAACCAAGGACACATGAACTGAACTACAGGGCCCAAACCTCACAGAATAGACCTTAGCTTGAATTATTTAACACATTTAAATAAGGTTTAATCAAGCATATTATTTACTAAAAATTACATTTGTTTTTGCAGAAACTGTTGTGCAGTATCAAGGTCCTGGAGTAGAACTTGCTTTTCCTTACCTGGATCCTACAGAAACACTCCTACTTCTGCGGCTTCAGCAACGATACACTGCTGTGTGTAGAGCAGTTAAACACACACTCAGGTAACACACGCACACAACAGGAAAAAACTGCGGCTGTCGAGGAAGTCAGGGGTCTCATTTACCCAGGAGCTACTGGAGTCGGAGTCTGGGCACAATTAAAGATTTAAAAGAACGTTTTTAAAATAAATCCTCATGCATCTTGATTAATATTTTGAATTAACTTTTTACATGAAGTGTTCTGAGCATGAACGAACAATGTGGAGAAGAACTTCAGTGCTCCCAAAAAGTCACATGGTCTGCTTGAACATTTGAGAAAGATCAGATAATCTGCAAGGCTCCATGTGAAGCACAGGTGGAGCATCTTCCACATCAGAGGTCTTGGAATGAGGAGCTACGAAGGTGTCAGATGTTTGTGTCGTCATGTCAAAGAGTGTATGCACGTTTACATTTACATGCCGTTTTCATTTTGAAACTATCATGCCGGTTTATTCTGACTCTTGATGCTTGTTTCCTGTCTTTCTCTCACTGAATGTCTAAGATAACTGGACAGAGTGAGTGTGAAGAAGAGATGAGTACAAGTAAAAACCACAGTGTTTCACAAGACATGATTAAAAGGGAATACATATGTAATAAAATCAAATAAATAAAACATCGCAGGTAAAATAAAATACATGTAAAAACAAGTAAAAAGTAATCAAACAGAAAAGAGTTAGCTAAAAGCCTGTCAGAATAAAAGAAAGTCTCAAAAATCTTTTAAAAGAACCGATAGATTGAGCCGTACGGAGGGTTAATGGCAGGACATTCCAGATTCTCAGGCTACACCTTCAAAGGACATTTCCAGGAGTTTTCAATTTAGTTCTCGAAATTTTAAGAAGGTTTTGATCTGAGGACCAAAGAGCCTGGTTGGAGATGTAGGGCGTCAACAGATCAGAAATGTAATTGGGAACCTGTCCTTTTAGGGCCTTAAAAGTTAAAACTAAGATTTTAAAATCAATTCTACATTTGAGCTGTAGCCTAAAAGTGGTGTGATGTGTGCCTTTCTATTGGTTCCTGTTCAAACCTCATTCAAAGCACACAGACAATGGTTATTAAAGGACTGCACAAAAGAATCCACATCATTTCTGCTCTCACAGCATTCAGGGTCAAATGCGCTACTTTTTATTAAGGCATCTGAGTGGTCAGTTTATAAGTTGAATGACTTTCACTACAGGTATCAGAGTAAGAATAGTTATTCTGACAAATGTAATGACTGAGTAATAGCTGTTTATTTCTCTATAGAAGTCTATGGGATTTTGGCCTTTTGGGGCCAGTGGGCACTTCCTGTTTGGAACGCCAGCAAAGACGTGTCACTCAGTGTCCAGTTACCCGATTGCTACAGTTTGACAATGTGAATTATTACACGGATTCAAACAGAAAGCCTTTACCCATGTCTGACATGATGCTGCCGTGTGTTTTCTGCTCTGTCGAGGGATGGTAGGCAGAACCCGGGCCAGCAGCTGTTAGAATGAAGCCTGTCCTTATAATCAAGTCCGGCTTCCTGCTCTGCAGTAAGAAACTTTGTTGCAGGCTGCAGGCTGCAGGCTGCTGCCACAGCAGACTGCAGCCTGCAGCCTGCAGCCTGCACGAGGACACGTGTCTCCAGAATCTGGTAAAACCTGCTCAGACTAAAGAGAGAACCTGAGACTCTTCAGTGAGAACAGACAGCTCTGGTCCTTATAGAGCACCTCTGTGTTCGAGAGAACAGTCCAAGATCAAAAAAGCTCTCCGTTTTTTGGCAGTGTTTATTGAAACAAAAACTGGATGACATTAAGTGTTGAGCAAATAATTTGAGGAAAAACAGCTCAAAATGTGTATTTTGGGTGTACTTGGGTATTAAGGGTACCGTACTGTTAAATGTCTGGTGGACCCAGTGGGACTCATCCCCACACCATTGCAAACAAATAAAATAAATCTATTAAAAAATTCAATTTGACTTGTTACACTTGTTTAGTGTACTCCATAAGTAGAGTCTGAGGCTTTAACATCAACAGAGGAAAGTTTGAATAGAAATCAAACTTGACCTGAATGCCAGTGACTGTCACTACTGTCTATGATAGAGGAAATGCATTTCAAATGGCTTGTCTTCTGTGATTTTCATTCTATTTATGTCATAACCTGCTCATCGTTTCCATCTGTCTTAGGGAATGTTGAAAATTGAAGTTATTTGGATTTAATTTCCCAGGTTTCTACCACAGCTCCCAGCAGTATTTTGTTTGGTCTGTTTTTGTTTCATTTTTAATGCTTTTTTTATGCCTCTCTGCTTCTGTAGTAATAATAACAATAATTAACAATAACAATAATAACAATAATAATAACAGTAACAATAATTTCTCTGGGAAATTTGTTGAAGGGAAACAGCAAAGAGAGAGCTCTTCCATTTGTGTTAGTACCTCCATGTGGAAGGATGGGAGGTTTTCCGTTATAGCTTTATGAATAAATACAAGCCACTGGTGTTATTTGAATTACATTTATATTTGTATTATTTTTTGTAATACTGCTTGCAGCAGAGTGATGTTAGACCCTTCTCAGAAATATTTCTGGTCATCAGAGTGGACCCGGCTTCAGCTGTTCGTCTTCCAGTGAAACCAATCCTCAACCTCGTGTGTCGAGCTCTCGCTGTTAACGCCAAGAATACTGTAAGTGTGCGCGCGCACGCACACACACACGCACACACACACGCACACACACACGCATGCACACACACACACGCGCATGCACACACACACACGCGCATGCACACACACGCATGCACGCACACACACACACACACACACACACACGCGCATGCACGCACACGCACACACACACGCACACACACACACACACACGCGCATGCACACACAGACACGCGTGCACACACGCACACAGACACGCGTGCACACACGCACACACACGCACACACAGAGACACGCGTGCACACACGCACACAATAAAAGACGACTTAAACAGAAATTTGATGTTGTATTTCTTACTGAAACTTGATATTAACAGGTTTATTAAAACAGTCTAATTCAAAAGTGATTGTGGAACTTTTCCTTTGTGGAACAGTTACTATTATGCTGCTAATGATTCACTTAAATGGTTATGGAGTTCTTCACAAAAATAAAAAATTATTGCATAAAAAAATCATTCATTCAAGCTTTTTAAGACCCACTCTAATGAAAATGGTGTTTTTGGTGGTTTTAATGTGTTCTTCTGGCATTTTTCCTTTTATGGTGGAGATAGATAAAGAAAACTATGTATTATTATTAGTTAGTGAATAAAATCATATACACTGGTATTGGTAAAGTTGTAAAAGAACTGGAGTTTATGTATGATCTTTATGATTAATGTGTATTTTTGTATTTCTATTTAATCTGTTTTTTTCCAGAGTCTTTCAGCAGATGGAAGTATGATGCTGTTAATCTTACCCAGCATTCACTGCAACACCTTAGAGATGCTGTCAGATCTGATTACAGTGTGAGTACTCACTATACATATGCCACATACGTCTCATGCTTTTGTTTTAGCCGTTGCAGCCTTTGGAATACTTCACCTATTTCTAGTACTTCTCCGGTCCAGATTGAGATCCTAAATGTTTGTGGAATCTTCTAGAACAAGAGAAGAGCACAATCTAATTAGCTTTATGTCCAGTAAAAGGCTCCCGGGGTCAGTGGTGGTTTGGAACTCTGGTCTTTGGCGTTTTCTGTTCTGTTCTTCTTCCATATGTCATTTCTACATTTCATCATCCGCTCAAACATGCTTTCTCACTACAGATACAAGACAGAAGTCTTCGTTTTCCTCAGTCGAGTCTTAAAGACCCACTCCCATAATCCTTTGACCTAATGTGAAATCGTTCCCAGTGGTCTTTTAATTATGATTGTGACGTTTTTAGCTAAATAAAAAAAAAAAAACCTGTGTTGTTTTCTAGAACAGAGTTTCTGCAGAGCGGCAGGAATTCATTAGAAAATCACTTCTGAGTTGTGGGCAGGAATATTGATGTGACGTAAGCCTCTGTCAATTTCCCCTCATCCCTTTATTCAGTTAGTTTAGTGTAGTTGTTACTTAATGGTGGCTTTTGGTCACTTATCCTCGAGTCAAAAGTTGGTTCAATTGCAACAATGCAAAGTCCTGCAGGGTCTCCAATCAATTTAGCATTGTTGCTATTAATGCATGTTGTTGTTTTTGTGGTTGTGTGTGTATTTTAGGGTACGCAGCAGCATGGTTCCATATGCTGCAATCATTCAAAGGCTGTTTTCTCAAACTTTGGCTGCTTGGACTCCTCTGGGGGAGGCAGGAGTTGGACGTCAAAGAGGTTACAGGTGAAAGCCTCTACGTTTACCTGCTGCTACATTTGAAACTGATGGGTTCTTCAATGAAAATACGAAAAAATCTCTTGCATTTTTGGTGATTTTATTCATCTAAATTCACTAATAAAATCAAATTAAGCAGTCCAGATTAAATGAAAGAATTTTGGAGTAATCTTAACTTCATCTTGAAATGATTGGATTAACAGGAGACTGACTACACTTTGTTCTGTCATTGAGTCAGAATCTTCAAAGACTTCAATGTCCTATAAATCAATTAATGGTGATTTAAGTTTAGATGTAGAAAGTCGAGGTTTTCTAGTACTTAAGTTTCAGGTGAATATTGTTTGCAATGCTTTTTTAGAGACGGCTTAAACTGTATTGTAAAAGGAAAGGATAAATGGCGTCAGACGGTTCACGCCTCCAGGAAGTCCAGTCATCTCTGAAACTGGAGGGGTTGCTTGTACCATGGTCACTTACGAAAGAAATAATTATTGGCTCTGATCATTAAAGGTGGATCAACAAACAAACCATTTCTTTTTATAATTAATAGTACAATTATGTATAAGCACACAATCACATCAAGCATTAAGGTCAGAAAGACAGAAAGATGGGCAACAAACTTTTAAAAGTCAAAGGCAACATTACTGTTGATGGTAAGATGTGAAAGCAACAGTGTCATGAGACTTTTAAAGGACAGAGATCTTTTCTACCACCTTTGTTACAAGTTTCTGTTGTTCTGGTTACCAACTGCATTTAGCTCATCAACTCAGAACATTCAGGTGACATGACCAGAACTGAATTTTTAGGTGAACATTATCACTTTCTAATGGACACTCTGCAGCCAATTTGGGTTTTCACCCAGAGCAGAGTACAAAAACAAATTCTTTTTAAAAGAATGTGACTGCTGGATCACACGTTTGGTTCTCTCTGCCCACCCATTTGTCCAGGTGTTTTTGGGCAAGACACTGAACCCCACCTTTCTCCTGGTGGTTTTGACTGGCTTCCTGCCACCATCAGAGTATTTGTGAGCTGAAGAGAGAGAAAAGTGGATGCTCTTCACATTTTGGATACGAAGAATAGATCTTTAAAGGGGACTTATATCATAAATGACTGTTGGGTGCTTTTGAAGACACTTTGAGCTGACCTTATAGCTGAAGGAAAGGCAAAGCAGGTTTATTTGAATGGCACTATTTAAAAACCAGCAAATACAACATGCTTTAGTGAAAAAAGGCCAATTTAAAGCATGAAGCAAAAAAATAACAGTTTAAACAGGAAAATTACTAATAAAATATTCAGTTATAGAAAGCATTTGATTGCTGTAAAAGCTAATAAAACAATAGTTTTCCATTGAGAATGGATACATGTTTTTAACATTTTGGACATCTCTTCTCATGTTCAAATTAAAAAGAAAAACCTGAATGTTTTTATCCATAACAATGGCTTATCGTTGGCTTATTACTTTCTGGGAGAAGGATATATCATTTTTAATCAAGAAGAAACGTTTTAATGATACAAGACCAGATCTGCAGTTTTACTGAGCTTGTCTGTGTGTGAATATCTGAAGGTTTCCTTTCTTTTTCAGCTCGGTTAGAGTGTCTGTGTACAAAACTTTAGAACTGTGGGTCAAGGTAGTAGGAGCTTCTGTGAGCATCCTCCAGGAAAACCCAATGCATGCAGACCTGCTGTTTAGTAACCTGCTTGGTGACATCACCCCAGGACCAGAATCCATCAAGGCAAGAATTTACTACATTCATGATGAACTGAAAATAAAAAGAATAAAGCAATGGAAGTGTGCATGTAGCAGTAGTTAAATATTGACTTTGTATTCTGTTATTTTGTCTTTCATTTCTCAGCTTAGGGCAGGTCTGGGTGTAGATGTAGTTCCAGGAGGAAAGCCAGGTCCTCGGAGGACGAAGCATTTGGTCATAGCAGATCCAATGGGTCCATCCCTCCAGAGAAAGGGGGACCCTCTGTCCAATCAAGACACATGCCTCGCTGCCCTCAGAGGTAGGTTTAAAACTTGATTCAGTAATAATTGTTTAGTCTTGCATTTTAATCAAACTGCTGACTTTTAATCCTTAAATAACATTTTCTCTTCTCAGCATTGAGACAAATCATCCAGACCTGTGGTACACTGATAAAGGAGGATATACACAAGGTACATGTGTGTCTGATTTTAATGATAAAAGTTACTGTAAGAAGTCACAGGACATTATCACTACACGCTGGGATGTACACAGAGCATTTCATTCTGGAGGCAAATTTAAAATACTTCTGACAATTGTTCCATTTTCCAACAAGACGTGTACAATTTACTTCTGTCAATACATTTATGGATCTTATCAAACATTGAGTTTTACCAGATTCTTTCAATCATATCACTGACGCCTTAGTTCCAACTGCCCTTACGGGTGGTTATAGGCTGTCTGTGAAAATGGGAACGGGGTACAAAGGCAGTTCAAGATGGTTGACCGCTCTGCAGGCTCACCAAGCCCATAGACCGAAATGTTTACACGTTTTTTTCTACGGCATGCTGAGAGCGACAGGCACTTGCCAAGCAGCCCGTCAGTGCTGTTCACGTGATACGTGCGCGCTCATTGCGTGCAGCCTGACTGTTAGAAATGAGGGAATTGGACAGAGTGTTGATGGAATGGACATCCTACAGGCGTCCTATGGGCACATGTATCACGTGAAAACGCTGTGCGTGCAGCATTTGCACGCGGTCAGAAAGGAGCCAATTCTCACACCTTACTGATGAGCAGAGTGTGGCTGAAGGACAGCGTATGATGGCATCACCCATACGGCATAAGTGCGTGTAACTCGCGTTATCCTTACATTACCTAACGACACACTTACCACACGCACAACCATGGTACGTTCCATAAATGTTAGCAGCAACTTCAAAGAGAGACTAGCATAAAAACATGTCTTATGTAGAGAAAATATTGTAATGTTCATACTGGTGTGCATGATGTGACATGTTTATGTAAATTAGAAAAAAATCTACCTTTACCTTTCTTGCAGAGGCTCCATGAGGTTGTGTTGCCGCTGTGTGTGTGTCTGCAGCAGCAGAAAGGCTGTAGCTCTGTTTTTGAGTCTCCTGGGGCCATCAGTGGGCAGTACAGTAGTGCACTTGCTCGTCGAGAGCTTTACAGGTATGACTTCGATGTTTGCTGTTGTAAATACTTCAAGCATTTCCTGTTGGTCCTTTTTTCATGACAATCACCCAACTTTCCTCCAAGGCACAGTGCAGCTCTTGATGATCTTTGCAGTTTTCCAACTGCAGAAGTTTAGGATGAAGACTCAATAAAACAAAGCAGCTGATTAGTGATAAAATGTTCCTACAGCAAAGCTGCGTTAGGTCTACCCGTGTTTAGATAAAAAAGGTTGCTTTTGGGGATATTTTTAAAATGCTAAAATGATGATGATGTCATAGATTTCATGTTAATAGTATAGTTAAAGTCAGAATCATTGAGCATAGGTTTCAGAAATGACCTATATTACTAATTGATAATAGTTATTATCGTTTTAGTTTTTAAATCGGTCTCGCCGGACATTGTTTTCCATCAACTGAGTGGTAATTTGGTTGCTGTGACTGTGACTCTGATGTTCTGTATAATTTTTCAGAAAGTAAAAGGAGAATCTGAGTGTCACTTGATTAATTGTGGCTAATAGTTATGCTTTGGTAATACATTGCAGAGATTGTCATGACAACGGAATTGTCCGTCTTTTGTAGGATAAACAGTTCAGAGAACATGTGGATTTATTCAACTGATTTGTGTGACTTTCAGGTTGCTGCTGGCTCTGGTTCTGGTTCCATCGCCATCGTGGCCTCCACCTCTTACCTGTGCTGTGTCCATCTTTAGCAACGGCCGCACTGACCGCAACCTCAAGGTGACGCTTATCCTGCAGTCACTATAAAGAACAAGATGAACCTGCACATCTGTGAAATTTGAAAATGTTGCATTAAGTTCAAGATTACAAATGTGCAAAACGAAATGCTCAGGTGCTTTTGTGTTCTTTTTCTACGGTCATTTGAAGGGCTTCAAATGACACTTCTAAATGCATGCTTGATATGTTTAACCCTTTCACACTGGAGGTGTCGTAGGTGAAACCTACCGTAATGTTTAACCGTTTATGCTATCAACAGAAATCAACTGATTCTGAGAGAAAAGCAGCTTTTCACATCCGCTTTGCACCGTTACGCAATACATTACTAACGTAAAGTGTTGCGTAACGGTGCAACCTTGATTTACATTGATTGTGTAAACACTTCATTACTGTAAAGGATAGGCTGCTGCAGGAGTTCATCAGCAGTTCATCTCTAGGTTGTGGGCGGGACTGTTGGTGCGGAAGTAATCCTGCACTGAAATCCCAGCATTCCCTTGTTTACGCTCTCTCTCTCTCTAGCTTACAGACCCTCACAACCCCAAGATAACATTGGTAAAGCAAAAAAAAAACAGTGAGAAATATCAGAGCTATCCAACTAAGCTAACCCTAACCCTTTTTCATCTGCTCCTAAAGCATCAAGATTTATATAAAAAATACTAAGAAATGAAATTGAATTTTAAATTATTTTATATATGTCCTCAATTATAAGAAAAATGCTCCAAGAACACGAAAAAACACCAAAAACACTGTTTTCATTGGAGCGGGTATTTATGAATCTGCTGGAATTACAAAATGATTATGTGGACCAGAGGTCAGCAACGTTCTCCCCTTCAGAACTGTGCCATCACCAACTAGAACGTGAACCACGTTCACCTTTCAGCGTATCCCTTTAGGGGTGAATCTGCTTTCACTGATGTGCACAGGTGGTTTGGCAGAGAGCTTTTTCACCAGATGCCCTTCCTGACATACTTTCCTGACATAATTCTGTGTATTTAAGGCACAGGGAGAGCCAGTTCGGCAGCAGCATGAGGGGTCTTGTCTAAGGATCCACTCTGGATTTTTTTAGCTCATTGCTGCCCTGAGAAGCGAACCCTGGTGTCCTGTGAGACAGTCCAACATTCAGCCAACTTTAATGGGAGCTCTAATAGAAAGAAATACAAAAACATTTCCAATATATTAAAAAAAAACCTTTTAATTACAAGCAGCAGGTCAAACCGTTTCTTTTTAAAGATGTTTTGCATTAATTCAAAAAAGTGCTTTTAAATCAATATTGCACAAGGAAACTATGCCAAAGTGAAATAGTAATGTAACTATGTTTGTTTAAAAACCATAAGTACTGAATTTGTGTTGAGGTATGTCACACCTACAGCAAAAGGATTAGAAATTAAAGTAATATGAATTTTCTGCGTTTTTATTCTGTTTTTTCATCCTCAGTAAATGGAGTGGTGATCAGCCAGTATTAATATTAAAACTTGTTCACATTTCATTAAAGCATTCATGGCAGAACAGAAACAAAGTCAAAGAAACAAAGTGACACAAACAAGACCAAAAAACCGGCTCCTCCTGGCGCTCTTTCTCCATCCACATACATGCGCTGCTGTTGTTAAGGGGAGGAAATACTCATGCGATTTATGTGTGTACTTCTTGATTTGTTACTTGTACAAAACATTTGTGCGGAACTGTAGTGTTTGCAATTGTGTATTGGCATGTACAAAACTCACAAAATACAATTTACACACACACACACACACACACGCTGAAACATAACAGAACATCCACCTGCACCGTTGATCCTTATTTTTTAAATAAATATTCCTCTAATAGCATTCCAGTAACTTCCTCCTCTCCTCCTCTCTTAGGTCTCTTCATTCTGTGCTGAGGCACTGACCATCTGCAACACTATAGTCCACCCTCGCACTCATTCTATTGCCCTGCCCCTACCCCCCTCACTCTCAAACCTGCCTCTGCTCCAGTGCTTTCACCTCAGGGATCAGCTCCAAGACTAACTTTGCCAACCCTTTTAGAGGGTCACGGTTCCGGTCCTTCTTTTCCTTCCCGTCAGTCTCTGAATCTGGGCCCCTCATCGTTGTTGAGCTCTTTGGAAAACCACCTGTCCACTGTGCCAGGTCTGCCAGCTCAAGCCCCTACTCCAGGGGACTTGTTTTCCCCCCATCCCCACCGGCAGCATGACTCTGCTGGGCTTGGGCTTCCAGAAAGTCAGAGACCTGTTTTTGTCCGCTTTGACAAAGAAGAGCCGGATGATGTGGAAATATCTCTGGCAAGTGACTCGGATGACAGTGTGGTCATTGTTCCTCCAGGGATGATCAACTTAGACAACCAACAGGATGAGCCAGCAGCAAACCCTCAGACGATGCTCTCTGCCGCGCCAGCTGGGAGTGGTGTTTCACTACCAGCAGCAGAATCGAATTCAATGGTTCCCATAGCAGCAGCAACAACCACAATCGATGTGTCCACTCTCCCGAATGACCTGCCCGCCTCATCGTCTCTGCTCACCACGTCTGCCTCTTCCATCAACTCCTTTCCTCCCCACAGCGCAGCAGCAGCTACTTTGCCTCCAGTCATGAGTTCCAGCATCGTCTCAGATCCACACAGTGACCTGGGGGACCCGCTGCCTTGTAAACCCCAACTCCAGCAGATGTTGATGCAAGCCCCAACAGCAGGCCAAGCCAGCTCCATGGGTCTACCTCTGCAAATGCACCAACTGCAAAATCAGCTGAGTCAGCAGGGAAGGCTCCATCAGCAGCTGCCCGCTCCTCCCAGCAACGAAGACTCGACAATCATTAACATTAACAGCACAGATGATGAAGACGAAGAAGAGGATCTGGAGGATGATGAGGAGCTAGAAGAGGAAGAGGAAGGGCTGGATGAAGAGGACGAAGAAGAAGGAAGTGATGATTTCTACGATGGGGAGGAGTATGAGGACTACGATGAAGAAGAGGGTGAAGAGCTTGAGGAGGAAGAAGAGGAGGAGGAGGAAGAGAATGGGGACATGCCGCCGCTGGAGGGAAGTGAGGAGAAGTTGGTTGATGTTGCAATTGAAGAGGGGCAAGTCCTCCATCCCGCCACCGAAGAAAAAGTGCTGACTGAGCATAATGTGGAGGCAGACTCAGAAAGAGGAATCCAAGAACTCCAACCGCAGAGGACCATGTTCGGAGAAGACAGAGTTAAACTGCAGGAGGTAGAGAGCATTGGAGTCTTAGAAGATGCACAGGTTGGAGGGGAAGAAGAAGATGAAAGTGAACTGATGGATGATCCCACAATGCCACAAATCATCTGTGTCAGCGGAGGAGCCCAGGAAAACATCGAAACTGGGGATGAGGGGGAAGGAGCAGCACACGTCCTTCAAGAAGACACAAGTGATCAGTATTCCAAGGACGACGAGCTGAAAGCTGCTTCAGAAGAAGAAGCAAGTTTCAGTGCAGAGGTAGGATCAGCTCCTGGTCAATGTCTGAAAGGACTGCAAACATGTCCTCTCACGTGTCCAAACTGTGGTTGTTTCAAGCTTCTTTACATCAGGTTGCATGCTGGGTAATAACTATGATTCTTCGATGCAATGTTGTAAGATTGTTGAGAGAATGAGAAGCAACAGCTGAATGTGACCTTAAGGTAAAGCACAACAACAGAGGCTCGTGTGTTCATCACAGTGAATGTTTGCAAATTGTATTTTAATTAAACATGGACAGTAAAGACATCGTTACCTGAAAATGTCATTTTATATTGTGATCAGTGTCAACGAGCAGCACTTCAGTTTGTTTAATGCTCTCCAGTAAATCCCGCTGTATTCTCTTGGTTTACCTCAGCAGGAGTCTGAGGTGGAAACTGTACAGGAGGATGTGATCAGCAGCAAAGCATCTGATCAACCTGCAGAACTGCCAGCTGCTCAAACCGAACAACCAGAAGCAGCTCAGCAAAGTTCAGCTGATCTGAACACAGAAGAAGAAGAAGAACAGGCTGAAAACCAAGCCTCTGAGGATGGAGAGCAGCAGGAAGAAGTAGAAGAAGAGAAAAACCGAAGCAGTGAAGCACAAAGAGAGGAGAGTGACAAAGTGCAGGCACAGGGGATGAAGAGGAAGAGAGAAGATGAGCTCACAGAAGAAGCTGGACCGAGCACAGAAAAGAAAAAGGTAAAACTGTGTTTGGAGCTAGTTTTTCTTTTGCACTGGTCTAGATTCTGAAATTACCCCTCATGTCAAAGCTGCTCTTCAGCTTCCACTCTGCCTCTAATCTAGACATCAGTCACGTCTTCGAGTGTTAAATGTGGGCTGTCTGTTGCCTGCTCTTTTAGTATCTCTTTATCATCCAGGCAGTTTGCTAACTTCTCTCTTTGTGTATACCGTCTCCACCACCACACACATAAACTAGTCTCTGAATGCAGTATTAGCCTCTGTTTAGACTTGATCTGAGCATCTATAGGATACATATTGCTGTGGTAAATAGCGGCAGGAGTGATGAGCGATATTTCAGTGATGGTTTTTAGCTGAAAATGTTGACCACGGCATTCCTCTCATTTACCAGAGATTCACTTAAGCTCTTAGACCCAACTGCTCCTACAGGTGAATAATGGGAAAGTTCTGCGGGTGAAAAATGGTCAAACCTGTGTGGGGCACGCAGGTGGGTGGCAGAAAATAGCAAGATCGTAGACCGCTTAGAGAGAATTTTTCTATGGGAACGCTGGCTAACAGGTCGTAGTGAACAATCATACAACATGGAAGGTGAGACACAAACACACAATTTCCTTTTTTTTTTTTTCAGTCCTCCAAATTCTGGACAAGGAACCTGTTAGTGCTGTTCATGTGATAAATACATGCTCCTTGCATGTAGCCTGACTGTTAGAAATGAGGAAATTAGACAGTCAGGACATCATAAAGGCGTCCTTCCGCCTTTATGATGTGATGACATCACTGTGTGCATTTGTGCACCATCAGTAAGGAGCCACCCTCCTAATGACCAGCGTGTGGTGCAAGGACCCTCCAGGATTTCACTGCAGTTATGTAGGATTGTGGCGGCCTAAACCGCCTGATTTGGCAGCAGCTTTTGTGAAAAGTTGCAACAAAAGTTACGATGTTTTGATTTCATTTTACCAGTGATTGATTTATGTGTCTGTGTTTTAGATGGATGATGAAGCCATGGCGTCCATGCTGGCAGATTTTGTGGCGTGTCCACCTGATGATGAAGCAGCCCCTGAATCGACCTCGTCATAAATATTTGCCTTTTTCAAATGAATGTTGTTAGGATTCCATGGACAGATACTATTAAGATAGATGTTATTAGTCTCATGTTCAAGATTAGTTAGATTTTCCACTTAGCTTTGCATTTTTTCATCCTACTACACTTTTCTGATCTTATTGGGAATATTAAAGTCAGTTCATTCCACAGCATGCTACTAGCAGAAGAAAATGAAGAGAAACGGCAGTTTCACCCGTTAGCTGTTGCTCAAAAACATGACGTTATCCATGCGTATAGTAAGGTTTCTGAAATCTGTGTCCCGTTTGAAAGAACTTTGAAAGATTTCTGGTTTTGTCATTTTTGTTGTTTTTGTTCTTTACAATAAAATATTACACCAATTATTTTGAAAACATTCATTATTTTTGTAATAAAACATGATATACCCTTTTGAATCAGAGTCGTAACTGAGAAAAACACGGCAGAGTCCAGAATAGAGCTGAATATTGTTTTTTCAGCTGCAGACATCCTTCAGGTTAAGCTTTCACACTCATTAGAACAACAGGACCTGAGGTTTGGGTGATGAAATGTTTTCCTTTGCATAAATGTCGGCATTCTTTTAAAGTAAGAAGTGAGTGGAATACAGTTCAAGTTTGTTTTGTTTGAACCTTTAAACTCATTTGCAAAAATTCCAGGTTTCTGAACAGCAAACAATAAAGAGTGGTTAGCTTTTAAATAACTGTCCGTCACAGCAACATGAACTGAGTCCTTATATTCCCACTACCATCATCTTTTCATCTTTTTTAAAGTATTCCCAGTGGTTTTTTAACAGATTCCAGCTCAGACGAGGAAAACAAATCCGTACATGGATGTATGTTGATGCATCAGAATGGAGCAGCGGGGGCTGGGGCGGAGCCCCCCTCTTGGCCGGGGCGGAGCCCTGCTTGTGGGCGGAGACAGAGCCCTGCTTGTGGGCGGAGACAGAGCCCTCCTCCTGGGCGGGGGCGGAGCCCTGCTTGTGGGCGGAGACAGAGCCCTGCTTGTGGGCGGAGACAGAGCCCTGCTTGTGGGCGGAGACAGAGCCCTGCTTGTGGGCGGAGACAGAGCCCTGCTTGTGGGCGGGGACAGAGCCCTGCTTGTGGGCGGAGACAGAGCCCTGCTTGTGGGCGGGGACAGAGCCCTGCTTGTGGGCGGGGACAGAGCCCTGCTCGTGGGCGGAGACAGAGCCCTGCTCGTGGGCGGAGACAGAGCCCTGCTCGTGGGCGGAGACAGAGCCCTGCTCGTGGGCGGAGACAGAGCCCTGCTTGTGGGCGGAGACAGAGCCCTGCTCGTGGGCGGAGACAGAGCCCTGCTTGTGGGCGGAGACAGAGCCCTGCTTGTGGGCGGGGACAGAGCCCTGCTTGTGGGCGGAGACAGAGCCCTGCTTGTGGGCGGGGACAGAGCCCTGCTTGCTGCCCAGAGTATTTTCTCTGTACAGTCCTTCCAAATGCATCTGTTCCTGATTCACAATGACTTAAATGAAGAAATAATTTTCTTTATAGATGTCTGAATACTTCTATGAGAAAAATGTCACAAGAACATGTTAAAAACAATTTCATCAAAATGGGTCTTTTCTCACTTACCCAATATAACCTAAACTTTTTTTGTTCATGTTCATTTGGCCAAAGTTTTCTTAGTTTGATTGAAGTCTGACCTTATAATAATAATTAATTCAGTTACTCTTAATTTGTCTCTGATTAAATGTCGTTTTTATTCATCATTTGCTAGAAAAACAAAATACAAATGACCCATCTTTCTCATCCTAAATCAAAGCCACGCAAAACTCCTGAATTAAGTAAATCTTTTTCCAAAGGTTACAGATACCACATTTTTTGTACATGGTGAGGACAAAAAAAGTATTTGTTAGTGATTCTACAAGTTATCCTACCTAAAACAATGAGTTTAGTCTGTAATGTTCATCGTAGATCATTTTCTAATTTGGTCAGTATATTGAGGGTGAAGCTTGGATTCGATTACAGAAATAAATCTTGTGTTTCTCTCAGATTCATAAACTTCGAGTATCTACAACATTCTACCTTTGCTGGATTATGGTGATATTCTGTATAAGAATTCTTCAACTTCAGTCTATGAATAGATGTATGGCCTTCATTACATTCGTGGAGGTTCACTCATTGGATGAGCCTGATCTATAAGTCTCTTCTTGGTTTAGTTCCAGCTTCCTTAAGCTCTGTCCTTCAAAGGACAAACAGTCATTCTATTCTTCGCTCATGTCATTCTGATGAACTCTCTGTACTGCGTGTTAGGACTGAGCTTTAAAGACAGCCTTTAGCCACGCTGCAGCCTCTGCCTGGAATGCTTTACAATCAGAGCTGATCTCCCTAAATGTGTTTTCTACCAACCTGAAAATCAAACAACGAGAGTCCTACAACACTGCTTATGTTTCTAAAATCATTGTTGTGTACATTATTGATTTACTATTGTTTGCAACTTTTTACATTTATTTTCCTCTTTCCGGGGCTTAGCTCCATGAGGACGTGTACTGCTGACCTCTGATCTCATTGGGCCTAAAAAAATGCTGGCCACCCCCGAACAACCCCTGCACTGCTGTCTGCTGATTACCTGGACCAGGTGTGTTCATTCAATCAGACTGTGAGTCATCAGCTGGCAGGTTTGGAGATCTGGAAAACAGTCAGGGTGGTAGATCTCCAGGACCAGGAATGAGCATCCTGAACAACGAGCACCAGCGTTGCCTAAAAATTGCAGAAACTCCGCGGTTCACCAGTGCTCTGGCACTATTGTGATGTCATACAACGGTGTAGCTTTTTAGGGTCTCTGGGACTAAGACAAATGAATTAGTCTGGCAGCTCACGCCCTGTGCGGTTCACGTATCCACACAACCCAGCACAGAATTTTGGTTTGATTTGGTTTTAAAACCCCAAAAAGCAATTTTTTAAATTATGTTGATTTTAAGTTTCTGTCTGACAGATGAACTTTGATTCTGATATTTGTTGAACAGTTTTCAGTCAAAATCCAAAGAAAAACCAGCTGTTTTTCTTGGTGATATTTGGTGGCACCTTGGTTTGGAATGTCAGCGATCCAGGAGAGGATGCAAAACCCAAACACTTCATTCTCAACCGGCTTCTTTTGCTCATGAAAAAGCTGCTGCAGAAATCCACCCTTGATGTCTCACTGATAAACAGCATTCAAGCAAGTTTCATTGTTCCTGATGGTAAACAACCTCCTTATTGTCACCCAGGCTTGTTTTAATGCTACAAACATTATACACGAAGTCTCTCACAGCCAAAGGACAATCCTTACTTTCAACAACCAGATTTTCCTTTTTGTGGCCACAGGCGTTGTGGGGAGTGATACGTCGCTGCTGCTGGGTCAACTGGTGTATTCAGTATTCAGGATGTGTAGATTCCCATTTTGCATAAAGTGTTGGAGCGTCTGTGTGGAGATTCTGTTGTGCCTGTTGATTGTTCTGGGCCGCCCCGCTGTGTGTGGCCGCCCACATAGCTCCTAATGAGCTATGGCTGTGTGGTCCGAGTGTCCAGAGCTGGACCCCGCACGTCGGAGGAGGATGGTGGGTCTGGTTTCTGCCTGCGGAGGGACTGTTATACTTTCCTCACTTGATGAGCTACACATTTCTGGCACAGCTTTGAATTGTTCATCACGGCAAACATTTAAAGTGTAGCAGGGTTTTGTTGTCACACCACCCTGTGTTCTTTGCCTTTAACACATTTCTGACCTCTGCCCTTTGCTCACACACACTTCTATGTCGACGACACTCCTCTTTCTGCCATTTCCACCAGTTAACATGTCAGTATCATCAGACATGTGCGTCTGTCTGTTCTACAGGCACCACTGCTTGGATGTGAGAACAACTTTAAATTGTGGCCTTGTGATAGAGTGTCCGCCCTATGACTGGAAGGTTGTGAGTTCAAATCCAGGCCAAGTCATACCAAAGACTCTAAACATGGAGCCCAATGACTCCTTGCTTGACACTCAGCACTATGGGGTTGGATTGGGGGTTAATTGACCAAATGGGTCCTCAGTGCAGCTGTAACTGCAGCTCACCAGGGTTGGATCAAATAAGGAGAACAAACTTCACACACTCTCGCTGCGTGACAGCTAATGGGGCAGCTTGTCTGTCAACTAGAACTTTATCCTCATCCTGGTGTCTTTAAGGTTTTCCCTTCAAAAACAAACATCAGATTCTATGGGTTTATGCAATCCTGGTGGAGTCACTTGTTTTGGCTCCATTTTAACAGGACTACCAGCCTGAAAACTGAAGCCAAAATACATCTGCAGGTTAGTCAAGAGGAGAACATTTCACACCATGTCACCTTTGGTGAAACATGTCAGGTTTCTTTGCTGACTTTCTGTGGTTGTAAAGTCTTAGCGGGAAGACTGTAATAATATTTTTGTAAGACTATGTTAGTGTTTATGAGTATAATAGTGTTCATGAGAGACTATATGACATGAATATAACTGTCAGTGTGCAGTGATCAGCATAAACACACTATTCAGGAAACCTTTAGTGTTCTTTCAGAATCAACATTTTCTATGAGATATTCTACTACAAAATACTTCCACAAATGTGGGCCATTGATTGCAAACACGATTTGTTCATTTGCACACACAAAAAAGTGATTTCCCCAACTAATTCATTCCAGTCCATGTTGCAAAAATGCATACACCCCAAGTAAAGTCTTAGGAGAAAAGTCACATTTAAGACTGAAATTAACGGGCATTCAACTACAGGTGAGTCTAACAATTCATTTAAGATGTGTCCAGGACACAAGTGATTATGAAAACCCATTATTTAACAAAGAAAAGCCCTTCCCTTTTCATGATGTCACAAAATCTGAGAAAATAAATAATTTCTTTACACAAAATAGGTGAGGGTTACCATAAGATCAGCAAAGCTTTACATATCAGTTAAAATACTGTAGCAAAAGTGATCCAACCATTTAAGAAAGATGGAAGTTCAACCATATTACAGAGACGTCCAGGCCGTCCACGGAAGTTCACATCTCGACAGGAGCGTCTTCTGATGAGAAGGTGGAAGAAAATCTCAATGCAAGTTCACTGCAGTTCGCTGAGTGGTAGAAAGTCAAACTGGAGTGACCGTTTCCTGTGACTACATACGGCGCACGCTGCAGAGGAACGGTATGCATGGAAGTCGTCCACAAAGGAAGCCTCTCCTAAGGCATAAAAAGCAGGCCTAGAATTAGCTAGGACCCATGCTGAAACAGAGGAAGACTACTGGGACTCTTCTAGAGGATGAGAGTGAAGGGGATTGAATGACCAAGTATATCTCCTGATCTGAATCCAATCCAACACCTGTGGAGAATTCTGAAGCAACAAGTTGAGAATCTCTCTCCTTCCAGCATCCAGACCCTAAAAGAAGTTATTCTGATGTCAATCTTTGATGCAGAGTGAATTCCTTTTTAGTGATCTAATTTGCATTATTCACCTTCATTTCATGTTTTGGAGTTAAATAATTGTTCAATAAAACTCATCCTTGTAAAAATTGTCCTTCATGATACTGATTCTACTAGTACTTTTTAAAGAGGACGTACTCATTTATGCTGAGCACTGAATAGTAACGTGTTTAAGAGTATATGTCTGTAAATGACAATAGAAATATTTGGGAAAAAGTGCAGTAAAGTTTGTGTGGCAAAGTATGAATTCTCTCTTGTAGAGCCTCTCATGCACTACTACTGTGTTTAAATCTATGAAAACAGGACTCGTTCTAAAGAGGAAGACATATAGCCAAAATGTTCTCACATTTAACTGATTATTTGGTGTATTGCTGCTTAAGCACAGTGATAGTAACAGTGTATTTTTTATTCTGTTTAGTTCAGGTACAATAACCAAAGATAAATTCTCAGGATGATGCTGTCTGTGGTTTGTTTACCCGCAGTCTTGAAGCATTTGTTGTGAGTGTTGGATTTTATCTGTTAGCATTTCTGCAGGAATAAAGCAACGCTCAGATTCACCAAATGGTTGGACCTTTGCGAAGGAACAAGTTTTGGACAGGTGAGAGCAGACGACTCAGCTTGACGGATAAATCCAGAGGACATCGTCATCGTTCTGAGCCTGAAGAACTTCTGATGTCAGATTGAATTCACTGTTTAAGTGAAATGTCTAGGATTGTTCATCTTGGTACCAGTTCTGGTTGCTTTCTGTTTTGCTTTTGTATTTTTGAATGACAAACCACTCATACCTCTGTGTTATGATTGTGGTTCTCACACATGAAATACAGGTGAAAACAGCCCGATGTTTTTCTGGGGTTTCACTGTTTCACGACCAATTTTTGACTCAAATATTTACCCAAGAATTAAATTCCAACCTGAAGCCTGTTCTTTTAAGCTGTTTTTGCCTAAAAAAATGCAAAAAAATAAAATTCAGACACAACAAAATCGTGCAATGGCTCATTGTTATAGGTAAAAATACGAACCACTACTATACACCAATTAGGTGTTGTGGACATTTATATGCATATGTTTTGTTGTTGTCTCTTGTTTGTGTGTGTGTGTGTGGGTTCAATTTTTTAAAGCATGCACAATTTTCTATGAACACGTTTATTTGCTTTTAAGTGAAAAATTGTTTTTTTACTTTGCTGTGTTCTGAGATGAAACTTCCAATCCCTACTGTCAATCAGAAAGAAGACAGTGGTGTAAATCACTGCAGGGATGCAGTAACATCTTTAAACATGGACATTATTTGGTTTGTTTCTATAGTAGCGGTTTCTATAGTAGATTTAAATACTGAAGTGCATTTCATGTTAGTTTTCTCCCTAACCCCATTTGCATGTGGCATGGACTCGTCTGTAGCTATAAAGGTTCAGTGTGTTAACCAGAGGGTGGCCTTTTCGGATCAGTTCAATCACCTTTGTTTCATACCATAAGTCCTCCAATAGTGGCCAGTCTCTAACTGATGCCGGTCTCTAATAAATGTCAGTTCATCTGCCAAATTTTTGGAATAAATCTGTTCTACTATGGGAACATATCTGCATTAAATTTCAATTTTATTTAAGCAGCCCAATATCACAACCATAGCTGTCTCAATGGGCTTCACACCAGTATAAATATACAAAACAATAAAAAGTCAGTCATAAAATATAAAGAATAGCTGGTTCTAACAAACTAAACAGTTCTGTTTCATTTGGTTACTCTTTTTAAATGGGGTCAAATTATTTTTATTCTTTGCCAAATTATTAACATTATTCTTTTATAGACAAAGAATGTCTTTTATCTTTTTAAAGGAAAAAAAATAAAACAGTTTCCAAGAAAAACCCCCTTTGACCTGCTGGCTGACCCTCAACATATATATTTATTTTTCATCTAGATTCAGTAACTGTGAGAACAAATTAAAACAAACATTTACAAAGATTTGTCATACCATTTAAAGTATTTTTATTATAAAACGAGTGTGAAAATAGAGGTTTGTACATTTGTGTGTGAAGCTTAACATCATTTGAAGACATCGTATGAAAGCTTTCTGAAGTCACAGGAGGAACTGTCAAAAGACACCATCTTCATGAACAACATTTTGATCAAATTATTTCACTTTATTGGTGCCGGACAGGATCCATTATTTACATGACAGAGCAGAATAATCTCAACGTGTGCTTCAAATAAAAAACAATTTCTCTTTTAAAATTTAAACAATGTCTGAAAATGTCATTGTGATGAAGGGCTTCACTGACTTCTAGAAATACATTGATCGAAATATTGACCAACCAGAATCAGAGCTCCTGAATGAAACCAAATGTCTCATTTTATTTTTTAACAAACGTTTGCAGGAAAAAAAAAAAATAACAGTAGCTTCCAAAAGTATTAGGAAAGTGAGACTAACTGCTTTCTTGGGAATGAAAATATCTGTTTTTGTATCTTCAGTACCTTAAATTCTGATCATCTTCTGATCTGTTTTCAAAGTGTCCCCAATGGTCTTTTACTTATGATTACGCCGTTTCAGCTGAAAAAATGTCCTTTTCTAGGACATGGTTTCTGCAGAGCTGGAGTTCATTATAGTTTCACGTCTGAGTTTTGAACTGTTACTGCAGAGCAAGCCCAGCCTCGCTTCCCATCCTCCATCTGTTTTGACGGTTTCCTACTAGCTTACAACCCCTTACGCCTCCAATGTAACATTAGCAGTGCAACAAAAATAGAGAGCAATAGTTTTTTACACTTTTGATCCAGATTCCAGCTCAGACAAGGAAAATAAAGACGTACATGTATCTGTCTGTATCAGAATAGAGCAGAGTGTGAGCTTGCGGCCCACCACATGTATTTTCTATGTCACAAATACGATCTTTTCCAACTGCATTTTTTTGTCTGTTCCTGATTCACAACAGTTTGAATAAAGAATACTTAGAAATTGAGGTTTAATCTTAATTTTCTTTATAAATGTCCTCCATCAGAGAAATGCTAGAAGAACATGTTAAAAACAAGCTAAAACACAATTTTCATCAGAGTGGCTCTTTCAATTATACTAGTTTCTGAAAGTTATCTTTTTGATATTCAATACAAGAAATGTTTTTTAATCTGCAAGGTCTGTTAGGCTGAACACTTCAAGGCTTCTTTCAGACATAACGTGTGTTTGAATTGTGTGCAGCTCCGATGTTTTCCTGCTGGTTACACCATAACCCAAACTCAAATCAAAAAGGCAAACTCGTATTCAAATAGATGCTGTTACCTTCAGACCCTTCAGTCACATTTACTACTTCTGCATGGCCAAACAGAAAACTACTTCAAAGATGTGGGTCAGTTTCAAATGGTTATCTGCAACAGAAGATGGCATATGGGATTATTTGCTCGGTTACTTTTTTGAAAAACAAAAACAGTTTTTGGTAAACAATTCAAGCGTTGTCCTCACTGTTCTGATGCTTTTGGAACTCTGTACTCTGAGCCGCTACACTGGAAACACTCACCTTTAATCGAAACACGCTGAGTGTGACTACAAAAGTAATCCTGAACTTACCTGTCATTCTGAAGGTCACCCCCTACCCCCAGAAAAGGGTCAATTACTCTCAGCAAAGCTTTTTTTAAGGTTTTGAAACGACAACTTTCGGATTTTGATCTTAACAGAAGAGGCCAGCGAGTCGCAGATCAGTGGAACTCCTTTGGTTGTTGGTGTTTGATTGAGAGGGAAAAAAGCGAACTCTGAAATGAGTTCCTTCATTATTTTTCCACAATTAAAATGAAAACGCTTCTTTCTAAAAGAGTTTTTACTTTCATACCAACAGGAAAATGAAAAGAAAAAAAGATTATTTTGAGACCAAAAATATTTACTGAAGATGCTGCCCGACATGAATCCACAGATCAGATGAAAGGATCACAATAATCCACGCCTAGATGGCACGTCAACTTTTACATTTCTTACAAAAGAATTTGAAAAACTGGACATGAAAAGGAGCATATAAAAACGATCTCTAATAAAAAAATATTTAAAATTTGAAAAAAGCAAAAGACGTGAATTCATAAAGGGTTCTCCCATTGCATGCAAACAAAGCGTGCTCATCCGCAGTCAGAAATTCATGTACATGAAGTGATGGCAAGCACCAAAGCAGGAGAACAAGCCTGAAAAAAAACAAATGACACGAGTCACAACCTGCAGCTGAGGTCACACGTCTCGCTTCAGATTTATGGCCCAAGTCTCCATCTCCTAAAGGAACTGAGCGATTCGTATTTAAAAATGCTGTTTGTTATTTCACCTTACAGTGCAACTCCCAGCGGAAAAAGAAACACTGCCTCCATCTATTTGCAGAGATGGAGAGTTTTCCTTTGTATGAAGTAATTCCACTTTAGTTAAAGCCTATTCTCACCTTTAAGTGAAAACATTTCGCTCAATACGAATAGGATGTAGGCGGCGGAGGCAGCCGATCCGTGTAGGTGCCCCTTACTGGTGCAATGGTCCGTGTCCCCGGAGAAAGTCGAGAACGTTCGTAGGAATAGCCATTACTGGCGGGGGGCATCGGAGCGCCGGGCCCCCTCCTGATAGGGCTGCGGTCTCGAGCGTAGTATGAAGACGGGGGAGGTGGAGGCGGAGGCAGGGGCCGACGCTCATATGGGTCAAGTGACGAGCTCATTACACGGTCGCGGGCAACAGCTGGGGGTGGAGGGGGTGGTGGGACGCCAGAACGTCGAGCATCATATGAATACATGCCATAAGGACGGGCTCTGTACTTCTCATAATAATCAATCATACTGTATCTATCGGCGTCGTAGGGACGGTCAGGATAAACGGCTCGTCTTGGGGGAGGGGGCGGCATAGGAGGGGCGGGGTAACCTGGCGGCATATAACGACCCCTCAGGTAGCTGGGTGGAGGAGGCTCAGGTCTGTCTCCTGGGTACCGAGGAGGCCAGTAGCCACCCCTCTCTGGGAGGTGAGGGGGTGGAGGAGGGGGAGGAGGGTAGTCTTCGTACTCGTCATATTTGGGCCGACTCTTGGACACCTGAACATGGATGCGTTTCTCTGACGGAGAACAAAACAAGAGAAGTTAAGACTATCAGAGATCTTTTTATTTTTCTTTCTCTGATTAATTACAAAATAACTGTCCTAACCTTGAAAGTCTGAGTTATCCAGTTCCTTGATGGCATCCATGGCCTCGTCATAGTTGGGCATGTGCACAAAAGCAAAATTCTTCACAACTGCACACTCTGAAACTGTACCGTACTCTTCAAAGAGAGCCCGCAGCTCCTCGTCACATCCCTTGTCCACGTTTGCAACATGAATCTTGACTGGACCGTAGTTCTTTCCGTGGCTGGCTTCCACGTTGATGGCTGTACCGTGGAGCTTGTGCTGGTGCAGAGTCTTGATGGCTTTGGTGGCCGCTTTGCGGTCCTCCATGTGGACGAAGGCGAAGTTTTTGATAATGGCACACTCGGTGACGGTGCCATACTCATCAAAAAGAGCCTTGATCTCCTCCTCTGTTGCTTCTTGGGGCAGATTGCCCACAAAAATCTTCACCATGGTCAAATGGGCTTTAAAACGCAAAATAAAAGACACCATTAAGAAAGAATTGGTCATTTTACTTTGATTTTACTGAGATGTCCATTAAAAAAACAAAGGACTGAAGATTTTAAGTTAAAAAGAGTAGCGTCTTCTTAGTGCTATAAATAAAGTTTTATTGTATTCTAAAAGACAAATAAAGAGTGTAAAACTAAATACGTACGCAAAAAAAAAACTGATAGAAACATATGTAGGCATCGCGCAAAACATGCGGTCAAAGTGCACATTGCCCGCAAGTATTTTAACCCGAACCCCGTCGTAATTACTCGTCAGTAGTCACTTTCTTTCTGTTTATGTAAACAGATCTTTCGTTTCATTGTTGATCTGCTAGCATAGTTTCACTGTTAGCATAAACTCAAACTGGTTTCAGCGGGTTATTTGACAGCTAATGTTGACAAAACGCCATTTGGCTTTAATTCATAAACGCAGACTTAAAGACCAGAACATTTTAAATCATGGACTTTAGAGACGTCAAATGTATTTCTCACCTTTTTATCACGAAGAGCCCCCCAAAAGTTCTACTTTACGAACGGAAAAAAGATTCTGGACCGAAACTTCAACCTACTTCCGGAAAGTTCACCGGAAATGATGCGCATGAAACAATGAAATACTCCTCACAGCGCCACCTACCTGACCGGAGGGAGTACTGTACCAGGGCTTTCACCAATATTTGCCAACATTTGTCTTTAATGGTCGAATAAGAAAAAGTAATGACAAATTTAGTCCAATGTAGAAATAAAGTCTTAGCTCATTCTTAGCTTTACCAAATTAAGTTTGGTAGCATTCATGAAAACATCTTGTATTTCACATCTTATTTACTGCAGTCATAATTTCACATAAAATAATTGTAAAAGTATATCCAAAAAATATTAAACACATTCATAATTTCCTACATTTTGCTTTCAGACCTAGATAGCTCACTGCTGTTAACCCTTTCCTAGGTTATCCATGCTCTTCTTAATTTCATTTTAATTCTTGTTAGGAAAAAATGTAGATTTCATTTGAACTGTTGAAAGACTCACTATAGTAAAGGTCCACTCCGATTAAAAATTGTGTTTTTGGTGTTTTTAGCATATTCTTGTGGGATTTTTCTCACGATGGAGGACATATTTAAATGCTTAAAACTGCATAACTGGGTTTTTCTTGATTGAAATTGTTGGGAATCAGTAGAAGACAAAATAATGCAGTTGGAAAAAGAGCTTTATTGTGACACAGTAAATACGCTGGGCGGGTCACAAGCTTCCTGCTCTGCTCCATTCTGATACATCCACTGTAGACAAACAGATCCCCACTGTACGTCTTTGCTTTGCTAGTCTGAGCTGGCATCTGGAACAAAACTCCACTGCTGGATGGCTCCAATATTGCTCACTATTTTCATTGCACCACTAATATTAGCTTGAATTGTGAGGAGCTGTAAGCTAGAAGGAGAGCACTTAAACAGTTACACGTGACGGGAAGAAGGGTCGGGGTTGCTCCACAAAATTCATCCCACTCACAATTTAGAGGAAAATTATTAACACCTGCTATTTACTAGAAACTATGTTCTAGAAAACAGTTTTTAAAAACAAACCAAAAATAACTTTGGCTAAAAATTGCATAATTAAAGTTCAAAGACCACTGGGAACACTGTTACAATCAATCACAAGATTATCGGAGAGAAACCTAAAGATTTCAGCATTTCTCAGGGTCTGTTATTTTTCAGATCCAGATGTTTTCTTGCAAAGAATCTCTTGGAAATATTTTGTCTGACATTCTCCTTTTGATGTCAAACGTAAACATTGAATCCAAAAATCTTTAAATATTTCACAAACATAACACATTTCTTTCTGACTTTGTAAAGTACAGAATTTAGTTGGATTGCCAACAACTCTATGTTTCAATGCAACATTTAAAAATGAAAATTGTATTCAGTTTAACACAAAAATTCCACAAAAAGACATTTAAGTACTTAGTCCATGCAGTTCAAAATCCATTAAAAACCAGTTTAGCAGATTTCTGTTTATCACATTTTATTAAGAAATCACACAATACACTTTTTGCACATACTTAATAAATAATCCGGTACATTTCCACCAAGCAAAGTCATTCATTCAGCATCACGTACCAAAGCTATTTTTCTTTTTCCAAATGTGTCCCATTTGTTAAGCTGGACATGAACACTGCAGCACATTTACCAACTGCATTGGCTTTTCTATACAGACAGGTGACCCAATTTATTCAAGAAATGATGGATGCAATCTGCCTCAAAATGACTTAATTTAGCAATAAACATCTGAACGGAAAAGAAAAAAAATACATTTTTTTTGCCAATAGATGATGGTGTTAAAAGTTTTATACACTACAGTTTGTCTTTTTCCAATCTATGATTTCTAAATTTTAAACATTTTAGTGATCCAAAATAGCAAGCTGCGCATTTAATTTTAATTATATTTTTTAGATGGATTTTGTATGTTATATAACATTTACTTGATTTGTTTGTAGCATAAATTCAAATCTTTCATTCTAACAACTAATTCAATACATATCCCCTTCAATATTGACATTGTTAAAAAGCCTATTTGTCACAGTCTGATTACATCTGCTCTGTAGCTACAATTTGAATGACAATTTTGAATGTACTGTATACACACTCAAACATGTTCAAAGAGCAAAGCTAAAATGTAGTCATGCTCCCTGCAAATGTTGCCTTAGTCCCTTTTAAATTGTTAGAAAGTTTCTTCTAAATGGCATTTCCATCTCCCAGAAAGTAATAAGATAATTATTATTGTGGAAAGAAAAATTCCAGTTTTCTTTTAAATTTGAACACAACATGAGATGTCTAAACTGTTTAATACTCCTTTATATTTACAAAAGAAAACTGTTGCTCTATTTGCTTTTTGAACCCAGAGAATGCTGTATTCAAAGCCCAAGTGTTCACCTGATAAATGAAAGAACAACTCCTGATAAATGACCAAGCTACATTATATATTATGCCCCAGTTTGCTGTTAACTGCCAGCCAACAAATCACTTCTGTTTATTAGAAAGAAATCATAGAAAGATGCTTGCTCAAACATTTTCAATAGATCTAAATTTTAAAAGAGCCTGCTCCTAATTTTAATAAGCAAATACTCAAAAAAAAACTGTTTTAATATTAAAATATTTTATATACGTCCTCCATTATGATACATGATATATGATACAAGAACACACAATTTTCATTGGAGTGGGACTTCAAATCCAACATTTATTTCTGTTGTTATTCATGACCAGCTAACCGCGGCTTAGTTCACTGGATTCAGAGCTGGCGTGCAGGAAACCAGGGTTCACTTTCCAGAGTGTGGAATGAGCCTAAGTCAGTGTGGGTTCTTGGGCAATATCCTAGATGCTGCTGCCTCAACTATGTAGCCACAAGGGGGCCCAAGTGTGGGTCTCCCTGTGCCGGTCCCCAGCGCGGATACATTTACAGGGTTGTGTCAGAAAGGGCATCTCTCTGCCAAACCATGTGTTCGAATCAGTGAAAACAGATTCACTGTAGTGACCCCTGATGAGATGTGCTGAAAGGTGAACATTCATTCCTCACTAACATCTGGTGTTGTTCACTTTTCAAAACTGTTAAACCAGTCTTGAAAAAACCCAGTTCAGATCCCCATATCTTTAGTAATCTCTGTCCAATTTTTAACCTTCCCAAAGTATTATAGAAAATAGTAGCCTCCCAACTCCCTAATCATTTAATGCAAAAACAATCTTCTTGAATCTTTTCAGTGTAGTGTCCTTCCTTACATAGCACGGTAACTGCTCTGCTGAAGATCACTAATGGATATTTTCATTGCAGCTGATTCCGGCCTCCACATTATCCTCATACTCCTCCACACCAATGCAGCCTTTGACTGCATATCTCGTTGCAACCTCCTCCATAAGCTCTCCTCCTCAGTTTCTTCTGGTGTACCCTAACGCCTTGTTTCCACTGAGCGGTCAGAACCGGACCGGTACTTTGACCATTTCCATTATAAAATGGACCCATTAAGCAGGACCAACTTGTACCAGTTTTGGTTTCCCTGTCGCTTGTAGGTAAAAAAAAAATGCAATGGACCAGTCAGGGCGGAGCTAATGTCGTCACACAATGAAATCCAATGGTAAGGTATTATGACAACAGAAACTGTCCAACCAGTGCCAACATTTCTAAACATTCAGCTGTTGTTCTCTTCACGGCTGTATTCTTCTTCACCTCCCGGAATCTTCGTGCAAAGAATTTTTTTTTGTATTTACAAAATCCCAGAACCCAGATATGAAAAAAAAAAGCTGACGCGGGACCTCCATTCTTATTGCTGTAGTCGCACAGCTAAGACGAACAGCTACGTCATCGGTCAACGGATGGTCCAACACAATGGAAACGCTGGTTTGAATTATCCGGACCATTCTAAATCGGCCAGGAGAGGACTACTCTGGTCCTGACTCAGAGGAAACTAGGCATAAGGTTCTGTCTTTGATAATCTTCTTTTCATCACTTACCTACAACCCCTTGGCAATATTTTCTAGTAATTTAAAAACTTTTTTTTTTTTTAACAGTTTTGCAGATGACACCCAGCTTTATTTATCCAGTAAACTTGACTCCTCCCTCTTCTCCAGTCTGTCTCAAATACAAAACTGGTTTGCCTTAAATTTTCTTAAACTCAATAGTGGTAGAACCGAACTACTTCTGGTCGGTTCCTAATCCAGCCTCTCCAAAGTTACTAGCTTTACTTTTTCCATTGACTCATCTTTAGTCTCCCCCTCCCCGCAGATTGAAAGTCTGGGTGACATCCTGGATAGTTTATGTTTTCAATCTCACATCATTAACATTGCTCAGTATAACCATTTTCATTTTGGTAACAATAATTGTCGTCATTCCTCCATAACTGTCCACTCTGCTTCTATTCTTCTTCACAGTCTGGTCACTTCCCATCTCAGTTACTGTAATGCACTCTTAAAAAGCCTCAATGAACTCCAACTGGTCCAGAGTTTAGCTGCCAGCTGCTTTGGCTTCCCATAGCCTCCAGAATCAAATTCAAACTCATTTGGTTTACTTTTAAGGGCCTCTTAACCTGGCTCCTCTTACATTTGCAATCTTCTCCACATCTAAGCCCCCTCTTGTCTTTTCCGGTCCTTTTCTTCTATTCAGCTCTCTAACTCCCAAGGCATTTGGCTGGTCACCATAGCGGCAGAAGGCTCAGCTCCCAAACTCTGGAATTCTCTTCCTCCTGACCTCTGCAACACTAGGTCTCTCCCAACCTTCAACCTAAACTCAAAACTAATCTAATTTAATCAGCTTTTCCCCTTTGGTTTCACTGTTCATTCTTTGGCTGTGGCACAGTTGTTGGTAACAGACGGGCTGGTCTGAGGATTTCAGACACTGCTGATCTGCTGGGATTTTCCCCCACAACCATCTCTAGAGTTTACAGAGAATGGTTCAAAAGAGAGAACATATCCAGTCAGCAGCAGTTCTGTGGAAGGAAATGTCTTATTGATGCCAGAGGTCAGAGGAGAATAACCAGACTGGTTCCAGCTGATAGAAAGACAACAGTAACTGAAATAACCACTGGTTACAACCGAGGTCTGCAGAAGAACATCTCTGAACACACAACACGTCCAACCTCGAGTCAGATGGGCTACAGCAGCAGAAAAACCCACCAGGTTCCACTCCTAACAGCTAAGAACAAGAAACTGAGGCTACATTCACACAGGGTCACCAGAACTGGACAGTAGATGGAAAAACATTGTCGGTCTGATGAGTCTCCATTTCAGCTGAGACATTCAGATGGTTGGATCAGAATTTGGCGTCAACAACATAAAAGCATGGATCCATCCTGCCGTGTGTAAATGATTCAGGCTAGTGGTGGCGGTGTATGGTGTGGGGGATTAATTGTTTTGGCACACTTTGGTCCCAACACCACAGGCTAGCTGAGTCTTGTTGCTGACCCTGTCCATCCCTTTATGACCACAGAGGGTTAAATCCTGATGTTGCTTCCAGCAGGATAAGGCACCATGTCATAAAGCTGGAATCATCTCAGACTGGTTTCTTGAACATGACAATGAGTTCACTGAACTCTAATGACCTCCACAGTCACCAGATCTCAAACCAATAAATCACGTTTGGGATGTGGTTGAACAGAAGATTGGATTTAAGGATGTTCAGCCCACAACCCTGCAGCAATTGTGTGACGCTGACTTGTCACTCTGGGCCAAACTGAGAATTGTTTCCAGTACATTGCTGAATCGATACTACCAAGAATTAAGGCAGTTCTGTAAGCAAAAGGGGGTCAAACCCGGCACTAGCGAGGTGGACTTGACAAAGTGGACGGTGAGAATGTATATTTTTGTGATGTTACTGGCTTTTGCTTTTATAAAGTCTTTACGTTTTTTTTAAGCGTTTAAATAGATTTATACAATTAGGAGAAATGTTGTTCAGTTGTGAAAGAGCAGGTTTTACTATTAATTGTCTCTTAATTTAGATTTCTTATCACCTGTCTGTATAGAGCAGTGCTTTTATTAGACTAAACATTTATTTTGCAGTCGTTGTGGGAGCTTTATTTAAAAAATTCTTAGATTACCTCTTTAAAAGCACACATGAACATTAAAATAACACAGAGCTCAGTCTGTTACTTGCCCTTGACTTACCTTCTCATCAGTAAGAGCTCCATCAGACATTTGACGGCATCTCTCCACCCAGAAGGAAAACTAATCTCAGCAGAGCTCAGAGGGGCTGCTGAGCTCTGCTGCGTGATTGAATTTGAATGGTTATGGAGGAGTGGGGCGGTCTGCTGATCAACAAGACGGGGGTCTCACACAACACCAAAGAGGAGAGCTTCTTTAATCAGCGTGACTTAAAATTCAGAACTTTGTTATTAACAGACAGCGTTTGAAGAGAAAGCTTACAGTGATGTTTTAGCGCAGATTTAACAGATCCGCTTCAACAATGAAAACGCTGACCTGACAGACTCCTACTTTATCAGTACATTGTTTTGGAAGCTATTTTTATGGTTTTCCAGACTAAGAGTTTTACAGCTACGCCACAGAGGTTTAACTTACAGAAAACTCGATCAATCGTGAGATTGTGACTTCAAAACAACATTAACTTTACTGAATTTACAAATAAAATAAAACGCCTCATTCAGATGTTAAATCAATATACTTCAGTCCAGTCACACTAAAACAAGAAAAAAAAAAAGAGCTGTAAAAGTATTATCAAAATAAAAAACAAAACGTCGGCAAATCGTTTCCTCTTGCGAGTGTCGTATAGAAACGCAACGCGCTCCGCAGACAGGAAGAAGATAGATTCACAAACATCATGATGGCGCATGTGGCGACGCAGCGGGACATAAACCCTGAAAAAGAAGAGATGGAACACATGAACGACCTGCATCGCTGTTACACAGCACGCTCTACCACTGGACGCACCCAGGGTTAGAATGGACAAACAACCTTCAACTCCATTCTGGGCTCTTCAGATGTTTCGTTTCATCAGATTAAAAAGCCACATACGCTGAAAATGAAAGTTATCACGACAACGTGCATTACTGTGAGTTTAAATAAACCAAAAAGATTCATTTAAAAACCTTTTCAAACACTTTAAACAGCTCAGGGAAAAACCTCCAAGCTTTTGGTCTTCCGAATGACGTAGAGAACGTGGAGAGACCGCCCTATGCTCACCTTCAGACGTCGATGTCTCGCCTAATAAGCATAGCGTGCAGGCGGTGGCGGCGGTGGAGGCAGGCGGTCTGTATACGGGTCCCGTGCACGTGGAACTCCATAAGCAGAGCGGTCGTAGGAATAGCCATTACTGGCGGGGGGCATCGGAGCGCCGGGCCCCCTCCTGATAGGGCTGCGGTCTCGAGCGTAGTATGAAGACGGGGGAGGTGGAGGCGGAGGCAGGGGCCGACGCTCATATGGGTCAAGCGACGAGCTCATTACACGGTCTCGAACAACGGCAGGGGGTGGAGGGGGTGGTGGAGGCGGAGGTGGGACGCCAGAACGTTGATCCTCATACATGCCATAAGGACGGGCTCTGTACTTCTCATAATAATCAATCATACTGTATCTATCGGCGTCGTAGGGACGGTCAGGATAAACGGCTCGTCTTGGGGGAGGGGGCGGCATAGGAGGGGCGGGGTAACCTGGCGGCATATAACGACCCTCAGGTAGCTGGGTGGAGGAGGCTCAGGTCTGTCTCCTGGGTACCGAGGAGGCCAGTAGCCACCCCTCTCTGGGAGGTGAGGGGGTGGAGGAGGGGGAGGAGGGTAGTCTTCGTACTCGTCATATTTGGGCCGACTCTTGGACACCTGAACATGGATGCGTTTCTCTGACGGAGAACAAAACAAGAGAAGTTAAGACTATCAGAGATCTTTTTAGTTTTCTTTCTCTGATTAATTACAAAATAACTGTCCTAACCTTGAAAGTCTGAGTTATCCAGTTCCTTGATGGCATCCATGGCCTCGTCATAGTTGGGCATGTGCACAAAAGCAAAATTCTTCACAACTGCACACTCTGAAACTGTACCGTACTCTTCAAAGAGAGCCCGCAGCTCCTCGTCACATCCCTTGTCCACGTTTGCAACATGAATCTTGACTGGACCGTAGTTCTTTCCGTGGCTGGCTTCCACGTTGATGGCTGTGCCGTGGAGCTTGTGCTGGTGCAGAGTCTTGATGGCTTTGGTGGCCGCTTTGCGGTCCTCCATGTGGACGAAGGCGAAGTTTTTGATAATGGCACACTCAGTGACGGTGCCATACTCATCAAAAAGAGCCTTGATCTCCTCCTCTGTTGCTTCTTGGGGCAGATTGCCCACAAAAATCTTCACCATGGTCAAATGGGCTTTAAAACGCAAAATAAAAGACACCATTAAGAAAGAATTGGTCATTTTACTTTGATTTTACTGAGATGTCCATTAAAAAAACAAAGGACTGAAGATTTTAAGTTAAAAAGAGTAGCGTCTTCTTAGTGCTATAAATAAAGTTTTATTGTATTCTAAAAGACAAAAAAGTGTAAAACTAAATACGTACGCAAAAAAACTGATAGAAACATATGTAGGCATCGCGCAAAACATGCGGTCAAAGTGCACATTGCCCGCAAGTATTTTAACCCGAACCCCGTCGTAATTACTCGTCAGTAGTCACTTTCTTTCTGTTTATGTAAACAGATCTTTCGTTTCATTGTTGATCTGCTAGCATAGTTTCACTGTTAGCATAAACTCAAACTGGTTTCAGCGGGTTATTTGACAGCTAATGTTGACAAAACGCCACTTGGCTTTAATTCATAAACGCAGACTTAAAGACCAGAACATTTTAAATCATGGACTTTAGAGACGTCAAATGTATTTCTCACCTTTTTATCACGAAGAGCCCCCCAAAAGTTCTACTTTACGAACGGAAAAAAGATTCTGGACCGAAACTTCAACCTACTTCCGGAAAGTTCACCGGAAATGATGCGCATGAAACAATGAAATACTCCTCACAGCGCCACCTACCTGACCGGAGGGAGTACTGTACCAGGGCTTTCACCAATATTTGCCAACATTTGTCTTTAATGGTCGAATAAGAAAAAGTAATGACAAATTTAGTCCAATGTAGAAATAAAGTCTTAGCTCATTCTTAGCTTTACCAAATTAAGTTTGGTAGCATTCATGAAAACATCTTGTATTTCACATCTTATTTACTGCAGTCATAATTTCACATAAAATAATTGTAAAAGTATATCCAAAAAATATTAAACACATTCATAATTTCCTACATTTTGCTTTCAGACCTAGATAGCTCACTGCTGTTAACCCTTTCCTAGCTTATCCATGCTCTTCTTAATTTCATTTTAATTCTTGTTAGGAAAAAATGTAGATTTCATTTGAACTGTTGAAAGACTCACTGTAATAAAGGTCCACTCCGATTAAAAATTGTGTTTTTGGTGTTTTTAGCATATTCTTGTGGGATTTTTCTCACGATGGAGGACATATTTAAATGCTTAAAACTGCATAACTGGGTTTTTCTTGATTGAAATTGTTGGGAATCAGTAGAAGACAAAATAATGCAGTTGGAAAAAGAGCTTTATTGTGACACAGTAAATACGCTGGGCGGGTCACAAGCTTCCTGCTCTGCTCCATTCTGATACATCCACTGTAGACAAATAGATCCCCACTGTACGTCTTTGCTTTGCTAGTCTGAGCTGGCATCTGGATCAAAACTGCACTGCTGGATGGCTCCAATATTGCTCACTATTTTCGTTGCACCACTAATGTTAGCTTGAATTGTGAGGAGCTGTAAGCTAGAAGGAGAGCACTTAAACAGTTACACGTGACGGGAAGAAGGGGCGGGGTTGCTCCACAAAATTCATCCCACTCACAATTTAGAGGAAAATTATTAACACCTGCTATTTACTAGAAACTATGTTCTAGAAAACAGTTTTTAAAAACAAACCAAAAATAACTTTGGCTAAAAATTGCATAATTAAAGTTCAAAGACCACTGGGAACACCGTTACAATCAATCACAAGATTATCGGAGAGAAACCTAAAGATTTCAGCATTTCTCAGGGTCTGTTATTTTTCAGATCCAGATGTTTTCTTGCAAAGAATCTCTTGGAAATATTTTGTCTGACATTCTCCTTTTGATGTCAAACGTAAACATTGAATCCAAAAATCTTTAAATATTTCACAAACAAAACACATTTCTTTCTGACTTTGTAAAGTACAGAATTTAGTTGGATTGCCAACAACTCTATGTTTCAATGCAACATTTAAAAATGAAAATTCAGTTTAACACAAAAATTCCACAAAAAGACATTTAAGTACTTAGTCCATGCAGTTCAAAATCCATTAAAAACCAGTTTAGCAGATTTCTGTTTATCACATTTTATTAAGAAATCACACAATACACTTTTTGCACATACTTAATAAATAATCCGGTACATTTCCACCAAGCAAAGTCATTCATTCAGCATCACGTACCAAAGCTATTTTTCTTTTTCCAAATGTGTCCCATTTGTTAAGCTGGACATGAACACTGCAGCACATTTACCAACTGCATTGGCTTTTCTATACAGACAGGTGACCCAATTTATTCAAGAAATGATGGATGCAATCTGCCTCAAAATGACTTAATTTAGCAATAAACATCTGAACGGAAAAGAAAAAAAATACATTTTTTTGCCAATAGATGATGGTGTTAAAAGTTTTATACACTACAGTTTGTCTTTTTCCAATCTATGATTTCTACATTTTAAACATTTTAGTGATCCAAAATAGCAAGCTGTGCATTTCATTTTAATTCTATTTTTTGATTTGAATCAAAAATTGATTTTGTGTGTTTTATATCACTTAACTGGATTTGTTTGTGGCAGCATTTGAAAACATTTTTACAGTAATAAAGCTGTGCCCATCTTAGCGGATGAACTAAAGACCCATTTCATGGCTTCAGACTAATCACTGCTTACTCATGTTGTCTTTTTTCAACATGGCAATAGGTCTGTTTGAGATGACTTTCTCCTCGCCTGGACTGTTGGCGAGACCAGGCGGCTGCGGGCGGGTAAAGGCACCTGCGATAAAGGTTCACCTTAATCTCAGGCAGAGAGCACTGAGCTGCAGTGTGAATGAATGAGAACAGGAAGTGTGGGTTTTCCTTTGCATTTGGTTGAATTTGAACATGCCTCTCCCACTTAGCATGATCTGTGCCATTATATCTTTGATATTACTTTTAACGTTTTGTGATGTATTTTTTTTTAATAAATGGGAATTTATTTGCATTTTTATGTTAGACTCTTAGCATTGCAGGTAGACCGTTTTAAAATCTGTCCAGGGAAAAACAACGAAAAATAACTGCGGGGCTCATTTGATGTGCACCGTCCCAGAGAAATAAATTAAATTGAAAGTGAACTTTTAAAGGCAACAATAAACACAAAACTACAGATGATTTGTAATTCCTGTATGTATGAGATCCTTTTGTTGCATAAATGCAAATGTCTGATTTTTCCTATAAAAACCAAAATGATTATTAGCAGAATATATAGATATATACATATAAAATCCATTAGGGATTTGCCATTTGCAGAAAGGGTAACAAAATACATAGATTTTCTTCATTTAGAGCAGATCATTTCTGAAAAGGAACATGTCGAACTACAAGATGGGTCAGGACGCCGTTTCCCACAATGAATTGTTTTGTAGTCATTAAGGCAGCTTGCAGTCAGAACAGTTCCTACTTTCTGGCTGTGCTTGCCTATGTAGGCGCCTTGCTCCTGCCCCTTTCTCGCGATACTTTTGTGACTGACTTGAGAACGCACCGCAATCCAGGCAATCTGCGCAGCACCGTGACTGCCTGGATGATCTCTAACACGCCTAATATCCGTATTGTGAAAAAACATGGCGGCTGAATTTACTTTATTTGGTTTGATCCAGAAGTAATTTTCTATGGGTGATGTCACACTCACTCGGTCCAACATAACCTTCCATCATTATATTTTAAACATGGCTGAGAAAAGATAAACATAAAACAATGATAAAAACTGAAGCAAAGCTGAAATGACTTAAACAGAACCAACAGGAAAACCAAACAGAAAACATCCCCAACTGAACAGAGAGAGAAGCAATGGAAGAAATTTGTATTTGATCTCTGACTGATTTTGTAGGTTTGCCTAATTAAAAACAAATGCTCAGTCTGCCTTCTCAATGGTAAGTTTATCTAAACAGTGAGGGGCAGAAAAGACAATCAAGAAATCCTCTAAAGAATGAATATAAATGTATTTGAATTTCATTGAGGGAAATAAGTATTTGCTTCCTCCTGCTAGACAAAATGTAGTACTTTGTGGTAAAATAAAAATATGTCCGACATTATTGTAGTTGAGGGAAGGAGGTGCTCACTCGGGATTTGACGGTACATGGCTTCGCCTATTGTCCTGGAGAAGTTTCCCAGTGCAGATTAAAAATCCCCCCCAAGCATGAAGCTTCCACCTCTATGCTTGACAGTGGGCATGGAGTTCTGAGTCATGGGCAGCTTTCTTTTCCTCAAAACACGAGTCGAGTTAATGCCAAAGAGCTCATTTTGGTCTTCTGACCACAGCACCTTCCCCCAATGACTTTCTAAATCATGAAGAGGTTCATTGGTAAACTTGAGGCAGGTCCCCATGTGTCTTCTTAAGCAGAGGGAATTTGCCAACACTGCAAAATGTTAAAGAATAAAGTCTTACGAAGGGTTTTCTTTGTGATTGTGGTTCCAGCTGTTTTGAGATCATCAACTAACTCCTGCCGTTTCTTTTTAGGCTGATTCCTCACTGTTCTCATGATCATGGAAACCCCACCAGGTCAGATCTGGTTTGGAGGTCCAGACCTACAGCTGCATTGATGGTCATGTTCTTGTATTTTGGCGCCAACAGTTTAACCTCCAGCTTCTGCTGATGGTTTGTAGTTGATTCTGGTCTTGTGCAGGTCTACAATCTTCTCCCTTAAATCCACTGAAAGCTCTTTAGTCTTTCCATGTTGGAGAGTTTGGAGTCCAGCTGATGGACATAGTCTGTGGACAGGTGTCTTTCGCAGGTGATCAGTTCAAACAGGTGACAGGTTAGTTAGGATAGTCTGATTGGTCTGAGTAAACCAGAGCTTTTAAGCTACATTCACACGGAAGGCCGTCCAGTTTTAATGTTAAGTCAATGTACAGATGTGTTAAGATATCCTGTAGTGCAATTTGAACATCGGGCGCAGCCTGGCAGCAGCACAAATTGGGTGTTGCGGTAATTCCAGAATGAAAGAATTTTTTTTTTTTTTTTTTAAATCGAAACTTCAGCAAGGACACAAAACCAATCGGGGACTCCGCTTTAGACATGTTCAGTGGCACGATCAGCAGATAAGTTCAAATCCAACATAGAAAGAGTCTGGTTATCCTCTCTGAACTTTGATATTTTTCTTTTTGAGACAATAATAAAAAGGTTCTCTTATTTTATGCATATTACTCCCTTCCCAGAAGAATGTGGGACAGTAAGTCATCAAACAGGGTCACAGGGAGATGGAAGTACCTTTGAAATCATCAATGGTATCATCATTCAGATGCAGCTCCTGCTGCAGCGGTGAACCTTACTGTACTGGGAGTCTGACCTCATCAACTCAGACGTGATTACCAATTGCTCTGTATGGCTCCTCAAAATAAGTAAGCCTGATATCTAATCAAATGTGTCTGCCTTGCATCATAAATAAGAAACAGACGTCGCTCTTTGTAGAGATCTGGCTAAAACATTTGGTTGTGGCTCCGACCACACGCTCCTGGAAAGTTGATTTTATGAACATATTTTTGGACAGGCATCAAGCAGTGAATTCAAGGTGGATTATAAACCTCGAATCCCAATCGGTGTGAACGTTCCAATAAACGTTACAAGGAGATTGAATACTAATTTCCCCAACATATAATGCAAATAAATAAATGTATCAATTATTTAAAGCAGAATTCTTGATGTTCTATAATCTCACTGTTTAAACGAATCCATTAAGATGACAGACTGTCAATTTTTTTAAGTGGGCTAACCTAAACGAGTGAACAGTGATTAAGGCCAGAATGTTCACCTGATAAAACATCAAAAAAAAAAAGAAAGCTTGCTCAAACATTTTCCACAAATCAAATATCTGATTCAACATTTGTGAAGTTAGAAGGAATGCTGTTCAGTTGTGAAAGAGCAGGTTTTACTGTTAATTGTCTCTTAATTTAGATTTCTTATCACCCGTCTGTATAGAGCAGTGCTTTTATTAGACTAAACATTTATTTTGCAGTCGTTGTGGGAGCTTTATTTAAAAAAATTCTTAGATTACCTCTTTAAAAGCACACATGAACATTAAAATAACACAGAGCTCAGTCTGTTACTTGCCCTTGACTTACCTTCTCATCAGTAAGAGCTCCATCAGACATTTGACGGCATCTCTCCACCCAGAAGGAAAACTAATCTCAGCAGAGCTCAGAGGGGCTGCTGAGCTCTGCTGCGTGATTGAATTTGAATGGTTATGGAGGAGTGGGGCGGTCTGCTGATCAACAAGACGGGGGTCTCACACAACACCAAAGAGGAGAGCTTCTTTAATCAGCGTGACTTAAAATTCAGAACTTTGTTATTAACAGACAGCGTTTGAAGAGAAAGCTTACAGTGATGTTTTAGCGCAGATTTAACAGATCCGCTTCAACAATGAAAACGCTGACCTGACAGACTCCTACTTTATCAGTACATTGTTTTGGAAGCTATTTTTATGGTTTTCCAGACTAAGAGTTTTACAGCTACGCCACAGAGGTTTAACTTACAGAAAACTCGATCAATCGTGAGATTGTGACTTCAAAACATTAACTTTACTGAATTTACAAATAAAATAAAACGCCTCATTCAGATGTTAAATCAATATACTTCAGTCCAGTCACACTAAAACAAGAAAAAAAAAAAGAGCTGTAAAAGTATTATCAAAATAAAAAACAAAACGTCGGCAAATCGTTTCCTCTTGCGAGTGTCGTATAGAAACGCAACGCGCTCCGCCGCAGACAGGAAGAAGATAGATTCACAAACATCATGATGGCGCATGTGGCGACGCAGCGGGACATAAACCCTGAAAAAGAAGAGATGGAACACATGAACGACCTGCATCGCTGTTACACAGCACGCTCTACCACTGGACGCACCCAGGGTTAGAATGGACAAACAACCTTCAACTCCATTCTGGGCTCTTCAGATGTTTCGTTTCATCAGATTAAAAAGCCACATACGCTGAAAATGAAAGTTATCACGACAACGTGCATTACTGTGAGTTTAAATAAACCAAAAAGATTCATTTAAAAACCTTTTCAAACACTTTAAACAGCTCAGGGAAAAACCTCCAAGCTTTTGGTCTTCCGAATGACGTAGAGAACGTGGAGAGACCGCCCTATGCTCACCTTCAGACGTCGATGTCTCGCCTAATAAGCATAGCGTGCAGGCGGTGGCGGCGGTGGAGGCAGGCGGTCTGTATACGGGTCCCGTGCACGTGGAACTCCATAAGCAGAGCGGTCGTAGGAATAGCCATTACTGGCGGGGGGCATCGGAGCGCCGGGCCCCCTCCTGATAGGGCTGCGGTCTCGAGCGTAGTATGAAGACGGGGGAGGTGGAGGCGGAGGCAGGGGCCGACGCTCATATGGGTCAAGCGACGAGCTCATTACACGGTCTCGAACAACGGCAGGGGGTGGAGGGGGTGGTGGAGGCGGAGGTGGGACGCCAGAACGTTGATCCTCATACATGCCATAAGGACGGGCTCTGTACTTCTCATAATAATCAATCATACTGTATCTATCGGCGTCGTAGGGACGGTCAGGATAAACGGCTCGTCTTGGGGGAGGGGGCGGCATAGGAGGGGCGGGGTAACCTGGCGGCATATAACGACCCCTCAGGTAGCTGGGTGGAGGAGGCTCAGGTCTGTCTCCTGGGTACCGAGGAGGCCAGTAGCCACCCCTCTCTGGGAGGTGAGGGGGTGGAGGAGGGGGAGGAGGGTAGTCTTCGTACTCGTCATATTTGGGCCGACTCTTGGACACCTGAACATGGATGCGTTTCTCTGACGGAGAACAAAACAAGAGAAGTTAAGACTATCAGAGATCTTTTTAGTTTTCTTTCTCTGATTAATTACAAAATAACTGTCCTAACCTTGAAAGTCTGAGTTATCCAGTTCCTTGATGGCATCCATGGCCTCGTCATAGTTGGGCATGTGCACAAAAGCAAAATTCTTCACAACTGCACACTCTGAAACTGTACCGTACTCTTCAAAGAGAGCCCGCAGCTCCTCGTCACATCCCTTGTCCACGTTTGCAACATGAATCTTGACTGGACCGTAGTTCTTTCCGTGGCTGGCTTCCACGTTGATGGCTGTGCCGTGGAGCTTGTGCTGGTGCAGAGTCTTGATGGCTTTGGTGGCCGCTTTGCGGTCCTCCATGTGGACGAAGGCGAAGTTCTTGATAATGGCACACTCAGTGACGGTGCCATACTCATCAAAAAGAGCCTTGATCTCCTCCTCTGTTGCTTCTCGGGGCAGATTGCCCACAAAAATCTTCACCATTTTCAAAGACCAGCTTGAGGACACACAAAAAGAGAAAGTACAGATATTAATGCAAGAAGAAACATGGATCGGTAGCTGCAATAATAAATATTAAGAAAATTAATTTAGTTAAAATAAACTGGTCAAAGGCACAGCTCACAAAGTATTGCCCTGGTACTGCCCACGTTATCAAACATGTGAAAGTGATTTAGATGATTAATGGGAATTTGACAAGATTATATGTTTATCTTTGAATGAATTTTTAATCTAAGATTTTTTTTTTAACTCCATTCGACGGATTCTAATCTAAATTGTGGAATCATAACTACACACATTCTTAAAGATTGTATCTAATAATAGAAAAACATCAATGACTCTCTAAAACCGATTAAATGCTAATGTGGATATAGAGGAGATGGCATTTTAAAGATTCCAATCCTTTCTGAAGCGAAAATATTCTTTAACGCCGCCATGTTTTAGCTAACGCTAGCTTAATTTCATTTTTGTAATGCAATGCAATGCAATGTTTATGGTTTACGCCTTGTGTCGGTAGTTTTAAAATAAACGTAATTATATATGGTACTACATGCTGGGGCAAATGTTTTGAAGACACAACCGTAAATAACCGGTTAATTGATAACCTTACCTTAATTCAGCGCCTTGCCTTTTCTAGAATATTCGCCTGACTGAAACTAGCAAGCTCCACATAGCCGTTCAATCGCCTTTGTCCTCTTCTTCTTCTCCGCTGGGAGTTTATACACTACTGGAGAACCACAGCGCCACTTACAGGTGGAGGTTAAAAATACATATAATGTTCATTCAACCAATTAACTTCTTCGTCTTATGACTTTAACTCCGTGTTCAAGGTGCGTGTGGATGATTACGTACTTTTTTCTACCACTTTCAAAGTTTTTGTTGCAGGGATGAGGGACATTTAGTGAAATTCTGTCCAAGTATGGAAGTGAATGTGACTCAAATGTCAAAATAAAAGTCTTTAGCGGATATGCTTTTTCATTTTCACAATATAGCTGCATCGGGTCACTCAAAAATAAAATAAAAACTCAATTCTCCAAACGGCTTTTTTCTTTTTATTCTTCAACACCGCTCGTTCTACAACTTAATTCAAATTATATAGAAAACGACATTAGAATTTTTGTTAACGTTTTCCTGTAAATGGTTACCAAAATTAAATAAGAAATATCAAATTTTAAAATTAAAATAAAGTAACAGAAATGCTTTTTCATTTTTAAAGTTTAACTGCATTACTTGTCTTTTAAATAAAATTGAAAAAAAAATCCTCCAAAGTCCGTTTTTATTTTCTACTTCAAAACCAGGCAGCAGGTCATCTCTCACCCGTCTTGATCGTTTTTATTGTTTTAAGCACCATTTCAATATTATAAAATATTGTAAAATCTTTCTTGCTGTTTTCACTGATCATTTTATGTGATTTGTGTTTTCTGTGTGAAGGATTTTAAACAGAAGTGCATATTTGCATTTTTATTCTATCTTAACATTTGATTGTGGTTTTAATGATGTTTTAGGTTGTTTTGGACTCATTTTAGACAAAGAAAAAATGATTTTAGATCACTTAGGCAATGACGGGACCGTGGTAAGAGTGAAATTAAGCTTTTGTGCCAGCAGTACACTCTCAACATTACATGTGATTACTGTCAATTTATAAAAGACTTGGACTGATATTGTGGGCTTGGAATCTTGGAATCTGGGTTTGGAAAGCGAGTTACCTGAAAATTGAGGATATATTGAACTCCTCAAATCATAAAAACTGATACTGGAGCGCCTGCTGAACTCTAAAGTTCAGCGGGCCTTGGTTTGGTCCCGCTTTCAGGATGTGTCTGAAATGGATGCTCCTTTTAGCTTCTTTTTTGGTTTGGAGAAGCATGGACAGATGAAGATGATACACTCCTTGTTTTCTGATTCAGAAGCAGTGCTGGTTGGACCTGAACAGATCAGACAGAGGCAGTGGACTTTTATTCCATGCTCCACACCGGTGTGATGGCGGTGACAGCCTGCTGGAGGAGTTCTGCAGTGGACTGCCTCAAGTCTCGGAAGATATGAACTCACAGTTGGATCTGCCTCTCCAGATTCCTGAACTGTATGCTGCCCTTCAGAGTATGAAGGCCCGGAAAGCTCCTGGGATCGACCGTCTGACTGTGGAGTTTTACAAGGCTTTCTGGGACATCTTTGCACCTGACATTTTTTTAGGTGTTCAATGATTGTCTGTTCTCTGACTCTCTACCAACGTCCTGTCACAGAGCTGTTGTTGCCCTCTTGACAAAAAAATTGAAATATCCAAGACAGTAAGAACTGGTGGTCCGTCTCTCTGCTATGTGTGGATTACAAGATTTTGTCCAGGGCCTTCTCATCGCAGCATGAGCAGGTCATCCACTGGGACTGGAATGATCATGATCCAGATCTCACGATCATGAATGAGTATTGGAAAACAACATTGGAACTTGGACCAACCGGTAAATTGAGAGCTTTGCTTTCTGGCTCAGCTCTCTCTTCACCATAACAGACCGGTACAGCGACCACATGACGGTGGACGCAGCACCAATCCAGCTGTCGATCCCACACTCTGATCTTCCCTCACTCGTGAACAAGACCCCAAGATTCTTAAACTCCTCCACTTGGGGAAGGAGCACTCCACCCACCCAGAGAGGGCAAAACATCTTTCTCTGGTCAGGAATCATGACCTCAGACTTAACGGTTCTGATCCTCATTCCAGCCGCTTCACACTCGGCTGCAAACCGTTCCAATGCTGGAGGTTCCGGCTCGATGAAGCCAACAGGACAACATCATCTGCAAAGAGCAGAGAGGAAATCCTGTGGTTCCCAAACCAGACCCCCTCCGGACCCTTGCTGCACCTAGAAATTCTGTCCATAAAGACTATGAACAGAACCGGTGACAAAGGACAGCCCTGCTGGAGTCCAAAATGTACTGGGAACAGGTCTGATTACTGCCGGCTATGTGGACCAAGCTCCTGCTCTGGTCATACAGAGACCGGACAGCCCTGAGTAAGGCTCCCCGGACCCCATACTCCCAAAGTACCCTCCACAGAACACCACGGGGGACGAGGTCAAACGCCTTCTCCAAAACCACAAAACACATGTGGACAGGATGAGCGAACCCTCCAGCACTTTAAAGAGGGTGATCGAATGATTCTGCTTCTTTATTATTTGATTCTTAGGTATCTTTCACCATTTTCAGTGACTAGCGTTAACTGTTCAACAGTTTTGAAGAAACGCCTTGAATAGATGTCCATTTAACATTTTGTGTTTTCTTTACAGCATCAAGGGATCACAGGAGCCTGAATGTTAATGCCTGAGAGGCAAATTCTCTGTAAGCTTTATTAATACTTCTTTCAGTCTAAAATTTTTCAGGGTTTGGTTCATTTCTTAAAATTTAAGTTAATTTTAGAAGTGTTTCATAGTAAAAATGACTGTTTTGTCAGTGTGGGTATGAGAGGCAATTTACATCAAAGAAGAGATTGCTTGCTGACAGGGAGGTGAACAAGGTGTAGTAGATGGAGGTATAAATGCTTTGGATAATTTTGTGAGTTTTAGGACGAGCATACAGAGATTATACTATTGCAGCTACACTACCTCATCAACCCCAAGCAAAAGAGGGGTATCCCCAAACACAGGCACGGGCTCAAGCACCTTCCCCATTTGCTCAGATGCCCAAAGCTCGCCTTTTGTCCCTTTTTTGTCCCATTTTCATGAGTGAAAACCTGCCAGAAGCGTTAATTTAACAATAACATCCAACGATTCATATTAATTCAGCTAAATAAACTAAAGAAACTATGATGCACATGCCCCTCACCTGGCCCCCATCCTCACATTCTCTCCGTGCTGACAAAGCAACTGACATGAGCAAGTCACAAGTTCCCTCCTGAGTTCCATTAACTTCTTAATTTTCCTACATCACTTTGTTTTCCTCGTCTGAGCTGGTATCTGACTCCAAACTAGACTGAGGATGTCACCAGGAATCCCCCCATCAAAGCAAGCAGTCAGACCTGGAAAATCCCAAGAAGACTTAGTCACTGCTGAGGGGAAGTTTCTTTGACTCCCAGAGAAAAAAAAAGATTTATACTTTTCCTAACAGTGGTTTATTTTTAAAATTAAGACAGGCTTTGTGCAGTTCTTGTCAAAAAGGTTTACCATTGATCTGTAAGAAGGGTTCTTTGTTTTCAGTTTTTCTGGCATAAGAACTTTAAAGCGACAAGTTACAAATTAAAAAACTTTAAAATAAATGAGTTCCATTTTTTTCACTGAAGCCTCCTCCTTCTCAGATAAGTTTCAGGAGCTGCAGTGTTTGTCAGAAACAGTGAAAAATTCTCTGGAGATTGTTTCCTCGTCAGTTACTTTGGCCACACATTCTTTGGCTTACCAAACAACAACATGTCTGACAGTTTTACTCACATGAACTGGGAGATAAAGGTGAGAACGTTTGTAAGAACCTGGGTTAATGTGTCTCTATCTTTTTTTCTATGAGGGCTCACCAGTAAAGCACACTGTGGCCTTGATGCTGTGCTTTCATCAGTCAGGAATTCACAAGCAGCCGTGGTGCGTTCAGGAAATCCTGTTTAAAGCCGTTGTTTTTTTCAGCATTTGTTTTTGGCTTTTGTTCCCAAAATGAAATAAAACTAGAATGTAAAAAATGGACAACATTTTGAAAGACCCACTTCAATAATCTTTTGATTTATTATTCTTATTATTAAGAGTCCCCCTTGGTCTTTTATTTGAATTATGCGATTTTAGCCCAAATCAAAATACTCGTGTTGTTTTGTAGGACATAGGTTGTGCAGAGTGGCAGAAGTTCATCAGAAATTCATATATAAATTATGGGTGGGGCTGGAAAGCAACCCTAACCCCATTTTCCCTCCAAACTGCTGAGCATTCTCTGTTTCCACTCTCTCCCATAAGCTTACAGCCCCTCACACACCAACCTAACATTACAGGTGCAACAAAAATGGGGAGAATTACCGGTATTGGAGCTTTCCAGCCGTACATTTTTCATCCAGATTCCAGCTCAGAACAGGAAAACAAAGATGCAAATGGATTTATTCTTCTGCAAGTGGATGCATCAGAATGGAGCAGAGCAGGAAGGTTGCGGCATGCTCAGTGTATTTTTGACATCACAAATACAATAAAGAAATACTCGGAAATTTAAATTTGAGCCAAATTCCCTTAATACACGTCTTCCATCGTAAGAAAAATGCCACGAGAACATTTTAGAAACAATTCTCATTGGAGTGGGTTTTTAAGATGGCACAAACAATACTTCAAAATGTAAACTGGGAAATCAACAGAAGACTTTTAATTCTGACCCTAATTTAGGTTAAAAACAATTTTACAAGGATTAGCATTTCCATTTGGAAAACAGTTTTTCCCAATGAAAAACAGAATAAAAAGGATATTTAAGAACAACCACAACAGTATAACAATTACTACAACGATGATAATAAACGTCCTCTAATGTATTGGACTTAACAGAAGGATTTCTCATCTTGGAAAACAAGCGAAATAAAAGTTTTCATTTTTCCAGAGTTGCACTTGAAAGCAACAGGTGGAGCAGGAGAGGGTGACGTCACCGCGCTTATCTGAGTACGGTCAGTTTCATGCCTTCCTGTTTGCAGCAACACCGTTAGAGCTCTGAGCTGCTTTTGAGAGGATTTGTGGTCATCAAGGACTGAGGAACAGCTCCATCTTCATCTGAAAACAACAAACATTCAGGTAGAAAACTAACTTCTAATTTCAAAGCCAATCTTTCACTTTGAAACCACTTCTGGTGAGATGTTTCTCTTTCTCTCTGAGGTGTTGGATCAGATTGCAGTCAGTTTCTGCCACTATGAGTGTGTCTCAGACAATGGAGACGGAGGAGGATTTGCTAACTTGTCTCCACATCAAGTTCTACCATCCGCAGCAGAACTGTAGAAATCTTTATGGTCTCCTTCCTCTGGGAAGCAGGAGAAGGCACTCTGCTGATGACCCTCTCCGGCTGGGCCGGGATGCCCAGATTTGTTCCTATGGTCTGGTGGATCCTCGAGTTTCCCGTAAGCAGCTGGCTATCTATGTCTACCGCTCCCCCAACAGTCCAGAAATGCTGTTCACCATCCAGAACCAGAGCCTGAGGGGAAAGCTGTCAGTGAACGGTTCCGCTCTAGCATACCTGGAGAGGACTGACCTCCCAGACAAAGCCCTTATCAGGTTCCTAGAATATGAGATGCTGATAATCCGGGAATCAGGAGAGGCCAAGAGCAGCTTTGAGGTGGAGTTTGAAGTGATGCAGGTTCCTCCATCCAGAGAGACGTGTTCGTTTGAGACTGGAGTCATTCCTATCATGGACACAGGCTTGATGAACAGCTCCCCAGCTATGCTCAGAGACATTGGACCCCAGGAGTCTGATGAGACTCTGTCTTGTTCATATTGAATGGCTTTCATCTTCCTGTCTGACCACAATGTTCACCCGCTAGAACAGAACTTCACACCCAATCTGTGACAAAATGTAAATATTCTGTTTTATTGCGATTACTTCTTCTTCATTTTTACATTTGTATTTTTGTTCTTATATTTGTTCAGTCTTTATTTAGTGAAATGTTGTTTTTTAACACCTGAAATGTATCTGCATTAACTGGTTTTGGAAACTACTCTAAAAGATTATTATTATCACTCCTTGTTCAAAAATGTTGCTCTGCAACATGCTCAAAGTAATTTGTGTAAGTGTATTTTACTTCCTTTTATTTTTTTCTTTTTACTAAAACAAATGAAAAACAAGGATTGGAATGTGTCATTACTGCTGAAATGATAATCCCAAATTATTTATCGTATCAAATTAATCCAAGATTGTGCTACTAAAAGAGAAACGTGTTAGCTTCACGTGCCAGCACACACATTTAAGTTTACAGGAAGGAAAGATGACACCACCTTCATACCTACGTCAATATTGACAGAGATAAAAATCGGGAAGGTTATCAGGTCCGATAGTGGTTGATTTCTTTCTGGACGGACTTCAGTAAACCTCTCATGAACTGAAGGCGCTTTAACCAAAAAGCAGAAGTGAGAAACAAATGGAGAAAGGAACAGTTGTCTCTGTTGCAGAACGGAAACACAGCCTGCTGACTCTGGTTTTAACAAGATCAAGTCAACAATTTTCAGTGTTTATGCACTAAAGACGCATTATGAAACAATGCCATCTTATCTTAATGATCTTTGAACGGAGAATCAGTCATTAACATCATCCTTCTACACAATGCCAGCATGGAGTTCTTTCTCTTCAGGATCTAAAATGACCTGTTTTATTACAACGATGCTCTAATTTCAGTGTCACCATCAAAAACAAACAAAACCTTTAAATAGAAGCACATTCAAAGCACAAGAGCTTCAATAAAACTTTATTTACAAAAAAGAGAAACAATAACAGGATAAAAAATAAATAAGAAAAAAAAACTCAGAAAAATATTATCTTTAGACTTTTCACCAAAACATTTCTTCAGGCATCACCAAACGGCTTTGATGACATTCATCTTTTATGCCAGTGATAACAAATGAAACTGAAATTACTTGAACTTGTTTGCTTTTAGGTGAATTGTTTTTACTGGTTGGGTGGCGGTTCATTCACATTTCATTCACTAGCTGTTTCTAAGCAGAACGATGAACTGTGTGTTTGCATCAACACCACAATCTTTAGTTAGAACATTTGGATTTGCAGAAAAAAAAGGTAAAACATTCTGTGAACCCCCCCATTGAAACGGTTTCTGCAGAGTTCAGGTGATTTTTTTGAAAACAAGTCAAACACTCAAGCCTCTGTGATGGTTTATGAACTGAAAAGAATACTTGTCATCTTCGCATGAAATGTAACATTTAAAAAACAGCTTTTTGGATGCAGCATTTCCCTACAGTTATGATCATTCTCCTTCATTAAAGGTGGTGCTGTTTAACCAGCTCAGATCAAAGTACAGCACTGCAGTCTCTGTGTCCATCTCTTGTGTTCTGGTGGTCCAATATGCTGGAAACTTCCACGGATCCAGCAGGCTGTGAACAAAATCCTGCCTCCTTTGAGGAGATGCTACCTGCAGCACAAGACAGAGGGAGGTCTGACAATTCAACTCATCTTTGAAATCCGTCACCAGTGCAGAAAAAAGGAGGTTCCAGAAGAAAAGTAAAAATCAATCATTAGACATTGTGAATCCAAGACAACACAACATTTACCTTGTTTGTTTGGGACAGAGGCCGTCTTCAGAGGATGACTGAACCTGAGCTGACATCTCATGTTTAAACGCTAAACCTATAAAGAGCACAGATACTAAGAAAACAAAAAAGAACAATAAACTTATATGTCTTCATGCTGTGAATGATTTCAGGGGACAAAATTCATCAATAATGTAAAACAGGAGGGTAAAGATTTCAAACCATCCTCAATTCATTCTGCTCTTAAATAAAACATTTTTAGAAAGCAGAAGCAGGATGATGCAAAGACAGATGTTTGTGAAATCGGTTTCATGACTTTACAAGTGAAGGTTAAGAACCACCTCATGAGATTGAGATGGCTGCAGGAGCCAGGGAACTATAGAGAACATCTACCTTTCAGATCAACAACCATCGTCACAGTTTGGAAGCAAGTCTGGTAAATGATCATGAGTTTAAATCATTTTCTGTTTTGTACGGCTGCAGCATACTACAGACATTAAGTCACATTTGTCAGGATTTCTTGATAGTGGTTTATGTGCGGCACTGTTCATCTTCAATTTGTTATATGATTAGAATATTACAGTCATACTTCAGAATAAATATGGCTTAAACTCGTGACGTAATTATTTTTTTCTTACTATTTTTTGTCTTAATTTTTATTCAAAAACATTTCGGTTTAGCTATGAACAACTGAAATAACTGGGGATCTAAACTTAACAAAGACGGAACATTCAACAATTACAAATTCTTGCATTAAAAACTAATTAAATGTTTTTGGCTTTTGTGCCTTCTCCCAGAAAACCATTTTTCAAAATAATCAAAGTAAAAAAGGAAGTGTATGGTTTTCTTGAAATATTACTGCTTCTTATAAATAAAACATCAATTTGACTCTTAACTTGTTATAATAAACTCTTACTTCACACAGTGAACAATTTTAAGCAAAGATTGTCTTGAAGCCTAACCGTAACATATCTACTATAATAGGAAATGCATTAGGATTAGATCAGATCAGATTAATCCATTAGAATTAGATCAGACCTAGAAACCAAAGCAACAAACACCCTGAAGGCGTCATCAGCCTCTCGATCCAAGGAGATTGAAAACACAATTGTGGTCCAAACAAGATGATTAAAGGGATGAAAACTTAAACTTTTTTTTATTTTAAAAACTTTCTTGCTGATGAAAAAATGAAATATTTCAAAGTATGTAAGGAAAAGATTTTAAAATTTATATATATATATATGTGAACCCGAGTCACCAAATGTGAAAAGCATGACGAGCGCGTCGCCTGAATTGTTCAGCTCTGCTAAACAGTGGTCCTTCATCCAGCCAGAACAGAAGAGTCAAACGCAATGACGAATAATTTCACAGTTTAAACGGTTACAAAAAGATTTGCATTTATTTAAAAAGTCTTCAAATAAAAAGAAGTTGGAAAGTGAAGACACACAGGACTGAGGTGATAGGTTCTACTTCAGCAAAACAGGGATCTTTCGAAGAGAACAAACCCACACTTGAACTTGATGTCATGCTAACTTCAAACCTTAGCTGATGCACAAACCTAAAAATGTTAACTTAGCTTAGTTTAAAAGTAATTTTGATTACAAAGGCTTGTTCTGGAAGTTTGAATACATTCTCTTTTGGTGAAAATCAGTTGCTCAAAATATGAGGTTAGTTGTCTCGTTCAGGAGGAGAAAAGAAACCAAACACTCGTTCTGCAAAAACACCCAGATACACCCAGACAGTAGAACAAGCAGAGGAACAAAACTGTCAGGAATAAAGAAAAACATCTATCACATGTAATCTTATTTTTTAAGAAACGTGGCCGCCTGCAATTTCTCCCAGTAAGTTTCAGGTGAACGCAACGCAATCCGCCATAGACAAGGGGGTGTATATTGCCACGTGCATCAGCAGACGATGTGGTCATATTCTAAACCTGGGAAGAGAGACATCACACATGTCAAGGAGAAGGCTTCTACAAAGGGTTTGCGGAAGTTTCTTTGCTAAAGTAGCAACATTTGAGGACTAGCACCAACTTTCACTAGTTTTCATTTCAGTTTAGCAGCAGCTTCAGTGACATTAAGAATTTTAGTTGATGGTAAAGAAAGACTGTAGCAGGGAGAACGGATCTGACTTTTAAATTGCCAATTAAAAAATGCATTTTAAGAATGAGATTTGCTTTTTCTAGTTCTCACCTGATGCCACCAGTGCGTTGTCTAATAGCTTGCGTACCGGGATGGCGGTGGAGGGGGAGGTAGTACACTGCTAGCATAGGAATCTCTGGGATGAGGGGTGGCATAAAGCGGCACTCTGGGGACAGGGGAGAGCCGAGACCGCTCATAGGAGTACCCGTTACCAGATGACGGAGCAGGTGGAAGGAGGACTCTTCTGATGGGGCTTCGGTCTCTGACTGCATAGGATGGAGGAGGCGAAAGTGGCTGGCGCTCGTATGAACCTATTCCAAGGCGTTCTCTAACAAGCGCAGAGGGAGGCGGTGGAGGAGGAATGGAGCGCCTGTCGGCGTAGCCTAATGTGCTCTCTGGACGAGCTCTGTATTTCTCGTAATAATCCACCACTCCATAGGAATTTTGCTCGCCATAGCCACGGTCAGGATAGACTGCTTGTCTTGATGGAGGCGGAGGTGGTGGAGGCGGAGGCGGTGGAGGGTAAGCCATGCGACCTCTATAAGGAGGCTCTGACCTCTCAGGTGAAAAAGGAGGAGGATAGTAGCTTGCTCTGGGAGGGGGAGGCACATACTCCTCCTCTTCCGGAGCCTCTCTCTGTCTGCTCTTTGATACCCGAACCTGAATGCGCTTTCCTAAGAGATTGAAAAAAGAACCTTAAACGAACAGGAAGCTCCGTTGTGGACGAGCGTGACAGCTGGACTCACCTTGAAAATCCGTGTTATCCAGGCCCTGGAGAGCATCCATGCCCTCATCATAGTTGTACATGTGAACAAAGGCAAAGTTTTTAATGACGACGCACTCTGTGACTGTGCCGTACTCCTCAAACAGCTTACGCAGTTCACTGTCAAAGCCCCTCTCAACGTTGGCGACGTGGAGCTTCAAGGCACCCTGGAGGTTCTTCCCTTTGCTGAGCTCCACGTTAATGGCCCTGCCGCCCACCCTGCGGAGGTGGAGCTGACGGATGGCTTTTGTGGCACTTTTACGGTCATCCATGTGGACGAAAGCATAGTTCTTGTACTTGGCACACTCTGTGACAGTGCCATACTGGCTGAAGAGAGCTTCGATCTCATCTCTCTCAGTCTCAGGAGAAAGGTTCCCGATGAAAATCTTCACCATTCCTGCTACTTATCTGCAAAGGTAAACGCGAAACAGAAAGTACTCCATACAGAACTTGTCGACGGCGAAGGGAACGTCACAATTGAAACTGTATTTCTATGTCTTTACGCTGTATTGTCTTAAAATCCTACTTTTTAATATAAAACATGCGTGAGTCTTTGAGGGAAAACTTACCGGACAGTTTAAAGGCTTTCGCTTACAGAGGAGCACTAAATGCTAGCCGACTTGCTAATAATAGCTAGCTGCCGTCATCTACAAAAGGGTTAGCAATTCTGAGACGGAATAAACTGTGGATAAGAATATAACTAATTGCATATACGTACTTAAAACTTGTAAAATCATGAGTAACAACGTCAAATATACTCACTCTTTTTGAGAGCGGCGCTAATCGAGGTAAATGGGTACTCGGATAGGCTGACTGGGGAAGTGTCTTCTTCTGTTTGTTTAGGTGGGTAGCATCCAGCGATGTAGATGCACTTCCGCCACCTGCTGTAGGAACTGGGAATTGCTGCTTTGTTGCAAGAGGAGGAGGCATAAAGGTAAACAGCATTTACACCATAGTGATCCATTTCCCCCGTACATTCTATTACGTCCGTAGCTCTTCAACCCTTCACCTATTCTGCTCATTCAGCTGTCAAATTATTCAGCTCCTTCAGATTACTGCTCGAAAGTTCCAACTTCATAATTCTCCAACTTTTTAAACTATGCAACCAACTACTGCTTTTTAACTCCATTTAAAATGCCTTATTATGGAATGCCCATTTCTTTATCTAAAAACTTTCAGCTCTGCAAAACAATAGAACTCAAGTAGACTTTCAGCCACAAAAAAAACCCAATTCAACTTTTAAACTATTCAGCCGACTTTGGGATCTTGAACTTGTATTTTTTATGTATTATTATTTTTATTTTATTTATTTATTACTTTATTTTTTATGTTTTAGAAATTCTGGGCCAAACTCCTCATGTCATGTGTTAGTCAGTTTTTAGCAGAGTTGTAAAGTACTTGTGTAAATGGACTTTGTTACTTTACTAAAGTATGTTTTTTTTGGCTACTTCGTACTTGGACTGAGTATCAAAAATATAAGCAACTTTTACTCTCTCCTCAACTACATGTTTTGATTGAATATTTGTGCTCTTTACTCCACTACATTTGAATGGAGATTCACATTTACTCGTTATGTTTACTTGAATAATTTACTTGAGTAAATGTAAGTTTTTTGGCCAAATTTTTCAAATGTGTCGTTTCTAGAACATAGTTTCTCCAAAGAAACAGAAGTTCATCAGAAATTCAACTGAGTTGTGGGCAGGACTGTTGGTGTGAAAAAACCACTCCCCCCTTCCCTTATGTTACTGAGAGCTTTCTGTTTACACTCTCCCGGTAGCTTACAGCCCCTCACACCCCCGACCTAACATTAGCAGTGCAACAAAAATGGTGAGGAACATCAGAGCTTTCCAGCCGTCCAGTTCTGATCCAGATTCCAGCTCAGACGAGGAAAACAAAGACGTTCATGGATCTGTTTGTCTCCAAGTGGATGCATCAGAATGGAGCGGATCAGGGATCTTGTGGCTCGCCAAGCATGTTTTGTACGTCACAAACACGATCTTTTTCAAATCCTTTCCTGATTCACGATCTGAATAAAGGAATTCTCAGAACTGCTTTTTCAAGCTCAAGTTCGTTTATGCATGTTCTCCATCGTGAGAAAAAATTCACAAGAACAAGTTAAAAACACCACCATAAACACCATTTTCGTTTAAACTCCAATTTCATTAACATCATTTTTTTTACTTCACATTTTCTCTTTAGTCACCTCATATCTTTCCCAAATTAAAAACTGAATTCCCATTTAGGTTAATTGACCAATTATTGTGTATTTTCCTTTTGTCAACTGTTTAACATCCATTTTCTGCTACTCACACTTCCTAATTGGCTCAGATGTTTCACATCTACTTGTATATAAGAGTCCACCTCAGAACCTTAGTCCTTCCTAGTGCTTTTGTTTTGAATACTCCCCACTTTTTCATGTCAAATACTTAATTTATTACATTTTTTTTCTCGTATGCTGTTTTTAAAGTTTAGTAAAGCGATCTGCACTGCACTTGTGCATGGAATGTGGAGTAGAAATAAAAGGGCCTTGCTAAACGCAAGTATCCAACTGTTTTCCATCACACACCTGCCCAAAGACAGAGAATTTCTTTAAACTGTAGATGTCAACACCAAACATTTCATTTAACTGTCTTAGTGTTTAGTTAAAGACCCACTCAGATGAAATTGATGTTTTCTTTTTTTTACACGTTCTTGTGACATTTTTCATATGGAAGATATAAATATAGAAAATTGATATTTAAAGTTGCATTTTTGAGTCTTTCTTCATTCAAATCTCTGTGAATCGAGAGCAGATGAAAATGTGTTGTTTGAAAAAGAGCTTGAGATGTAGAAAATATGCTGGGAGGACCACTAGTTTTAAAAGACCACTGGGAACGCTTTTAGAGCAGATCCAAAGATGATCAGAGTGGGACTTGAACGTGTTTGTTCAAGTTTGTTTTGGTTATGATTGGAAATCCACTGAGAAAAAAACGAGTTTATTTCGATTGTAGGATAATTAATCAGAGCGTCATTCAATTGTTTTGATTTCTAGGCAATAATCTGTTGAGTTACTGAAGTGTTTCTCTAGAAACAGGTGTACATTTGGCAATTTTAAAAATATAAAGTATTGGTTTTAAAACTAATGTGACACATATGTTAGTTTGATGTTACAGACTAAACAAATAACATGAAGCACAGTCATTGGGAGGGTTTACATCGGGGACGTCTGTTGAGCTCGAGACATTCTTTGGCTGGGAGGGGGCACCATGGAGTCCAACAGTCTGTTCATCATTCTTTCAAACATGTGATTGGTCTGCCTTTGCATTTCCAGGCGACGTTCCTCTGCCTCCATGCTGGCCTTCATCCAGTCTTTCAGCATCTGTATTTCCTGCTCGTGGCGCAGCTCCTCCATCCGCATGAACTCCTCGTGCTGCTGCTGCTGTCTTTCTATGAACACGCCCATCACGTCACTTGCATCCAGCCTCGTCTTTCGCTTCTTCTTCCTGCTCAAAGCTGGGGGCTTTACGTCCATGCAGTCATCAAACGTCTCCTGACTGGGCTGGTCCACAGGGAGCGATGAATCCGACACAGAGGATGTGGCTGTTCAGACAAGAGAACAGAACTAATGCACATGCCAGCATTAACCCAGCTAATACAAAGTAGTTACACTGCAAGGACGCTAGTAGTTCCCTTCTCCAAACACATAGTTAAAGGCATCTCAGCGTAACTCCCAAAAAGTACCAATAAATGACAAGGTAAACAGAAGCAAACCCATGGGAACAGGTGACATGCAGAGACCTGAACACTGGTTGATTAGTAAACACACGTGGGAGATAAATAAATAAATACCTCATGACAATCGACTGTACCTGGGAGCTGGACAGAATGAGTGTGACGTCACCCGTTGAAAATGGTTTACTTTCAGCTCCACCCAAATGAAGTCAATTCAGGAGACATTTTTTGTGATATGGACGTCGCCATGTTGGAACCAGATGATGTCAGTCAGCAGTGATTGGTCCAAGTTTGTGCCTCTTAGAGGAAAAAGACATGTTCTTCCAACTAATGTGATCCACATATCACTACAGTAAATTTAGACTCACAAACATATATCTAAATATCATAGACCGGTGTGACCGACGCTCATAAACTCCCTGGAACCTCACCCACGTTTCTGTCGTTCCCAAATCTTAGGGAGTTCTGGAAATCCTATTTTGGGGCAATTTCAAGCATATTCAGATTTTAAATGGAACCCTTTGCCCACACAGGAATATTCGGTATCCCAACCCGAAGGTAAAAATGTCAGCCAAGCCAAAACATGTGAGATTGAATTCACCTCAGTCATTGCATGACAGCAAATAAGGCTATTCTGGACGAGGCTCACTCTAGCATCCCCAATGACTCGGCTCTACGACACGTCGTTCTTCAAATCAGAAAAAATACTATTCTTATTAAAAGCTCAAGAGAACTATTTTAGAAACAATGGAACCCCTTACTTAATTCCTGCAAAATACCAGGCCAGAGGTGGTGCAGAGACTGAGCGGTCAACCTCTGGTCTAAACTTTGCCTCCCTGCCTTCCCGTGTGTCCTTGGGCAGGACACTGAACCGGAACCACACGGATCCTGGTGGTTATAGGCTGGTGCCAGTGTTCAGCAGCAGAGCTGCAATCAGTGGCTAAATGGGATTGGGAGTGTAAAACAAACGCACTGGGCTTAAACATTTTTTTAATTGAAGTGGGTCTTTAAGTTGTCCCATTGAAGGGAATAAATGGGGGAGGGGAGGGGGGGGGGGATCTACTTCCCCCTCTTTAAATAGAAAGAAACTAAACGTTAAACAAACTGTGTTTACCAAAAAATAAACAAAATTAGGTCTCTGGGACCCTCGCTTCTTGGAGCCAGTGGGTACTTCCTGTTTGGAGCGCGAGAGGGGAGGGCCACACGGTCCAGTTCTCATGTACAGTCAATGGTTGTTACTGCTACCAACAGCTGAGGCGTTTCTCTGGAGAAGGATCGGTCACTCACCGCTCAACGTGCTGGCGGTCACAGCGGCCAGAGCCGGATGTGTTCTGGACTCCGGAGGCTCGAACATGACCGATTCGCTGCAGGGTTTCTGACCCAAAATCTTATCCACCGCATCAAACCAGAAGATCTTATCTTTCTCGTCCAGCGAGCTCCCCGACCTCCTCAGGGCATCTCGGATTTTCAGATACTGACAGCGCATTTTCTTTATTTTGTCGCGACACTGTTCGGTGGTTCTGTTGAATCCGCGAGAATTCAGCACGTCGCGGATTTTCGAGTAAATCTTGGAGTTTTTGTGAGTTTTGTCGAGCTCGTCTTGAATGGTGTCGTCGGCCCAAATTTCCAACAGAAACTCAACTTCAACTCTGGACCACAGGGCCCCCTTTGTCGTCATTTTCTCAATTTTGTTGCCACGGGGTCTCACAGCTTGTTTTGGCAGGTCGCAGGTCATAGGCTGCGATGGATTGTCGCACGATTGACGTCATAACGCAGACTGCCACGTTTTTGTAGCCCACAGCAAGCCCGTGCTGCTTTCAGGGACAGTTGGAAGTATGGAATGGCGTCAATTATTAGTCAAAACTCCACCGGATTTTAAGGAATTGCATTCTAACGTTAATAGACTACATGAATTACAAAAAAGTGTTATAGAATGGGATACAAATGATCGTTTATCAAGTAAATAAAACACAATCCTTCCAATAATTGCGCTCAACTAATTCATAAACTGTGAACACTTCTTCACAAAAGCATGACGAGATAAATGAAACGTAATCAACAGTTCTGAAGGCTGGTAATGGCACATCTCCAGCTGGGTGACCCGCAGGCGTTTTCAAAGCGTTGCTAGTGACCCTTTATTATAGTTAGGGCTATGCAATTTATAGGCAAATAAAAAGTTGTTTTCTAGGACATAGTTTCTGCAGAGCAGCAGGATTCATCAGAAATTCGCATTGAAGTTGTGGGCGGAACTGTTGGCGCAGAGAAACTCCCCCCATTCCCCTCCTCGTTGCTAAGAGCTCTCTGTTTACACACTTTCCTTCTAGCTTACAGCTCCTCACACCCACAACCTAAACATTACTGGTGGAACAAAAATGGTGAGTAATATTGGAGCTATTCAGCATTCCAGTTTTGATCCAGATACCAGCTCAGATGAGGAAAACAAAAATAAACATGGATCTATTTGTCTGCAAGAATGCAGCGGCGTGAGGAGCTTGTGACCCGCCAGGTATATTGTCCACGACAGAAATATGGTCTTTTGCAATGGGCATTTTTTCATGTGCTCCTGATTCACAATTTGATAAAGAAATACTCAGAGATGCAGTTTTGATCTCAATTTTCTTTATACATGTCCTCCATCATCAGAAAAGGGTCATGAGAACATGTTAAAAACAGTTTTCTTTGGAGTGGGTTTTTAGACTGAAATATCGTTTAGTGCCAATTTTAAATTTAAATCTGAATGATCCCACCTAAATCCAGAATAGCAAATAATTCTGTTGAAATAAAGCAGTTCCTTTTGACATGCAAAAAAATTTGCTAAACCACGTCTGAGTGCAGCGGTCCTTCGGTTCTGGTCATGGTTCTGGTCTGTCACTGGCGGGGCTCCACTCCTGCGTCTGTCAAACTCTGACAGGAGTTCTGTGTCTGGATGCAAGTCTGCTGATGAGACTCAGCAAGTTGACCTGCAACACCTGACTGTCTCCCAGCAACCTGAAGGCGCTGTGAGCAGGTGATGCTGCTGGTCTAAGTGACGTCGTGTTCATGTCTGTTTGAATGATGAACTTGGAATGACTTACTGACAAAATCAGCTTTTTATCCTCACAGAATGTTGATGCCACATTGAAAAGGTTTTTCTTTTGGATTTTATGGTTTTGGCCTCAGTAAGTAAAACACACTGCAGTGAGACCAATATGTGGAGAAAATGAGGTGTGTCTGTCACCACAATTACCTCCCTATTCTGAAAATCTGTGGAGTGAAATAAACGCTGTGATACGAAACCCACTGAGTTTCCATAACCTGTAGTGAGTAGCGAATCTACGTCACTTAAAGATCAGTAAATGATTGTGACAAGTCTTAATGGACATGCTATAAAGAACGAACAGCTGCAAAATATGTATACCAAACAATGAAAAGTTCTTTATTGCCATCAGAACATGAGTGAGAAAACCAGAGACAAAAATCTGACATAGTGAGGAGTCATCTGTACAACCAGCATCCATACAAACAAACACACACATACACACACACACAGGAGTCCTGCAACAGCACACACAGACACATGAGGGAATACAGTGCTCACACAACGAGGTACAAAGGGAAACACGAGCGTACTACGCCATTCTCCAATCACACACATGCAACTGAACCAAGGTACAAATACTCAAGTGGTCGTTTATTCTGTAAAAACAACACAGATGAGCAAAAATGTACAACTGCAGCAGCATCGGGGTGATCTTGGTTCAACCGTTCTCCCACACATCCACTTCTCAAAACCTTTGGTCATGTGAACACTTGTTTGTCATTCTCAGATTTTAATACTGTCAGACTCCAGAATCGACTATTTAAAGGTTCCTCTCAGGACCTGACTGCTGACAGAAAGTGGGATGTTGAGCGCAGATGGGCAGGGTCAACACGTGGATTCAGTCACGGATAAAGTCGTCGCCTCCAAAAGGCAGAGGCTCTACGTTAGTTGGACATTCAGTGTGTACATTAGCAGCAATTCTAGTGAATGAAACGATGGCTTTGCAAGTCAGATTAATAACACCCTTTCGTCATGCACAGGACAGGCACCGTCTACCAGTCAGTAACTAAACGCCATGCAAGTTAGAAAAATAGACTGCAAACTCACGAGACAGAGAAATCATTGTTCATCTCCACAGAAGAGGTTGATTTCACTTCAATGTTTTATTTCATATTTACTAAAGATGTGGAAATAGCAACAAAAATATATTGAGAGCGGTAACCAAGACAACAGTAACAACATGAGCAGAGAGCCACTGAGGTTTCCAGTCCGTCTCTTACTCCAGTTTGCCAACACAATCTGCCAGGTACAAGACAGACACCCCGCTTGGGTTTGCTCCTTCGGTCCTGTACAGTGTCAACTAGCGCGCCTGTTGCGTATGCCTGGTTTGTGTACCTGTAAATGTGGGCCTGTGTGTCATGTGGCTCTCAGTTCATTTGAAGCTCTTCCACTCCCACAGTCTGCAGTCTCCAGGCCCTCCCCGCAAGCAGCACCCCTGACAGAAAAGTGCTTTCTGAGTTTGGAGCTGCACGCTGCAGTGGTTGATCAAGACACAAGTGTGGCTGGAAGCTTGAGCCGCTGCCCCCCACTCTGACACAGAGAAAGAGGCACGGTTTAGTTCTTTTAAGTCTAAATCTAGATTTCAAGTCTGCCGTCTGCCTGGCCTGAGCCTGTCCTGTTTACAAGGCTTCACAGGTGCAGCCCTGGACCCTTGAAAGACCAAAGTTTGGGCTCGAAGCCACAGCATGTCCGCCTTCGTTGTGTTGCTGCATCGCCCCTCCCATGTTGGTTTTGTGGTAGCAAAACGTCTTAATGGTGCATGGACGCAGGTACATGTACGTCTCCTCACGCTACACTGACCCTAAGGCTGTCCACTCTACATGGAATGAGGACAAGCGCCCCGAATTTCATGTTTGGCACCAGACTTTGTTTTCCTCACGTTGGCCAGCCAATCTGTCTTTCTGGATCCATTTTTTTCTGAAAGGTTTTTTTCCTTCCTTCAAGCCAAAAAAAGGAAGAAAAAAAAAATCATAAAATTATTAGTAAGTCTCTCTCTCTCTCTCTCTCTCACCTTTCTTCCTCTCATAAAACAAAAGCAACCTTAAAGGAAAAACTCAGGTTTTTATTTTAGTTTTTCAAATTCAAGGCACAATATCTGTCAAAATCGCAACCGGTCCATCTTCACTCCGAAGTTCAGGGTTGGAACTTCACTTCGACTATGCTTTGCTGACGACCCAAATCTGCTTCAGTGTCAGTGTCTTAACACCAACACGCATCTGTTTTGGCTGAGTGCAACCAACGACTCTAAACCAGTGATCAACAATGAACGCAATAAACAAAAAAAGGACACAATTACACACAACCTTTTGAAAAAGAAAGGAAAAAAGAAATAGTGTCTTGTCCTGTTTGTGTTTCAGTATTTTAGAAATCAAGTCATTTCCACCAGCTCTTTTTTGGCAAGCTAGTTGTGTTTTAAATAAGCACTAAGTACTGATAGATAGAATAGCATACACCATTTTCTTGTGTTTTTTAGTAGATGCGTTTGTCGCTTCTTTTTTTGTACTTTTTCACTGTCATAGTATGAACTCAGGTATTTTGTCATGTACTCATTACTCATCTGTTAAAGGTTTAAGTTAATGCAAGCAGGGACAGAGTTTGCCATGGAGTCTTGCTCAGACTTGGGTTTGTGAGGGTTCGGCGCCGTCTCTTTATGAGACCCCGTTGACCAGAGTCAGGTTTTCACTGGCGGAGCTCACGCCTTTGCTGGGGGAGCGCTTCGAGGGCGTCTGCTCGTCCTGCTTGGCACTAGTGCCATTTTCCTAAGGAGATACATGGTGGGGGGAGTGATCACCACCCTGTAGTTCCACATATGATAGTTGGAATGGAACAGAGGTCAAGCACGTACCTTGGGCTCAGCATGGTTTTCCTTTTGGGGAAGGTTCTGCCTGCTCTGCGACTCAGGCCGGGATATGTAGTCAGCAACAGTCACTGGGATCAATCAAACCTATTAGTCAGAACAAAGCTTGTGATCGACAACTCCTGGCGCTCTGGGACTCACCGCTTTCCCCTGGCTGCCTGTCACGACTGGTGGACCCTCCCTCTGGACGGCCGCCACGGTTACGGCGCCGGCGGCTTCGGTTGCGACGCTGAGGTCGAGCTTCCTCATCTAGCAGAAATAAGAAAACACTGGATGCAATTTCTGGTGGAGGAGTGGGTGTAGCTGACCGAGCATCAAAGACAACGGCGGGGGCCTCACCCAGCCCGTTCTCACTGGGGCCTGCCTGGCTGTCCGACTCTGTGGCAGCATCCATCACGCTTGGCTCCTGATCGGTGCGGCGGCGCCGTGATCGTCTGCGGCGGTCTCCTCCAGTGCCGTCACTGATGTCTGTGTCAGCCAGCTCTCCCTCCCCCTCGAGCAGAGAGTAGGGATTACTGTCCGGGTCCCTCAGTACTGCGGACGGCACAAGGACATTTCACCGCGACTGAATCTTTAGCACGCGGTTTCTGCTTCCTCACTCTTCTGTGTAGGAAGCAGCAATAGCCGTTTTCAGAAGCTCCTTAATCCTTGAGGGAATGGATGGGACTACCTGAGCTGATGGTGCTGGAAGGCTTAGACACTGGGCCCCCTCGTCCTCGTCCTGAGGTGGTGCCTCGGCCCCTGCCGCCCCGCCGGGAGCCTCTCTCATCACTGCCCAACCCTCGGGGCCGCTGCTCTCGCTCAGCGGCGTCCTCTGGCTCGGAAGCGTTTGACAGTTCAGAGTTGGTGCCTGTAAGGACATGGTGCATGTAAGGAGTTCAGAATGGTACCAGTGTTTACCACAAACAAGCAGCGGATTTATGGCATTCTCACCATATCCAGAATACTGGGAGTTGGAGGCTCTGCGGCCTCGGCCACGGCCACCGTATGAGCGAGAAGCGTGCAGCGAGTTGCTGCTCTCATCCGTTAGGTAGCCCTTTTCCCGATCAGGACCTGGGCCACCACTCCGGCCGGGAGCGGCACGGTACCCAACTCCAATCTGACGGAGCTGCTCATCAATTTGGAGGCGCTCGAGGCGCAGCTGCTCCACCTCCTGCAGGACAACAGGCAGCATCTGATTTTAAGTGATGCTTTTAGGATATAATGATATGAGCAAGTAAATCTTGTGGACAATAACTTGAGACATCAAGAGAGTGACGGTCAATATTAAAGAAATTCCCTTCAACACTGTCAAATAAAAAGTAAAAATAGAATGCAACGAACCACAATGTTTAGCCATAAGGAGATTTAGTTTAGTGATCTGTCCAGCCAGGAGTCACCATGTCGCAATTGCACCAATTCCCACATTTTCCTCAACACTGCAACGCGTTTTCCAACCCCAGCAAACCTTCATTCTGAACAAGTTCTGTCAAGTTGCCAACAGTTATAGCAGGAAAAAGGTGAGAGACCAGGTGTATCTTTGAGGCTTTTATAAACACCATCAACATGTCCCAGTCAATCAAGCTTAAAGGTTCAAAAGTCGAACGCATCAAACATGCTCCTGCATCCCGCTTCCATGTTAATGTGATGCCGACATGGTAATGAAGTGTCTTCGTTTTCAACCAAAAATACAGCTAAAAATCGTTTACAAGCTGTTTCCAAAAATACTTGATGAAAGTGGAGGTAACGGTTTGGTTTCCTTAGCAGATGTATTGCACAAACAAAAGATAACTGATGAGAACTCTTCAACCACAAAACAGGCGTGGACAATGACTGAAAGTTGTGTCTAAAGTTTGCAGGCATGTGAGTGTGATGACTGTGTGTAAGTTTACTGTATTTGTGCTAGTGTGTATTTACAGTGTGTATTTACCGTGAGCATGTGTATTTACAGTGTGTACAGTGTCTTGCAAAAGTATTCAAACCCCTTGAATTTCTCCATATTTTCTCACATTATGACCACAAACAAATATTTTTTTATTGGAATTTGATGTGAAATACCAACACAAAGTGACGCACACTTGTGAAGTGGAAAGAAAATGATTCAGATTCTGGATTGGATTTAGGTCTGGACTTTGACTGGATCATTCCAACACATGAATGCGTTTCATTTTTATCATTCCATTGTAGCTTTGTCTTTATGTTTAGGGTGGTTGTCCTGTTGGAAGGTGAATCTCTGCTCCAGTCTCAAGTGTTGTTCAGACTTCAACAGGTTTTCCTCCAATATTACTCTGGATTTGGCTCCATCCATCTTCCCATCAACTCTAACCAGATTCTCTGTTCCTGCTGAAGAGAAGCAGCCCCAGAGCATGATGCTGCCACCACCATGTTTGACAGTGGGTATGGTGTGTTCAGAGTGAAGAAACAGTTCCATTTTGGTCTCATCTGACCAGAGCTCCTTCTTCCACACGTTTGCTGGGTCATTCTCATGGTTTATGTCAAACTGCAAACAGGAATTCTTGTGGTTTTCTTTTAACAATGACTTTCTTCTTGCCACTCTTCCATAAAGTCCAGATGTGTTCAGTTCATGACTGATGGTTGTTCTATGGACAGATTCCTCCACCTGAGCTGTAGATCTCTGCAGTTCATCCAGAGTCATCATGGACTCCTGGCTGCATCTCTGATCAGTGTCTCCTTGTTCAGTCTGTTAGTTTAGATGGACGATCATGTCTAGGTAGGTGTGCAGTTGTTTCAAACTCTTTCCATTTGTGGATGATGGACTGAACAGTGGTTTGTGGATGTTTAACGTTTGGAAAATCTTTTTCTATCCTAACTCTGCTTTCAATTTCTCTCCAACTTTCTCCCTGACCTGTCTGGTGTGTTCCTTACACTTCATGATGCTGTTTTCTCCCCAATATTCTCTTGACAAACCACAGAGACTGTCACCAAACAGATGGATTTGTTTACTGAGAATAAATTCTTATCTTATTAAAACATGACATTATTTTTGCAAGCCACTGTATGTGTGCATTTACAGTGTGAATGCGCTAACCACCTGCGTGTATAATTACCGTGTGTGTATGTATATACAGTGTGTGTGTAGATATTTACTTGTGTGTATGTTTACTGTGTGTGTATTTACCATGTAGAGCTGTCACAAATGATTATTTCAATAGTTAAACAATCACAGACCAATGTATGTGGTGTATTTTTTTCCATTAGTCGTCTAAGCGGGTCATGCGTAAACTGGACGTAAAAGAGACATCTTAACCATTATTAGCTGTAGACTTGTAGTGCTTAAGCTATATTCTAACTAAAAATGAACATAATTTGTTTCTGGCATTAAAACAAGATGTAAATCAAATGAGGTTGGCAATCTGAATCAACAGGAAAACAAAATAAAAGCCTACAATATTTTTTTTAAACTTTAGAACATACATTTAATAAAATATATATCAAGTATAAACATATAAACACATGTAAACACACTCAAAGTATTATTCCACTGAGGCCTAATAAAAGTAAAACAAGAATGAACTTAAGATATTCCTAAACATAAAAAACAACCTCAGGATGCCCATATAAACAAAGTGCATTGAGACATTCCATTTTTAATTCATTAAAGATTATCTGCTAAGCCGTAACACATTGATTTATCCCATTCCAATATGGCGTTGCTCTTTACATGTCTTGGAAAATGGTAAAAGTCCAGCATGTCATCTCTAGCAGTCTGTAACTCATTGCACAAGTCTTCCTATAACTTCCTGTGACATCGCTACTGACCTGGGATGGCATTACTGCGTGTGTGTCAAAGGCAATGGCAGACGGGGCATTAGAGAGCGCGCACCGTAGATTTGAGATCATTTTAAGAGAAAAGAAACAACACATCGACTGTTAAATTAGTCGTTGACAATTTTTTTAGTTGAAGTAGTCGTGATTAATCGACTAATCGTGGCAGCCCGTGCTTTTACCCTGTGTGTATATTTATTGTGTGTAAATATTCACCGTGTGGGAATTTTCCACCTTTTTCAAAAGTAAATTAAAGTTGACCTGAAATGTATCGTTTCCCTGGTACTAAAACATTTTTAAGTAACAGTTTTGATTTAAAATTCAGAACTCTTTTCTTAGTTAACCTTTGACTTTTCCACATTAATAAAAGGTTGTTTTTGTGTGAAATTTTGATGGTGGAGAGTTGGTCAAGTTTTAACATTGCTCCTGCACAAAGTTGGGGGAAAATCCCTGCAAACCTTTGAATTTCACGTCGGGTTTGTAAAACTGCACTTCAGTAGACGCAAAAATTACTAATGAAAATTATCACAACTTTATACAGAAACAGTCACAAATTTGTAGCACAACAATCCTAAAAAATGCTGCACGATCCTGAAAGGACTGGTGGTCTAACTGTCCTAAGAAGCGGGTGCAATTCAACTTTCTACCACTAAGTGTCAGTAAAGACTACAGTTCAGACACTGCTGCAGCTGTTAACTCGTTGCTTTACGTTCTCTTTTAGAAGTCACTGCTGACTAAAGGAATGATGGTGGAATAATAGTTGCTGAAACAAAATACAATGGTTTGTTTGTGTGAAGGAGCAGCTCAGATGTTCTGTATTCAGGCTGCTTTGGGTCACGCCCTAAAACAATATTCATTCTGGTTTTGTAGACATGTAGACCGTACAAACCTCCCATAAACAAGCCTAAAAAAGGATTACAGGGACCACTTTTGTCCTTTCCCCACTGTGGTCTTGTCTATAGTTTCACATGTCTGAAGATGAGTGAAGTGAGCAGCAGGGTTTTATAGCAGCAGTGAACTGACAGCAGCTTCTTAGAGGAGGTGGGGGGAGTCTAGCTTCACTTTATGACAGCTGACTCCACCAATGACAGCTGAAGCTCAGGGGAGGTGTGAAGGAAGAGAGGCAGGGAAGGGGTCTTGATGTTATTTTTAAAGGGTCCAGATAGCTGGTAATCTATACTCTGGTGTACCCTTCACCCCACCCCCAAAGGGGGCTATTAATAAAAGCACATGAGGTAAGGACAAAATGAGGCACTCTCAGCAGCTTTTACATATGGCATCGACGCAAGGCCCACGTGTTGAACTTTTCTTCACTTAAGTATATACATGGGGTAAATTTGGCTAAAGCAATGACAGTGGTGCCCAGTTCTAGTGAAAACAGGACCAACCTGAAGGTAGGAGACGTGGTACTCCAGCAGAGCCTGAGCGTTGCTGATGTTCTCCTTGGTTCCCACAAACACAAAGGGCACCATCCCCTGATGAAGCAGAAATAAGAGCTTCCATAAAACAGAAACACGCCAACCCATCAGAGACAACCAAAGCTGGCCAAATGTTTTGTTAGCAGCAGAATGGGACAGGATCAAAGCAGACGGTACAAAAACACTTTAATTCTGCAGCAGCCAAGGAGCTTTATGAGTGAAGAGCAGGGCGAGTGATTACAAGGGGACTGGGAGGCCAGTCGAACAGTTCATTCACCTCTTTGCTGCCGGCAGTGTCGTCTCTGCCGGCCCCCTGCCTGCCTACCTCCTCCCGGGGAAGCTTTTTGTCGTTGTCTCCCTCAATCCGGACTCGGACCACGCCCGACTTATCAACGATTTCCTGGATGACTTTGCCATTTTTTCCAATGACTTTGCCTGTGCAGCAGAGAAAGAGCCAAAGCGGTCATAACCCAACGCATCCACGCAGGACGAGCAAAGATGACCAAACCAGCCGATGAAACCCTTCTTTCTTCTGACCAGTGTGCTGCTGCTCACTCACCTACAAGACTCCTGGGCACCTGGAAGAAGTCTTCTTTAAACTCTAGATACTCTCGGGCCTGTTTTACTGCCTCAGGGGTCTGTGGCACAGCAACAACAAAATGATGCTTCTCATTGGGACAAATGCACAATAACCCACATCTTCATTCAAAGGCTTACCTCCCCATAGATCCTGAATGTGCAGCTTTCCTCCTCCAGCTCGATGGCTGTAACACCAGGAACTTTCCTTGCTTGTTGGATGTTGGCACCATGAGACCCTATGGCAAGGCCCATCAAGTCTTCTCGGACTCTCACCTCTTCTTGGTATGCAGCTGCTAACTGTTTACTTGTCTGAAAAAGGATGGGACACAACCAAATCCTTTCTGTCACTGCTGTACGGGACCACAAAGTCCAGCAGGCAAACAGCCTCAGGTTAACTGCCCCAACAAGAGGCTGAATGAGTGAACTTCACCAAAACTAACTGTCAAATGGAGAAGATGATTACCTCCAAATGCTTGGTGGCTTCTTCGTTACGTGACATTAAGATAAGCTTAGTCCGGATGCTGCGGAAATGCATGTCGCTCAGAAGAGTCGCCCGCTTCACGGTTGTCTCATTCGTTGACTGTGCAGAAAAACAATGATTTGGCAAAGAAACAGACGAGAGAGGAAGCCGAGTGAGCATCTGCAGGACTCACCAATACAATGAGTTCATGCGTTTGTGCGCTGTAGAAGATGCAGTTTGCTCCAATAGCTTTCCTGAAGTCTTTGTGAATGTTGTCATTTGCACATCTGACAAGATGAAGAAAAACACAGGATTTGTTCTTCATTTAGAAAAGATCCCACTTTTAATGCAAACATTTTCTATAAAAATGAAACAATACCATCACAGATAGCACTTTAACACAAAGTTTAAAGGTTCTTTACACACAGTCTGCAGCTTGAATGCATGGGAACTACTCACATGTCTCTCAGGTCTTCAGGGACAGGGATGGGGACTTTGTAGAAAGTGTTTCTGGAGGAAGGGGTGTTGGGGTTTAGAGGTCTGATCCGCTCCGATGTGACGATCTCGTTGTATGTGGCATCACACGCTGCATATTCAATTACGTAGAACTGAAATCAGCAAGAGAAGATGCATACAGAGCTCAAACACTGGAAGAAAATAACTTTTTAAGTTGTAAAAATTGCTCATCAATTTACTCAATTAAAGCAAAATTCTTTCTGAATAAAAAAATTCACTGAAATTCACAGAAAAAAAGAGGTGTGCAGCAGCAGTGTGATCTCTCCCCCATGCCTCCACGTTCAAAGAGCTGAAAGAATTAAAGTCATCAGTCAACGCTCGACATTCCTGCAGGCTCTTATCACTCTGCTCCAAATAACAGCACCAGACCTGCAGCAGCTCCCTGGGCTCTGTATCACCGCAGATCTGCTCTTTCCAAAACTCCATCTCATATCCTCAACCTGCAGCTCAGGCAGCAAACTCAGACTAAATCATAGTTAAAGTTGTAATCTTGCATGAACAGCAGAACTCTAGGTAGACTTGTCTGTCTGAACGCCTCGGGCAACTACAGAAAAAAAAGGATTGGTGTGGGTTTCATTCATCAAACCCTCCACCAGGTTCACCTCTTTCAGCTTCTGAAAAATTACGCCTGATGTTGAAATGTATCTTAACATGTTTAATAGACTTGATATTGTGTTTGAATTGAAAATGTGTGTATTCTAACTGGAATTGTCTGTCGTCCCGGACCGAATCCACTAAATTTGGTTGAGGTCAGGACATAAACCTTGCGTTTGGTCTGTACTCAGACTGGTGTCTACCAGACATTTGTCTTTCAAAACAAAGCTTGTAAACAAAACCATGTGACCAAACATCTCTTCAGTCATTGGCTTGGAATTACGAGAGCGGGGCAAAGTAAGAAGAGAAAGAACAATGGAACTCCTGCTCTTTGCAGTCCTTGTCACTTTTTTAAGCTTTATTTTTCTATTTACTGGCTACTTTCTTACGGTGGAGGCATGCTGAAAGGGGGTTACCAAGGAGACGGAAACTAAGAAAGCAGTTGTAGCTGAGAAGTCTTTATGATATATAGCTTGTTGGAAAACAGTAAGAAGCAACGTGTATAACGTTAAGTCATTTTAATGAGCCTCCATTCATTTGACCACATTTCAATGAGTTGCTGTGTCTCATTGTTGCTCCACTACTCTGTTTACATCCCATAATGCCTGGCTACGGTGGCTGTTTTGGTTCAGTTGTTCGAGCACAGAGCCTTTTCAGACTGAGGAATCTCAGAGAGAACCAGAGCTCAGTCTGATTGGAAGCAGAGACCACCTCCAAAGATGAGAGCAGGTCCAGGTCCGGGTCCGGGTCCGGGTCCTGGACCAGGGTCCGCTTGGCTGCACTCAGACTGAAAATGTATTCGGATTATCGGGGGAAACAAACTCTTGTTCACTTTAAATGAACCAAATGTGTCCAGTCTGAAAACACCCCAAGACTCCACAAAAAAAAGAGCATAAAAAACAGAAGACCTCAGGGATTGGCTTTCCTCATCATCGAAAAGAAAAAGGAGGTGTGGGCAGAAACTCACCTCTCCCTTCATCATTCTGACCCGTGCCAGCCACCACCCACATGGCTCCTGTTCGTTGGCCCTGGAATAAACCTACCAGGAAAAACAACCCCATCACTCCAGCAGAAAACATTCAGCATGTGCAAAAAAAAGAAAATCTAAAATTATCAGTCCAATGACAACAGTTCCCTAAAGACCAGAAAACATTGTGTTTTAAAATGTTTCTGAAGGAGGACATGTAGAAAGATGGTTAAAGTCAAAATTGCATTACTGAGTACCAGTGTATCAGTAGCAGATAAAAACATGTCGTTTGATTATAAAATTGCAGGTGTGACTTGGAAAAATACACACTGAGCGGCCCACAACCGCCCTGCTCCGCTCCATTCTGATTCATCCACTTGCAGACAAATGGATCCGTGTACGTCTTTGTTTTCCTTGTCGTAGCTGAAATCCGGATCAGAACTGTACGGATGGATAGCTCTGATATTGCTCACCATTTTTGTTGCACCAGTAATGCAAGGTTAGGGTTGTGAGGGGCTGTAAGCTAGTGGGAGAATGTGTAAACGGATGGATGATAGGAAGTAGGGACAGGCTTACTCCACACCAACAGTCCCAACCACAACTCTGACAAATTTCCAACGAACTCCTGCATCTTTGCAGTAACTATGTCCTAGAAAATAACAAAGGTATTTCATTTTGGCTAAAAAGATAATAATTATAATTAAAAGATTACTGGGAACACTGTGATCAAAAGATGAGGACTTAAAGATGCTCTGAAAAAGATAAAGGTATAAGGACTGCACGATATGAGGAAAACTCACAACATACCACATTAGTGATCAATATTGTGATGATAAGTTGACAACATTTAAGGCACTGGCAATCATTTAGCGCAATTTAAGCTGATTGCACAGGCTAATATGGAGATGACGATAAGTCTGCGATTTAGGATACCTAAGGAAGGATACCTAAGAGGTATCCTTCAGAAAGCAGAGAATACACACAAATACATCACCGGTCTTCATCAAGGTAAAGATTAGAGTGTGTGTGGCGTATCTAATAAAGCAGGGTAGCCGCTCTTACCTCCACCTCATCACCTTCCCCAATTTCCTTGTGGTAGTCAGCTGGAGGAGGTAACCGCACATCGCTGAAGGGCAACTGTCTCTCTGGCTGCCAGCTACGGCAGGACGACAAAAGACCAGTCAGTCACAGTTAACAACAGAGAAAGCTGCTGGGCTGCAGGCTTTATTCCACCAAATCTAGCGATTGATGTGGATTTATGATCATTTAAAACCCAAATGATGGCATTCATTTTTATTGGACCTTTAACAGCTACAAAGGTGGACCAACGGGTGTGCCATGAAACACATGAAACACCTCCCATACTTTTATTTTCTCATTTGATTCAGAGCCCACAAATAAAGTCCAAGGATGAAACATATTCCTTTTAGGTCCATATTTCTGTCACTAAGAGTCAAATAATTACACCTCTCTTTCATTTTGCAGTAAAACCAACACCTCCATGTGCCCTAAAAAGTAAAAAGAGAAGGGGGGGGGGGGTCGACACAGGCCTTCCCTCGCACCTTGCATTCTTTAGACCACTATTTTTAGGAGGTGCTGGCTCTACAATCTGCCCAATGCAAATTGAGGGAGCAGAGGTATGGGTGTGGCTAATAAAAGGGACAGTAGGAGGTGCGTGGAGTAAAGGAAATCCCCACTCATGTATAGGAGGGACGGACAGGAGGAGGTGAAGAAACGAGTGGACAGCTGCATCCGAAGCACAGAGGACAAAAGGGAAAGCTTCACTTGCCTGAAGAACTTTCCTGGAGCCAGCATCATGTTTCTTACCATCATCTAACCAAATCAAAGGGCTGACTAACTAACAGGTTAACTGAGAGAAAAATACTCACTTGTTTTCAAAAACGATTGTGAGTGAATCTTCATGGACATCTTTGATAAAACCCTGAAAGAAAAGCAAAAGAAACACATGGATTCCTGTGAATGCAGATCAGAGACAAAACAAGAGACGGGAGTGTGACCGATCTACTTTCCCAGCAAACGCTGACAGCAGACCTTTAAAGCAGGTTACAACAGCACTGTAGCAGTAGCTGAAAAAAGGAGCATCCAGGGCTTTTGGAGAGCAGAGAAATCACATCTCTGACGCTGTTCTCTGGCTGCGAGTTCAGTGCTGAGCAAAGTGAGAAGAAACACTGACTGATCCTGGCAGCCTGGAAATCTTATTCTGCCACACAAACACATGCAGCCACACAAACAGCACTCAAATGCTCTTTCTCTGACTGTAATCCAGAAGAAAATGGTTTCATTCCACACTGCTTATAGGACAGAGTATTCAAAGACAGTGGCCACGTGAGGTTGCAACCATAAGCTTTCTATAAACGTGCAGCAGCCCCTCAGCAGAGCAAAAACTGGACGAGCAGGCTGGCGAGTGTGACATGTGCAGAGGGGGACGCTGCCATGTAAGGGACAGATGGGTCAGGTGCTGTTGAAAGTGAGTAATGAGGAGACTGGAAATGTTGCGCTGGTTTCACTGTAGGGTCCAGTTCAGGAAAACACTGATTTTTTTTCATTGATTTACAATCTCCCTCATGAATTGTGTCAACCAGAATTCCTTCACAAAAAGCTGACACAATGAAAGACGGCTGAATCTGACACCCCAGGGTTCAGACCTGTGTGCACCACTTTTGGTGAGCTGGGCGTGGTGGCTGATCACATCTGGTTTGTCATACGCGTGGTATTTACACCTTGAATCATCACATTTTAGCAGCAGATCTCACTAAAGACCTCCAGACCTGAAGGCCTCACTTTCATTTAGCTAACAGTGAAATGTGTCTGCAGAAATGCCTGAAAAGCCTCCGTTTGTTAGAGTAAAAAGATGACCAATTATTATTATAAGAGTAGTCACATTTTTAAAAGAGCTTTTAAAAATACTAAACACCTGGAAATAATGTGGCAAGAAGACAATATATAACTGTTGCCCCAATGCCTTCTATAAAAACATAAGGAATGCTCTGCTTAAAATGGAACCGCATGCTGTCATTGAACCAAATCGTGTGCAGTGTAGTTTCCATCTCTATCTTCATGTGTCATTAAAATGTCATTATGCATATTTTGCTAAATCTCAAAAGGATTTATAATTTATTGTTTTATTACATTACAGCAGGCTCATTGTCAGCCAACTCAATGCTTTATTTCTGCATCGTCTCTTGCTAAAAGCATATTTTAAAAAGGATTTTTAAAATATTTGTGTGCTTTTTATTGTTTTTTTAACACAAAACATCTATCGAAACAAAACTGTGATCCTGTGATTTGTGATTTGACTGTGATTTGCAGTTTGAAATGAATCGTGGGGAAAGTGAATCGTTGGATCCTTAATGAACACAATTACTTAGAATAAAAACGTAAAAACGAGGTTCATAATGTGACCGGGGCCGTTCTGTGCACAACGTGAGAGCTGCAAGATAACAGACTAAAGTGGGAAACATTCATTCATGCCAGCGTCACACTGACACCCAGTAAACCAGAACAACAGGTGAAGCTGCACATGAGTAAATTTAGGACCATCACTGAACCAGGGACTGGAATGGATGGCTGGATGGGTGGGTGTGGGTGGGAAAGATAGAGCACATGGACCAAAGAGTTGACCCGTTCCAAAAGTCCAGACCAGTGAGACCCACGTCTGCTGGAGGAACAAACCAGCCTGATCCTGATGGAAACGGCTCTGTGGAGTTTAACTGAAACGAGCAGAATTCCCGTTTCTGCTCCGATGGAAGCAGTGAGGGTGCAGGAAGCTCTAGGTTTGGTTTCTCAGTCAGATGCGACTGAATTGAAACAGAAACCTTTGCCTTCCTCATCAGAGCTTCACAACCCAGAAGCACGAGTTTGTTGATGAGGTCATTCGGGTGTTTAATGTAGCTTTACTTCACGTTCGTAGGCAGGAATCACGCAACAGTTGTCTGGATAATCCGCCAAAATCCACCACGTCAACATTTCACAGTATTCCTTCCAACGGAACCTCCCGAACTGAACCCAACTATGCCGTAAAAGTGAGCTCCACAGGCCACGCGTGAGGATGAGAGGAGCGCCTAGCTTCCCTGCTAACGCCAGCTAGCTAGTTGTCCAGCCCGCAGCAGCCATCCTGCCTGGAACGAACCATCCCAGAGCTAGCAGGAGCCACGCACGAGCCACGCACGAGCCACGCAGGGCTCCGCTGGGCCCAGATCTGGGTCCGAGAAACCCCTTCTGCTTTAGCGGGAACTGTTCAGTGTGCGGTGAGAGCGGGTTACCTTGTAGAAGGCCCCGTTGGAGCCGCGAACTTCCACGGCCAGTCCGTCCATCCCCGTCGGTGAATCCACCCGGCTGTGCTTGTCCGTTGTTGTAACGGCTCCCTGCGAGTCCGGTAACGTTACCACCCCCAGCTTCGCCGGCCCCTCGCCGCTCTCCGGCCGCTTGTGGACTTCCAGTGTTTCGGGTGGAGGACAAGGGGCAGAGGTGACGGGATTTGAACGAAGATGTCTGAGCCAAAGTAACGCAGACGCCTTCTCCGACTGCCAGCTGGGGGAACCGCTGTCTTTGGGTTCGTTCTGTAGAATTCGCGACAATACCGGCGCCGACACGAGCAGACGGAGGAGAATCGACGAGCAGAACCGAGCTAATGCTGCCCGAGCCGGAGGACGATGACTGATGGATAATTAGCTTGGAGGCTAGCGACGTCCACCTTGATGCCGTCTGTTTTCAGGGATGCTAGCAGGCTAAACTCAGATAGCCTGGCTGCGCTGGATAGTTCGTGCGTGTGGCGTAATCTCTGCGTTGGATAATCTCACACAAGTCGTCACCGGGGGTCGTGTCTTCGGTCGGTGGTGTGATTTCCAGCGGCGTCTCCTCTTCTTCACAAAGGCGTTTTTCAAAGCACCACCGCCCGGCGACTCCTCTCACCAACCACCAATCCCCTCTAACACGCCGATGGAGTGAATCGGAAAGCGACTGAATGACCTGAAAAACCCCACCCCTCCGGCCGGAGTCCCGCCCCTCGAGTCAACATAGGCTTCTGATTGGTCAGAAGGGTCAACAATCAATTGTAGATGGTATTCATTGGTTTGGTAAATAAGGGTTGGTCCAGTTTAAGGACCAATGAAATCCAGACAGTTGCATCCAGACATCATTCATTGGTTCTTCTTCATGTCATTTAAACGGTGACTCAAATTGACTGGCTCTCATGTCACGTTTGGCCCACTCATGAATGAGCGAGGACCACCACTCATTGTGTAAACACCACCACAGCCAGCTTACTATATATACTATACATCATGCTGGATTTGCAAGAAAACCTGAACTCCCTTTAGTGCATATCAAACATATTGAAGACACCCCCCCCAGCTACACCCACAGGACTCACTCAATGCACTACAGAGAAGTGGAATGTAACAGAATGCTGGAGCATTTGGAACAGCTGAATGACTGCACCAAGATAGCCAGATATGGACAAGGACTGCTGCAAGGAAGCCGCCGTGAAACCAGAAATGAGAGGGCAGGGAAACCACACGCACAGCATGGGAGCACCAACAATCCCAACCCAAGCTGGAACATGACATTTATCAGCTCTAATGCAATGTTTTTAGTCTTTTCTGTGCTGTTTCACTAAAGATATGTGGCTTATTGATGCATAGTGTTTGAGTTTTCATTTTAATATTTAATCACCGTCTGAAGATTGTTTAAAGTAAACCTTATCCGGATTCTTTTAAGGATGTTGCATGTTTATACAATAGGAACAGATCTGTAGGAACACAAGAAACTAAAATTGTCTGCAACCTGAGGTTCCTGTGCACAGTTGGAGGATTACCTGAGAAGGAAGGACATTTGCAGATCTAAGCTATCATTTTGTGGCGGCTGTAAAGGCAAACTGAAGGCTGTAAGCTTTGGTCACAGTTTTCATCACCCAGCTGGAAGTTCCACAATCGCGCCATGCTTGAACGTTCACTGTCCGAGATGCGGCTGCTTTGAGCGGCAGTGCGATGAGCACATGCGCGGCCCCGCACAGCTCGCCCTGTCGGGGAAGCTGGGCTGCCGTTCCACGGGTGGAGCACTGGCGCCCCCCTGTGGCCTCATGAGCAGCTGCACAGCATCGTTCTGTTCTGTTTTTGTGTTTTTCTGTGTGCTTGCCATTGAGCTTGGATACACACAAGGGAACACTTGGACTGAACACAATGATGTGACAACAGAACCTCTAGCTTGTGCACTCCTTTGTGTCCCCTGTTGTCCATGGGAGGTGAGTTTCCACAGACGCTCCGTGAGGGATGTCAAACTCTACGCCTCATGGGCCATTGTCCTATACCTTTTCCAACCATCCTGCCCTTCAAGCTCATTAGTGGCTAAACACACCTGAGCCAGGTAATCGGCAACAGACGAGGCTGGCTTTCTGAAAAAACCTGCAGGACACCAACCCTTGAGGACTGGAACTTGGTACCTCTGGGCTGGATCACCTTGATGGTTGCATGAAACAACACCTGCACAGCAGCTGGATTCAGTTCACCTTGCTGCATGATCAACTTGTGTCAACAGTTATATATGTGCTCTTGTCTCAGAACAAATGTGTTCACCACTGCCATTGTCCTTATTTGTGTGTGAAATTGACCACTATCTGTCCACCAGAGACAGTAAAATGAAAGAAGCTGCTATTAAACAGCTCAGTATTCTGATGGCTAAACAGCAAAGGCTGCTAGTCTCCTTTTTTTGTCAGAATCCTCTACAATTATCCAGACTTGGGACTGGCACAGAAGCACAGTGCTCTTCTGCCTGGTGCTTGCATTGCAATTATTTTAACTGCTGTTTTTTTTAGTGCTATTTTTTCCTTCTTTTTTACCCATCAGTATCCCTCTATTATCTAAATAAACCTCAACTAAGATGTTGGGGATTTTTTTAGACCGGGAAAAACTTGAGCTAAAAAAACCTACACGCACTAAACCCTAATCAACGATAGAAAGATTAAACTTTTTATTTTTAACAGCATTTTTAAGCTATTTTTTTCCTACAATCATTCCCCTGTTTTATTTAAACCGTGACCTCCTACAACCCAATTCACAAGGGCTAAACTAACTAAAGCTCATTTTTGTCCTACTATCTAAGCTTTATCCAAGTTTCAAGCTAATTTTTTTCCTACTATAATCCTATGTTTTCTAATTCCTAAACTAACCAACCCCATTAAAACTACAGTGTTTCTCCCACTTTTTTAATTTAAGTTTTTAGGATTTTTTTTTTTAACTAAAGTTTTTCATTTTTTTTAACTAAAGTTATTTCTTCCTACCGTGACTTCTTTTTCCTACGTTAATCCTACTAAAACTAATCTGACTTTAGTGGAAGAAGTTCAGAAACGTTCTAAAAGTGCTGCGCCTCGTTGATTTTGTGAGGTACTTTTTAAAGCTGGCAGCGATGACATCACGGACTCTGTTGGATTTGGAGTCCGCAAATACCAATAGGACTTCCGGGTTTTTCCACTTCTTTTTGAGGTCCTTGTAAACAAGCAAGTGCAGCTTGTTCACAATTTTGGCATGATCCATTTGGATGCCTTCATCTTTGATTTCATTCCAAATTTTCTCCTCGAGGTTTGCTACAAAGGAAGAAAATCTTTCAGAATCAGAATTGTCAAACCCTGACTTTGCAATAAGACGTGAAACCAACATCCAAACAGAACTGTTCAAAGTTGCTTTCTGTTCTGTAGTTTCTCGCTCTGCTTCCTCCAGCTGAGGATCCTGTTGTTGTGTCTCAACCGCCTCTTCTGCAGCTTGACTTTTCCTGAGCGTTGCGGCACCAGCAGCTTCAGATGTTGCAGCAGGGACCTCTTGGGATGAAGAGCTGTCCGTTGGTGTATCCATATCAAATGGATCGATGATTTCCAGCTTTTGGTAGACATTTTGCACACATCTGGACCAATCGCAGCAGATGTACTGGTTCTCGGGTTTGTCTTCTTCCTCGAGCACCTGTTGGATGATGCTGTGCACCGCTCTGTCCACCTTGGCTGGACCGTGCTCCTCTTTCAGTTTGGACACTCCGATCTCCGTTTGGTGATCGGGAAGTCCGCAGACAATCTGGAACACCTCCTCCGGCGTCGGTGTCAGGTGGATGTGGTTTGCATCCTGGGTGAGGATCAAGTCTCTTTCGGACAGCCAGGTGTCTGTCCCTTTCTTCGGTTTCTTGTTTGCTCCAAACATCGGTCTTTCTTTTCTCTGCTCAGTTCTTGGTAAAACTCTTGAGTTCTTTCGCTGAGTGTTCTCAGTGGGAATCTAGGCATGCTGTATTTAATAACTCTTTTGGCAACGTTTTGTTTCACAATATGATGCCATTCCGTCACGTGATGACGTACCCTGGTAGCCTAATTCGCCCAAAATAATTCTGCCATGATTTGTAATGATGTCACCTGTCGTGATTTTGCTGCTGTGACGTCAGCGCGTTCGTTCTTTGTTGTTTTCGTTTTCATTCGTGTCTCTTCATTTTCTGAAATTCATCACGGTTCATGTCAAATCAATGACATTATAACATCAGTTACGTAACTGGTATTTTTCATTAGCATTAGTTTTTAGATTGTTAAAAATAATCAGTCTGTGGGGCTTTTCTGGAGCCAGTTGTCTCTCTTTTATCCCTCCATGTGAGTTTCAGATACATATTCTGCTGCTCATCTATGGTGAGTAGTTATCCAGAGGGAGGGAAGTCGCTGAGGTATAGTTGTATATTCTTCATACACTTTTGCTACTGGATCATAAACCAATGAATACATGTTCAGGTAAACTGCCGTAGTAAGTAGTAAAAACGATGGGAAAATGCCATTTCTATCTTTTATTGTTCAAAACCTTTCGTAGGAGAACATTTTCTGCACATTGTCTGGATGATCCTGTTTGACACAGAAAGCCTTTCATTTTGAAAGAAAGTCATACGAGTTACTGTCAAAAGTTGAAAACAATTTCAAATTTGAGAAAATACTTACTTTTCTTTTCTTTATATTTCTGTTTTTATTCATACTCAAAAATAAATGTGATTTGTATTCATGATAAAAAAAATAACATGATATTGAATGCATGGTATCAAATTTTATCTATAGGTGTCAAATAAGACTTTGCAGCTTCTTGATGTTTTGATCAGTAGAAACAGGCCCAAATGGCTCTTTTACTGTTGAAGGTTGCAGATGGGCTAGTAGATTCATAAGTATTTTGTCTCTTTAACCAATTTCAATGTGCAGTATGGCACACCGTGTAGCACAAAAAACAAATGCTTTGGACACATTTCTTTGAGATGCCATAGACACAACTACAATGAAAATATCAAAGGTGATCAAAGACGCTGATCTGCATCTCTTTTGGTTTTTAAAGACCACTCCAATCATATGATCTATGATGAAAGAGTTCTTAGTGGTCTTTTATTTCTATTTATGCCGTTTTAAACTGGAAAAAAATGGTGTTGTTTTATAGGACTTTTTTTTGTAGAGTGGCAGGAGTTCATTAGAAATTCACACATGAGTTGTAGATGAAATTGTTGGTGTGGAGTAAGTCTGTCCTCACTTCCCATGATCCCTCAGTTTACACTTTCTCGTACTAGCTTCTCACAGCCCCAACCGGACATTACCAGTGCAAAAAAGGGAGATTGGAGATATCTGTTGTACAGTTTTGACTCAGAAGCAGGAGAATGTGTCTCTTAGCTTTCACATCATAAATATAGGCTTTTTTCAACTGCATCTTTGGTCTGCTCCCAATTCAGTTTTTTTAAAATAAAGAAATACTCAGAAATGCAATTTAGGTTTAATTTTCTTTACATATGCCCTCCATCTTCATCAGTAAAATGCTACAAGAGCATGTTAAAAACATAATTTTAATAGAAATGGGTCTTTGAGTGGAGCAGGGAACTTGAGGTCTGCCTAGAGTGCTTTACGTCACAAAGAATCTTTTTTAAACAACATTTTTTGTCTAGTCCTGATTTACAATAATCCGAATAATGAAGTACTCCTAATTTTTCTATATATATCACCAGAAAAAGGCCACAAGGAGATTTTTAAAACACAAAAACGACCATTTTTGATCTTTAAAACTTCATGTACAAGTAATAAAAAATATACATGTTCGATCCAAATCTTCTTTCTCTTTTAAATAGCTAAAATAAGTTGATTGAGTCGTAAAAACAGCATTGTTTTTGCCCTACTGGCAACAGAAACGTCAAAATAAAGCTTAAAAAGGATCAAATACATGTTAACACTGTACAGGACTACATTTACTTTTAATCTAAATTTAATTTGTGATCTAATGAAAAAGTGCTGGTGTAAACTTAACAAAATTCCGTTCCTATGTTTCTGTCTTGAATCGGTCATGTCCTCTCGATCTGAACTTGGTTCCGTCAGCTGGGAGGCGCGCTTCCGCGGGCTGCTGCGCGTTCACACCAGGGGGAAACCCCTCCAAAAACCACGTGGGCTGATCAGCCAATAGAAAGGGTTTTCCTGGGCGCGCGCTTTTTGACTCCGGAAGCTGGTGTCCTGTTTTCCGAGTGGAGGGAGAAAAGGCTTCAGCGGGTTGGGATGTGCTGCGTTTTTTCGAGTTTGAAGTCGTTTTAGTGGAAAATGTCAAACATGACCGAAAGGCCCGCAGTAAATGTGCTCGGAGAGGATGATAGTTTACACCAGCAGGGTAAGAAGACAGCACCCGTCTCCTCAACGTTACAAACGGATGAAATACTTGATGTTTTTGTCACATTAGTATTCAAATATTTGTAGTTAACCTTTTACTGGTTAAAACAAAGACTGTAATTAGGGCAGTAAATACAAATGATCTGAAATTATAAATATATTCTGGCACTAACTATTCAAAGTTGTATTGTTGTTTTTTCTGTCATATGTATTTCATTGAATTATTTCATGTTGTGAGAAAATAACCAATTAGGGCTAGTTTAAGGACCAATGAAATCCAGACAGTTGCATCCAGACATCATTCATTGGTTCTTCTTCATGTCATTTAAACGGTGACTCAAATTGACTGGCTCTCATGTCACGTTTGGCCCACTCATGAATGAGCGAGGACCACCACTCATTGTGTAAACACCACCACAGCCAGCTTACTATATATACTATACATCATGCTGGATTTGCAAGAAAACCTGAACTCCCTTTAGTGCATATCAAACATATTGAAGACACCCCCCCCAGCTACACCCACAGGACTCACTCAATGCACTACAGAGAAGTGGAATGTAACAGAATGCTGGAGCATTTGGAACAGCTGAATGACTGCACCAAGATAGCCAGATATGGACAAGGACTGCTGCAAGGAAGCCGCCGTGAAACCAGAAATGAGAGGGCAGGGAAACCACACGCACAGCATGGGAGCACCAACAATCCCAACCCAAGCTGGAACATGACATTTATCAGCTCTAATGCAATGTTTTTAGTCTTTTCTGTGCTGTTTCACTAAAGATATGTGGCTTATTGATGCATAGTGTTTGAGTTTTCATTTTAATATTTAATCACCGTCTGAAGATTGTTTAAAGTAAACCTTATCCGGATTCTTTTAAGGATGTTGCATGTTTATACAATAGGAACAGATCTGTAGGAACACAAGAAACTAAAATTGTCTGCAACCTGAGGTTCCTGTGCACAGTTGGAGGATTACCTGAGAAGGAAGGACATTTGCAGATCTAAGCTATCATTTTGTGGCGGCTGTAAAGGCAAACTGAAGGCTGTAAGCTTTGGTCACAGTTTAGATCACCCAGCTGGAAGTTCCACAATCGCGCCATGCTTGAACGTTCACTGTCCGAGATGCGGCTGCTTTGAGCGGCAGTGCGATGAGCACATGCGCGGCCCCGCACAGCTCGCCCTGTCGGGGAAGCTGGGCTGCCGTTCCACGGGTGGAGCACTGGCGCCCCCCTGTGGCCTCATGAGCAGCAGCACAGCATCGTTCTGTTCTGTTTTTGTGTTTTTCTGTGTGCTTGCCATTGAGCTTGGATACACACAAGGGAACACTTGGACTGAACACAATGATGTGACAACAGAACCTCTAGCTTGTGCACTCCTTTGTGTCCCCTGTTGTCCATGGGAGGTGAGTTTCCACAGACGCTCCGTGAGGGATGTCAAACTCTACGCCTCATGGGCCATTGTCCTATACCTTTTCCAACCATCCTGCCCTTCAAGCTCATTAGTGGCTAAACACACCTGAGCCAGGTAATCGGCAACAGACGAGGCTGGCTTTCTGAAAAAACCTGCAGGACACCAACCCTTGAGGACTGGAACTTGGTACCTCTGGGCTGGATCACCTTGATGGTTGCATGAAACAACAGCTGCACAGCAGCTGGATTCAGTTCACCTTGCTGCATGATCAACTTGTGTCAACAGTTATATATGTGCTCTTGTCTCAGAACAAATGTGTTCACCACTGCCATTGTCCTTATTTGTGTGTGAAATTGACCACTATCTGTCCACCAGAGACAGTAAAATGAAAGAAGCTGCTATTAAACAGCTCAGTATTCTGATGGCTAAACAGCAAAGGCTGCTAGTCTCCTTTTTTTGTCAGAATCCTCTACAATTATCCAGACTTGGGACTGGCACAGAAGCACAGTGCTCTTCTGCCTGGTGCTTGCATTGCAATTATTTTAACTGCTGTTTTTTTTAGTGCTATTTTTCCTTCTTTTTTACCCATCAGTATCCCTCTATTATCTAAATAAACCTCAACTAAGATGTTGGGGATTTTTTTAGACCGGGAAAAACTTGAGCTAAAAAAACCTACACGCACTAAACCCTAATCAACGATAGAAAGATTAAACTTTTTATTTTTAACAGCATTTTTAAGCTATTTTTTTCCTACAATCATTCCCCTGTTTTATTTAAACCGTGACCTCCTACAACCCAATTCACAAGGGCTAAACTAACTAAAGCTCATTTTTGTCCTACTATCTAAGCTTTATCCAAGTTTCAAGCTAATTTTTTTCCTACTATAATCCTATGTTTTCTAATTCCTAAACTAACCAACCCCATTAAAACTACAGTGTTTCTCCCACTTTTTTAATTTAAGTTTTTAGGATTTTTTTTTTTAACTAAAGTTTTTCATTTTTTTTAACTAAAGTTATTTCTTCCTACCGTGACTTCTTTTTCCTACGTTAATCCTACTAAAACTAATCTGACTTTAGTGGAAGAAGTTCAGAAACGTTCTAAAAGTGCTGCGCCTCGTTGATTTTGTGAGGTACTTTTTAAAGCTGGCAGCGATGACATCACGGACTCTGTTGGATTTTGAGTCCGCAAATACCAATAGGACTTCCGGGTTTTTCCACTTCTTTTTGAGGTCCTTGTAAACAAGCAAGTGCAGCTTGTTCACAATTTTGGCATGATCCATTTGGATGCCTTCATCTTTGATTTCATTCCAAATTTTCTCCTCGAGGTTTGCTACAAAGGAAGAAAATCTTTCAGAATCAGAATTGTCAAACCCTGACTTTGCAATAAGACGTGAAACCAACATCCAAACAGAACTGTTCAAAGTTGCTTTCTGTTCTGTAGTTTCTCGCTCTGCTTCCTCCAGCTGAGGATCCTGTTGTTGTGTCTCAACCGCCTCTTCTGCAGCTTGACTTTTCCTGAGCGTTGCGGCACCAGCAGCTTCAGATGTTGCAGCAGGGACCTCTTGGGATGAAGAGCTGTCCGTTGGTGTATCCATATCAAATGGATCGATGATTTCCAGCTTTTGGTAGACATTTTGCACACATCTGGACCAATCGCAGCAGATGTACTGGTTCTCGGGTTTGTCTTCTTCCTCGAGCACCTGTTGGATGATGCTGTGCACCGCTCTGTCCACCTTGGCTGGACCGTGCTCCTCTTTCAGTTTGGACACTCCGATCTCCGTTTGGTGATCGGGAAGTCCGCAGACAATCTGGAACACCTCCTCCGGCGTCGGTGTCAGGTGGATGTGGTTTGCATCCTGGGTGAGGATCAAGTCTCTTTCGGACAGCCAGGTGTCTGTCCCTTTCTTCGGTTTCTTGTTTGCTCCAAACATCGGTCTTTCTTTTCTCTGCTCAGTTCTTGGTAAAACTCTTGAGTTCTTTCGCTGAGTGTTCTCAGTGGGAATCTAGGCATGCTGTATTTAATAACTCTTTTGGCAACGTTTTGTTTCACAATATGATGCCATTCCGTCACGTGATGACGTACCCTGGTAGCCTAATTCGCCCAAAATAATTCTGCCATGATTTGTAATGATGTCACCTGTCGTGATTTTGCTGCTGTGACGTCAGCGCGTTCGTTCTTTGTTGTTTTCGTTTTCATTCGTGTCTCTTCATTTTCTGAAATTCATCACGGTTCATGTCAAATCAATGACATTATAACATCAGTTACGTAACTGGTATTTTTCATTAGCATTAGTTTTTAGATTGTTAAAAATAATCAGTCTGTGGGGCTTTTCTGGAGCCACGTGTCTCTCTTTTATCCCTCCATGTGAGTTTCAGATACATATTCTGCTGCTCATCTATGGTGAGTAGTTATCCAGAGGGAGGGAAGTCGCTGAGGTATAGTTGTATATTCTTCATACACTTTTGCTACTGGATCATAAACCAATGAATACATGTTCAGGTAAACTGCCGTAGTAAGTAGTAAAAACGATGGGAAAATGCCATTTCTATCTTTTATTGTTCAAAACCTTTCGTAGGAGAACATTTTCTGCACATTGTCTGGATGATCCTGTTTGACACAGAAAGCCTTTCATTTTGAAAGAAAGTCATACGAGTTACTGTCAAAAGTTGAAAACAATTTCAAATTTGAGAAAATACTTACTTTTCTTTTCTTTATATTTCTGTTTTTATTCGTACTCAAAAATAAATGTGATTTGTATTCATGATAAAAAAAATAACATGATATTGAATGCATGGTATCAAATTTTATCTATAGGTGTCAAATAAGACTTTGCAGCTTCTTGATGTTTTGATCAGTAGAAACAGGCCCAAATGGCTCTTTTACTGTTGAAGGTTGCAGATGGGCTAGTAGATTCATAAGTATTTTGTCTCTTTAACCAATTTCAATGTGCAGTATGGCACACCGTGTAGCACAAAAAACAAATGCTTTGGACAAATTTCTTTGAGATGCCATAGACACAACTACAATGAAAATATCAAAGGTGATCAAAGACGCTGATCTGCATCTCTTTTGGTTTTTAAAGACCACTCCAATCATATGATCTATGATGAAAGAGTTCTTAGTGGTCTTTTATTTCTATTTATGCCGTTTTAAACTGGAAAAAAATGGTGTTGTTTTATAGGACTTTTTTTTGTAGAGTGGCAGGAGTTCATTAGAAATTCACACATGAGTTGTAGATGAAATTTTTGGTGTGGAGTAAGTCTGTCCTCACTTCCCATGATCCCTCAGTTTACACTTTCTCGTACTAGCTTCTCACAGCCCCAACCGGACATTACCAGTGCAAAAAAAGGGAGAGTGGAGATATCTGTTGTACAGTTTTGACTCAGAAGCAGGAGAATGTGTCTCTTAGCTTTCACATCATAAATATAGGCTTTTTTCAACTGCATCTTTGGTCTGCTCCCAATTCAGTTTTTTTTAAATAAAGAAATACTCAGAAATGCAATTTAGGTTTAATTTTCTTTACATATGCCCTCCATCTTCATCAGTAAAATGCTACAAGAGCATGTTAAAAACATAATTTTAATAGAAATGGGTCTTTGAGTAGAGCAGGGAACTTGAGGTCTGCCTAGAGTGCTTTACGTCACAAAGAATCTTTTTTAAACAACATTTTTTGTCTGCTCCTGATTTACAATAATCCGAATAATGAAGTACTCCTAATTTTTCCATATATATCACCAGAAAAAGGCCACAAGGAGATTTTTAAAACACAAAAACGACCATTTTTGATCTTTAAAACTTCATGTACAAGTAATAAAAAATATACATGTTCGATCCAAATCTTCTTTCTCTTTTAAATAGCTAAAATAAGTTGATTGAGTCGTAAAAACAGCATTGTTTTTGCCCTACTGGCAACAGAAACGTCAAAATAAAGCTTAAAAAGGATCAAATACATGTTAACACTGTACAGGACTACATTTACTTTTAATCTAAATTTAATTTGTGATCTAATGAAAAAGTGCTAGTGTAAACTTAACAAAATTCCGTTCCTATGCTTCTGTCTTGAACCGGTCATGTCCTCTCGATCTGAACTTGGTTCCGTCAGCTGGGAGGCGCGCTTCCGCGGGCTGCTGCGCGTTCACATCAGGGGGAAACCCCTCCAAGAACCACGTGGGCTGATCAGCCAATAGAAAGGGTTTTCCTGGGCGCGCGCTTTTTGACTCCGGAAGCTGGTGTCCTGTTTTCCGAGTGGAGGGAGAAAAGGCTTCAGCGGGTTGGGATGTGCTGCGTTTTTTCGAGTTTGAAGTCGTTTTAGTGGAAAATGTCAAACATGACCGAAAGGCCCGCAGTAAATGTGCTCGGAGAGGATGATAGTTTACACCAGCAGGGTAAGAAGACAGCACCCGTCTCCTCAACGTTACAAACGGATGAAATACTTGATGTTTTTGTCACATTAGTATTCAAATATTTGTAGTTAACCTTTTACTGGTTAAAACAAAGACTGTAATTAGGGCAGTAAATACAAATGATCTGAAATTATAAATATATTCTGGCACTAACTATTCAAAGTTGTATTGTTGTTTTTTCTGTCATATGTATTTCATTGAATTATTTCATGTTGTGAGAAAATAACCAATTAGGGCTAGTTTAAGGACCAATGAAATCCAGACAGTTGCATCCAGACATCATTCATTGGTTCTTCTTCATGTCATTTAAACGGTGACTCAAATTGACTGGCTCTCATGTCACGTTTGGCCCACTCATGAATGAGCGAGGACCACCACTCATTGTGTAAACACCACCACAGCCAGCTTACTATATATACTATACATCATGCTGGATTTGCAAGAAAACCTGAACTCCCTTTAGTGCATATCAAACATATTGAAGACACCCCCCCCCCCCCCCCCCCCCCCCCCCCCCAGCTACACCCACAGGACTCACTCAATGCACTACAGAGAAGTGGAATGTAACAGAATGCTGGAGCATTTGGAACAGCTGAATGACTGCACCAAGATAGCCAGATATGGACAAGGACTGCTGCAAGGAAGCAGCCGTGAAACCAGAAATGAAAGGGCAGGGAAACCACACGCACAGCATGGGAGCACCAACAATCCCAACCCAAGCTGGAACATGACATTTATCAGCTCTAATGCAATGTTTTTAGTCTTTTCTGTGCTGTTTCACTAAAGATATGTGGCTTATTGATGCATAGTGTTTGAGTTTTCATTTTAATATTTAATCACCGTCTGAAGATTGTTTAAAGTAAACCTTATCCGGATACTTTTAAGGATGTTGCATGTTTATACAATAGGAACAGATCTGTAGGAACACAAGAAACTAAAATTGTCTGCAACCTGAGGTTCCTGTGCACAGTTGGAGGATTACCTGAGAAGGAAGGACATTTGCAGATCTAAGCTATCATTTTGTGGCGGCTGTAAAGGCAAACTGAAGGCTGTAAGCTTTGGTCACAGTTTTCATCACCCAGCTGGAAGTTCCACAATCGCGCCATGCTTGAACGTTCACTGTCCGAGATGCGGCTGCTTTGAGCGGCAGTGCGATGAGCACATGCGCGGCCCCGCACAGCTCGCCCTGTCGGGGAAGCTGGGCTGCCGTTCCACGGGTGGAGCACTGGCGCCCCCCTGTGGCCTCATGAGCAGCAGCACAGCATCGTTCTGTTCTGTTTTTGTGTTTTTCTGTGTGCTTGCCATTGAGCTTGGATACACACAAGGGAACACTTGGACTGAACACAATGATGTGACAACAGAACCTCTAGCTTGTGCACTCCTTTGTGTCCCCTGTTGTCCATGGGAGGTGAGTTTCCACAGACGCTCCGTGAGGGATGTCAAACTCTACGCCTCATGGGCCATTGTCCTATACCTTTTCCAACCATCCTGCCCTTCAAGCTCATTAGTGGCTAAACACACCTGATCCAGGTAATCGGCAACAGACGAGGCTGGCTTTCTGAAAAGACCTGCAGGACACCAAGCCTTGAGGACTGGAACTTGGTACCTCTGGGCTGGATCACCTTGATGGTTGCATGAAACAACAGCTGCACAGCAGCTGGATTCAGTTCACCTTGCTGCATGATCAACTTGTGTCAATAGTTATATATGTGCTCTTGTCTCAGAACAAATGTGTTCACCACTGCCATTGTCCTTATTTGTGTGTGAAATTGACCACTATCTGTCCACCAGAGACAGTAAAATGAAAGAAGCTGCTATTAAACAGCTCAGTATTCTGATGGCTAAACAGCAAAGGCTGCTAGTCTCCTTTTTTTTTGACAGAATCCTCTGCAATTATCCAGACTTGGGACTGGCACAGAAGCACAGTGCTCTTCTGCCTGGTGCTTGCATTGCAATTATTTTAACTGCTGTTTTTTTTAGTGCTATTTTTCCTTCTTTTTTACCCATCAGTATCCCTCTATTATCTAAATAAACCTCAACTAAGATGTTGGGGATTTTTTTAGACCGGGAAAAACTTGAGCTAAAAAAACCTACACGCACTAAACCCTAATCAACGATAGAAAGATTAAACTTTTTATTTTTAACAGCATTTTTAACCATTTTTTTTCCTACAATCATTCCCCTGTTTTATTTAAACCGTGACCTCCTACAACCCAATTCACAAGGGCTAAACTAACTAAAGCTCATTTTTGTCCTACTATCTAAGCTTTATCCAATTTTTAAGCTAATTTTTTTCCTACTATAATCCTATGTTTTCTAATTCCTAAACTAACCAACCCCATTAAAACTACAGTGTTTCTCCCACTTTTTTAATTTAAGTTTTTAGGATTTTTTTTTTTAACTAAAGTTTTTCATTTTTTTTAACTAAAGTTATTTCTTCCTACCGTGACTTCTTTTTCCTACGTTAATCCTACTAAAACTAATCTGACTTTAGTGGAAGAAGTTCAGAAACGTTCTAAAAGTGCTGCGCCTCGTTGATTTTGTGAGGTACTTTTTAAAGCTGGCAGCGATGACATCACGGACTCTGTTGGATTTGGAGTCCGCAAATACCAATAGGACTTCCGGGTTTTTCCACTTCTTTTTGAGGTCCTTGTAAACAAGCAAGTGCAGCTTGTTCACAATTTTGGCATGATCCATTTGGATGCCTTCATCTTTGATTTCATTCCAAATTTTCTCCTCGAGGTTTGCTACAAAGGAAGAAAATCTTTCAGAATCAGAATTGTCAAACCCTGACTTTGCAATAAGACGTGAAACCAACATCCAAACAGAACTGTTCAAAGTTGCTTTCTGTTCTGTAGTTTCTCGCTCTGCTTCCTCCAGCTGAGGATCCTGTTGTTGTGTCTCAACCGCCTCTTCTGCAGCTTGACTTTTCCTGAGCGTTGCGGCACCAGCAGCTTCAGATGTTGCAGCAGGGACCTCTTGGGATGAAGAGCTGTCCGTTGGTGTATCCATATCAAATGGATCGATGATTTCCAGCTTTTGGTAGACATTTTGCACACATCTGGACCAATCGCAGCAGATGTACTGGTTCTCGGGTTTGTCTTCTTCCTCGAGCACCTGTTGGATGACGCTGTGCACCGCTCTGTCCACCTTGGCTGGACCGTGCTCCTCTTTCAGTTTGGACACTCTGATCTCCGTTTGGTGATCGGGAAGTCCGCAGACAATCTGGAACACCTCCTCCGGCGTCGGTGTCAGGTGGATGTGGTTTGCATCCTGGGTGAGGATCAAGTCTCTTTCGGACAGCCAGGTGTCTGTCCCTTTCTTCGGTTTCTTGTTTGCTCCAAACATCGGTCTTTCTTTTCTCTGCTCAGTTCTTGGTAAAACTCTTGAGTTCTTTCGCTGAGTGTTCTCAGTGGGAATCTAGGCATGCTGTATTTAATAACTCTTTTGGCAACGTTTTGTTTCACAATATGATGCCATTCCGTCACGTGATGACGTACCCTGGTAGCCTAATTCGCCCAAAATAATTCTGCCATGATTTGTAATGATGTCACCTGTCGTGATTTTGCTGCTGTGACGTCAGCGCGTTCGTTCTTTGTTGTTTTCGTTTTCATTCGTGTCTCTTCATTTTCTGAAATTCATCACGGTTCATGTCAAATCAATGACATTATCACATCAGTTACGTAACTGGTATTTTTCATTAGCATTAGTTTTTAGATTGTTAAAAATAATCAGTCTGTGGGGCTTTTCTGGAGCCAGTTGTCTCTCTTTTATCCCTCCATGTGAGTTTCAGATACATATTCTGCTGCTCATCTATGGTGAGTAGTTATCCAGAGGGAGGGCAGTCGCTGAGGTATAGTTGTATATTCTTCATACACTTTTGCTACTGGATCATAAACCAATGAATACATGTTCAGGTAAACTGCCGTAGTAAGTAGTAAAAACGATGGGAAAATGCCATTTCTATCTTTTATTGTTCAAAACCTTTCGTAGGAGAACATTTTCTGCACATTGTCTGGATGATTCTGTTTGACACAGAAAGCCTTTAATTTTGAAAGAAAGTCATACGAGTTACTGTCAAAAGTTGAAAACAATTTCAAATTTGAGAAAATACTTACTTTTCTTTTCTTTATATTTCTGTTTTTATTCGTACTCAAAAATAAATGTGATTTGTATTCATGATAAAAAAAATAACATGATATTGAATGCATGGTATCAAATTTTATCTATAGGTGTCAAATAAGACTTTGCAGCTTCTTGATGTTTTGATCAGTAGAAACAGGCCCAAATGGCTCTTTTACTGTTGAAGGTTGCAGATGGGCTAGTAGATTCATAAGTATTTTGTCTCTTTAACCAATTTCAATGTGCAGTATGGCACACCGTGTAGCACAAAAAACAAATGCTTTGGACACATTTCTTTGAGATGCCATAGACACAACTACAATGAAAATATCAAAGGTGATCAAAGACGCTGATCTGCATCTCTTTTGGTTTTTAAAGACCACTCCAATCATATGATCTATGATGAAAGAGTTCTTAGTGGTCTTTTATTTCTATTTATGCCGTTTTAAACTGGAAAAAAATGGTGTTGTTTTATAGGACTTTTTTTTGTAGAGTGGCAGGAGTTCATTAGAAATTCACACATGAGTTGTAGATGAAATTTTTGGTGTGGAGTAAGTCTGTCCTCACTTCCCATGATCCCTCAGTTTACACTTTCTCGTACTAGCTTCTCACAGCCCCAACCGGACATTACCAGTGCAAAAAAAGGGAGAGTGGAGATATCTGTTGTACAGTTTTGACTCAGAAGCAGGAGAATGTGTCTCTTAGCTTTCACATCATAAATATAGGCTTTTTTCAACTGCATCTTTGGTCTGCTCCCAATTCAGTTTTTTTTAAAATAAAGAAATACTCAGAAATGCAATTTAGGTTTAATTTTCTTTACATATGCCCTCCATCTTCATCAGTAAAATGCTACAAGAGCATGTTAAAAACATAATTTTAATAGAAATGGGTCTTTGAGTAGAGCAGGGAACTTGAGGTCTGCCTAGAGTGCTTTACGTCACAAAGAATCTTTTTTAAACAACATTTTTTGTCTGCTCCTGATTTACAATAATCCGAATAATGAAGTACTCCTAATTTTTCTATATATATCACCAGAAAAAGGCCACAAGGAGATTTTTAAAACACAAAAACGACCATTTTTGATCTTTAAAACTTCATGTACAAATAATAAAAAATATACATGTTCGATCCAAATCTTCTTTCTCTTTTAAATAGCTAAAATAAGTTGATTGAGTCGTAAAAACCGCATTGTTTTTGCCCTACTGGCAACAGAAACGTCAAAATAAAGCTTAAAAAGGATCAAATACATGTTAACACTGTACAGGACTACATTTACTTTTAATCTAAATTTAATTTGTGATCTAATGAAAAAGTGCTAGTGTAAACTTAACAAAATTCCGTTCCTATGCTTCTGTCTTGAACCGGTCATGTCCTCTCGATCTGAACTTGGTTCCGTCAGCTGGGAGGCGCGCTTCCGCGGGCTGCTGCGCGTTCACACCAGGGGGAAACCCCTCCAAAAACCACGTGGGCTGATCAGCCAATAGAAAGGGTTTTCCTGGGCGCGCGCTTTTTGACTCCGGAAGCTGGTGTCCTGTTTTCCGAGTGGAGGGAGAAAAGGCTTCAGCGGGTTGGGATGTGCTGCGTTTTTTCGAGTTTGAAGTCGTTTTAGTGGAAAATGTCAAACATGACCGAAAGGCCCGCAGTAAATGTGCTCGGAGAGGATGATAGTTTACACCAGCAGGGTAAGAAGACAGCACCCGTCTCCTCAACGTTACAAACGGATGAAATACTTGATGTTTTTGTCACATTAGTATTCAAATATTTGTAGTTAACCTTTTACTGGTTAAAACAAAGACTGTAATTAGGGCAGTAAATACAAATGATCTGAAATTATAAATATATTCTGGCACTAACTATTCAAAGTTGTATTGTTGTTTTTTCTGTCATATGTATTTCATTGAATTATTTCATGTTGTGAGAAAATAACCAATAAAAATACAAGTCTCTAAAGATGACTTGTATGGCTTTCTCCTCACAGTTCTGGCCTCCTTTCCTCTGTGTGATGTGACCGAGGATGACCTGACCCAAAACCCTCAGTTCTGTAAGCTACTGGTCATTCTGGCGAAGCACATGGACAGAACCGGCCTCACAGCCTCACTAAAGGCAGAGCTGGAAAAGGTATCTGCATAAACAAACACCAAACCCAAAGAAAGTAAGGCCAAATCAAACGTTTCGTTCTGGCTGGATGTGCTGTTTCCTCGTGTTGAAATGTCTGCCGATTTCCTTCACATTGAAATGAACTCCACAATTTTAAATAAAAAAAGAGTTCTTTCATCAGAAATAAGACAAGCTGCGACTCTGCTGGTGTTTTATGCAGGCAGAACAGAGCCTGCAGAGTCAAAGAAGACAATGGCTTCGCAATGAAATCCTCCACAGGAGTCTGCAGGAGATGATTCAGGACCACCATGTCAGGAAGTGTCTTACAACGGAACCCCCTGATCAGAGCATGGTACTTCTAAAACTTTGTTGTGCAGAAATCGCATGTGCTATTGATTATAGTGTTTGGGTTTCTAAAAGTTTGCTTCAACTACTTTGGAAAAATACATCACACTGCATAATAATAACTGACTTTAAGCTAACAGTTTGAAATGAACTGATGAATAATTCTCTTTTGATGAAGGATTCCTTCATTTAACGTTGTTCAGTGCTCTTTTTTTAATGGGATGAGTAGGTGACCTCCTAATGAGAAGTCATGTGAACAAGTACCACACTTGATCCGCAGTTCCATGAAACACTGGAGAGGTGTCTGCTGGTGGCTCAGTGTGTCAGACAGCTGGACCCCAGTAACACCACAAACGAGAAGCAGCCGTTTGTGCTTGGCCTGACACCTCAAAATGTGATGGAATTCATGCCAACAGATAAGGTCAGTTACAGAAATGGAATCTGTACAAGCTCTTGCTCTTTTTAAATTAGTATGAATGCTATTCCTGATACAAAAACACTTTTCTCCTCAGATCAGTTGAGCTTTTCTGTATCTGTTTTTCGCAGGATGTTGAGCGCATGAGACTAGCTCTAACCAAACACCTGGAGAAGCATCTAAGGGAGAAATGTTTTAATCTGCTCTCCTACTACCAGCCTGAATGGGGTAGAGCAGCTGAAAGCCAAATCTATATAAAAGTTTGCTTTCAGAAATGTCAAATGACACTCTTTTGCCTTTTTTGACATAATGTGCAGCATGCTGGTGTGCTTTCTCGTTCAGAGAGTGAGAGTGAGGGCCTAAAGACCGTCAAGCTGTCTCATCTGTCAGGCCTTCTGGATAAAGAAAAGACGAGAGCACAAAGTCTGAGAGGAACCTGCCAGGAAAACACGGTTCTGCTGCAGAGGCAGACCCAGGTCTACCTCTCTGTGAGTTGCTTTCTTTTTCCACGGCGGTGCTGTCCTCAGTCTCATTGTTAAATAAATGGAAAATGTATCTGTCCCATTAAGCAGCACTAGCTACAGTAAAACCCATTCACTGCTGAGGAGTTTCTCAGGAATCTGAGGAATCAAATGTATTTGCTTTTTAACAGACATACAACAGCAAATCTTCATTTGACGTTTCTGTTTCTGAGCTAGCTTGTTTACTGTTTCTCTATGTATGCTACACAGCTCATTTTCTCAGGAGATTCTGGTTATTGTCACACGTCTCAACATATTTTTAAAATTCCCCCTTAATTAATCTACCACTCTTGTTGCCACATGTAAATGACTTAATATAACTCAGAATTCTTTGGAAAAAAGGTGAGAATAAAATAAGAAGTTATTATAAGCCAAAGTTCTGGGAAAAGTGCAAGGGGATCCTGTAGGGTCTTTAAAGCCTTGAATTTGACCATTTGGAAAGACGGCCTTAAAAACATTAGTTAAGTCTTACATTTTGGTTCCTCGGTCTTAAAATTGGTGCTGTTCCAAACTTTTTTTGTATGACTTTTCTGGTCTAAAGTTTTCTTTTTTTTTTTTTACCGTGATTATGAAGTAAAGGATGTAATGGATGTTATGCACCATCACGGTGTGGAGGGCGTACCCTCTTCAGCCTTTAGACACAGCTCAAAGTACAAGGAGGCGAGAAGCTAGTTTTGGCCAGTGCTTAAAGTAAGCCGGTCCAGTAATGAAATAAGATCATAGGTACACACGGCTGTGTGTTTGGTCTTTGGTGCTTTAACAGTCATACAAAAGCTCATGAACTGTGAAGCCGGCAGCATTTTGACTCATCGTTTTAGTGTTTCTGCTGTTTTTAAATATCTTATCGCTATAAAATGTACTTTATGTCCTCCCTCCTCTCACGTTATCTGTTAATTCTGTCACTTTCCTAAACAAACACATTGAGCATGCGAGTCTTTCAGGGTACGCTTGATTTGTTGTCCGGGGACATGCAATTCATTCACAGTCAATTAGGCATATTTCTGTGCAAGTTGGAGGTTGGAAAATTTGATTTCCAACGAGACAAGAAAAACAATAAATGATTCATCCAGTTTTCTGAACACTATTGTGAGTGATAGTTCAAAATGAAACCTAATTCAATGGTAGAAGTGAGACATGTAGAAAAGAAATCACTATATTTGAAAAAGTCATTGAAAAAAAGAGCAACGCAGGGAAGGTTGTTCAAGAGGAAGACTGCAAATGAGGATGAAGATGAACGAGCTAAAGTTAGTGGAGGAGAAGAAAATGAGAAAGGAGGTGCATTTCCCGCTTTTTTAAAAGTTCTGTAGTACAACAATCAATTAAAAAACATTTTTCCACTAAGCCTCATCTACATTTTTATTAACTGTAAAGATTTATTCTCAGCTGGATTTATCTGCATTAGGGCTGTAGCACTTCATTTGAACAACAATTCAATTCATATCACAATTTGTGGTTGTTGATCGGATTCATAGTCTATTTTGGTTCATTTTAACGATACGATTCACTGACCTAAGCGAGTAATTATTACTTTTCTTCAGGTACTGGATGAAATAGTAATTACTTTACTCATTCCCCCAATTTAAAAAGTAATTCACTATTCATTACTTTTTTGCACTCACAAATTCTCAAGGGAATAAAGCTTGCACAAACAAGATACCATCGAAATAAAAACAAAGAAACTGCTCAAGGGCAGGCAGGTTTTTAGCATCACCTCATTAATTCCCCCACATGAACATGAGAAATGTACATTATGTAGGCTACTATACCCACAGGTTGCTCATTGACACTAGGGTAGTGAAAAGCAGTTCATCTCTATGACATAACTTGCATTTAACTGAAATGTTTAGCCTTGGTTTTCAACAAATTGGAAATAATTTGAATATCTCCAGTTGCTGAATGCTCCTCTATGAATTCACCCACGTGCAGCTCTCCTTATCTTCCTTTGACCAATTTACAACTCTGCATTAGCACGCATGCGTCCTAACTCTGTTTTTTGTTTTAAATTAGTGTCTGTTTTGTTTCATTTAACCAAGAGACAATGTCAGAGCCAACTCTTTAGACAAAGTTGTTCTATTAGTCATAAAAGTTCCACTGCATCAAAGTGTGAGTAATGAAGAAATGAGGATTTCTGAAGTCTGGGATTTGTAATTTAATTACTGAAATATGAACTGTAATACATTATGTTACTCCATTACTGACAAGTAATTGTTCTGAAATTCAAGGATTTTGTTTTTCTTCTTCGTTCATAGGGCTGGGAATTAGGCAGAGAAATTGGTCTTAATTTTTCAAATGCAAAGTCTTAAAATTAACGTGACGAAACGTGTAGGAAACCTGAATGTAAAAGTTTAAAAAAATATGTAAATTCTGAGAAAATATTCAGAACTTCAGAAACTGAAATCACAATTTGAGAAGAAAATGTTGAGGTCAGAATTTAGTCTGAGTTTTAGGAATACATCATTTTGTGTTCTGAGATAACCACCGTCTTTGTACAAAAAAAAAAACAGTTTGAACATATAAACCACTACATTTCATATCCCTACTTTAACTTTCTTAAAGTTAAATATTTATTTTTCTACAAAATTATCTTTAAATACACATTTTTTAAAATGTCACACAGTATACACATGGGTTTTTAAAAAAAAGATTTCATCAAACAGATTATCAAACTAAAAAGATTTAAATCAGTAACATAGTGTTTAATGTTCACTGGATTACTTTGCACATGTTTCTTCCTTCACCGGTCCAGGAGCTCGTAAAGTGCATCCAGCTTCTCCAGACTCTGATCTTGGACCACAGACTGAAAATCCAAACAGATTTGGATGGAAAGAAATTGGATTACCTTGATGGGAAATGTCAACTAGTTTTACAGAAGCTCAAGTAAGCATTATTCATTTTTTACCTGCTCATGTGTTTTTAAATCTGTTTCAGTTTCCAACAAGGCAAATTCTAATCATTTTAAAATACCATTAAACTCCAAAATCTTAAAACGGTTGCATCAAAATTAAACTGCACATGTGAAATGTTGTTTTATTTTGAAGGGCTGAGATGGTGGAAGTTCAGCTGGACACGTACACACCCGACTCAATTTCTGCTCACAGAAAAATAAGGCAACAATATTTTTTTTTCTTTTACATTTTTAATAAGTACTAATAAACTATCTGTCCCTTTTGTGTGTTTTAGAAAACATACACAGTATGGAGGAAGTTTTTGTTGAAGTCTGACTTTGTTTTCTCTACAGAGAGAAGCTGGAGTCTGAACTGAAGGCCTACAGGGCAGACAAACAGACTGCGGAGCTGAAGCTGTCATCCTTTGAGATGCTGGGGAAAGAGTTTAAGGCCCTCGCTGATGAGTACTGCAGATTACGGAGTGAGATAGAGACCAAAAACTGGGCTTTGAAGGAGTTTACTCATGTAAAAAACTAAAGATCAACATCCACTGTTTGCTTTTCAGAATTAGTGTTCAAAAATAACTTTGTGTACGTCCAGCCAGGCTCTTGCATATGTAATGTTAATGACATTTTCCAGAGTAAACCTCCTTTCTTATGCCTAATTTCTGGATAAATCCCCATAGAATCAAAGTTTTAATGTCAGTTTTAATGTCTAAAGACCACATTCTTATAGTTATTGTTGAACAAGTTAGTACAATTGTCTTTTTCTGGTTTTGTATGTGTGAAACTGTTTTTGAAAAATAAAAAGTAATGTATTAAAACATGTGATCCGATGAGTATGAAAACAAAACAAACAAAACATTTCTGTAACATGCATTTCTGTCAGTGTGCTGAATTCAGTGCAGTTAAATGGACAGATTCTTGTGCATTACAACATCTTACTATGCTCTAGAATTACTCCCATTAAAATGTCGTCTCCTGCAGCTTCAACCAAACATTTGTTCAAATAGTGCTGTTGTTGTTGTTCTTGCATACCTTAATAATTATGCAGCATATTAACATGTTTGCATAGTCAGAAAGTTAAAGATGTAAATAATGTAATGTAGTTAAAAACATATTTCCCACAGTGCCTCAAGCCTTGAGGGCCAAATGTGATGTTGCTCCTCCTGGAATAGTTTCCTCTGTAAACCACAAGGTGGGAGTGTGCCATCGCCACTGGTGACCTTTAGCAGCTCTTGTACACCCATAATTTGACTAGTCCATACTTTACCGCTACAAACCTTTCATAATTTGTTGTAAAGTCACTCATTGAAACAGAAGAGGTTGTACTGCTTTTGTTTGCTGATAACCTCTGTAATGTTGACGATCTCTGGTAGGACTTCCTGCCTCCGAAAAGCATCGGAAGTGAGTGAGAGTGACGCATCTCGCAGTGATCATCGATCTCTGGGGTGTCAGCGGCAGCACCAGCCCCGCCTCGCCTCTCGCCGTGAACCGCTGGCTGGTTCTTCTCCGTCGCTGCGCACATCTGGCCGGCTGTCACTGAAACGCCCCCGCCGCGGCATGCTCCGAGCCGAAGCGGCTCACCACAACCTGATTGGAACCGGAACAGCGCGATGTCCGAGGTGCGAAAATTCACGAAGAGGCTGAGCAAACCGGGCACGGCCGCGGAAGTCAGACAGAGCGTCTCGGAGGCTGTGAGGAGCTCCGTGGACCTGGTGGTAAGCTGTCCGAGCGTTTCAGGAGGACCGTTCCTGCTCCTCCTGCTGTGGTTGGGGACAGGAAGCGCACCCCGCTGGAGCCTCTCCCTCCCAGCAGCTTTTCTGTCCCTTTCTGTTTCCTTTCAGGGTGACATTGTTAAGGCGCTCACATGGCTCCTTTTGTGTGTGAGCAGCCGCGCGGCTTCACTCATTTCTGCTGCAGACTGAACAGTTCCGGAGACTGCACAACATGTCACTGCAGAGGACACGTTGGAGATGATGCTTGGAACTGGCTGCAATAACGAGCAGGGATTCAAACGTGAGAAAGGGGATGCATTCAGAATCCTGCTGATGCAGCATTTTGTGGGTCAGGATCCACGCAGCTGTAAGGCTGCTCTGGAAAAGACGCGGTCCTGTCCGGAAGACCTCCTGGTCTCATGATGATCATCTTGAGTGTGACGCATAGAGTTTCCCGCTGGAGGATCTTGTGATGAGGCGCTGCGGTGGGGATGGAAGTGCTAAGCGTCGTGGTGCGTTTACAGGCCGCTGGGATCATGAGTTCTGTGCCCGGCCTGCAGAGAACAAGCGCGTTTCTGTGCAGGATGGACGGCCATGTGCTGCTCTCACATGGGGAGTCCTTCAGGCTTGTTGTGACCACACTTCCTGTGCTCTGCCTTTCACTTCACTTCTTTCCTTCTGCTGAAAATACTGTGTACAGATGAGGAAACAAGACTTTGACCCCCTGCTGGTTTTCTAGGTTTGCCCACCTAAGAAGAAATTGATAGTCTGTCATCTGAATAGCAAACAGTGAGAAAATCACGAAACAGACTTTATACACATTTAGTTGCCTTTTATTGAGGTGAATAAGTATTTGAACCCTCTCCTGAAAGACTTAATACTTTGTGTCAAAACCCTTATTATCAAGAACAGTGATTAGAGGTTTAGAGATCAGGTTTCTGCGCATATCAGGAGGCGCTTTGGTTCACTCTTCTTTCCAAATGACTTCTGAATCATTCAGATTTGATGGCTGTCGTTTGGCAACCCTGAGCCCAGAAACCGACTGGACGGCTCCATGACCTTGATTCTTCAGTCACTCTTTAGCTACCATGACCGTATGTTTTGGGTCAGGATCCTGCTGGAAGAACCATGCATGAGCCATTTAAGCCTCCTGACTTAAGGACGGAAGGAGGTTCTCACTCGGGATTTTATGGCACATGGCTCCACCCATCCTCCCATTCATATAGAGAAGAAGCCCTGCAGAAAAACAGCCCCAAAGCATAATGTTTCCACCTCCATGCTTAACACTGGTTAATGTTCTTGGGGGCAGCGGATTTTCTTTCCTCAAAACACAATGTGTTGAGTTGATGCCAAAGAACTCCACTTTGGAGCACCTTTCTCCTAATCACTCAGGACTAGCCAACCGTGGTCCTCAAGAGCCACAATCATTGCTCGCCATGACCATCTTCCTGCTGATTGGCTGACTAAAGTGATTCCGCATTCTGATTGACTGAACGCACCTGGTTTTTGAGGCTCTTGAGGACCAGGGTTGGGCAGCTCTGCTCTAAATCATGAAGGGGTTCACTGGTTAACTTCAGGCAGGTCTGCATGTGTCTTCTTAAGGGGGGGGGGCTTTGCCAACACTGCAGGTTGTTAAACCATTGCAGTGTGAAGTCTTACCAACGGTTTTCTTGGTGATTGTGGTTCCAGCTGCTTTGAGATCATCAACTAACTCCTGCCGTGTTGTTTTAGGCTGATTCCTCACTGTTCTCATGATCATGGAAACCCCACCAGGTCAGATCTGGTTTGGAGGTCCAGACCTACAGCTGCATTGATGGTCATGTTCTTGTATTTTGGCGCCAACAGTTTAACCTCCAGCTTCTTCTGATGGTTTGTAGTTGATTCTGGTCTTGTGCAGGTCTACAATCTTCTCCCTTAAATCCACTCAAAGCTCTTTAGTCTTTCCATGTTGGAGAGTTTGGAGTCCAGCTGATGGACATAGTCTGTGGACAGGTGTCTTACACAGGTGATCAGTTCAAACAGGAGTTTTTAACTCCATTAGTATGGCAGACCGTCAATTGCTTTTTTTTCGGTGGGCAAACCTACAAAATCAGTAAGGGATTAAATACTACTTTCTCCATGGTTCCATGCCTGAGCTCCCAGGCTTTTTCCATGAAGAAAATGTGTGATTCTGAGTCTGACAGTCTTACTCCACTTAAAGTTGTGTCTTGTAAAATTCTGTGGAAACAACTGGACTTGATTCTGCAGATCCGCTTGAGAATTTGCTGCTTCTTTTCCTGCATTGCTGTTGGGCATTTTCCCTCCCCATTCCTAAAGTCAATACTTTACCAAAAGCTAGGTTATGCCATCAAAAAACAAAATTGCCTGAACAGGTCGTTAGCATTTCTTTTTGGCACCAGCTTAGTAAGCTGATTCAAGCCCTCTTTAAAGCTCAGCCTGAGGCTCCAACGTTCCAGGGCTGCTCATTCCTGCTCCTGGAGATCTACCATCCTGCCTGTTTTCCAGATCTCCAAGCCCTGCCGGCTGCTGATTAGCTCAGTCATATGTCTTCACATTGTGATTGTATGAATTAGCAGGGAGAGCTGGAAAACGGGCAGGATGGTAGATCTCCAGGACCAGGAATGAGCATCCCTGCTCTAAACCATCTTAGACGTGTCTTTGGTTCATCTCTAATAGACTATGGTTTTGGTGCCATGGTGTAAACATTACAGCTGCACTTGAAGCCACAAATCAATGTTATTCATTGAGAATGGTGTGTCTGGGGAATGCAAACATGGTGGCTTAATATCACATTTGACAAGTCCAATGGTTGTATTCTAAGAAAAAACGGAGTTGTTGTGTTAAACTTTGACAAAGAGAACTTTGTCAGATTGAATGAAAATGTGTCAGCTTTACTATTCTAATGTTAAGGAGAGATGCAGTTTGCATCGCTTGCACTTTAGCAAGAGATGAGTTTGGCAGCTGGCATTATTGCAGTTCTCATCTGAAAGGAAGCCAAAGAAAACCCTTGTTTATGAGCACAACTGCTGTATCCAGAAGAGCGGTGCACCATGTAACCAAAGACATCAGACTTTGAAAAGGTGACATTTCCTTTAGTATGCTGAACAGTACATTAGAGGGGACTAAAATCGGCAGCTGTTTTTGATCTCCCATTTTAAAACCTTTGACTTTCGTCCAGAAGCCACAAGTGACCCTAATCTCACAGCCGAGTGAGTCGCCAAAACTTGTTTTGCATCACACTGACCAGAAAAAGATAATCCCAGCATAATTCCAATGTAGATCTGAAGACGCCTTTCATCCCAACTCAGAGAAGTGCATACCATGCCATCAAACAAACGAAGCATGAAAACCAGGGGCGAACTGATTCCTTTCAACAGCAATTCAAATTAACATCATAATTTGTGGTTTCTTTTAAATTCATGGTGGAAACTGGTTCATTCTGAGCGATCCGATTGGATCCGATTCACTGACCTAAAGTGGATCCAGGACGTCTTTATCTAAAACTTCAACCAGATAGATAGCTGGTACTGAACAGTGCAGGGGAAGTTTTCCAGATTCTTTGTATTTCTAACAAGATCTTCAGTTGCTGTAACGTCTCTGCTTCAGGGTTCACCTCTAACCCGTCCAGAGATTCTGCCCACTTGGATCGGATCAAGTGGTTATTTCAATCAGTTTTGCCTTCTCTTGATCTCTAAAATCAACCTAGCACATTTATTTACACAACTCTTTCCTTGTTGGAAACAGAAACAGAAGATCTGTAGTGTTTGATAAACGAATGTCAACCAGCTTTTATTGTATGAAGAACAGAAAATGTTCAACCAAATCTCTTTAACCCTCTGTTCCTCTTTCTAAAGCTCAGTTTGATTTCAGCAAGTCATCTTCACATCACCCATGTACTGAGCTGTGGTTCTTTGATTACCCAGGGTATGTCTAATATGAAGCAACTACAGATCTGAAGTACTGCTGCTGTAAACCAGTAGGGGTGAGGTTTGAACTGTCCACCACCATAACACGGTTACCAGCTGTATTTATGAACACATTCCTTTCAGCCATTAAGCTGAAATTCCTCTGAAGATTAGAAACACCATGAATCCTATAAGCCTAATTATACCAGAGCACAGACCGGGCTGCTTGGGAGAAAAAGACACTTTTCAGGCCAATTAAAGTAGAAAAGGTCAGTATGGTCTGTGCTTTTGGAGTGGAACAACTACGCTGGTGATGATTCTTAGAAAAAATCCTTTTACTTTTTCTGAACACGGCAAAAACATTCTAAGAATTAGACTTTTGCTGCAGGCTGCACAGTGGTGTAGTGGTTCACACTCTCGCCTCGCAGCTGGGACCTTTCTGCGTGGAGCTTGCTTCTTCTCCTCGTGCACGTGTGGGTTTTCTCCAAACACTCCGACTTCCTCCCACAGTCCAAAAACAGGCATCATAGGTCATTTGACGAGTCTAAGTTATCTCTTGGTGTGAATGTGAGCACGTATGTCTCTATGTTGCTCTGTGACAGACTGGTAAACCATTCAGGGCGTCCTCCACCTTCGCCCGACTCTGGCTGGTATAGGCCCCAGCATCTCCATTACCCTGAAATGGGTTAAGCGGGTTTGGAACATGGACAGATGGACTTTTGGAGCCAGAAAATGTCCTTTGGTCTGCAACTTTTAACGCCAAAAAGAGCCATCGGTTCAGTTTCTTTCTGATCAAAACCCAGCCAGAGCCACAGTCCCACTTCACTGTTTAGAAACATACACTTTATTTATGTTTTGTGGCCATTAAGCCATTAATATTTACAATATTTGAATTATTGTATAGATTTCTATACGTATAACAATTTAAACTTCTTTTAGTTTTGACTGCAGCTCATACAGGATCCTTTCAAAATAAAACACTCTCAGCCTGTGTTAAATGAGATCCTGCTGCTGCAGCAGATCGACATGAATTAAGTCAAACATGGACTTTTCTATCATTATGACTTTGATGCTCCTTCGTTCTTCTTCTGTTCTTACAAAACTGATGTAGAAACCGATGAATAAAAGCCTCAGGTGTAAATACATTTCTATACCTCAAGATCTTTGCCTCCAAACTTAAACTTGGCACTTGTTCAGCAGAAAATTATATCTGCTTTAAGTTTTTTCTGATAACGAACAGCTCAACCAATATCAAGACCTCTTGATTTTAGTGTCATTTCATCAGTGGTAAAAAAACCCTAAGATATTATAAGGTATTAATTTATTATTAATATTATTATTATTAAGGTATACTGTTTAAAAATCCAAATAGAACTAACCAAACTTAAATAATCTATTATTTAGTGAAAGCATTAGGCTCTTTCCTTAAAGCCAAAGAGCCACAATTGAGGGATGATGGAGCCACATGTAGCTCCAGAGCCTCGGCTTGCAGACCCCTGGTTTAGACTTGAGTTCCAGTCTTTTTAAGGCTACGATGGTGTGATTGCGGATGCACAGACGTCTTTCTTCTGCAGTCAGGTTTTAAATGAGCTGCTCATTACATGGATTGTTTCTCTTAGCAGCATCAGCCGACAGTGGAGCACTTTCATTTTGTACATGACTTGGGTGTGTTTGGTCTTGCGTCCTCAGAGCACTAAGGAGTAATCATCCTTGTCCTAGCAGCCAGACTGAGGTTTTTTGTGTTCTGCGTACAAACCGATAACTCAAAGACAGAGGGAATTGAAGGGTCTTTATCCTTTTCCACATTTAGAGCATCGTGCTTTGTCCTCCTCATGTTTTGGCTGCTCTTAATCAGTGACATTGCAGCTTCACCGCCACGTCCTCCACCTCCTCTGCTTCCTCTGCCTCTCGTCTTGTGTGAAAGCAGAACTTGCTGTCGTTTGTTTTCTCCTCTTGCATACTTACTTCCTCTCCCTCCGTTTTTTCATGCTGTCTCAGAAGCATAGCTGTAGACTGTCACCTTGACTCGTACGCTGCGGTTCAGCTGCTCATGGCAGGAAGCAGAGCGGCTGTGCAGGGGCGGAAAAGCCACGAGAAATGACTTTACCAGACTCACCAGTGTCATGTTTACCATCGGCTGGTTGAGGCTTTGACTGTAATAGATGACTCTCATTCTAGGCTGTTTGGAGGAACGAGAAAACACTTATGTTTATATTGACAAGAAATGAAATAGTTTTCAATATAAAAATCTAAATTGAAGGAAGAACTTGTAAGAAATGTAAGCATGTCCAAATGAGGGTCTGTGCTTTAAACTGCTGTTTTTGTCTGCAAGTTAAAATTCTGTGAGTTGTTTTGATGCAGAGAGCTTGTATGGTCAAGCTAGTGATTTTAAAGACCCACTCCAATAAAAACAGTGTTTTTGACATGTTCTTGTTGTATTTTTCTGACGATGAGAGACATTTGTACAGAAAATTAAGGTTAAAACAGCATTTCTGAGTCTTTATTCCTTCAAAGATTTGTGAATCAGAAGCAGATGGAAAAAAATGCAGTTTGACAAATCCTGTAGATGCGATGTCTAAATCACCATCGGCGTTCCACGATCTTCCTGCTCTGAACTCTCAGTAACGGGGAGGGTAAGGGGGGTGCGGTTACTCCGTCCTAACAGCCCCGCCCACATCTCAGAATTTCTCATTTCCTGCCACTTTTTCAAAACTATGTCCTAAAAAATGACTGAGGTTTTCTGATTTTGGCTAAAAACACTGTCATCACCATTAAAAGACCACTGGAGACACGATAGATCAAAGATGGTCGGAGGGGGGCATTAAGATTCTTTTTTAACCCTTTGAGCTGAAGCATATTTAAAACAAAAGTTTACCAGATAACCACCGGGAAGCCCATTTATTCCACAGGAAATGCTTCATCCTATTAGGAAAATGAGAACACTAAGCATGATTTGAAAAAACAAAATACTGCGGTGGACATGACTTATATTAGTTTAACACGTTTGAAAACATTTAGCTTAGAAATTGCACATTAGCTGCGGTGGGATCTTTTTGGCGTGATCAGTAGGTATGGGCGATATCATGGCACCAGTATTGGTATCAGCCGATATTTACATAGTTTGAGTTTATCAGTATCGGTCTGATGTAGAAAAAAATGCCACCGATGTTTTTTTTTTGACCGGTGGTCACAGCAGGAGAAGCGCTCCGTTTACTAATGTGTACAGTCATAGTAATTGTTCTGACTGTTTTTAGGTTAGGATACATATTGTTCCTAATAGATCTCTGGCAATGGCAAGCTTATGTTTTAAAGTTATGTCTAATAGTCAGTGAACGGTCTGAATATTTTCAGATGTTTTTTCAAATACTGTACAAGTACTGTATAAAAGACATCTAAACTTCATATTATTGCAGATCCTTCAATATCGGTATTAGCAAATATTGGCCACAGTTTCAGGGAAATGATCAGTAATGAGTATTGACTAGAAAAAGTGACATCAGCTCATCCCTAGTTCACAGAAAGTTGTTAAATCCTGTCTGTCAGGTTTACTTTACCCATTTTCCTAGTTTTAGAAATCTCACTATGTGGACAAAAAGAGCGGAGGTAGCCGTTCTCATTTTAGTTTGATCCATTTTAATGCTGTACTGGTAAGGGTTGGATTTGGGTTTGCAACATGCCCCCGGTGGATACTTGATGCGTTTAACTTTAGTTACATTTCCTATCAGTATGCTTCAGTCTGGAAGTTACAGGGTTGCTGCTTGGACTTTGTGTTTATCAAAAATAGCATGGAATACATTGTTTTTGTGAATGAATAAATCCAGATTTGAAGCTTTCGCCTTTTGAAACAGAGATATCAGTTCATCAATTATACAAAAATCCCTTTCAGTCAGCTCATTAAAAAGCACAAACATGCAGCAGCAGGAAAGCCTTTGCTGCTAACAAGGCTGTGCTGTGACAGAGGCACGGTGAAGGCAGTGTCATCATCTGGGATGTTTTTGTCTTGCTTGGATGGCAGAAGTTGAATGGATGTGCTTATGATGTTTGAAGGGTCAGACCACGATGAAAGTTACACAGCAAATGGAAACATGATGGATTTAAGAAAATCTGAATTATCTGTAGTTGTTTTTATTTTGCAAGAATTACGTGTTTTTCTTCAGTATTTTTCATGTAGATAATTGAGAGGACTCTGTAGTCTCTTTACTGAACAGCAGACTTTATATACAGGCTTGAATACTTCTTTAAATGTTATGTTTACATTCCTTTAAATAGAAATAATTGTGTGTTTTAAGCAAAGTGAAGCAGCAGAACACCAGAAAGACTCAGCAAAGCTCCCACCAGCTCTGTGCTGTCATTAGGAAGTAAATCCTTTATTTCCTAATCTTTTCTCTTCCTCATCCCCCCTTTATGCTGCTGAGACCCTTCACAACGCATAGCAGTTTTATAATCTTAAAAAAAAAACATTTGTTGCTCATTGTAAAAGTTGTTTGTTTCTAGAACTTTTGGTGTTGGAATAAAGCATTGACAGAAGTTTGTTTTCCACCAGAAGAGACCTGCAGCTGCATGACACTGACGTGGAAACATGGCAGGCAGCCTGCGTTGTGGAAAATCACTCATTTTCTCTCAGCTGCAGAGCTCGGTCAGCTTTTTGTTCCCTCAGAAACATGGTGTGTGCATGTGTCAGACGCAGCTTCGGCTCTGTGAGGATTCCAGTGAATCTCAACGTCTGTTTCCCTCCAAGCAGCCTGCTGTTGCCCTGTTGAGGCTTATTGGCTAAGCGACTCATCTCAATTTTCTCTGCTAAGCTTCAGCTTAAAGTGGCCCCGCGGAATTAAACGTGAATCTCTTCAAGTGGTTTTTACTTGCAGGAAATCAGAAAGAGTTTGAAGCTTGTCAGTGATTGATTTCATTTCGTCCATTTCTCCATGAAATCCACAACAGGAAGTGCTGATATTCAGCTGTGGCCCCTGATGCAGCCTCTGTTTGCATGAGCAAAAGTAGAAAGTTATTTCAATTGGATTTCTTCACCCTCGCTGTCTTTTTGTATGTATGGTTCTTCCAGCTGTACCTCCCTGAGCCTTGCTGCTCTGCAGCAGCGCTCTACATTTATTGTTTGTGGTTTTGCTTTGTAACATGGAGGGTGAAGAGTTCAGGGAATGCGAACTGTTCAAGCTGCTCTGAAGCAGCAGCAGCAGCAGCAGCAGATAGCAGAACCACGGCAGAGGGGAAACCCTTTCTGATGTCAGAGTAGTGAGTGTTTTCCATCCTCTGTTCTCAGGAGCAGCCAAAGATCATTGAACCGCTCGACTATGAGGCCGTGGTGTTTCAGAGAAAAGCCCAGATCCACAGCGACCCCCACAGAGACCTGCTGCTCTGCCCCGTCGATGACGTCTCGGTGAGTCTCCGCCCCTCTCCCCGAGCAGACATTCTCCACCCTCTCCTCTTCCTTCTGTGTGATGCTGAGCTGTACACATTGTTTTCATTTTAACCTCATTGCTTCAGTTTCCTCTGATGCTGTTTTCATTTAGAAAAGTATATGAATAGTTTTTTTCCCAAAGCACATTTTGTTTATGTTTAATTCTTTGCTACAATTTAAGGGATCATGCATCGACTGCATATGAGATATACAGTCGATGCATGATGTGTTTTTTGTTTGTAGACGCAAAAAAATAGTTTTAGCAAGAGAACAAAGAGTCAAACTGTCGACTGTTACGTCCAGCTGTTGATGCTGGAGGTGGATCTGCAAGCCTTCATGTATTTCTCTAAATGTAGTTGATTTTTTTTTAGCATACAAAGCCATGAAAGTTACAAACAACTGAATATCTATATCTACATCTACATCTATATCTATCCATCTCTCTCCGTTTTCCTCTTTCCTTCCATCTGTCTCTCTTTCTATATATGTATATTGTTTCCTGACCCCCTGCTGGAATGCTCTCTGCCAAAGTTAAACTTGTTTTTCAAGGATCCGTCTTTGCTGTTTTTGACCTTGTTTCTCCTGTAAGGAGATTTTTCTGGATTTTATTAAGCCTTTAATGATATTATGATGCTTTCATAATGAAGCCTCAACATTTCTGATATCCAGAAATAGCTTTCATCCTCTGGAACTTTGATATAACCATTCTGATGAAGGTTTAATGACTAATCATGTAATGCTTTACGTTTTTCTGCCTTTTGTTGATTGGATGCCAAGCAGCCTGCTGTTTATTTTTAAGAAACTGCATTGAAATGACACGGCTCTGATGCGGCTGCTGTTGTCGGGTTCATACATGAGTCGCGTCTTCTATTGATGTGTGATAAATATTTTCTGTCAGAAAAGTAAACCCAATAGTTTGATGTCTAATATGAACAGATGAATGATGCTGTACTGAATAAACGATATCTTAAAAAGAGTTTTTTAAAACATTTAACTGTGACTGATAAACTTGCACTTTAGGAACCTGCAACACCGTAACTTCCATTCTGTCACAGGAACATTGTGCACCTCTCATCCATTTCCCTTATTCTCTGATCCCTCAATCTAGAAACTGATTTACATAAACCAACCCAGATTCCTTAAGAGAGCCGCTTGTTGCGTTTCTCCTCCTCTTAGGACCTCTGGCAGAAGCTTCTTTTTCAGTGAAGGGCAGGAAACTCTGCTGGACTCCACAAAAATGAAAACTGTCTTTGGTCCAAATAATGATTCTCTTTCTCCACAGTCTCAGCACTTTTAAATAGCACTTTCATTACTTCCATTTTCCCAATTCAGTAAATGTTTAGTGCAGCTGAGTCGTCGGCTTTTACTATAAAAGAGCACTTTATTGTGAAAAGTTTGGTGAGTTTAACCAAGGGTTGTTTCTGCAACCTTTAAAGTCCCACTCCAACTATACATTTTCTATTGAAAAATGATTCTCAGTGGTCTTTTCTTTAGAATTATGCAGTTTTTAGCTTTTTCAGACATATTTTCTGCAGAGCAGAGTTTAACCTCAACTCAATCTCTGGACAGCAGGCAGATGTTCCTGTTTTAGTCCCGTCAGGCGCATCTGTCTGTGTGTGTAACTCGGACTAGTGACCAACACCAAATCAGAGAAATAACCAACAAGAAATAACCTGGCTGTGCTTTTATTGTGTCAGGGACGACACCACCCTTTCCAATTATGGTGAGCTACCAACCAGTGAACCTCACACAGACACCTGTGAATGACAACTGAGAAACTGGAAATGAACCCTCAGGACGTTCGGGAAGCATAAAGAGAACTGGATGGTCGATTCTTGGACCGAAACCTTTGTGTTTAATGTTTTGTTTGTTGTGTTATATCTTGTGTCTAACAATCAATTAGTCGTTTGACTTTTTTGTGGCGTTTTTTTACTCACACACGCTGGGCTCTTCGAGACAAGCGTAACATGGGTCATTGGTTTTTGCAGGAGTCTCAGATCCCCCGGCAGAGGAGGACAGTCGTTCCCTCCGTTCCTCAGAATGCCGATCGGGAAGCTAAGAGTCTGTTTGCCAAAGAGGTAAGCTAATCCTTTGGTGGTAAAGAGAAACCCTGATGTTTGTTGGAGAAAAGGAGCTGCCTCCTCATTACAAAGCAAATCTCCTTCATTTGACTTAAGTTCAGTTTTTTGTTAAATCTCATCAGAAATATTCTGATGTCATCTCTCATGATGGTGTTAAAGTAAACTGAAGTTCACTCACTACATGTTCATCTGGGAATGTCACCTCTGTGTTTGGAAGAAGATGTTAGGAAACACCTGGAAGGATTAAGAGTCTTTTAACTGGTCTGCAGGCATGCTGTGGGTTTAAAAACTTGCAAATATCCGATTTAATCTGTGTTTCCCCTGTTAATCCAGCTCTGCGTGGTTTTTTATTTTTTGACAGTGCATCAAGATGTACAACTCGGACTGGCGTGTTATCAACTACAAATATGAGGCGTACTCGGGTGATTTCCGCATGCTGCCCAGGTACGGAGGATAAAACAACAACAGGCTCTGATGTGGTATTATGGTTCTTGGATTTTTTTGTGGGTTTCTGCAGCTGCTCCTTTCACACAAAGGAAATAGGGAAAAAATAAATGCAAGACTGAACTGGACTTTGCAAGAGCATTTTTTAATTTTCACATCCTCTTTTCTTATGGGAAGGATTGATCCTGCTATAAACTATATCAGTTGTTTTATATGAGGACCATCTTCAAATGATCACACAGACAAATCAAAGGATTCAAATAAGTTAAGGCCAAATATTGATTTAAAAATGTAATTTGTAGTAAAATTAAAGGTTTTAGCTTCAATACATCATGTTTCATTAAATGTTTTTTCATCTGTGACAAAAGCTGGTTTATGTTTTGACTTTATTTCTGTTTTTCTCAGCAAAGGCCTGAAATCAGACAAGCTGCCGACTCACGTGTTTGAGATCGACGAAGACGCTAAAGACGAGGTGCGTGGACGCTTTGCGTGTCGTTGCATCAGAGACATCGATGTCTGCAGGCAGGATGAGGCGGCTGTTATGGAAGGACATTTTCACTGAAAGCACCGCGGGCTTTTGAGAAGCTTAGTAATTCGATTCATCTGATCATTTTCAGTGGCTTGAAAAGATCCAGTAGTCGCTGCCCTGAGAATAGCAGCAGAGCTTTGCTCTTTACTTTAGAGGGAACTGGGAGCCTGGGTGACTTATGGTTTGTCAGTCCATTACCCCCTTGGGTCCTTCCCCCTGTGAAAGAGCTGCAGACACTGAAACAGAAGCCTTATGCAGACTATAAAAAGCTCCCCCTCCCCTCCTGTCACGCTGCACGGAGATAAACTTGGAGAACAAATTTATTTGATTAAAAAATGGCTGCCTTTGAGGGCAGATTACATGGATGTTACCTCTCAAAGCATCAGCACCACCAGCCAGACTCCAGTAAACAAGTGAGTCGGGTGGGAGCTGACTGAGGAAAGAATGGTAGGAGCACCCGGAGATCCAATAAAACTGCAGACTGGAGTTGGTTTGCAGAGGAGAGAAATGCCATTTGTCAGAGTGGAAACAGCTCTGCATGCGTTTTCCTTTGGGCGATCGCATGTGAACCTCTGTACAGTTTAGCCAGGGAGCTGCTGCAATAGGGAAGCAGGAAACATGTATTGCTGTGTAGGAAGCCTGTTCTGACTGATTCCCTGTGTTGTCAGGACTCATCATCGCTTTGCTCTCAGAGGGGGGGTGTCCTGAAGCAGGGCTGGCTTCAGAAAGCCAACATCAACAGCAGCCTGTCTGTCTCCATGAGGGTGAGTCAGCACTCTCCTCCAAACAAGAAGACTGAGCTCTGAAAGGATGAAACATGAAAAAAGTCATTGATAGAACAGAAATGGATTTCTCTTGTACAGAACTTTAAATGTTTTTCTGTGAATATCAGGTGTTCAAGCGCAGATACTTCTACCTATCTCAGCTCCCCGATGGCTCTTACATCCTCAACTCCTACAAAGATGAGAAAAACTGCAAGGAAACCAAAGGCTCCATCTATCTGGATTCCTGCATCGATGTCACCCAGGTGAAAGCTCAAATCTTCAATCTGTCTGATGCTCTGACTGTGTGGGTTTGTGTCCTTTTCATGAGCTGTCGTCCTCCAAGTCTGTGCACGCTCAAGAAGCTTTGATTGGACAGATTTACGGCGGCATTCATCTGACTGCAGCCTTTGGGGGCTGCTGCTGTCTGCTCATGGCAGAGGATGGCACCCACTTCAGGTCCACTCAGTCCTGCCGGGAAGCTTTTACTGTTATTAATGCCCACAAAGGAGGCCTGAGCAGCCATTGTGTTTAATGGTTTGATCTTGAGTGTTGTTTCAAATGCAAAGCAGGTCTGCTAGCCTGCATTTAACCTTTACGTTGTCGATAAACTTTTCAATCATTTTTGTTCACTTGTATTCATTCTTTTGCTTTAGATTTACATAGATTTTTTGCCTGTTATCACCACAAGTTAGTATTTCAGTGTGAAGTTTGCTGTAGATCAACAGCAAGATAAATATACATATTTTTTTTTTACCATTCTGTATCTTTCCTATTTGTAAACATGAAGGCAAAAAATGTGGGTAATATGTTCAAGTCTGTAGTCTGTAGATGCAACTTTTTCAGCTCATAATAATCACTTAATTTTTGTTATCAAACCCACAGGTCTTTACAGAGGAAATCTGTCTAATATCATGGCAAGTTTAAGTTAAGCTTTAGCTTTTGCCCAGCTTCAGAAAACTGGGAAACAAGTTAGCTCCAATCAATTCAGGCTCAAACCATAGCTCTCCCTCTTCCGTGTTTCATAGAGGTTTTATCCTTGCAGGCCTTTCTGTTAAAGGGCATTTCATAATTGAACTTTCCCTGTGAGGCCTGTGCTGTGAGAGCTTAAACTTTTCTTTTCGCTCTATGCTCTGATTTTGGGGGGAATTATTTGGGATGTTTACTGCTGTGAAGAATAAATAGGTGTGGAAAAAAGTTTTTTTTTGTTTTGAAAGTGAACATTTTCAGAGTGGAGAACGGTAACTCAAAATGTGTTACCACTCTGTCATATTACTTGAATGATTCTCAACTGAAACCAACAAAACTTCTGTTCTGACTGAAGTCTGTTTATCTGCCATCCTCCAGAGTAAGAGTGTTTATTATTGCTCAAAAAGGCTGATAAATATAGCTCATTTGATTAAAAAATATACATAAAAGGTATATGTTGTTGTTTATTTTTGCATTGTGTTGCAGTAAATATTTAATGCAAACAAAAAAGGCTCTTAATTTGAGTACTGCAATCGTTCTGCTCCAGTAAAGTTACCTGATGAATCTTTTTGTTTCTGCAGAGTCCGAGGATGCGCCGTAACGGGTTCGAGCTGAAGATGCAGGATCGCTACAGCCACTTCCTGGCTGCAGACACTGAAGCAGAGATGGAGGACTGGGTGATCACCCTCAAACAGGCGCTGCAGAGCAGCACTGAAGCGGGTCAGGATAAGAAGAATGGGGCAGAGGCTCTGGACTATGCTGCAGGTGGGCTGCAGCTGTTTGCTCCAGTCTTTGTTCAACGGGTCTTTTGAAAAAATGGTTTTAAGATGTTATACAGAATGGATCTGACTCATCAGTTTTGATGAAGGCCTGGGGAAATGTCCACAAATACACAGGATTTAGAGTGCCATCAGACTTGTCCTTGGACAAAAAACTCAATGTATTTATTCAGAAATAGAATGTGTAAGTGACAACCTCTAAGACGACTTTGGGATTTATTTATTCCTGATGTTTTTTACCCATACGTGGTTTTTGTTTTGTTCGTCAGAGGATGACATCTCCAGCCAGGGTAAAGCAGAGAGCCCACATGAGAGCCAGGGGAGGAGCTTACACATTGAACTCACTAAGGTATCAACCGTGCACGATAACAGAAACGCTGTTTATACAAAGCAAGGGGATTTAGATAGACTTCTCTTTTTACTGCTTAGTTTTTTTTTTATTCTTCTGAACTGAAAATGACAGAGATTTCACATGATGCTTGGTGGTGATTTTTTTTAATGGTTCAAGTGTTTTTTTATTTTTGAACTCAATGTTGCATCTTTTGAGTTAGTTAAAACCAAAGATATAGTCATTGCTAATCATTCTTCTCTGTCAGGACTCAACCTTTTTTTAATCTTTGAGCTTAAGCTAAACCAGAAAAACTAAATTACTTGCAAAAAAGCATACGTGAATGTTGAAGCTGGTCTCTGAAGATGCTGATGCACAAAATGAATGTAAAAAGGTGGAAATAATTACTCTGTCAAGTTATTTACTTGATGCCATACAAGGAAAACATTGAACAGTTCTAAAAAAGATACAGAGATTAAAGTCTAGTTTGTTGTCACACACCTAGATGTGTGAAGCTTGTTCTCGGCGTCTGACCGATCTCCTTGTGGAGCGGTGAGCTGCAGACACAGCCGCACTAGGGAACCAATTAATGGTTTAACTCCCCGAACCAACGCCTCCTTCTAAGTGTCAAGCGGGGAGGCGGGGAGGTGACGAGTCCCATTTTAGGAGTCTTTAGGATGACTCAACTGTGGGTTTGAACCCACAACTTACCAGTCTTGGGGCAGACAATATACCACAAGGCCACTTGGTTGGTCGAATCATAGCAAAAAAATTATTCAAAATAATGTTTGAAATTCTTGAAATGAAAGACCCACTCCAATGAAATGGTGTTTTTAATACGTTCTTGTAGCGTTTTTTCTCATGATGTAGAACTTCACATTGTGGTGATTTGAGAGCAGACAAAATATGCCGTTTCAAAAACTTGTAGTTGCTATGCATTAGCGACTGTCAGCAGGCCGGATGTTCTCCGCTCCGTAATGATGCATCCACTCACAGACAAACAGATCCATGAACGTCTTTGTTCTCCTCGTCTGAGCTGGAATCTGGATCAGAACTGGACGGCTGGAAAGCTCTGACACTGTTCACCATTTATGTTGCACTGATAATGTTAGGTTGGAGTTGTGAGGGACTGTAAGATAAAGAATGTAAACAAAGGGATGATGGGAAATAAGAGAGGACTTGCTGCGCACCTACAGTCCCGCCCACTCAGAGGTGAATTTCTAATAAACTCCTGCTGCTCTGCAGAAACTATATTCTGGAAAACAACACAGAACTTTTATCAGTGTCAACATTCTGTGAGGATAAAAAGCTGATTTTGTCAGTAAGTCATTCCAAGTTCATCATTCAAACAGACATGAACACGACGTCACTTAACAGACCAGCAGCATCACCTGCTCACAGCGCCTTCAGGTTGCTGGGAGACAGTCAGGTGTTGCAGGTCAACTTGCTGAGTCTCAAAGTGTCATCAGCAGACTTGCATCCAGACACAGAACTCCTGTCAGAGTTTATGACAGACCCAGGAGTGGAGCCCCGCCAGTGACAGACCAGAACCATGACCAGAACCGAAGGACCGCTGCACTCAGACATGGTTTAGCAAACGCCACACAGCTGCAGGTCCGTTTACCAGATGTGAGGGTACCAGGGTTTCCAGACAAACCATTCACAACCGACTCCACCGCTTTGACTGGAACGACTGTTACAGGTGACTCCACCGACACAAAGACACCGCCGTGACGTTTGCAGTACAAGACCATGTGACCTGGACAACGCAGTAACGCTCTGCCGTCCGGATCACTGATGAGTGTCGGATCAACTTGCACAGAAATGATGGAGCGTTGATGGAGAAGGCGAGGTCAGCGATACTCCGAGGTCAACATGGTCCCCCGGGTTCTCTTTGGTGGAGGAGGTCCAACAGTCTGGACAGACATCACCAGACAGAACAAAACTGATCTGGTTCTTGTAGACGGTCCAGTCACTGCAGCTTCTTACCTCAAAGACTTCATAGAACCATCATCATCCCCCAATTCCACCAGAACACCCCCAACTTTCTGTTCATGGATGATAACGCTCCACCACGTGGTACCGGAATCATCACAGCTGGTATGACCAGCAATGACCTCTGACCTGAACCCCACAGAGCACGTCTGGGAGCAGCTGAAGCAGAGATGGTTGATCAGAGCCCACCCCCAAGTGACCTGCAGAACTGCATGTAGAACTCGTGGAAGAGTGGAACTCCTCAGAACAACATCATGAGTGTAGTGAGGAGCACGAGGAGGAGACGGCGCTGAAACACCTGCTACTGACACGGTCAATGTTTGGTATTTGGGAATATCTTTATTATTCTCTTCATTTTGGAGTAATAAATATCAAACTAATACAAATTGTGTTTCTTCTCATTCTTAATAATATCAAAGAGAGCTTGATTGTATTTTCATTCAAATTTAAACCAAATAGGGACATCACAAATGTAAATAATATCTCTTATTTATTGTGAGTAGTGAGAGTCTTGACCACTTCAATGCAGGGTAGTGGTGGTGTATCCTTAAATTTGAGTAGAATCAGCCTCTGGTCAGGAAGGGAGCAAATGTATTTTGTTTTTGGGGTCACATCATATCAAAATGAGTTAAAACTACATTTCTAAATTGCAGGATTTTATGAAGGTTAGTGTCTGGAATATAGAGTCTCATGCAGCAACAGCGATGAGCACTCGTAGCAGAGCAGTGCTGCTGCTTGAGCTGTGAGTTTGTGTTGCCTTAGAGGTTATAAAGCATTCTGTTCGACTGTCTGTGCTCTGGGCCTCAGCTGCAGTCTATCTGCACAGGGAACTGAGCTCATGGGAACTTTCGCTGTGACCTGAGGGCTTCGTTTGCTTTCTATGCTTCTCTGCGCTGTGGTTAGCGCCTTGCCTCACAGCAAGAATGCCCCCCGATTCAAGTCCCGGCAGGGGGACCTTTCTGTGTGGAGTTTGTATGTTCTCTTGCATGCGTGAGTTTTCTCTTCCCCCCACCATCCAGAAAAATGCTTCATTGGTTAATTGGTTTCTCTAAATTGTTCCTAGATGTGAGTGTGTTGGTGTGTGACAGACTGGCGACCTGTCTAGGGCGTACCCTGCCTTTGCCTACGAGTGGCCAGGTTAGGCTCCAGCATCCCCGTGACCCCAAAAGGAACAAAGTGGGATTAGAAATTGGATGGATGTATGAGTGCTCCTCTGCTGTCTGTCTGATGTTTGTTTTCGTCCTTTGGGGCTTGTCTGGAGAGAGGCGAGGGCACCATCTGTGTTTTTGCACTGATGCTTCTCTGATACTGGAGAGCTGGCAGCACACAAATGATGAGGCTTCTCTGATGATGATTGTAAACTTCTTTTTATGCTCCCTTGTTGATTTCCTTTAGTTTTCCAGAGAGACAGACCAGCTAAACAAGATGAACAGGAATGAAAACAGACAAAAGCTCTTCTGCCTCGATCCAGAAACTCAGGTAAAAAGGATTCTTCTTCTCAGAATGGATTCAGGTCAGAGTGGCTTGAGTCTCTGTCTGATGAACCGTCTTGTCTTCTCTCTGATACCCAGAGGCTGGACTTTTCCGGCATCGAACCAGAGGTGAAACCTTTTGAGGAACGTTTTGGCCGGCGGATAATGGTCAGCTGCCACGACCTCACCTTCAGTCTGCAGGGCTGCATTAATGAGAAGGCCAACGGCGATCCCACCAATGTACACAAATCTTCTAACTTAAACCCACTCTTTACTGTTTATGTAATTAAACTTGAAAGATGACTCCAATGTGGAGCAGCCTTCTGTCTCACAGCTGCTGCTTCTAAAAATAGAGATCTTTAATCTTGAAACCTGATGTGGGAAGCTTCTGCCAGAGACTGAGGCAGCGTGTTCACATCCACAGAACCTGACTTTTTGTTAGCATGCATGTATCCTCTTGATCATCAGGGGTAGTTTTAGCCTTGGTTTGCTCCTACAGAGAGGCAGGTGAGGTGAATCACAGCACTCATGTTCTCTGCAGTGCTGCTTCGCACACAAACTTCCGTATTTCTGTCCCACAACAGTCCTGGACTGAAGGACCACATTGTTTTCACTAATCTGTCTTTCTGTGCCGTTCAGCAAAAATTTAAAATACTCAAAAATTCACCAACATTTGCATGCACCCAGTACCCAGTGAGAGCTACGAGCTCACAAAAGTGGTTTCCTTGTTGCTCACGCATTTTTTTCCTAGAAATTGTAAAAATGTAATACATAACCCATTAGTTCAAGCTGGCTCAAGTGTTTTGATTGCCTAGGTGACCAAAAAAACAACAGAAAAGCTGCCATTTGTTTTTTTATGATTTTTTTGCGTGCAGCTTTGACCTTGCTGGCAGAGGCAGAAGGGGAGAGTGTGGGGAATGGCGGCATGGCGGGTAGCGCCTGCTGGTCACACAGCCCCGCTTCTGGCTTCAATTCACGTTGGTCTCTCCAAAAAGAACGAAACAGTCTGAACAGAGCAACGTGAAGGATTTTTATACTATCTTATATTATATTATCTTATCTTTCTGAAGGACCTGATTCTAAACTGAAATTCTTGACAACTGTTGCTCTCTGTCTGCATGAACCAGAAGCCTGCATTGACTCAGCCTGTTTCAGAGCCAGACTTCATTAAGTTAGGCCTTCTTTTCCTCTTCTTCTTCCTACTTCTTCATCTGAGAGGCTGGTACAAGGAAGGATTGCAGTCATGCTTGTGGTCTGGAGGCATTAAACACTCCCCCCACTTTCCTTTCATTCTTTCCATCCAGTTTCTGACAAGTTTAAAGTGAACAGTCTGTCAAAAATACTCTGGAGGAAACTTTTTGCTCCACACTGATATCAGCTTAAAAAAAAACTCAGATCTTTTCTGTTGGTCCAATATAAATGTATTTTAACAAAGAGATTTAAGTCAAAATTAATATTTCTTCTTTTACAATTTCCCTTCAGAAATAAAGAAGTTTAACCCCATGGCGCCTATTGATGCAAATATGTATCACACCACTTTTGCTCCAAATTTACCTGAACATCTACTGGACCTTGAAAGCAAAGAACAGTTTGTTTTCATAGCTGCAAATAAATTCAGGCGTCATGGGGGTTAACCGTCTCACTTTGGTTTCACTTATAAAAGAAAGTCTTCAGGCTTGTTTCTCCTGATTCCCAGGTGGAGCCATTCTTCATCAGCCTGGCGCTCTTTGACGTCTCCAAGAGCTGTAAAATCTCGGCCGACTTCCATGTGGACCTGAACCCGGCCTGCGTCCGGGAGATGCTGATCGACACTGCCGGGCAGCAGTCTCCTTCATCAGACTCAGAGGGTGGGGCAGCACCGGTGGAGGAGCGGGGATTCCGGTGAACGGAGAATCGGAGCGAGGAAACGGGCTTCCAGTTCTGCAGAGAGTGTCTGAAGCTCTGCTGCGTTTCCCCACACAGGTACAAACCTCTGAGGGTTCATGCACTCAAACAGACTGAAAAGCATGACAGATATAAAGACAACATATTTAAGATGAACAGAAGATAAAACGATCTGTTTGAGTGTATTAGTGAGGATGTTAAAGGTGTCACAGATTTCAGGGTTTTTCTCTGTTCAGCTTTTATTTAGTTAAATAAAGCTTGACGAGTCCATGTATGTAATGAACGTGGGTGTCGTAGATCAGAATAAATGTTCTGGATTTTAGCCTCAGTTTGTATTCAGCTGTTAAGTTTTTGCTAATCAGTTCCTTCAATCTAAAAGTAAATATTTATCTGAAGTAGTTTTTTTTTTTTTTAGGTAAAAACATCTGTCTGATAGTAAAATTTAACAAAAAAATCAATAATACTGTAACCTTTATTCCATCAAAATCCAAAATTAAATGAAAAGACTTTTTGTAGAAAACAAAATCAAAAGTCAGTAACTGCTCTGGGCGTTCATAAAGTTATACAGCTGTGAACCTAAATTGAAAACTTTTTCATCATTTGGATCTCCAATTGTTTAAAAATGATCAAATGGGGAAAATGTTTGGGGAAAAAAATGATGATTTCTGTATTCATGTAAGGCGTAAGGAGAAAAAGCAGCAGACCTCCAACTGAGAGCAGATTCCTTGCTGCCTGAAGCTGCTGAAACAAATCAAAGGAATCCAACGTAGCTGTGCTTATTCTTAGCTCAGCAGCACCTGGGAAAGCTGGGCACAGACAGGACACAAACACACCCACAGCAGTGATTAGGGCTGAGCTGACCACGCTTTCATTTAGGTTCGCTGGTTGAAGGAAGCAGCCTCCACCCTCCTCAGCTCTGCAGCCGGTTTATTGTTGAATGTGCAGATGGAGATGGATGAGAGTGGGAGCGCTTCTGCATTTTTACTCATAAATTAGCAGTTTGGGACGCTGGTTACAGACTGTTCTTGGTTTAGACAGGATGCCTGAGGCTGGCTCCATTTATGTTTTTTCCAGGAGTTTTGTTAGAAACTGGGATTTCTATTTTGGTGCATTGGGAGGACACAGCAGTCTCTTTGTGTGACTTTTAGGAATTTTTCATCTTGTAATTGTTTAAAAACTTTTTTTGTATTTGAACTATTGATTTTTCAGATTTCCTGTTTTATTTTGAAAGAACTCCAACTGTTGCTTCCTGCTCTAATTTAATCGTTGTGAATTAGGAACAGACAAAAAAGTGCCATTGCAGAAGAGTGTATTTGTGAAGTTGAAAATAGACAGGGCGGACCTCGAGCTCTCAGCAGTGGGAAGGGGAAGAGGGGGCGGGGTTGCTCCAAGCCAAAGATCACGCCCACAACTCGAAGGTGAACTTCTAATGCACTCCTGTCGCTCTGCAGAAACTATGTCTTAGAAAATGACACAGGTTTTTCGATTTTGTCTAAAAGCAGCTCACCGTGATTAAAAGACCACTGTGAACACTTGTACAACAGATCAAAAGATGATCAGAGTGGAACTTTAACTGAACCAAGGGTTTGAATTTGAGCTGAAAGGATTAAAATAATACAAACCTGCAGTCAGATTGATGCTTCTCCTCTTTACATCAGTGTGGCTTTTCTCTTTCTTTTAGAGAAAGTTTTAATATTTTAAGTCCCATCTCTCTACAGGGGATCTTCTCAGTCACAAACCCACATGCAGATATTTACCTGGTGGCCCGTGTGGAGAAGGTTCTGCAAAATGGCATCACTCACTGTGCAGAACCGTATATCAAGACCTCCGACATGAGCAAGGTCTCGGGTTATTTCGAGTTGACACATTTACTGACAGTAAAACCTTGAAAAGGCTCTGGGTTTAACTTTGTGTTTTCTGCAGTCAGCACAGAAAGTCCTCAAAGCTGCGAAGCAGACGTGCCAGCGCTTGGGCAAGTACAGGATGCCGTTTGCTTGGGCAGCAAAGTAAGACAGGAGCACAAACGTGAGTCCATCTGAATATTCTGTGCAGCAGACTGGAGGTGTTTGTGTTCTGGTGCAGACAGGTGTTCAAAGACTCTCAGGGCAGCCTGGACACGGATGGGAAGTTTTCCTCTCTCTTCCGCCAGGACAGCAGCAAAATCTCCACGGACGACCTCATGAAGCTGCTGGCAGAAATCAGGAAGTGAGTCGACAAAAAGTATTAAGAAATACCCGTAACCATGACAACTCCCTCTGTAAATGATCCTCAGAAAAGAACTTTAGTTTGACAATGAGAAGTTTGTTTAGTTTTCATCCTTATCTGTGGATTTAATTTTGTATGATTTGCAGACCTGAGAAGAGCAAACTTCAAACCATCCCTGGACAGCTGAATGTCACCATCGAGTGTGTGCCACCGGATTTCTCAAGTATGTGGTTATTCCTGCAAAGCCCAGTGATTCCATTCTAGTGTCTCTTTCTGACACCCTGATTGCTGAGACCAACAACAATGAAACAATAAGAACAATAAAATTCAAGATACATGTTAGTAAACACATACTTGGTATGAGACAACCACCTTGCAGTTTTTCCTTTAGGTTCAGAAGAAGAAAATGATGGATGAATAGACCTGTTAATGTTTCATGTTTGACAATAAAGAAATGAAAAATGTTTGGAGGGTATGAGTGAGGGTCTTGTAAAGTATATTCAAATCTGGTTTTGATGGGAAAAGTTGAAGTTTTGTTTTGCCCCTCAGACACAGTGACGTCCTCCTACGTTCCCGTCAAACCCTTTGAGGACGGCTGTCAGCGGGTTTCAGTGGAAATCGAGGAGTTCCTCCCTGATGAAGCCAAATATAACTACCCTTTCACCACCTACAAGAACCAGATTTACCTCTACCCTCTGCAACTCAAATACGACAACCAGAAGGCCTTCACCAAGGTGGGGACCGGTAAACCAAACACACACGAAGCATAGATGGAGGATAAATGATCCGGTTCACTGGGTTATCCTCTCTATTTTCAGCTCTAAACTCAACTGATGTTCTTTGCTTTTCATCAGGCGCGAAACATCGCAGTCTGCATGCAGTTCAGAGATTCAGATGAAGAAGGAGCCACGCCGCTGAAGGTGAGTTTTGTGTCCCAGTGGAACAGTTATCTGGATGAAAATTGTGTTTTACCACACAGATATTCAGACTGATATTCTTCTAAAGGAGACCAAATCCTTTTGCTTTTTATTGTCTGTTAAAAATAAGAGCGTGGAACTGTTCCCCTGAGGCTGCTGTGAGTCGTGACATCTGAAGTTGTCCTGTTCTGGTTCTGTTCTCCATTGGATCAGAGATCTTCTGTGTGGATGTTCAGTTCCTGTGTTCAGATAGATTCCACCTGAGATGAATGAGATAAGATGATAAATGAATTCTGGACAGTGGGATGGCCACATCACCTACTGCTTAGTGCCCATTTTGTGGCAAAGTGGGAAATTTGGTGATTTTTGCATTTTTCAACAATTGAAGAAAACAAAAGTTTTGTTTGAGTGATCTTCACAAAATTTCACACACATACTACCAGTTTAGTCTACAGCCACAAGGGAAGTTTTGTTGACCTTTGACCTTGGTAATAGGCAGCCATCTTGGATTGAAAAAAATCACTTTTAGTATCTTCTATAAATTTAAACTTCTTCTTTGGATTTTGATTTATTGCCTCATAATTCTTCAAGGAATCATTGGGAAGCTACACTATATTTCCCAAAAGTATTGGCTCCCCCAGCTAAATGAGCACAATCAGGTGTCCTAATCACTTGGCCTGGCCACACATGCATAAAATCAAGCACTTGGGAATGCAGACTGTTTTCACAAACATTTGTGAAGGAATGAGCCGCTCTCAGGAGTTCAGTGAATTCTAGCGTGGAACTGTCACACAACCTGTGTAACAAACCCAGTCTTCGCTCCTACATATTCCACAGTCCACAGTTAAATGGAAGAGTTTGGGAACATCTACTCAGCCACAAAGTGGTAGACCACGTAAACTGATGGAGAGAGGTCAGAGGATGCTGAAGCTCACAGTGCAAAGAGGTCGCAGACTTTCTGCACAGTAAGTTGTTACAAAGCTCCAAACTTCATGAGACCTTCAGATTAACCCAAGTACAGAATGCAGAGAGCTTCATGGAATGGGTTTCCATGGCCAAGCAGCTGCATCCAAGACACACATCACCAAGTGCAAAGCGTCAGATGCAGAGGTGTAAAACCCGCCGCCTCTGGACTCTAGAGCAGTGGAGACGCCTATTCTGAAGGGATGAATCACACTTTTTCCATCTGGAAATCTGATGGAGGAGTCTGGGTTTGGAGGTTGCAGGAGAACAGAACATTTCAGACTGCATTTTGTAGAGTGTGAAACTTGGTGGAGGAGGAATGATGGTGTGGGCCTGTTTTTCAGGACTTGGGCTTGTTCCCTTAGTCCAGTGAAAGACACTCTGAATGCTTCAGGATACCAGAACATTCTGGAGAATTCCATGCTTCCAGCCTTGTGGAAACAGTTTAGAGCAGCTCCTTCCTCTTCCAACATGACTGTGCACCAGAGCACAAAGAAAGGTCCATAAAGACATGGTAGAAGAGTCTGGTGTGGAGGAACTGGACTGTTCTGCTCAGAGTCCTGACCGGAACCCCATAGAACACCTTTGGGATGGTTTAGAGCGGAGACTGAGATCCAGACCTTCTCCACCAAAAATCAGTGTGTGACCTCACCAATGTGCTTTTGGAAGAATGGTCCAAAATATCAACACACTGATACCTCACACATACCCACACTCATTCCTATAAACACAGCTCAACCTTGTGGACAGCCTTGCCAGAAGAGTTAAAGCTGTAACAGTGGCAACAGGTGGACCCACATCAGTTTGAACTCTATGGGTTAGGAATGGGTCGGCGCTTCAGTTCATATGTGAGTCAAAGCTAATACTTTTGGTAATAATAAAAGTGTACTTTGGAAAGAAATCCCACCTTCACAGTATACTTTTATTAAATACAGATCTACCTTTACAGTATTTGCTACAAACAGATTGAAATACACTGCATCACAGTTTTTCAGCAGACTCCTGGCTGTTTAAAGCACTCTTTGATTTAAGAACCAAACTAGCAACTTCAAATGAGTCTGTTTACATTGAAGCAGTTTCCACAAAGTAGCCCAATCAATCAAACCTTCACATAAAAAAGTAATAAGATGCATCTATTGCAACTTTGGAGAAATCCTCTCAGGGAATAAAGAAAACTCTTGTTCTTTAAGCCAAAAACTCTTTTAGAGAACAAAGAAGCACACCAGACTCTCATGGGACCAGGCTAAGCCACCTGATAGTGCTGCATTCTTTAAGCAATGTCTGTGGTTTGCTCAAGTTATGACAGTAAGTTCAGAAAATCTTCTGGAAGAAAGATAATTTAATAATTACAGAAAACAATAAGATGATGATAAAATATCAGTTCAGTGAACAGTCAGAATAAAAAAATGTTAGACTCCGATTTTCAGGTCCTTCAGTACATACACAAAAAAAGGCCTGAGTGATGGTATCGCCTGTACCCCCATCCTGCACCAGCTTATCATGACCCCCCATCCTCGTTACTGCTCCTTTCAGATGTGTTTCCATGCTGGTGCAGACGGAAGACCTCACAAGCAGCAACAACACATCCAAAATGTGTATTTTTTCTTCCCTTTGCTGGAATTTGGTCTCCCACATGCAGTGTCACAACTTTTACTGTTTCTGCTTGAGTTTGTCTCAGTCCAGTTCCCTTATACAGTCAAAGATATTGATGCTGAAATGCAGCTTTTCTGTTTGAGGTGCTGAACGTCAGAAACCGTTTTGCAGAATCTTCATCACACTAGAAAACTTTAATAGAATTTTACGGTCATTTTCAGCAACATCTTTTTAGATCACTGATGATGTTTCTTCTGCTAAGAGTGTAGTGGTGCACTCCTTTGAACGGACAGAAGTCCTGCTTCAGTTGGTTCTTACTCTGTTAAATCCATGGAAGCACTGTGAACACACTTGAGGTTGCCTTACGTCATGAAAAATGATTGAGAACAAAATTATTTAGGTTGTATTAAACCTTCTATGATCAGGCAATTTATTTTATAAAGAAAAACCTCAACAGATTAAAGTGGTAGTGAGAATAAAAATCTGCATTTGACTAATCTTCACATTGTGTATGATATTAAACATCCACACAAACAAGTCTGAATCATTTAAGCAACCAAAGTCTGTAAAATGAATGTGTCAATTCTTTTTTTTAGTTCATTCTGAAGGAAGGTGATCATATTTGGACTTTGAGTTTAGATATTCTGAAATTAAGAGTTTACTTTTAACTGTTTAACATTTTTGTGTTTCAAAGACGTTTTTTGTTCCTCCTCTGTTCTTACTAGTAACCACAGAGTTGTAGAGATGTTGCTGTTTTCATTCATGATGTGTCTGTGTTTTCCGTTTCAGTGCATCTACAGCAAACCAGGAGAGTCGCTCTTCACCTGCAGCTCCTATGCAGCCGTCCTGCACCACAATCAGAGCCCAGAGTTTTACAACGAGGTTTGAAGACATCCTAGACTTCCGCTCTGACAGGAATGCGGCAGTCACATGACTAACGGAACAGAAACCAAAGCCCCACGAAGTTATGAATTCAGAAAACTAACAGAAACTCAGATTGTTTGTCACTTCTGTGTTGATTTTTGTAGTCTGCTGGGATAACTGCTTACACCCACATGCAGGCGGGAATCAAACAGCCTCAGCTACAAGCCACACTCCATGGAGTTTCTCCTCAAATCTGTAGATTAATCAAATCAAGTCTTTCAAAAACTGGTTTATAGGAATACTGTTATTACCTTTACGTCTAATATCAAGGGCTTTTGTGTGATGTTGGCTTTGCATAGTTTCACAAATTTATTACTGAAGTTTATTCTGTTTTTGAAAGAATAACGACGTATATCAACCTTAACCTCCGGTTTTTATAGCAAAATCAGGAGCTAAAAAAAATAAATATATATTTCTAATGTGTGACTGCCCTCTAGAGTCAAGAGTAGCATCACTTTCACCCTGCAAGGCAAAAACTGTTCTAAAACTTATGTTCTCTAAATATCTGGATTTGTTGGTCTCATTGACTGTGCAGGTTAAGCTTGAGCTGCCAGTCCACGTGCACGAGAAGCATCACGTCCTCTTCACCTTTTATCACATCAGCTGTGAGTCCAGCAGCAAAGCAAGCAGCAAGAAGAAGGACAGCGTGGAGACACTGGGTGAGTCTCCACATTCCTGTGTCTGCATGTGAGAAAACTATTCAGAACCTGCCTGATAACGTCTGGTGTGTTTCAGTCGGCTACGCGTGGATGCCTTTGCTGAAAGACGGGAGGATGCAGTCGTCAGAGCTACAGTTACCCGTTTCTGCAACTCTTCCTGCTGGGTATCTTTGTCAGGACAGCAAGAAGGTAGAACAACCCTAGTTTCAATCTTTTAAATGCCATTTCATTGAAAAATGAATGCAAACAGTTTTTGTCTGCTTTTGTTTTGCTGGAGCAGTCTCAGCCAGAAATCAAGTGGGTAGAAAATGCAAAGATGGCTGTTCAAAGTGAGGATGCATGTAGCATCGACCATTTATCCTCAGGTACTCCTTCATTTAAAAGACTGTGAGTGTATTTGCAATCTGTTTGGGATTTGAAGGATTTTACAGTTTTTTCTCTGTTTCATTAGGACCCCCATCTGCAGAAATTCTTCCAACACTGCCAGCTGATGAGGACAACATCAGAGGGTAACCCAGCAGACCTCATCAAGTACCTGAAGGTGAGCTGCTGGGGATGTCCATCATAGCACAACTGCCATTTCTGCCTCAACAGGACATGTATGCACCATAACAACAACAAACTCAATGACATTATTTCTTTATACTGTCAGGAGTTCATTCATTCTGTCCTGTGGGAAGAGGGCGCCATGTTGAATTGACAAAAATAATGATCTTTAGAACCAGCTAAACATTTAAACTCCCCCTACAGGCTTCAATATATCATCTCCTAACTCCTTGAGCATCAGTGGGATGCTACTTGGGGATAATTTTGGTCTAACAACAGGGGTGTCTAACTCCACGCCTCGAGCGGCCAGTGTCCTGCATGTATTTTGACCAACCTGCCATTGAAGCTCTTTATTGGCCAAACACACCTGATCCTGGTAATCAGCTGCTGATAAAACAGGATTAAGGCAGATAAGGCAGGAGGACAGCCTCGAGGTCTGGAGTTTGACAGCCCTGCTTTAGAGGCTGTCAACCTGGAACGACGTTAGAGTTGAAAAAAAGCAGAAATGGCGTTTTCCTGTTGCCGACACATTTGGTATAGGAATATTGTGAAAATGTAATAAATGAACTGTTGGCTCAAGCTGAACAAAACAATAAGTCATACGATATGAAAGAATTAGAAATGTGAGTGTGGTTGACAAAAGATATTATCATGAACTAAAAATCCACTTTTGCTGGTTCTTCTAGAAATGACATAGATTTGTTTGTCCTCCGCAGGGCTCCAAAGCCAAAAATCAATAGAAAACCTGCCAATTTGAAAAAAAGTCTTTGTTTTTTTCATGGATTTTTCCTGTCATGTGCAGCTCTGGCCAGTGTGGAGAGGGAGGGTAGCCTCTGAGGGGCAAACAACGCCGCTTGTGGCTTTTATTGTCTTTGTTTACTCTCTTACTGATCAAGTTGACTTCACAGGTTAGGAACGCCATTTTGTAATTTGCAGTCTGCATCTTGGTCGCGATCATTCAGTTCAGTTTAAGACACAGAGTGGTCCACAAGAAACACAGAAACAACAGCAATGAAAGGCACAAAAACAAAACACTTTTGTAGTGCAAACGCTCAACCAAAGCGGTCAACCTTGCAGGTTCGGTGCCAGCCCATGTGTTGAAGTGTCTTTGGGTAAAGACACTGAGCCCCACATTACTCGCTGCTGTTTGCTGGCGCCAGTGTTCAGTGTGTGAGTGTGTGTGTGAATGTGTGTGTGTGAATGTGTGTGTGTGAATGTGTGTGTGTGAATGTGTGTGTGTGAATGTGTGTGTGTGAATGTGTGTGTGTGAATGTGTGTGTGTGAATGTGTGTGTGTGAATGTGTGTGTGTGAATGTGTGTGTGAATGTGTGTGTGTGAATGTGTGTGTGAATGTGTGTGTGTGTAATGTGTGTGTGAATGTGTGTGTGTGTGAATGTGTGTGTGTGAATGTGTGTGTGTGAATGTGTGTGTGTGAAGGTGTGTGTGTGAATGTGTGTGTGTGAATGTGTGTGTGTGAATGTGTGTGTGAATGTGTGTGTGTGAATGGGACTGTGACTGTAAAGCGCTTTGGGTAGAGAAGCTCTATATAAGTATCCACCATTGACATTTCTAATAACTGCATCTGGTATTGAAGCAACTTTCTCCAGAAACAACAGGCACCAGGCTTTCAGTAGCTTATACATTATTCTTTTATTCCACTTTGACCTTTTTTGCAGAGTGAAACGTGTTTGTATTTTAAGAGACAAACTTAGGCTTTAAGTTTATGAGGAAGGAAATTCTAGAGACATCAGATAAATAATAATAATTATAGCATCGTAGGTAGTACATTTTGTTTTTTTATGTTTAGCTAACAAATCTAAATAAAATATTAGATTGGAAGGTAAAGAGTTAGAGAGCCGGCGCCATGCAATCTTTTGCTCACATATTTGTGTGGGAAAACAGCTTTCTGCATAGAACCAAACCAAGCAGAAAGTCTGGTATCGCCGCTGCAGCCTAACTTCAGATGAAAAACATTCACATCACTGTTAGAATAAAGGAGGCTTTTAGAAAAATGGGTCCACTTTATTCTTTAAAGCTTTTCATTCAAGCTTTCTGTCACAGAAGACTTCACATTTGCTCCATTATCACACTTTACACATCCTTTCATAGTCAGATGCATCCAAAAACACACGGCATACGGTTTGGCATCTTCACTTCTGCCTATTTTTTTTCTCTCTCTCTCCACTGTTTTTGTTTATTGTTTACAAAAGTGAACATGCAGGAATGAAGGAAACACTGAGGAGGCTGGGTTTGGAAAACTCTAGAAAACCAGTCAAAGAAGCAAACGAAATGAACAAAATGGGCTGCAGTAAAAAAACATCTATATGAAATATGTTCTCAAAAGGCTCTTCAGTTCTGAATTGAAAAGGAGAAGATTGAATGTCTAAACTCCAGCGTCTGACTCTGTCATTGTTTCGCTGCAGTGCCTGCATGCTGTGGAGATCAGGTCATATCACGTTTGCCCACGGTGCTGATGCAGCTGTTTGAGGTGCTACAGCCACCAAGAGGCCCGAGACGACGGTCAACGCTCTGCGGTCTGTCACGTTCCGCAGCTGCTGTTGAAGGGATGGAGCAGAAGTGAGGGCTGTTTTTCTCTTTCAGAGTGATCATTCATATCGTCTCCAGATGTGAGAAGGACTGGACATTACCTGCGCTTTTGTTAGGTACAAGCATAACATAAGGACGTTGACCAAGCTGAAACATGTTCATGTTCTGCTTCCTCCTAAGTACGTGTTTGTGACGAAACCCGGCTCTGGGAACTCGGCAACACCACGAGGTGCTGGCACCACCGTGACTGCCGTCCTCAAACAACAGCGATTTCCACCAGCATTAAGCTGCTCAAGGTGAGTTTTTCTGTGCCACACAAACAGCAGGGGGCAGTTGGATCGAAATGAGCAGGCGTCACTGAGAGACGTGCTGTCACACAAACAGGTTTCTGTCGTTTCCATTCGATGTTCCTTCACGGGCTTTACTGGTCTCAGTGTCCAGGAAGTTTTCAGAACTCTGCTGAGATTGTCCCTTTTCTTCAGTATTCCTGGTTTTCTTTGACATCATGGCAAGTCCATGGCCCAGTACCTCCAGAGGAAACCGCATGAAGGTTTGTTTGAGGCCTGCTGCTTTGGCATGAGTGCTAATGGTACACCAGTGTGATGTTTGAAAATGCTGTTTGAACTCCCAAATCAGACCACGGTTTGGAAGTTCTGAGGCTTGTTATCTTCAACTGCCTTTTATGTGCTTGTCTGGTGCTCATTTTAGATGCCGGGCCGCAGCGTTCCCTGACAGCTTTCACCAGGCGCTGCAGTCCCTGGTTTTGTCCGTTATGCCTCATCATCATCGAACTAGAGCCAGAGGAGGCGCGGTGCATCAACTGAGCTGGTAATTTCATCAGGTTCGATCCCACGCCAGATGAAACCTTTCTTAGCTAAGGTTTTTGATAGTATACCTGTGTGTTTTCTGCTCTTTCTTCTCAGAGATGCCTGACCTTCATGAACCGGGGCTTTGCGTTTGGCCTGATCAACACTACATGTGTCACTTTGGTTTCAGGATCCTAAGGTGCACGGCCACCCAACCTCCCAGTTATTTCTTTAATAAAAACGTGGAAGGAATTGTTTTACCTTAATCTTTAAATGACAACACATAAGCAGCGTTTTTATTTGAAAAAGATTTTAGATCATTAGATGACTTTTTTCATCTTTTTTTCCTCTGCAAACTCCAAATGTTTTCTGTCAGTCAGTTCATTCAATTCAATTCAATTTTATTTCTATACCCAATATCACAGCACAGCCGTCTCATTGGACTGATATCAGAATATTGTAAGAAACAGCCAAAAATCATCACGTAAAAGTCAATAGTGGTTGTTAACAGATAAGTGACAAAATCTTTGCCCTTACACCCTCTTCGCGGTGAGGAAAATCATAAGAAAAAACCTATTTTTTTTTTTTTTTTGGGGGGGACTAAGAATCAGGGTTCCCACATGACGGGAGATTCAAGGACGGAAGGTGATGTGCTAGAACTATTAAAGAAGTGATTTATTTTATTGCATGGTTGATAACAGTATATGCTAATAAAAACATGTCAAGATAACGGCTAAAGTTAAGATAAGCTAATTTTGAATAAACAACGAATGTTTGAGCGTGTAGAGATGGGTTATCCAGTGGAGTTGGGAAAAGCTGGGTTTGCTGGATGGCAGAGGCGAGTCACGGCAAAGACAGGAGCAGGCGATCTACCTGGAATCAGAATCCTCCAGTCCCCGTAGGGGGGTGGGAAGAGGGCAAATGTGAATCGATGCCCAGAGGCATGATACAATAAAAGAAAGTCAGTTTTGTAGGAACAGATTTTCTTCATTTTTGTGACAAAATTCCATTAGTTTTCGTACAACTGTTTTTTTTATTATTTTTATTTATTTGTTACATTTGAGTCTAGGAAAGAAGTGCTTCCTGATTTTAGATTACAAGTTAAGTTTTTTGTTCATGGTTGGAATTTTTAAAACCTTATCTTTAAATAAAGGATATTTGCCCGAAACTGAATTAATTAACAAAGGGTAATGTATCATATTATGACAATTTGAACAGAAAATGCTGAAAAAAGCAGGAAGTGTTTTAAGGGATTCTGGATCTGTAGCTTTTTGTCACGGATGGTCAAGAATGATCAATGAAGGAGGATTGTTGCTCTCGAGCAATCAGACAAAATTCAACAGGAGCTTTTGTTTTATCGATACAACCTTTTTTGGGCAGTTTCCTTGAGGTGCCTTTGCCTGCTTCCTCTGCATCAGGTTGTGCCTTTGACAGTCTTTTATACTTTTTTTAATATTATTTTCAGCATGTTTGTCATACTTTGTTGGTATTAGTGGCATTTGATAAAGGTAACAGGTAGAGGTGTATCCTGCTGGTGTATGTTGTTTTCTTGTAAGGCTGGCTGCCTCTCATTGTGTCTGCTCCCTTGCAGGTGCTGTCTGAGATGAAGTTTGAGTTCCTGATGGTGTGTACACGAGCATATTCCCGCTAACCATGGCTTTGGGCACAGCTGCAGAGGGTTAAGGTGAGGGCAGCAATGCTTCCTTGTTACAAACAGGATGTGTGTGATCACATGATCTTGTTTTTGTGTTTGAATACAAAGAACTGTTCTGTTTTCTGACACACAGCTTTGGTATAAACTGTTTTCTGGTGGACAAAACCTGACCAACACGAAGCACTTTTTACTGTTGTTGAATCTTGTGTCAAGAGGGCACTGAGCATGCTCAGTGCTTAGCTCCATGACAGATAGAACAAGAGAGATTTTTCTGAAAGGATTTCATGGAAATGTTAATTCATAATATAACAAACACAAGTAATTAACTACAAAAAAATCAATCAATGATTAAAGTTTTGCTAGAAGTTAACAACACTTTATTCAACATTTGTGATGTGGCCCCATTTTACATCCTAACTAACATTTATGCTCCACAATCTAACACTGTGTGTGTGAAAGTGCAGGGGTCATGGGGTGTTCAGGTGGGAAACCTGTCAGTGTTTTAAGTTAAAACCACAATGCTGAGAAGATTCAACAGCATCTTCCAGTCCTTGACACCCCCCTCGTTTTCTGCACCCAACCCCGCTCTATTAACACAGTTTGCTATTCGCATGACTAGTGTCTAGTTAACCCTAACACCTAATGTGAAAAGGCCAGACTCCAAGGTGGAGAGAGACTTAAAAAAGATGAATAAAATGAGTGTAGAGACATGAGAGGTCAGGATAGACTCAACCCCCTCAACCAATCAGCCTGATTGGTGATGCGGACTCCACATGGAGGAACGAGAAACAGAAAATGCCAAAATACATCAAGAAACAAACCTACATTTGATCACATCTAAGGAATTCTCAAAATTAGGTTTTATTCTGACCATAAATCCCTTAATCTCACTAACAATGTGCATGTTGGAGCATGGATTGTGTGTTCTGGTGGTTTCGTGCTCTTTCCAGCAGCAAACACAATTTTGAATGAAATCCTGCAATAAATTTGGAGAAATTGTTGATCAGGAGACACTTAAAGGCCCCTTGGGTCCACTTACAGTTTAAATATTCCTCTAATGTAAATGATGAGACAGAATAGCAAAAATGAGAGCATAAATCTAGATACATAATCTTTTGGATAAACAGTTGTTGCTGGAAAAGAATGCTACACAAGAATGTTCATGAAAATCTATAGCTGTTGTTGTAAACACTATTTAGATCATTATCTCATCCAGAATTAGCTTTTAAAGACCCACTCCGATGAAAACTGTGTTTTTAGTTTTCATAACACGTTCTTGTGGCATTTTTCTCACGATGGAGGACATATATAAAGAAAATTAAGCTCAAATTTGTATTTCTGGGTTTTTCTTTTTCAAATAGTTGTGAATAGTTGTGAATCTAAAAATGACATAATCATAATTAAAAGACCACTGGGTACACTTTGAAAATAGTCCAAAACATGATCAGAGTTGGACTTAAACTTTGCATTCTGAGCCATGTAAAAATAGAGGTGACTCTGAGGGTAATGAGACTTTAATGAGACTTAAGAAGCGATCGACTCTTAATGTGCAGCTGAACTGCACATATAACTGTGTTTTTGGAGTCAGAAACTTGTTTCGTGACGCTCACAGATTTAAAAAAGGAAAGTCCTCGACACTCAACACTCCAGTAACAATGTGTTCAGTGACTCTCAACAGTCTTAATTCGGCTTTAATTCTGGGTTATTGTGAAAGCGCAGCCAGAGAAGTCCAGGATGAACTTGTCAGACTTGATGAAGCTGAGATCTGGAATGAATTAATTGTCCGTTTGTGTGACACCTCTCAGAAGAGGGCTTTGGATGAATGAATGAACTGATGCAACATCATAAAGAGGGACAGATAGTCAACACGGGTGCTGGCTCTACAGGGACAACGATAGAGCTCCATTGTACTGCCCCCATGTTTTTACCTCATGCTTCAGATACATGATTACTTACAGATGTAGTGGAGCAGCTGTAGTTCCTGTTTCACTAAGGCTGTGTTTGCTTCATGCCAGGATCTGATGTTTTGAACCCTTTCGGTTTGATGTGGACGCACAAACTTGATGCCTCAGTCTGGTTAACATCTGAGCTTATTACTACGCGAGTGTGGACATGCTGCATGGATTGTTTATGCTTCACCCACAGTTCTTTGTTTTCCCCCCTTCTTTGTGTGTGTATGTTTGTGTTTTGCTTGTGGTCAGATTTAATTCCATATGCGACGGAGCTTTTTGGCCCTGTAGGTAGGTGATGCTCACCGCCCCGTGTCTGCAAACTGCTCATGATCCTCTGTTGTTCTGACTGACATTAATGCCCGCCGTCAGCACCCTCTTTCTCATGGAGCGCTCATTTCCTCCCACTCACTCTGAATGGTGCTGGGCCACTGCTTAATGTGCCTGCCGGGCTCTGATCCAGCACTGAGGGGAGGGGCTTGGCTGTTATGGGAATCAACTAACCCTTTCCCTCTAGTGTTTAATCGACTTTTTACTTGTAAACAGTAGATAAATTCATTTCTCTTGATGCGCGGTTCTTCGTCTTTCTGTTTGAGTCTCTTTCCGCTGCCTGCTGTTCTCTGCCTCTGTCATTGGAGAAGATAATTGCAGATTGATGCTTGTTTCAGTGTTCAGATGTTACCTTTTGAAAAGGAGCATTCTTGTCATTTCTGCTGAAACAGACAGCTTCTGTTTTTTATCCTGAACAAATTCCCAGCATCACATTTTTCTTTACAGATTTGACTTTTTGGCATTTGTGTAAAAGTCTGAAGACCTGTGTTTTTTTTTTTTGTGGATTTATGTGCATATTGACGTGTTGTACTCTGAAACTCGTCATGGTTTGTGATGCATTACAACTCTCATACAGTCACCAAATCATAACAGTAACGTTTGGTAAGTTTGGGTGTTTTCTGTGGTTGGTGATGCTTTTCATTCGAAACAGTTTCTAGTTTTTGTGATGAATGTGCTGCATCATGATTCACAAACAAACCTGATATTCTCAGTGTCCCATATGGATCAAATGCAGTCAAAGTGGCTCAGTGAGCCTTGGCCTGAAGAAGAAACACATGACATCAATCTATGTCTGAGTTAGCACTGAAGCCAGCTGAGTGGAGCTGAAGCCCAGCCACGACTAATGTACTGATGCTTCTGTTTGGCCAACAGCAGAGCAGAGCCTGGAGTTCAGCCTGACGGAGGAATACTGCCGGAACCACTTCCTGGTGGGTCTGCTGCTGAGGGAAGTGGCTGAGGCCCTGCAGCAGGGAGCCGAAGTCCGACAGCTGGCCGTGAGTGTTCTCAAAAACCTGCTGATTAAGCACGCCATGGATGACCGCTACACTGCGTTCAAGGTGAGCCGGACTCAGTGTTAACCCCACAGTTTATGCTGTTGACAAATGAGGAGAAACAAAATCACCCTAACCCCTAATTCCCATGACTTTAACTCTGAAAGCTCAAACCTTCATAGAAAAATCAATCCAGTTTCATAGAGTGAAGACAAAGATCTGATCACAATCAAAGATTGATGTCAAATGTGGCAAACTGAACATATTCTGTACAGGAGACGGAACAAAGGAGATTGATATTAACAAGGTCACCAGCCAATCAAGACACATAACACAATGCACTTAAAAAACACACAAAAACTACTGAAAAAAACCTGTGAAACAGCGAGACCACAATAGGTGAACTGGGATACAGCAAAGGAACACCGTCTCTGAAAGAGAGTCTGTTTCAATACTTTGATTCAAGCCCCCTCCATTATTTTTTTAAGCTTTTATGGGATGAATGGGATCCACATCCCATATGTTTTATGGGATCAGGTCTATTTCCGGGATGTTTAACTCGTGTTCTCCAAACACTGCAGCTTCTCATTGGTAGATCTTATCTGTTCCCAGATACCAGCAGTAGGAGAGATCGAGGTTCTCTGGAGCTTAACCAAAAAGAAAGGATTTACTGTAGGAGAAAAAACCTGGTTTCAAGTTAAAGCCACATTGATTCTGTTTTATATGACCCAACCTTGAACACTAATTTTACTAGAATTTTTACTAGAGTTTTTATTTGAGCTGACTGTGTATTCAAACATGATTCTTCCAGTTTCAGAGTAAACACTGAATGCTGGGCTGGTATGAGTATTAAAATAGTTACATGGTCTTATTTCTACCACTTCTGAATCAGTCCCCGATCATAATACTACCCCTGCTGCATAGAAGGTGCGCAGAGATGACTAGTGTTTTAGAGGCGTCAGACTCAATTCTGCTGCTCCAGTTGTTCCAACACTGAACTTTTGGTTTTCCCTGAATTTATTTAGGTATTTGCTGATCATTATGTCACTATATCACAAAAGTGCTTTTATCCTACTTGGTTTTTTAACCAACGTTCTGAGGGGTTTTTTACAGTAGCTTGTTAGTCATAAACTACTTCCTCTTTTTTTATTTCAAACTGAAATGATCTTTACAATAGTTTGTTTTATTTTATGTTGGGTTTTTTGGACTCAGATTGTGTAAATAGTGTCCAAAAAGGGAAATTGTAAAACTGTTTTGATATTGTAGTCAATGACAGATGATATTTTACTAAGATTACACAAGAACTGGCCTTTAAACAAATAGCTTTTTTTTTATCACATTGCCATGTTCAAACATCATATTTGCATGTAAGCTGCAAGCTACCACGATAGCATCTGACAACAGAAGGTGAAGTCTTTTGTAAACTTGCATTAAACTCTCACGAGTCTCGTCTGGAGCGCATGTATACGTGCTGAGTTTTACTGCCTGGTGGGTGCACTTTGCAACTTCTTTGCATATCGCTGAAAAAGAAGCTTTATTTTCATAGAGACAGAAACGGTGAGAAAACTGTTTCCCATCATCTCCGTTAGCCGTCACATAGTTACAAACTACATAAAATAAAGTTAAGAGACATTTTTAATAGAGAAAAACATCGAGCTGATGTTTGTTCGAGTGTTTGGGGTCTTAGAGATGCAGCTTTATCTTGACAATCTGCTTTTTAAAATATCAATTGATGCCAACGTGTCTCTTTCTCAGAACCAGCAGGCAAAGATCTGCTTACTGTACCTGCCTCTGTATGAGCTGCTCTACCAGAACTTAAAGCAGCTGTCTGCCCAGCCGCAGAGCTCCAGCCCAGGGCTTGCCCTCAATGTGAGTTCCCCTGCTGTGATCTACTCCAACTCTGTCCTGATACCGTGAAGAGGAAAAGATCATGCTAGCAGTCTGTGAATTCGTTTTGAATTGACTGGAAAGTTGCACGTTCACTCGACCTCTTTGCACTAGTTTACATGCCGGAAACCTGAAGTAAGCGTTTGGTTTTTATTCTCTTTTGTTCCTCGCCAGAGCTCCAGAGATGACCTGATATCAACCAGCTCCATAGACAGCCGGAGAGTCAGTGCTGCACTCGACAGGGACCACGGTGAGTTGATAACCAAAGAGTACATGACCTCTTCCTGTTTGCCACGGATTCTGGTTCGTCACCGCAGTGCCCTTCAGCTGCATGCAGCTCCGTTGGTGCTTCACGCCAGTTCATCCATTAGCAGCACTTTGTCTGAAAGCTGGAGCTGTGGACCAGACACGTCAGAGAAGATTAGTGCATGCTTCTTAGTGCTGCAGATATTAAGCAGGATTTTTCTAGGCCTTGCTTGTCTTCCATGTTGTAGACTTGTTAGTATGTGCATCATTCACTGTGACATAATGAGGATGATGTTTAGATGGAGTTGGCGCCCGAGAAATTCCCAGTCGTAGCAAAAGGAGGTGGTGTGTTTTGATATTGTCATGTGGTTTCCTAACATGATGTAAGGCTTGTTTGCTGGGTTATAGATTTGAAGTGAAATCTTTGAGAAAGCTTTCCTTTATGTCTCTATAAATCTGTTTAATGGAGGACAACACCCATTTGGCTTTGCATTAAAAGATGAAATCAAAGCAACAAAGCATCACAACAGGATTCGTTGTCTAGACTAATGAGCCAATCATAAATGCTGAGAGGTAGAGAGCTGAATTCTGAAGGAAAAGTTTGACAAACAAAAACCAGTTTTAAATTTATTTCTCCTGATTCCTGTTAGAACTGATTAAGTAACAGTTGTAGATCCATATGCACATGTTTGGGTTATTAGTTTGAACAAGATTTAACTTTAAAATCCCACTCCGATCATTTTTGATTTCTCGTTAAAGCGTTTCCCGGGGTCTTTTAATGATGATTATGCCGTTTTTTGGCCAAAATTTGAAAATATGTCATTTTTAATGACACAGTTTCTGCAGAGCGGCAAGATTTTATTAGAAATTCACATCTGAGTTGTGGGCGGGACTTTTTGTGTAGAGTAACTCCGACCCATATCCCATCATCCATCTGTTTACGCACTCTCCTATTCTCCTCACAACCACAACCAAGCATCAGTCAATGAACAAAATAGGCGAGTAATATCAGAGCTATCCAGCTGTACGGTTCAGATCCAGATTTAGATCCAGAACACAACAAAAGCAGCTTCAGGAAAACTTATGGTTAAAGGGAATTAAAAAAAAAACAACTCAAACCTGTTTTGGTTTAAGGAGTCGGCAAACTCAGATTTTGTCTCCCAAAACTCTACATGTCAGACAGAGTTGCTGATTCAGAGAAAAGCTGTTCTTTTTACTTTTAATGTACAAATGTGTAAAAAGTTGGAACATGAACTCACGTGTTTTCTGGCTGCAGGCCTTCCTGCTCAGAACGGTCACATCGTGAGGAGAGAGGACTCCAGAAGCTCTTTGTTCATGGACATCAGCACTCCTGATAACCTTGAGGTGAGGATGAGTTCCACACTCTCATGTCTCCTTGTTTGTTATATTTGTCTAAAATTCTGAGAAAGTTTGATAGTTTACTAGTCCTGTCAGCTTTAGGCTGCTGTCCTAGAGAACTGCAGAATGCATGAAGGGGATCACCACCACCGTTTGGTGGACTATCTGGAAAGGATGAGCCAATGTGTGGATGAGCGTGAATGTCCTCCAGTTTTGTTGGTTTATTTTTGCTGGTTGTCCTAAATTGATGTCCCCCTACTGACCCCAGTTCAAACCACAGCACAGATGAACTTTCATACTAGTCTAACAAACGAGTAATTGTGGAAAGAAGTTTTCTGTCTGTTTGGTTGCCCCCTTATGTCACTCCAAGGAACAATCTGCAATAAAACCCCCTTAAACCAGGGCTTATCTGAAGGAGCCTGCGGGCTCTACTGTGGAAAAAACTGATCTCACGTCACTCAAGCTTCAAAACATGTTTGCTGTTGCTCCATGTTACCTGTGATAATGCAAGTGTGAATGCTGTAAGCTGAATGTGGCCGCTGAAGATGCTGAAACTGATAGCTTGCTAAAATATTAGCAAGTATTACCAAGTTAGAAACTGGAAGAATATCTAATTTATCCAGAGTTACTGTGTGAATGCTACAGAACATTCACAGCATAAGTGCTGGACCATGGAATAAACACCAACTAATAAACCCTTAAATGCATAAGGGGGCGGCCTGTGGTGCAGTGGAAAGGGCAGTCTGCCTGTGATCGAAGGATTCGCAGGTTCGATTCCCGCTTTGCCCGCCCATGTGTTGAAGTGTTCTTGGGCAAGAAACTGAACCCCACATTGCCTCTGATGGAAGGTTGGCGCCAGTGTTCAGCAGTGTGTGAATGTGGGAATGGGTCTGTGACTGTTAAGCGCTTTGGGCCTTTAATGAAGGTAAAAAGCGCTTTATAAGTTGACGCCATTTACCATTACCAGAAGTCAATGTTAAACCAAATTTGACCCATTTTTATGAGATGCTAAATTAAATTTCTCACAAATATCTTTAAAAAAAGACTGATAAATAAAACAGAAAACATTGTTTTTTTTCCATGTAAGTTGTTATTGTTTCACCTGCAAAATGTCCTTCCTCCTGGTGTGTTTTTAAAGTTCCATGTTGTTGTTATCACAACTGCTGCACTGCCTTCAACTCTGCTTTGAAACGCTGCTGCTCCTCAGAACAGACCTTTGCACAATCCACGTGATTTTGGAACCAGCGAAAAGGCTGCATGTTTTGGGTTCAGATCAGCATTGATACTTGCAGAAAGACTTTGGTTTAGCATTAATGTTTATAGTCTAGGTGAGGCGTTTCATGATGGAAAAGAGTGACTCCATGGTAAAGTCAACATTTGATGTTTGCAAAGCAGCCCATGGATATGGCAGTTGGGTGGAGGAGAATTAAATGGTTTGATGCAATCACTTTAAATACAGTTTTCTGTTTTTATAGTAAGGGCAGGAGCAGTTTTTATTTTCAGAGTCAGATGCGCTCTAACTCGACGATGTTTTCATGAGTGCACACAGTTTTGGATCAAGTTTTCAGGATGGCTGACAGAAGGAGCGCAGAGGGAATCTCCGTTTGACAGTTACAGTGTTAGAGTTTTTCACAAAGGCCAAATCCCATTTTCTGAAACGTTAAACCAATTTCACCAAACATGACTTTCAAAATATAGGCTAAATATACAAAATACCCGACTCTTGAGTCAAATGCACACTTTGAGAACTCAATGAGACGGTGTAGTAAAAAACTAACAGACCTGCAGCAAACACAACACAATACACTACAAAACACTTGACACTGTTTACAACATGGTCTATAAATGATATTATGCCCCCTCCCCAAAGCTGAGTCCATGGCCTCCAACAGGTTTTCCTGAATGAATGCTTGTTTCTGGTGAACCAACACCAAGCAGAGAAGAATTCTTCAATACAGTGGAAAGAAAAACAATACAAGTTGGTGATTTGTGCTGTACCACTGTCTGAAGAGCAGACTTTTGTGAAAACTGACATTGTCCCTGACAGCAACAGAATATGTATCTTCTATGTCATTTTCTTGATCTGTGCCTGTATGGTTAAAGCTACAGAGATCCTACTGAGTTGAGAGGTGACCTTTCGACCCGCTTCCCTCATGGTCATTCCATGAACCAGCTCAGGTCTCGTTGTGGGTTCAGGTCGTGGTACCAGTCTGGGTCTTGGTACCAGTCTGGGTCTTGGTACCAGTGTGGGTCTTGTCTGACTTGGCTTGCTCTGTTATCCATCTTTGAAAAGCTGTTCAGTTGTTCCAGAATTACCATTATATTCACTGCAGTTGGTTTGTAACAAGTGTCTTCAGTTTAGACCAGTTTTGAAAATTGTGCTTTAACTGCAAATTGTGTTTTGGTTTAAGACCAGAGATTTATGTTTGTGAGAAAAGAGCTAAAGGAATTGACCAGCTGGTTTAGAGAATGCTAGTTAGTGTTTTAGTAAATGGGAAAAACTGAAATACGTTCATTTCAAAGAAAAAACCTCACAGAATTTTCTTTCTTCATCATTAGGTATGAACACTAAATTCATTCACTAAAGAGAACATGGAAGAAAGTGTCATTAAATACAATCAGGATGTTTAACAGTGATTTAAAATAAAACAACTTTTTATATCAGACGGTGTTTGGATCAGTGAAGCGTGGCCTAAAAACAGTTAATTTTCTGTGAAGAATAGCTCCTGGAAGGTTTTGAACAGCTACAGTTGTGGAAAGAGATTTTTTTCACTGAGAGAAAAGGATTTTATTTATTCTGATTAAAGAGTTGCTGCTGACTGTGTTTTGATTCTATGTTTGAGGTTCTAGTTGTGTGCTGCACAGTGGTTAGCGCTCTTGCCTCCCAAATGTAATGTTATACACCTTTGTGTGGAGTGAGCCTGTTCTACCTGTTTTTGTGTGGGTTCTCTCTGGCATCTCCAGGATCGGATTCATTTGCTTAGCTTTTTCTAAAAACTAAAGCAGACATCTTTTCTGCCTCAACATTCAAACTGATGTGCAGCTTTCAAAATATTAAATGAAAAATGAATCAACATGTGTTGACTTATACCAACAAGCTTAAGATAAAAAGCTTCCTTTGACAAAATAAGAGCTGAACGCTCCTGGAGACAACTGAGAGACTTGTTTGTATCTCTGATTAAGAGAACGCGCTCCCAACAGCTGTGAGGTTAAATGATCAAACTCGGAAATCATCTGTTTTTCTTGTTCAAACACTTGTATTTTAGGATAAACAGTGAGTTGCTTATTTTTTCGAGTTTGTCAGAATCTCAGTCTATCTGTGAATGAAAAATGATTTAGCCATGTCAACAACCCCACAAAACAGAAAGACGCTTCTGTGTCAGCCTGGAGTATGACATAAAGTCGAAAATGAAAGAAAGGCGAAACAACGGGTGTTTAAATACTATTGACTCTATTAACTCTTCTTGCTTCAGTAAAACCTTCTAATAGAATCACATGTGCGTGTTTGTGTAGCTGCTGGACAGGACTGTATGCATAAATCATGTCAGGCTCTTCTGCATCGATGGGCTTCTGATTGGGACCTTAAATGTTCTCATAATGACAGATTGTGTTTCTGTGAGTTCCAGCTGCAGCGGCGAGGATCCACCATGAGCAGCAGTCCCATGCCGCCCCATGGCAGGCTGGGAACATATGAGATCAAGGGACTCCTCTTCTGCTTCCTGCACATCGTCAAGACCTTGTCTGAGGGTCAGTAGTGATCTGAAGCTGTGAGAAACATTAAGAAACAACGTGAAAACTCGTAAACCAGATTAACATCACTTTGGCCCCATAGATACTCTGATGGCGTACTGGAACAAACTCAACCCTCAGGACATCATGAACTTCCTCAGCCTGCTTGAGTAAGTAAACTGGCAGTTGCAAATTGTTAAAATAACAGTGTGTTGCTTGTTTTCTTTAACATATTTCAAAACCAGCTAGTTACACTCTGATGTTACGGTCACTGATGTGTTTGTGTTGTTGCTGCAGGATCTGTCTTGTTCAGCTGCGTTACACTGGAAGGAGGAATATTAGCAGGTAAACCCCCAAAACAGCTGTTCATGACCTGTTACACCTGCCCCATGGAGGCAGTTTGTTTTCTCCAACCTAAAATAAAAGCCTGCTTTGACAGGAAGCTGTCTTTTTATTTATGTATTCTTCATGATGTTTTTTTTTTTTTGTTCATGGGGTTTCAACCTCAGATCCAGCATCTCCCTCTTGTTTCTCGATCACGATCAGAAGCAACTCTTCTTCTCCTGTTGTTCTTGCAGGAACCAGGAGTTATACGTGTCCAAGCTCTTCTCCTCCGACAGGAAGTCTCAAACCATGCCAGCCATGCGCTGCAACCGTGCCAGCCTCATGCAAAATAGGTTACACCAGTTCAGCCCCATGGAGGCTTCCTTCACCCTCAACATAGGTAACCTCAGCCTCTGTCTGTCAAAGCATTTCGACTTTTATGATTTTCTTTCCTCCAGGACCCACTGCTAAAGGAGAAGCTCCACACAAGCTTCAAAAAGGGGAAAAATAAGCTAAAAAAGCTAACCGTTAAATAGAATTACTTCACATTGGGTATTATACAGCCTAATAAGTACTTTTTCTAGTTCTAAGCTAATGGCTTGTTGTGTTTTTATCTTTTACAAACCTAATTGTAGTTCATTTTGATGACAGTGTAAAAATTAGGTGTAATAAATGACTTATTTTAGAACAACATGAGAATTCTACCTTACAAGTTGGTCCATCTATAATAAATCCTCATAAAATCTAAGTATCTTAGAACTTGAGCCTAAAATGTTGTATCCAAGGTAATGACGATGAATGTCAGTCTAACTTGATTGAACTTTAAACTAACATTCTTAAATTGAACCAAAAATGTCAGCAGTTTTGCGATTTTTTTTTTTTTTTTGAGTCTTCAAAGCGAAATGATTTTGTCTAATTTTAATAAAATTTCCTTATTCCGTAGTTCTTAATAAGACAAAAAAATTCTCAACTGTGCGGATTTTGAGAAAAGCTTGGAAAAGTGCAGAACAAAGAGGTGTTAAAACACGTGTCAAATAGTTTGCAGTGTGAGCAACTAACATGTCAAATGCAACCAGATCAGTTTGCACACATATTTACATGTTATTTAATTATTTGCAAAAGTTTCTGGAAACCCTTCTGGGAACAAGCCAGAACATTTAAAAGTGAGTCATTGTTTGACAACAGACTGCGCCTGTCTGCATGGAGCATCCTCTCTGTTCCATCTCATCAGGTTTGTTCCACACTGCCAACAAAGTTTGTCCCAGTCTGTTGTGGCTTCAGTTTAGTAAACAGCTCCAAATGTCCTGTCAAAACACTTTGAAGATGCTTCTTTTTCTGCCACCATGGACTCAATTCTTAAAGCTTGAGTCTGTTCATGCTCAGCCTCAGCTGCCAGACTCTCTGGAATTCAAGAATGACTGCAGACAAACAGACTCCGATGCTCAACATGTGACTCCAGATGCAGTATATTTAGTGCTCAGTTCCAAAACATTTTCATCCTGTCTGCCTAAAAAAAACAGTGCATCACACCCACCTTGACAAACAAAACTTTGCTCAAATTTTTTTGTCAGGGAAGAACTGTCAACATTTCAAATGCTAGCTAAAGCATTGATGGGATGCTCGGACATCAGGATGTCACTTTCTGTTTTTGCTGCAAAGCAACAAACTCTAAGCTGCTGCCAGCTTGCTGACAAAGTTTTCTAAAAGAATGAAAGGCATTTTTTTTTTTTTTTTTTTTGTGAGATCATACTTGATTATTCTTTACAACTTCAACAAGTGGTTGCTATGTTGCTATGCTCAATTTTTGGTTCAGTTAAAATATGTATCACATTAACTATGAAACATGGAAACACTATTCATCTTTTAGTTTGGAGGGCAAAAGTCTGTATTTTTTCTTGTGGCTAAAGTCACTGAAGTTAATTTTATCAAACTTTGATATCCATTATTTCATTACTCAACTTTGAAGCAGTTTTAATGCCTTACATTTTCTGTGTTTTTTAAAGTCTAGTTCTTGATTTTCTTTGTGATTTGCTCTCACCGTTCAAATGAACCCACCATTATGATGACGAACTGTCACTGTCTTTTTAGGTGGACAAACCTACAAGGGATCAAATACTGAATTCCTCCACTGTAAGACATGGCTAAATGGAGTTTGTTTTTATCAGTTCCCCTATCATTTACCTATACTTTATCATTTATCACTGCGTTGTAAAATTCATACCCGTTTTTGAACTGCTTTTTAAAAAATTCCTAATACCTTCATACCTGATAGAGAAACATCTTGGAAGAAAGCAATGAGTGCCCTCGATGACTGTACAGTAAATGAGTAACTGACAAAGTCTGTGGCTATCAAAGGTCTTTTCTTATCTGTTGGTTTCTTCCAGTGCAGTCATTAAGGACTTGTTAAAAGATGCTGATAAAGTGTTGAGAAGATTGAGTGGGATTCTCTGCGTTTTCAATTGATCATGTGATGTGTGTATTTGCAGGGTCTGTGCATTTTGAGAAATCATTACGTGCATGTTTGGGATTTCTGAGAAATAATCTTGAATGTAAAGCTAACAAAATTTCTAAATGTCCTTTTGAACACTACAAAAACTAAACAAAAGAAATAACAAAAAATAAAACGTCATTGTAGGTCATTTCCTTCTTCTAGAAGCTTATTGCACAGAATACAGGAAAAAGGTGCGCTAACAACGTTTCATGGAGACATCATAGCATGTTTTGAAACAACATGTGTTAAAAAGGATCAAACCTCTACAATGTTTATGGGATTTATTTACAGATTGCAACTGTTTTATTTTGTTGCATCTGCTGAATCCTCTTACTCATTACAAGTAAAGAGTTGCTGTATTCTGTATTTAAAATGTACAAGAACCAGTCTTTCTATCTCAGTAAACTATTACCTGTTAGTGGGTCATTGTGGGTTTTAGGAGCTGCAATAAAACAAATCCACTTGTCATAAAAAGTTGGTAAAATTGAAATAAGACGAAAACAAGAGTCTGAATTTCTTGGTAAATGTCTTCCTCACTAAAGCAAACACTGAGAGTTAATAAATACAAATGTCTGCTAAGTTAAGTACATCATTTTGCACAAGTTGTTGAAACTGCATGATAAACAAACAAACTGTTTGGAAGTAACGAAGGACAAACCTGATGTCTCTGCTACATTCTGGACATACATACAGCAGCCAAAGAATCACTGCCATCCTTCCAAGCCCAAACTCTGCTGGAAATGGAACTCGACATTAGAAGAGACGCTTTACAGTCAATACTGTAAAAGAAATTATGTCAAAAAGGTAAAATTATAAAAGGACAGAAATGAATTGTTCATTACATTTCAATAAAATTATAGTTCATTAAGGAACAATAGTGGGACATTTAGTAGTAAAACCACCTGTCTGTTAATATAGTTCATAACGTGTATAAAAAATGAATACGAAAAACTCAGAGAAGGAAGATGGCAGCTGAGTTTTCTGTAAAGAATCTGAAGCTACTGTCCTCCCATCCTCAGGCAAAGACCACAGCGATAAATGAGGTCTTGATGTGGGTTTGAGTTCCCTCTACAGAGTGAATAAAACTGAGGTTTCTTTGGTCAAAGCAAACAACTGGGAAGGATCAATGCCATTAAGAGCTGGTGAAGAAGACAGCAACACGTGGAGATGTAATATGGATGCTATTGACGGTTTTGTTCAGATATGATCCTGCGTGTAATCTTTGTGTAGACGGAGGCGGTCAGCTGCAGTGAGTCTTCTAAAGTCAGCCAGAGAACGGCTTGTAAACTTCACTTTTCAGACCTGTTTGTACACAACTCGACCCATGTTTGTGCAAAGACTCCGGTGAGTCTGCACTTTCACCCAGCATCCTCCATTCCTACGTCTTTGTGATCTATTCCAGTCGAGTTTCTTTTTTCTTTTTTCCACCCTTCATAAAAGTCAAAATCTTTCAAACTTTAGACCAATGCCTGTCCTGAGGATGTACCACCCTGCGCCATCACTACCTGGATAAGATGTTCTCTTTCATCCACTATCTGAAGTCCCCAGTCAGGCTGCTGAAGAAGCAGCTCTAATAGAAATCCTGAATCTTCTTTCATCTTCTTGTTTTTAGATCACTCACATGTTGAGTTTTGTGAATAACTGCAAAGAAGTTTTTCTTTTTCTTAAACACCTTTTTTGAAACAAATGAATGCACTGATGGTGTTTGGTTAAAACTGTGCTTGAAAACCGATAAAACGCTTCTGTATATACAGTATACACACAATGATATTAAATCCACGGTTTGTTTTCAGCCTCAAAACAAAAAGCTTAGGAAGGACTTCATGAGATTGAGAAGCAGAATGTTGCCTTTTGTTCACACAGTAGAGAGTGATCTTCTGGAACAGCCCTTAGCATTGATGTGTGTGCTGTGGTGCAGGAACAGGACCGTCTGAGGCAGAGGTCCACCACCAGGCTCTGCTGGAGGGGAACATCTCCACCGAGGTGAGCCTGAGCGTCCTGGATGTCCTGGCTCTCTTCACTCAGTGTTACAAGGTAAATTCACCAACCAAAACAGACGTGAACTCCAGCACATGTATGTTTATTCCTGTTGCAAGGAAACCAAATGTTTGTGTGTGTTTGTGTGTGTTTGTGTGTGTGAGTCAGTCTCAGCTGCTGGACAGCGATGGCCACAACCCGCTGATGAAGAAAGTGTTTGATGTTTACCTAACGTTTCTCAAAGTCGGCCAGTCAGAAGCAGCCATCAGACACGTCTTTGCCGCGCTGCGCGCCTTCATCAACAAGGTGTGTGCACAGTCATGCATGTGGGGGTACGAAGCAGAAAACCTTGGATGCTGTGTTTAAAGTCCCACTCCGATAATCTTTTAACCTATTGTCAAAGTGTTCCCAGTGGTCTTTTACTTGAATGTCCCACTTTTAGCCAAATTTTAGGAGATAGTTTCTGCAGAGTTGGTGCAGAACAACCCCGCCTCCTCTTTCTGTCACCCATATACCTAATATTAGTGGTGCAACAAAAATGGCGAGCAATATTGGATCTATCCAGTCATAGAGTTTTGATTTGAATAAAAAAATACACAGAAATGTAGTTTTAATCTGAATTTTCTTCATACTTGTCCTGTATCATGAGAAAAATGCTACAAGAAAAAGCTTAAAACGTCAAAAATAGGATTTTTTTTTTTTTTTTTTTTATCAGAGTGGATCTTTCAAAACACCCAAAGTGCAGTGTTTGTAGATACAGCTGCAGGCGTTTCCATGGTTTGAGCTGAACACGACCTTGCTGGAAGCAGTCTGCTGCTCTCTGTTCTGACAGTCACAGGAGTTTGCACAAAAACTGGGCATTCGGAGTTCAGAGGCATGTTGGATTTGTTTGGAATTGTTTTTCTTTCACTTAACTATTCATTCATAAAGGAAGTCACAGCGTGACTTCATGTCAGAGCAAACGATCCCAACCAGTTCCCAGGGGAGGAGCACTCCCTTTTTGGGCACAGAGAGCGTCAGATCATCAGTATCGGGTGGTTGTGTGATGAATCAGGCAGGTCTGTTAGGGCTTGTTGTTGTGTGTAGTAGGAATGTTGAAGATGTAGGAAATCGGGAAAGAACTCTGTTTCTAAATCTGTTCAGTTTTGACAGAAGTTTCCAGCAGGCTCAGATGTTTGAGGTGTTTCCCTGTTGTGCTGCATTCGTCAGTTTCCCCATCTGCTGCTGCTCCTTCCATGTAATTTCATGTTGAAGTGTTCAGCGTGACGTGCAGCGACACGCTGGAGGGACGGCACTCTGACATGTCAACTTCAGATCTGCGAGCTTGTCTTCCCAGCTCATGCTTCTCACTTCACACCCAAACACAGCGTCACTGTGTAACCCACACTGTGCCTTTTTGAGTCGCTGTTTAGGACTCTATGTGACAGCAGAAACAAATGACATGTAAATATGAGCAGCATCAGTTCAAGCTCAGCACCTGAGACTCCATGGGAGAGAAGCAATCGCACGTTCACTGCTGACTCTGGTTGACTACAGACGGAGGATGCAAATACATGAACTGTAGTGTTCTGTTGTTAATATTGTTATAAGTTTTCAGAGTGAGGTTGCAGCTGTTAAATGCAGATGCATGCTGGCATTCTCACACTGACACCCATGTTTGCACATTTTGGGACAGCTCAAGTGGTTTCCTTCTGCCGGCTGCTTTGATTGTTAAATTAATCTGCTCAGAGCTTCCTCATGTCAGTCAGACTCATAGCATAGTTATTGAACGGAATGATCCTGAAAATAAAGGAAGACTGATAAAAAGCACTGACTGAAGTTCAGCAAAACGGGTTGATTCCAACATTTGATAACGACTAAATACAAAAAAGAAATTGAAGACTCAGTGATTTTCTCAAAGCCTGCTTTTTCTTTTTGTTTTTACGTTTTGGTAACAACCTTTTTTTTAACTTCTTAACTCCTAAAGCATCGTTTTATGGAGTGGGAGCTGTTTGTGTTCAGATGAACATGTTGTAGTGAGGTCATAGAAGAACTTCAGCATAGAACCTAAAAGTGCTGGGATTTGCTCTGAAACCAGGTAGATACAGTATTTTGAGAGGAACAGCTGTGTCTTGTAGGAGAAGATGTGGTTTGGTTTCACAAAGTGAACTACGGTTAGGAGCTGTGAGTGACAGAAGGAAAAAGCGTTGGAATGAGTTAAAATTTTAAATGAAGAGGGCTTAAAGGGAAATGTTTCCAATCAGATCATAGTGTAGCTGTTCACAGTGTGAGTGTTTTATCTTTAGACTCCTTATGAGGCCACAGATTAAGTAACTTAACCTCTGAGAGCCAGACTTGAAGTTTTCTTATGTGTAGAGCGGCTAAAAGCTCCTGTTCCTAAATGTGCACACAGGATCTCAGGAGGTTAATGATGGCTCATCTCCATTTAGTTTCCAGTTAGTGACCTCATTATACCAACATGAAAAAAGAACCATATCTCATAACTAATGATGACTTCCTGAGAAAAGCTTCAGAAGCTGATTTGATCACACTCCTGTTGGCCTGAAAAGAGCATCCAAACTGCGGCTGTTTCTTTCCCTTCTTGATGTAGATCTTTGTGTTTGCTGTCCTGTCAGTTCCCGCTGGCGCTTTTTAAGGGCCGTGTGACGCTGTGCGAGGCTCTGTGCTGTGAAGTGCTTAAGTGCTGCGTCTCCAAGCTGAGCTCGCTGAGGGCAGAGGCTGCTGCGCTGCTCTACCTGCTCATGAGGAACAACTTTGAGTTCACAAAGAGGAAGACTTTCCTGCGCACCCACCTGCAGGTACAGTGATCATACCTCCTAACCTCTGACTGTCTCTGCAAGCGCAGCACAAGCAGCAGGTTGATGGGCAGTATTTCTTTCTTCCTCTCAGATCATCATTGCAGTGAGTCAGCTTATCTCAGACGTGGCTCTGACTGGTAGTTCCCGCTTCCAGGAGTCCCTCTCCATCATCAATAACTTTGCAAACAGTGACAAGACCATGAAGGTACAGAAAGTGTGGAGAAATCAAGCAAGCACTCACACACGTTTGAACATTAGACATCATTGAAGCTCAGTTCAGAGAGTCAGCTCTCGTTTAGTTTTAAGAAATGTACAAAAGTTCAGTGATTTCTCAAAACTGCTGTCAACTTCCTTTAAGAGAAAAGCCTTTCTGTTCATGGTTAATGTTGTGTGACATCATCTCCTTGAAAAATATAGAAGTTAGATGAGAATCTTTCAAATGTGAGCCACATCTGCTAATCAGAAGCATGCTGGTGCAGTCCACAGCCTTCCCGTCAGAGGTGAAAGGTCTAACCAAGCGAATCCGGACGGTTCTGATGGCCACTGCACAGATGAGGGAGCACGAGAGAGACCCAGAGATGCTGCTGGACCTGCAGTACAGCCTGGCCCGCTCCTACGCCAGCACGCCTGAGCTCAGGCGCACCTGGCTGGACAGCATGGCCAGAGCACACCTGAAGAACGGAGATCTGTCTGAGGTCTGACTCTTTGCCAGTTTTCACGCCTGTCACCTCTCACTCTTATGCTCCTCCTTCCAGCATGCGTGAAAGAAGTGCATTCTGATCTGGCCTGTCTTTCTTGTTGTCTAAATTCATTTATTGAAGCATCTGCACAGATATTTGACAGATATTTAGACCGAACAAAAGTTCACCCATAAAAGAACTTGAGGTATTTTCTTACTGAGTTGAATAGATTTGAGCCCTCCAGGGTTGCACCCGTACATCAAAACCATGTGTTCACATCGGAAAGCAGAAGTAAGACTTAGGGAGGCGCTTTGACAGCAACAGTCCAAACCCAGAATGTCTCAGCTTTTGTAGCTTAAGTGTAAGACAGCTTCTCACAAACAGGGTGGACTGTATTCCAGAGAGCTGAAACGCAAATCTTTTTACTGTTGAAACTCTTTTCACATATTTATTCAATTCTACATTTTTAGTGTTTCTGAAATGTATCATTTCATTTTGTGACCCAAAACAAACCAAGGAGAAGCTTAACCTCAAATAAAGGCTTCAGCTGAGAACAGCCTGTCCAGTATCTGACCAGCGGTCACTGTCTGCCCATTGGCACACCTCTCTACACCTACCTTAGGGGTTGGCAGTGGATGTTTGCTCCTGCATGGATGTTAACTGAAGTTTTTGCTGTGTCTGCAGGCTGCCATGTGTCACGTGCACGTGGCTGCACTCATTGCAGAATACCTGCACAGGAAGAGTAAGTCTGAACACTCCACATTTATTCCTCAACAGCTGCTTTTCTAACTACACGTGAGAAAACGGACAAAGAGGATGAAGGCCACCACACGATGGGACTAATCTCCATCTCTGAGTGGAACTGCTCTGTTTTTATGGCGCTGTGGTCTTTTAGGAACAGGCACCACTCTGCTGATAAAAGACGGTCTTTATTACAGTATGCAAAGCTGACAACTTTCAAAAGCAGATCTGTCATGCGGCCCTTTATCACATGCAAAACCTACAGTAACAAATGCTTTGTGTAGATGAGGAGTGCCTGAGAAAGTTTCACCTTATCTTTGTTGCTGAGAAAACTGTTGCAGTTTTGTTTTGTGCAAATTCAACCTTTATCTGGTTTTATATCGGTTTTATATCTGTGTGTGTTTTTTTGTCAGAGTTGTTCCCCACCGGTCTTTCAGCTTTTAAAAAGATCACCTTCAACATTGATGAAGAGGCCGCCATGAAAGAAGACATTGGCATGCAGGACGTTTATTACACCGAGGTGTGGCAGAGCTGCTGTTTTTCTTTCCTTATTTGGAGCTTGAAGTCACAAACAGCTTCACAACACTCGATGTCACAGCTTTGCCTGTAGAAAAATCCTCATCAAAACGAAGAAGCCCTGATGGGTTTATCTGTGCAGGAAGTGCTGGTGGAGCACCTTGAGGTGTGCGTTGATGCTTTGTGGAAAGCTGAGCGCTACGAGCTCATCACTCACATCGCCAAGCTTCTTGTTCCCATCTATGAGAAGCGCCACGAATATGAGGTAACCATATAACCCTTATTCAACCCCCTGCACTGCCGGTGGAAACTTTCAGCCCCAGATAAGATTTTCAGCAGCAAAACAATGATGATCAAGGAAGTAGCACCCTGCCTAACTGCTGTCTTTACCTGCCCAACTAGTTCTGGGTTATGTGGGTGTGTAACCTTAGCCTCTTTTCTTGAAGGCAAATTTGAGCTCAACATGACCCATGAAGTTGTGATTGTGGGGCAATCATTGCTCAAAACTCATGAGGAGTTATTGTTGCTATTACAGGGCCCAAAAAGAAGCAGTTTATCCTGTGATGAGCCCCACAACACCCAAAGCACAAACTAGAAGCCCTCACACAGTCAAAGAACGGCAGAGAAAACTCTAAAAGCACGCCTGACCCCCCCCACAGTAGCAGCTGGGATGTCAGTCAGCACACCTCCACCTTCTTAATGATCGAGAACCGGTTCTGGTTTTCATCTTCTGATCGCAGGTCTTCTGTGGGGCTTTTACAGCCTCCCCACCTCATTTTTTCCACTATCATCTGGGAAAGGTTAATTGAACACAATAAATATCCTCAGCCATAGTAATGCTGTTCTTACGAAACTGCTTGGAGCGTCATATGACTCACTGTGCTTCAGTATATAGATAATCAACACTTGCATGGAGTCAACCATTGCATCTCTGCAGCTTTCAGGCAGACCCTTCTTTAACTGCTCTCTCCAATGAAAATGGTGTTTTTGGTCTTTTTAACATCTTCATGTTGCATTTTCTTGTGATTTAGGCCATATTTCCCAAAAAAGACTCATGGCTGTATTAGATCAGAAGGGTGCTGCTACTAATTACTGAGCAAAGGCTCTAAATACTTAAGACCATGTGATATTTCAGTTTTTCTTTTTTTATAAATTTGCTAAAATTCCGTGTTTTTTGTCAACATAGGGTTCTGTGTGTACATGAGGAAAGAAAATGAACTTCAATGATTTAGCAAATGGCTGTAATATAACAAAGAATGAAACATTTAAGGAAATCTGAATACTTTCTGTACCCACTGTACAAAGACAATTACATGAAAATTACATTTCTCAGTTTATATGCAAATCATTGTGATCTCAGGAGCAGATGACAAATGTTTCATGAAAACTTGCAGACAAATTGATTTGTGTACGTCTTTGTTTTCCTCGTCTGAGCTGGACTCTGGATCACAGCTGTCCAGCTGGATAGCTCTGGTATTGATCATCATTTTTGTGGCACCAGAAATACTTGGTTCTGGTTGTTAGGGGTTGTAAGCTAGCGGGAGAGTGTCTAAACGGACAGCTCTTGGTTATGGGTGATGGGAAGAGGGGGCAGGGTTGCTCCTCAACAGTGGTCCCGGCCACAACTCAAGAGGTGAATTTCTAATGAACTCCTGCCGCTCTGCAGAAACTTTGTCCCAGAAAAAGACACTTTTGACTAGAATGGCATCATCCATTCTACCACTCAGCTGGTTTTCAACAGCAAAAGGTAACGGTTTACACTCAGTGTGACTTATTATACTTGATTACAGACTGAACTAGTCACAGTTTCACTAACAGAATGACTACAGAGAAATAGTCCTTTATTAGTCAGTTTGCAGTTTGCTATAATGACTTTTTTTTCCAAATCACGTGCTATAAGATAGTTTGACTAAGAATTAAACAAACTGGAAAGATTTGGTGTTTTTTCAGTGAGTAGATGCTTATGTTTTATCTGCACCAAACCTTTGCTTGTCTTTTCTGTTGTGATAAAGCTCAGTCAAACCAACAAACACACACTTGTCTGTTCCTGCAGAAACTAAGTCGGCTGTACGAGACTCTGCACAGAGCGTACAACAAGATCATGGAGGTGATTCAGTCCGGCCGCAGACTGCTGGGGACCTTCTTCAGAGTGGCGTTTTATGGTCAGGTGAGGACAAACGTAATCACATGGAACGCTTTGGTTATTGTTCTATGAAGCCACTGCCTGTGCAAATGACCACAAAAATTAAATAACTGAACCTGCTGATCTGTTGTATCTATATTTCAAGCTGCTTCTTTCTGGAGCCCATGAAACTCAAAACAATGTTTTGTTTTTGTCAATGAAAATGTAAAGTTTGGGAACTTTCTGAAGAACGTGTTCTGATCTGACCTCTCTTGAACAGGGCTTCTTTGAGGAAGAGGATGGGAAGGAGTACATTTACAAAGAACCTAAACTCACCGGCCTGTCGGAAATCTCACAGCGCCTGCTGATGCTCTATGGGGAAAAGTTTGGCCCAGAAAGTGTCAAGATAATCCAGGATTCAAACAAGGTGAGCTCAGGCCCCCGGACGCTTGCTGCAGCCAGAGTGCCTTTGGGAAGTAGAATTTTTCAGCAAGAGTTTGTTTGTGTGGAAAATCTCACATTTGCAAGAATGTGATGACTGACCAATGTGCAGCAAATGGAGCATCAGACTCTCCCTGATCAGATGCTCTTCAGCTTTTCCTCGATGCCAGACGCAGGCTTTGCTCCCTGACCGTCTGCTCTGGTTTCTCACAGGTGAATCCCAAAGAGCTGGACTCAAAGTTTGCGTACATCCAGGTGACATTTGTGAAGCCCTTCTTTGAGGAGAAGGAGGAGCCAGAGAAAAAGACGGATTTCGAGAAGAACCACAATATCAAACACTTTGTATTTGAGACGCCGTACACGCTGTCAGGGAAGAAGCACGGCGGCGTAGAGGAGCAGTGCAAGAGGAGGACGGTGCTGCTGAGTATGTGAACCAAAGCACTCCTGTTCAACTTTCAGTGAAGCCTTTTGAGTTGTTTTCAAGCAGCTTTGTGTCAAATCAAACATGCTCCTCTCATTTATTTTTAACTCTCCATCACAGAGACAGAGCTTTGTTCTGCCTCCATATGCAGTATGTCTCCATGGGCCACACACAACACAAAGCATCAACAGGCATTAAACACCAGCTGACAGCTTGTTATTGGAGCTGCCAGCTGATCCTTCATTTGTCCAAGAGGCAACTGTTTGGAGAGCTCAGAGAAGCATTCTCCTTTAATGAAACTCATCAGTTTCCATACTTTCCACAGAGCCACAGCGACGTGAGGAGACGTTTTACATATTTGAGCTTCTGTGCACGTCTTTGTCTTAAATTGACCATATTTTCTGCTAACAGATGTTATGGATAAACGAGAAACACGCTCCAAGCAAACAAACTTAATGATCCTGGAATTTGCGGTTTGGAGTTGAGCTCGTGCAGACTCTGCTCGTGAGTCACGCTGCAGGGACGTCACAGGCTGCAAAGCTGTAGTTCCTCATCACATGTGGACTTGATGCACAGTTTTTTCTTTATTTTTGTAGCTCTCAGTTTCAATATTTTTCGAATAGAAACATTTGTTTGCCTTGCTTCCTTTCAGCATCAATCGAGCTGCGTTTTCTTTATGATATTGGCCTTTTGAACTCAGGTTTTTAACCTTAACTGTAGTGATTTAGAGCAGGAATAAAAAAAGGACAAAGAAGAAGCTGAAGGGAAGAGAAATATTTTTTTTCAGACCATCACTACTGTTCTCTGGATCATGTACTCACAATGCACATCATTTCTGTTGTTTACACATGTCTGTGCTGAGGATACAATGATTTCCTATCCCTGCCGTGTGGCCTGGAATGACCCCTCACTCAGGCACAGATTGCTCAGCTTCAAGATTTCCTTCTTTCCTAAATCTAAAAGCAGCACTGGGTTCACGTAACTCTCTTCCTTCCAGCTTTTAACAGTTTCCCGTACGTGAAGAAGCGGGTAGAGGTGACGGGGGAGAAGCAGGTGGAGCTAAAGCCGGTGGACGTGGCCATTGATGAGATGAGGGCGCGGACAGCGGAGCTCACCAAGTTGTGCTCCAGCCAGGAAGTGGACATGATTCAGCTGCAGCTCAAGCTGCAGGGCTGCGTCTCTGTGCAGGTAAAGGCTGGCACCAAAACAAAGGTGGGGGTTCACCGAACCAAAGGTTTTCTGTCTTCAGCCAAAGAACAGACTGCAGCAGGAAACGCCTTTTAAAATGTGGACTCGTGGGGATTTGATTTATTTATGAATCCAAAAGCAAAGTTTCACTTTGTTTTCAGTTTGTTTGAAAGCTGAGAACTAAGTTTTAGTGGATAACTTTAGGTGATAACCCACTCCCACAACTCAGAGCTGTATGACTGGAGACCTCCAACATTTGGGTTGTGAGGGGATGCAAGCTAGTGGGAGAGAGTTAAACAGATGGGTGACGGGAAGTGGGGTGGACTTGCTCTGTGCCAGTCCTTCCCACAACTCAGAGGTGAAATTTGAATGAACTCCTGCTGCTCTGCAGAAACTGTTCTAGAAATAAACACGTTTTTTTTTATTTTGGCTGAAACAACATAATCTAAATGAAAAGACCTCTGGGAATGCTTTGAAAACAGATCAGAAGATGTTTGCTGAAGGTCTTTAAAAATCGGAGCGGTCATTTTCATGGCTGTGTTGTGGAGAAGTTACTATTTGGCTGATAGATGACGACAATCTTTGACAGCCTGATTCTTTTTTTTTCTTTAGCTCAATTAGAAAGCAAATGTGTGATAAATAAATCTTCATCATAACATCGTTTAGTAAAATGTTTTCATTCTATAGAAAGCGTTAGTCTTTTTGCATTTTCAATTTGCTTTTCTTCCTCTGCACTAAAAGCATGCTAGTAATGGCTCTAATGGTTTTCTCTCTTGTTCAGAAAAGTCTGTCATAAAACCCATTTTCTATATTAGTGTTGTAACACAAAGCACCACTGCCAGCCTCTATATAGATCATTTAGATGTGCGTAGTGGATGAAACCAGTGAGTTAGTGACTGCAGAGGTCAGTGACGAGGAGCCTGGAGCCAGAGGGCCCCTATGTTATTTGTGTTTGCTCTAATCTCTTTGTAACAATCCCCAACAGCCTCAGACATGTTCTTCTGCAGGTGAACGCAGGCCCCATGGCGTACGCAAGGGCATTCCTGGATGAAAATAAGACCAACCAGTTCGGAAGTAAGAAAGTGAAAGAGCTGAAGGATATCTTCAGGTACGTTTTTATCTTTCCAAAGAGAGAAATCCTGACGGCTTTGGACTTCAAGCACTTTCTCTCTTCTTTTCATAAAAATGTAGGCGTTTTGTGGAAGCGTGCAGTTTAGCCCTGGACATTAATGAGCGCCTCATCAAGGAGGATCAGTTTGAGTATCATGAGGGCCTCAAGTCCAACTTTAAAGAGATGGTGAAGGAGCTGTCAGACATTATCCATGAACAGGTACTGTGACTTCAGTTTGCCCCACCCTAACCCAGAAAGAACAACTTTCACTTTAACACCGCCACCCCCCCGCTCCACTCAAACTTGGGTTTATTTTTATCTTTTTGATGACCTGCAGATCACAATCACAGGTTTTTATTTCTGTCCTTGTACAGACCTCTCTGGGTTTTAGTTTGTTTTCAAGATTTAAAAAAATAGATGAACCCAAACTATTTTTGTCTTTAAAAAATCGTTAATAGTTAAAAACATACTAGACATCAGGACTGAAAGTTACATTGAGGTTTAATTTAAAAAAGGAGGAAACTGTTTAAACATAGAGCTGGAGCTGTTGTGTAAGATCTTAAAAGACTCACCTGTGGGGGCCCTGTTGTGAATCAACCGTCAGCGCCGGGGGAGTTCGATCACTGCTGATGTGACAGTGTGGTTTAACCTTCAAGATGTTCATGATGTTTTGAGCGAATATTATTATAAATCTAATGTAGAAAATAAAAGCCCAAACTAACTCGATCAGCTCCACATCTCTATACAAGTGCTGTGCCGCTGCAATGCAAGTAGCAGAAAATTTTACTGAAGTAAAAAATAAATAGGTTTCGTTGTATTCTAAAAATCTATATATAGTTAAGAAAAGACAAACTTTAATGATCACACTTTGAGAAAATTCACTTGTCACGGATGCCTTTACGGGTGGATTTGTCTCTGGGTGAAAAATGAGGAAACCTGTACAAGATCACACAAAAAAACAAGGTCTTTGAAAGCTCAGTGAACCCGCCAGGCAAAACGGTTCATGCACATTTTTTTTCTATGGGCACGCTGCAGGCGACAGCTCTTAGTAAACACTTATGCAACATGCAGGGATAAGTTCGGGGGAAGTAGGTAAGATGCAGGCTCGTCATATGGATTTGTCTTTTTTTTTAACCCTCCAAATCCTGCACAAGCAGCCTGTTAGTGCTGTTTATGTGATACATGTACGCTCCTGTCATGCAGCCTGGCTTTTGGAAATGAGAAACATAGACCATCAGAGTGTAGTTTGTGTGGACCTCCTACAGGCGTCTTACAGGTACTTGCAGCACGTGCACATCCCGTGTGTGCAGCATTTGTGTGCTGTCAGTAAGGAGCCAACCAGTGTGGCGTAAGGACACTGTGACGACAGCATTACTTGTATGTCATAAGTGCATGTGACTTCCATTATTCCTACAAATATTTCCTGATATGTTTACCACACGCGCAGCAATGGGATGTTTCATTTCCATGACGTTCATTGAGGCGGCTGCACGAGCCTTAAGGGAACACACACCCTTATCTATGACCCTCCATGGGCTTGGACAACCCAAAAAAGTTACAGGTTTTTCTATATTTACAGTTTTTATCTTTTATATTTTCAAGTAGAATATGTAATTTGCTGAGTAAAGCAGTCTTACTGCAGGGACCGCTCTTTCCTGCACCGGGGGTGTTGGTCTGCAGGCCGCAGTGATCTAATGCAGCAAGTGAGAGCTGGGATCCATTATAGATGACCACTTAGACAACATCTACCTCTCCGCCACCACCTCCACAGATTCCAGTGGACAGCCCGGATAGGGCAGGCTTTCTGCAGAGCAGAGGGCGCTATGGAGTCAGGAGAAGGCTGTCACCCTGTCCTTCTCACTCCAGAAGACCTCTGTCTCCTCTGCAGATGCAGGCGGCTCTTGACTTTCTCATAAAGTGCATTAGTGTTGAGAGTCCCGTGCAGTGTAATGAGGTACTTTTATTCTTCAAAATACTCTGAGTTCTTGAAAGTGCCGCAGCAAACAGAACCTGCTGCCTCAATGGTGCCTGTTTGGTCAGACAGCTGAGTCTTCATGAAGTTGGGTGCAGGTCGTTGGAGCGCACTGAAAGTCTAGGGACAGCTGTAGGAGCTGGAAGAGTTTAAAACGTGAACAAACAAAAAACCCTTCCAGTTGCATTGCCACAGTTAGTGTCTTAATCTGCCACCTCAGTGAAATGTTCACAGTTCTTTTGTTTCTTCTTTTTCTGACCAAACGCTGGTGAAAAGTAGCCCACAGACTGTGTTTTTATGACATTTATTTATTTCTGGTTTGGTGAACGGCTGTGAGAGCAGCAGCTCATCCTCACTCATGCAGTCATGACCTCACTCCTCACGAAGACGGCCGTGTTTACCCGTCTTTGACCCTTTCAGCTGTTCTCCATCGTGCAGCAGCCGCTTAATGAAGAACGCTGCTCATGATCAGACTGAGCGATTCATGATTGCAACAGGAAACACTGTGACCATTAAAAACTGCATTTCGGTTCAGCTAGATGAACGAGTCCCTCCCCTTCTGGACAGCTTATGTCCACACATTGAACCTAAATCTCCCTCCGTCAGTTTGATCAACTTTTCACAATAAAATGTCCTGAATGTTCTTTACCAAAACAAACATCCCTTCATTTTTCCCATTGTTATGACACTGTTGTGGCAAGTTGTATGCTCATATAAAACCACAAAAAATATTATCATGAAAAAAATGTTTACTCTATCTGTACTAAAAACTCTAAAGCAGCTTTCGCCCTCCTCACCTTCAGGGTTTTATCCCTGTAAAGACTGGTTCACCTTTTGGATTTCAAAATTTACCACTAAAAATAAATGATAATTTCTATTTATATTCAATTATAGCAAAAATCACAGCAAGAAGGTTCCCGGTTCAAGTCCTGGCTGGGGGAATTGAAACAGTGTCACCAATGGGGGACCTTTCTGTGTGGAGTTTGCATGTTCTCCACGTGCATGTGTGGGATTTCTCCAGGGACTCCAGCTTCCTCCCACCGTCCAAAAACATGCTTCATAGGTTAATTGGTCACTCTAAATTGTCCCCAGCTGTGGATGTGAGTGTGTGATTGTGGCCCCTGCGACAGACTGGCGACCAGTCCAGGGGTGTCCCCTGCCTTCACCCAGGAGTAGCCGGGTTAGGCTCCAGCAGCCCCTTGACCCCAAAAGGGATAAAGCGGTTCAGAAAATGAATTAATGAATGAAAAACTTGATTTGATTAAATGTTTGAATTAAACAGAAGTAAAGACCACTAGCATCCTCATTATAATAATATTGTCCATTTTGATTCAATGATTTTATTGCACATTTCTGTCTCAAAAGTGTTGAAATGTAAATGTTGAAAAGCCTCCTATGAGTCTAAAAGCATGTGAAAGCAAAGCACAATGGATTCTGACGTTTTAAATAATATAACATTTTATTTAATTTAAAATTAGCAAAGTTTTCTGCAAAAAGCCAAATATGATCACCCAATAAAAACAAGACGGACGAGGAGGCAAAAGGAAAACCTTCCAACAAACATCACATAATGTTTGTGTTACACACTGTGTGCAATGTTGTCCTTTCTTTCATCCCTTTGGTTTCCTGTTCTGGTTAAAGTGCAACACAACTACAACGTGCTGTGTTTGTGTTGTCCTCAAATCTTGTCAAACTAACAACCCTCTCTTTTCTCCAAAATGCTGTCCTGTAGCTTTAAGGAAGAGCAGGTAATGGGATCTTCACTTGTGCCAGTCTCACTTTTGCAGGAAGAATTCAAGTCTTTTTTCCTGTTTTTGCACCATCACATGAGCTGAACCCAGACACTTGATTGCTAAATGTATTCAGCATACGTGCCAAGGAAAACCATTGAAGTTGGTTTATCTGTGTGTAAACTACAGTGGATAATTGAAAGCGGTGCAGAAATGAAACGCATGAATCCAAAACAGGTTTGTAAAAACAAGCCATGTTTGTAAAGCTCAGCAAACACTTAGCTGCTGACGATTTCCTTGTTGTCGTTCAGGTTCCTGTTAGATTGGAATATGACATGAATGATGGTGTAGAAAAAAATCCATGTAAACATCTGATTTTACGCCTTTCATCAGGATGGCTTCACACTTGTGTCTTTGATAAAGTCGCATGTTTGCATGATAACAGCAACCTAAATCTGCTTGTGTTTTGCCACTGACCTGCTGTTGCTTCACAAGCAGAAAATCACAGACCTTCTCCCCTCAGAGTCAGACCACTCCCACTTTTTAAGCAGTAAAATAATGTGAGTGATGCAGGGTGGATGAATGTTTCACTCCTCCAGAGTCCAGAGAGGACCACCTCTGTTCAGGGGCTGACACCGCTGATGACCTCTGGCTGGTCTGAAGCAAATGCAGGTTTGGCAGAAGCAGCATTGCAGAATCAAAGAGACTGACCGGCCTTTCACGAGGAAATGGTTGCAAACAAAAAAGATGGCGTGCAGATATCACTGGCCAGAACTGAAAGTTCATTCCCACCCCCATGTCGTAACTATAACAGCTATAGTTTTTACCGTTTTAGCTTTAATAATCTTTTTTTTTTTTTTTTTTTTTATAATTCAAACAGTCGATTCTGAAAGCAATAAAACAATTAGGTTTTTGCTCCATTTTAAGTTTACCTGGATCGCTCAAACTTTATTTTTTACAATTTTAAGCTTTAATAAAAGGTGCTCATTTTAAAAGGATTAAAGTTATAACGTTTCTCCTCCATTTAGGTTTTATTAAAACTGTTGGTAAAGTTAAAGTCCCATTAGTTTTCACGCACCCATTTGTGTGTAATGTGTTCTCTGCATTTGTCCCCTCCACTGTGGGAGTGGTGTGCTGCAGACACAGTCGTGTTTAGGAACCATTTGGTGATTTAACCCTCCAGTCCAACCCTGTAATGCTGAGCGTCAAGCAGGGAGGCGTCACATAACTAGTCTTTGGGACGACTCAACTGTGGGTTTGAACCCACGGGTTTCCAGTTTCAGTCGAACACTCTACCACAAGGCCATTGAGTTGGCCTTGGTTACAAGTTTAAACAATTTGCTTTAAATTTAAAAAATGGAAAAAAACTATTCTCAGAAAAAGGCAAATCTGGAATAAATGAGCGCAAACACGACCAACTTCTGTTTCAGTCCTTCAAAATAAAGCATGCTGTAAAAAGGTGACGATACGACCCACCTTTGTGTTAGACATGAACTCTCTTAAATCTGGTGCAAAGGCTGCATTACAAAGCTTGCCCGTTTGTTTAGTATAAACAGTAATTACACTTGCATGCATGTACACACATAATAAAACACATTGTAAATCACAAGCTGTTTATTTGGTCCATTTAACGTTTTCATGCATTATTTGAAAAACCAGAAGTCGTGTGATCATTTTCAACTGCTTTATCCTCAACTTTGTAATAATAAATCAAATATTCAAACGGGCATAATAAAGCCCCTAAAGCTGTATAATGTCCGCTTCCGGTCCTCCTCCAACCTTCTGGCAGCAGAGAACTCTAAACAGTGGATTCAACAGCACAGCCACTTCTGTGGTGACGTCTGCGCTGCAGCAACAGCTGCCTGCTCTAAAATAACTTGGCCAAGCAGACAGGGAGCCTGAGCTTATCAGGCCACCTCAGATCAGATTCAGTGACTTCCTCAGAAGTTTCTCCTTCTGTGTGGATTGACCTCATAACCTCCCGTTTGTCACAGCAGCTCTATGTCTTCATGGTTTTTTCTGCTCTCAATGCAGATCTACCAGGAGGACATGATGCGCTCGCTGCTGCAGAACTCGCTCCACGTGTTTCGTGCCATCAGTGGGACGTCCACCGACCTGAGCTGACCTCCTCAGCCTCCCATCTTCACCTCCATCACCTTCATCTTTTAGGGGGGAAATCTGGTGCAGAAACTCTTGAAATTTGGCTTCTGAAGGCGTTGCAGCATGAATATCTAAATCAACCACCAGAGAAGCAGTGTTACGAGAATGTGTTAGAGCAACACGGACTGATCACATGCATGTCAGGCCAAGGTTCTGCAAGGATGGGACTTGTCTCGATTAACAGTTGGACCTTTAAACTAAAGACGTTTCCTTCCTCGTCCCAGCTTTCTTCAGATCTATGCAGGAAAAAACTCTCAAAGGCAGCAGCACCTTTTCTTCTGAGTTATTTGCCTCAGCTCTTGGTGCCAGGCTAGCGTTAGGAAAAAAAACAAAACAGCAACAACCGGTTCTGTTCTAGCACGCCCCCAAAAGAACCGGAGTTAATCTGTGCAGCAGATCGCTGCTATTTAAAGGCAGCGCATTCCTGCAAACCTTTCGTAGAAAGTAGATAAGTCACGTTAGAGAGTGTGGGGATCCTGATGACATCAGGCCTCCTGTGTTAGAGAGCAGAGCTCGTCTTCAAGAGTTTTATGGATTAAGTTATTATTTTAGGCCTAATCAATAATGTAAAAGCAGAAAAGTGATGCCAGTTCAGCCTGTTCGAGTCACTTATTTTTGAGTTTGCTCCTGATGTGCTGCTCCCAGCTGTGGGGCAGCGGCCGGAGAGCGCATCTCCTCTGGGTTTCAAACCAGTGCCTTTGTGCTCTGCCTTCTGATACACTTCCTCTGCCTCAGCTCGTGTGGAAACAACTCATGCTGGTAAAACAAGTATTTCACAAGTGCTACACTGAAGAAAAGCAGATCAGTATTTAAGTCTGTGCAGAAGCAAGGTTGTATAAGGAGTTTTCTGCTCGGGTACTGAATGAATGAATGTATGTATGTATATTTGAAAGTTTCTGAATCCCTGCTCAGATCAGAACTCATCTCAGCAGAGATTTTTTTATTTGTTTCGCAATGATGACAGAGGTGCAGCTATTCGTCAGATTTACTTTGTAAAACCCTCTTTTCCAATAAAATCTCAAAAGTCTGTGTTTGTGTGCGTCTTAGGCCTGAAAACCCTTCTTAGGGGTTTTGGTTTTAAGTGAACCAGAGCCAGCAGGTGCAGTAAACAGCTTCCCTAACAGGTTCAACGTGTACATGTTTTCTTCTTTTCACAGTTCCTTAAGGGCTCTCAGTCTGTGGGCATTGAGATTTGCCATCCAGCCGCAGAAGCATGTCACACCACACCAACGTCTGGTTTCACTTCAATCTGTAGTGATGGGGGGGCATCAGCCATAAACTTTCTTCCCCCTCAGAGACAGTCTTTGCTCTTTTTTAGGGATCACAGAATGCTGAGATGAAGATGTAATAAAATATCACAGGTATCCGACATGTGACCTTTCACTCCTTCGTGATGAATGCCAGACATTCCAGGCATTCAGATTTCACCTGTGGAAGCTGCTTAAGCCACACCTGTCAAAGCTGAACGGATCATCTGCATAAAACTGTTGCAAAAGAATGAAGGAAAGAGGGTTTCCCTGCAGCCAACAGAAAAGGGTTCAACTTTTGATTGCTTCTGTAAAAGATATTTGGTGTTATATTTGATATTTGGATTAAATTGGCATTTTTATGACAAAAATTGGCAAATGAAAAGCTCTGTTTACATGAAATAGAAAACAGATATTTCAAAAGACCATCATCAGTATTAAGATGCACCTACTGGTGTTTTAGACATCCTCACACAGGACTCAAATCAGAATTTTCTGGGCTCAGCTGGAACAGTGCAAACCCAGTCCCAAATCCAGATGACATGGTGTCTTACCTGTGATCTAAACTAGCTCATTACTCTACATCAAGTGGTGCCATCACCGAGCCAAATGTTACCGAGACTCTTCTGATCCTTCTGTTTATGCTGTTATCAGCTCGCTTTTCCCTGTTTGCTGCATAAAGCCATTACCACACATAATTGGCTTAATGATTCACAGACTCATTTAGGACATGGCTACTTCCTGCACGGTTTGTCTAGCTTATTTATTTATTTCATTTTAGCATGCAACTTAATGCAAATCCAAATAAATAAAATACATCATTCAATAAGCAAAAACAAATACAATCAAAGAAACTCTGGTCCTCTCTGGCCCTCACGTTAAAGAGCAGATTTATTTTGTTTATGTTATTAAATAACTTCCAGGTTCTGTTGGCGGCCCTGAAAAATAAAAGTTTACCTAATCCCTCTGCATAAAAGCAAAAAAGCTGTACACTAAAAGTTTATTCTATTAAGTATTACAAGTATAGATAGTATACCATAGACCATGTACACATTTAGTGTAGAAAGTAACTGAATACTTCTTCAAACTCAATTGGGACATTTTAAGATTACAACATATAGGTAGTATATGAAAATAAACTTCCTTTTACTACAGACTAAGTGTGCTGGTAATACACTTAAATGCAGCACTTTTTGATAAGGGATTGCTCAGATTTTTTGTTGCACAAAAACATCAATCTGAACATTTGATCCCAGATACATGTGGTTTATCAGAAAGCTCCTGCCATGTACATCTCAGGGTCCACCTCGTTTATTTAGGCATGCTGAACCGGCGCATGCGTAATTTGGACCTGACTCCTGTGGCGTACCTGAGCTCCTCCTGACCCCAAGCCAGCTCGCTTTTTACGCAGCTTTCAGGTGAGCCAGGTTCGCTGCTTAACTGCCTTCCAGCGGTGTCTCGTCACGTCTGCCTTCCTTCTAACTCCGCCCATTCGGATTTTGTCGGCGTTTCCCGGCAGAAGCTTCAAACCCACTGAGCGCGCGGATCCAAATCTGTCCGCTCTTGCGTTTTTGGGCCTTATTTTCGATTTCTGTGCTTTCTGCAACCCACCCCTGTTAATTCAGTGGATGTTTAATCTTTCCCGTTGTCCTGTGTTCATTCTTTTTGTCGTTTTGTGCTGTCTCGTCATCCGGATTTCTTGAGCGCTCGTGGGTTTTGACGCGCGTCCGCGCTTTGACGCAGCATGGATCAGAATCCTGGAGGCGTTTTCTTTCTATTATTTATCGCCTCAACGACGACCCTGACCTACAGCAAAACCGGTAAATAGAAATAGATGTTAATTCTGAAATATATGTATGTATTTTACAATGACTGTTAGGTTAAATAATTGTGTCTGTTTTTATTTCCTAACTATAATTTAGAAACTGCCAGCAAACGTGTTTTTGAGTTATAAAAGTGTTTGTTGGCGGTGGTCTGCCTTCAGTCCTCAGATCATCGTGGCTTTTTGAACGTCATGATTCAGATCTATTTGGTGAAATTCCGGTTGAAAACAGACCAGAGAAAGTGAATTCCCCAGACCAAGTTCACACTGGGAAATAATTACTACTCGATCTTTAAGAAAAAAGAAATGCCAAATCCTACTGTTCTTTTGTAGCAATGTCTGCGGAACAATCAGGCGTTTTTCCACATTTCTGACATAATTGGTTGACAGTCTGCAGTCATGAAAGCCCCACACAGTTTTCAGCTGCTGCAAATTGTTGCTTGACAGGAAACAGCATCAAACAATACAATATAATAAATATAACAATACAAGTGACTTGTAATCCTGTTTTGAATCTGGGTCAGGTGATGGGACAGGACGCCTAAAGGCTTCAGGGAAGAAATCGCTAAGAGAAAAACAATAAGAAATCTCAGAGGTAAGCACAGATGTGATCTGTGACTGAAGCAGAGGGAACTGTGGAGCATCGCTGACAGCCAACCAGAAAAAAAAAAGAAAACTGTGCAGACTTCAGTGGTCCAGCTTTATTAAAATAAGGAAATACTGGGGGAAATGGTCATAAATGACGTTTTCTTTTGCTTAGATGTGACGGAAGTTGTTATTTCAACAAGAGAAACAATGTGAACTCAATTGAACCTGTTCAGAATAAAAGAAAGTACAAAGGAGGAGAAAACCTGCTGGATTCCTGAGAGCAGCAGCTTTGTGTCTGACATCCTGACCTGTTAATCTTACATTTCTTTTTGTTGTTAAATGGCTTCGGTTATAAGCGCACTAATGCGTCAACAACTGTGCTGGAGAGTCTTCCAGACTGCACTGTCAGGAGCCAAGGCTCTGTTGTGTTCAAGGCAGCGTGGGAAAAGTGAGACTTATTGCTGTGACTTTCTCCTGACAGCAGATCGCCTTCCTGCACCGACGAAGCTCGAGTACGAGTGGCTCGACCCGATTGTTCTGAAAGTGAACTGGTCTTGGAAAAGGGACCCTGATCTGCCCAAAGACTGTAAACCTGCCTTCAAGGTTCAAGAACTGAATGAGAAAAAGACGGTAAAAAATAAATTCTATCTGCAAATATTGTGTGAAGGCAAATAAATCAGTATAAATGTGCCTTTAACTCAAACTGCAGGATAACTGTTGTTTAAATTGTTCCTTTTGTTCTCCAGGGTTTGATGTTAGAGTTACTTTTTAATTTAATTTAGTTGCATATAACCTAACTTTAGTCTCCCTGGATTGTCTCCCCAAATTATATTTATAATAACATTTATTTTTAATATAATAAATATTTGCAAATAAATGAATAGACTTTAAGAATATTCTGAACATTCATTTTGAATGTCTTTTCTTTCTCTGACTGTGATGTTTTGTTTCTCCTGTCCATACAGGTCACTGAAAACCAAACTTTTACACAGTATTTTCTCTCAGGGAAAATGCAATCCAGTTGGTTGGCGCTCAGCGTTGTGGCAGAGTGCCTCGATCTCAGAAGTGAAGCTGCAAACATCACCATCTTCTTCTTCAACGGGAAGAAGCGTTTCGGTAAGACCGCACTGAAGATCCAGGAGCACAATGGCTAAAAACGTGCGGATGAGTAACACTTTGGTTCCTGCAGCGGAGCTCGTGAGGAACTTCAAATGCTTTGAGGACCATCCAAAGAAATGCACTTGGATCCCACTGGATCCGTCTCAGAGGCTGAAGGTTTCTTACAGGTGAGAAAGAATCTGAGCCACGTCTGATCAAGTAGAAGTGATTTTCTCTGCACAACAAACTCAAGTTTCCCATTAAATATTTGTCTGATATCATAAATAAGTGTTGGAACAAATCCAATGTTCTTGCTGACAGGAAAAGCTCAGGAATGATGGAAAGCGGGTGAAAAATCCACCATCTGATCAGCATTCCTAATGAAAACTCATTCTGTTTTTCCAGGTATTTATCAAGAAGTGTGGAAACCCTGAAGGTGTGTGAGCAGCAAAGCGAGGAGCATGTCTGCTTCATGAACGAGACGGAACCGGACCGAGATGTGTGTGTGATTGTGGAGACGGACACGCATATGAACACCTTTGAACCTGAGCGTGGTCGGTGCAGCCTCCTCGGCATCAGCCTGGATTTGAAATGTTTGGATGTGCCGTTCATGTTGTCTGTTTTTGCGCTTGTTTTAGCTGTGTCTGTGCCGCCACTCAACATCAAAGAGAATGGAAATTCCCTCCTGCTGACCTGGACACCATCAGATGTTCGAAACGTTTGGGAGTTTGAGCTGTGGTACAAAGAATGCAACAAACCAAAGAAGGTCAGTCTTTATTCTACAGAGTCATGACACAGACATGAGAATGTGAAGTCAAACCAGCGAAAATAGGAGAGAAAGAGTAGAATTCATGAGCAGAGCGCAGTCCTTTAATTACACATCCATCCATCCATCCATCCATCCATCCATCCATCCATCCATCCATCCATCCATCCATCCATCCATCCATCCATGGGAGGAGGTGGGGTCACACCCTGATCAGGTCGCCAGTCTGTTGACAGCTAGAACCTGATCTCTGACTCAGCACTGAAGATGAAGCAGGATGGAATCACTGATAAAACATGCAACTAACTAAATACTAAATTAACTGAAGAAGAAAGACCCTTCAATTACAAAAACGATTCAAATCCCACTCCCATCATTGTTTGATCTTTTTTCAAACCATTCCCAACAGTCTTTTAATTATAATTATGCTGTTTTTAAAATTCCAGAAACCTGTGTGGTTTTCCAGGACATAGTTTCTGCAGAGCAACATGACTTCATTAGAAATTCACCTCTGGGTTGTGGGTGAGACTGCAGAAGTAAGCCTCTGCCGAGACCCCATCATCCCTTTGTTTACACTCTCCTGCTAGCTTACACCCCCTCACACCCCAAGCTAACATTACTGGTGCAGCAAAAACGGCGAGCAATATCAGAGCTATCCAGCCGCTCAGTTTAGATCCAGATTCCTGCTCAGACGAGGAAAATAAAAACGTTCATGGATCTGTTTGTCTGTAAATGGATGCATCGGTATGAAGCAGAGCAGGGAGCACAACAACTTGAGTAAAGAATTACTCAGAAATGCTGTTTTAATCTTAATTTTTAAAAATGTATATCTTCCATCATAAGAAAAATGCCACAAGAACATATTAAAAACACCAAAAAGATGATTTTCATCAAAGTGGGTTTAAAGAGAATCTTCAAACCTTTATGTTTTGTGTGTTCATTTTTCCATTGTATTGAAAATGCATGCCTGACATTCCTGAAGCATTTGTGATCCCTGACCGTTCCCCTTGTTCTCTGCTTGTAGAGTTTGACTTCAGAGACGACAGTAGAGATCCCGTATGACCCGTGCTGCGTCTACCACTTTCAGTACAGAGTTCAAGGCACAAAATTTCTTATCCCAGTATCTAGCAGCAACAGCTCTGTGCAGACCTATGGTAACTATCCAGATCGAACTTTTTACTGCTTTTTACAGACTCAATCTTACCACCCTTTAAGTTTTTATTTAGTGTGTTTTTTTAAAGCCAAACTCATTTAACCAAAATGAAAAACAATCAGAGGTCATGGTACCAGAACCTGTTCAGAAGGAACTTTAGGATGGTTGCAGGAGAACAAGACTTGGACACACTGTGGGTTTGATGGCGGTTAATTCCAGAGGAATCTGCCATCAAACTCCTTGGAGTTCTGCTTTTCACACCTTCAAACACAATCTCATTGGAAACCAGACATTGTACCTGATTCATTTGCAGCATTTATATTTGGCAATATTCTAAATATTCCTTCGGTGCATCCGTAAGCTGTTTTATGCTTTTCATGCTACCTGTTCCAGGACAACAGAGGAACGTTCAGTATTCATGTTAGCACGTTTATAGTCTTTGCATATGTGACTGTTGGTCAAACGCATGCTTCCTCTTTGCACTTTTGCTTTAGCTCTGAGTTGCTGGAAGTCTTGGTGTTTTTGTGGGATCTGACTCTGTAGAAACACCAGCCGGTTGATCTGGTTGGAAACATTGTGTAGCAGCTAACGTTGTGATGCTTCGCTGAAGTTGGGGCAAGTTGTTGGTGTAATTCTTCAGATCAAGTTTATGCAAAGCTGTCGTTGACAATGTATTTCTGTGCACGCTCAGATTGGCAGATTTGACTCATAATTGGCTTCATTACACAGACAGCCCTTTAGATGTGAAGACAGTAGTTGCTGCTGCTGTTTTTCATTTGAAGCTGGTGTGTTTCTGTGGTGAGGCTCTGAGGCGCCACCCACTGGAACCCAGCTGTCACTACAGCAGGTTGCACTGGATGTGGACGTTTCTGTGAACTAGTTAGTGGGGTTTTTTCTTCCCTTCATGGATAGATGTTTAGTGACTGAAATCTAGTTTGGAGTTTATTTGGAATATGGTTTTGTCATTTGGAACTTTGACCTGCAGCATCCATCACCAGTAACATTTAAATGAGATTATGCCACTTTTTGGCAAAATCAAAAAACCTGTCGCTTCGTTGTTCTGCAGAGCAACCGGAGGTCCTAAGAAATTTACCTCTGAGTTGTGAGCCTGCCCCCTTTCCTTCGCCCATGTAACTTTTACCTGCTGGCTTACAGCCCTCACACCCCAACCTAACATTAGTGGTGCAACAAACTTGGTGACCAGTGTTGAAGCTGTCCAGCCATACAGTTTAGATCCAGATTCCGGCTCACATGAGGAAAACAAAGACGTACACGGATCTGTTTGTCTGTCAGTGGATGCATCAGAATGGAGCAGAGCAGGGAGCTTGTGGCTTGTTGTGGTAACTTGTTCATCACATTTATTTAATTTTTTTCCAACAGCTATTAATTGTCTGCTCCTGATTCACTGCGATTTGAATAAAGAAATACCCAGAGATGGAATTTGAATCTTAATAATCTTTCTATATGTCCTCCATCATTAGAAAACTGCTACAAGAACATGTTAAAAACACCCAGAACACAATTTTATCAGAGTGGGTCTTTAAGATTTGCTACAAAAGAAATTCATTCTTCTCACTTATCCTTTCCTGTTATGAAGATGTGTGCACTCATGTTGTGTACTTAAGATGCTAATGTAATGTGGTACTGTTCCTGGAAGGACCAAATAAACAGAACAAACAACACAGTAAAGAAAAAAGATTATAGATATTTGATCATGCTCTGTTAGATCCTGTTTAAAAATGTGTCATTTCTAATCTCAATCCAGTCTATTCCAGGACCAAAAATTCCAATCCAAAAGACTTGATAACTGGAAACAAAAGCAATTGTTTAAAAAATTCAAAGCTATAACAGCTAAGAACTGATTTTTGAAAAGAGTTAGTCATTTAGACAGAAGAAACAGAATAATTGAGGGTTTCTCCTCGTTTCCTTCTTTTTCCACCAGGGGTCAGTATTTCTGTAGCTTTTTATTATGAAGCAAGTTCATTAAACTGTTTCTTCTAATAATGTGATAGATACTACAGTTATAGTCAGCATTTAGTTGGGATATAAATAATTTTAAGCTATGGATTAGTTGAAACAAACTTGTACAGAATGAAAACAAATGCAATTCTCTTAAAAGGACAAACATGCATTGTCGTGACAAAAGTAAAGTCACGTATTATTCAGGTTTTCAAGTTTCTTGCAGTGTTAAAGGCTTTTTAAAAAATGTTGATGGCTTACTGCTTTCTAATATTTTGGTACGTGCACAAAAATCATTAGTTTTGGGATCAGGATCACACAAACATGTTTAACAGGTAGAAACACTAAAAAGGTTTGATGTAAATTTAGATTTTTATTTTGTTTGAAACAGTAGGAGATAAAATGAAGAAAAAATAAAAGCATCTAAGGATTTTTGGATATATTTATGACTTCTTTCTTATTTTAGATACAATGTTCACACTGATGAGAAGTGACAAGATAGAATTCTCAAAAAATCTGAATTTGTTTTCTCAAATACTGCAGAATATTTTTCAGCGACTTTTGAGTTAGTTTTTGTTCTTTTTTTAAGTAAGTTACTCGAAACACAGAAATAAGCCTTTTTTTGTGTAAAATCATAAATAGGCCGTCATCATTTTTTTAACAAATTTTGACTTTATTCTTGTAATTCTGAGCATCTACTTACAATACAGTAAAGTTTAATAAAAAGAAGGAAACTGTCAACAGGATTTTTCTTTGTGCTCATTAAAAAAACTATTAGCTTATAACCTCCTGTACTCAGAAACCAAAACGGTGCAGATGCTGGACCATAGTTTTTCAGACTTTTTCTTCATATCTGAAGGTTTTTTCTTTGTTTTTCATAACAGGCTCTGGAAAATGTTACAATGCAGGCCTGGTAATGGCCATCGTCGCCCCAGTCCTTGTGTTCTTCTGCGTCCTGCTGTCCTGCTACTGCTTTAGAAGGTACTAAAGACACTCCCTCCTGTTTACGCCAACTACACAACGCTGATGCAGAGGAAAGCAACTTTATCTGACAGTGACAGAATCTGGAATTGTGTGAATTGCCTCAATAGTTGAAGAGTGACAGCATTCCAAAGGGTGTAAATACTGCAGCTCCAGACATTCAGGGGTTAAACACTGTCAGAGGTTTGAGGGATTAAAACTTAAAACGTTACTGGACTCTTCAGTGACTGCATCCTCCTGTCTTTACAAAGTTTTTAATGCTCCTAACAGAAGAAACGTTGCATCTGTTTGCAGGCACAAAGACATCATCTGTCCTGTCGTTCCATACCCTTCCAACCTGCTAAAGGAACTGATGAACGGAACCAAGGATTCAGGAAATGTACGTTTAGAGAAGTCTTTTAAAATGTCGGTGCTTGGTTTTGCTGTTCTCCCCATCAACACGCAGTTCTGTTCTTTTTCAGCCTACCACTCTGCTCACCCAAGACCAGGAAGTTCTCAGTGATGTCAGTCTGGAGCAACAGAACTTCCAACAGAGCGTCTGACCGGACCACCATGAAGCTGGACTTGAACTTTTGGTGGATCACTCAGAAGCATTTACAGAGTGACATCCCAGCGAGGCTAAAAGCTTCGTCTGCTCCTGGTCGAGCGCTGCTGGAGGCTCACAGGCATCGACTTGATTTGTCTTGAGCTCGGCTTGAACTTTAACCGCTGAGAAAAAAAACAGACTACTGAGAAATTTAGATGAATGTTGATGAAGAGCTACATCTCTACAGCTGCTTAAAAGAGAAATGGAGCGAATGCTGTGGTGGGATGCAGCAGATGCAGCAGATGCAGCAGATGCAGCAGATGCAGCAGATGCAGCAGACGCAGCAGACGCAGCAGACGCAGCAGACGCAGCAGACGCAGCAGACGCAGCAGACGCAGCAGACGCAGCAGACGCAGCAGATGCAGGACAAAGAGGAGTGCAGCAGGAGTTTTCTGGAAACGCTACGGGCACACAGCAATGAACTTTGAGAATCTGCATTTTGTTAACCTCTGAATGGAGCCGTTTTCCACTTTCTCTGTTAAGGTGATGTTTGCTGTGAAGCGGCGCTGTGTACTCGTGGATTCAGTCGACACTGAATGATGAAGTGATTGCTCATGTCCAGCAGCGCTTCACTGTCCCTCACAGTAAGTTATGTTTGGGTTCGTATCTCAGGACGTAACTTTGTTTCCAGTACTAAGCTATCTGTGGCGCATGTCTGGATATGTTCTGCAGTTCCTCAAATATATGAGATGATAAATATATTTCTGGTAGCTTCTGCAATAAGTTTAGCATTCTTTGTTAGGAAAAGGTTTTCAGTCCTGTTTACACGCTTGTGTAAATAAATCAGTGATGACAAACTGTGTGTTGTTGTTGTTGTTGTGTAATCCTCACCCCTTGACTCAAAACAACTCCCACCAAACAGGGATACAAACATGTTGAATGCATGTATGAAAACACATTTTTATGAATGCAGCAGCTTTCTGTTTCCACTAGAAGCTTTTATTTTGCTTTCATGAGAAACGGTCTTCTCACATTTCATCCTGGAATGCAAAGTAGCGATCAAAGGCCCTCAATTTGTTTTTTGCAATCATTTACTGGTGATGGAGAGGAGAAACAGGAGGATGTGAACTGAGTCCCTTCCTCTGGAACTTTGCATAAACGTTTGCCTTAACCACATATGAAGTGTTCCCATTGTGCAGCTGCTGCGGTGATTGGCTCCATAGAAAAACCCACTTTTTCTGAATCTAGCTTCAGTGAAGGTTGTGATAGCACATCTAAACTGCATTAGTGGTACAAATCAATCTGTCTTTGTTGATGCTTTGGGCTTTATTGAGGCAGCGTGAGGGCTATATGTTGAGCAGAGGGGGCAGGCAGCAGCCCGAGATTTTCCGGATGCCCTTGCAACCCTCCAGCATCCACTGGCAGCCATGCGGCCAGTTTTGGTGAATGATTTCTTGCCGCTCATCATTCAAGCCTCCACTCCTAGAGTCACTTCAAATGAAGGATTCACACTGTTGTGAAGTGGTTGCAAATACTTTGTTGTGCCCTCAGCAATCAGAGCTGGAACTGAGTTTGTCGTCTTGATGGCTGCTGTCATACAGTCTGTTACTGTATGTGGGCTCTCCTTCACTTGTTCAAAACAAGTAAAGCGTTTTCTGTGGAACCCGCCCCGGTTGCTTGCCGTAACACTCTGTCAGCCACTCATTCATCAGGCTTTCCATGTATGTAAGGCCTTTTTCTTTTGGCATGGTCATCTGTTTAAAAATCCCCATCAGTGGAAGCTTGTGTGTGGATGCCGTGCAGCTCAGGTCACAAGTGAAATGCGTTTTCCTCACGCTCGGTTGTTTTTAATGTCACGGAAAAATCACCTTCTTGTTAGCGATCCTAGTGAGAGACAGGTCAAATGTCAGGGGTACTTCATCCATCTTTATGTCATCTGGTCCCATGGAATACTCTGCGTCTTAGTGAACTTGTGGAAGGGAGTTACTGGCACAAGGTTAACCGTGCTCTGATGACCAGGCCTTTTCATCTCATGAATCTGAGACACTATGATGGTCCCCCTCTAAAATCATCAATCATCATCAGAAACATCAAAGTCAGTGTAATTGTCCTTCCAATGCCAAAAGAGAGCATTGCTTCAGTCTAATTGTGAAATGCAAATGAAGCAGTTCCTTTTGTTTGTATGGGAACAGAAGAATGTTGCACTTTTGAGTCTGGCCCTTGCATTGTGGGGATTTGCAGAGTTCATGCTCGTTTACCACCACTAGCTAGTGTCCCTCAACATCTGTGTGGACCTCCTGTCCAGTCCTGTCTTCAAACTGCTGTTCATCAGATAGAAGGAGCTGCTGGTTTCCCTGCTGCAGCTGCAGACCTGTCCAGTATGATTAATCCCTGCAGCTCCTGTTATCTGTCCATTCACTGCTGCTGATTTTATCACCTAGTGTAGAAAAAGTCAATTTAGAGTAAAGCAGCATTGTTATCTATTAAATGTGTTTACACAGTTACATTTATTAAGATCACAAACAAGCTGAAACTCTACACAACATGATTTCGTAATCCCCTGGTTTAGTAGTGGATGTACATGTATACACATCTGTGCATATACACCATATCACCCATAAGTATTAGTTTAAAAGTATTAGTATAGAAACAGGCGTCCTATTGACTTGTTCTGGCCACAGATGTATAAAATCAAGCCCTCAGACGTACAGACTGTTTTCACAAACATCTGTGAATGAACGAGTTGCTCTCAGGAGTTCAGTGAATTCCAGCGTGGAACTGTCGTAGGATTCCACCTGTGTAACAAACCCAGTGATGAAATGTCTTCGCTCCTACATATTCCACAGTCAGCTGTCAGCTCTATCACGACAAAATCGAAGAGTTTGGGAACATCTACTCAGCCACAAAGTGGTAGACCACGTAAACTGATGGAGAGAGGTCAGAGGATGCTGAAGCTCACAGTGCAAAGAGGTCGCAGACTTTCTGCACAGTAAGTTGTTACAAAGCTCCAAACTTCATGAGACCTTCAGATTAACCCAAGTACAGAATGCAGAGAGCTTCATGGAATGGGTTTCCATGGCCAAGCAGCTGCATCCAAGACACACATCACCAAGTGCAAAGCGTCAGATGCAGAGGTGTAAAACCCGCCGCCTCTGGACTCTAGAGCAGTGGAGACGCCTATTCTGAAGGGATGAATCACACTTTTCCATCTGGAAATCTGATGGAGGAGTAGGTAATATAGAAGGGTCATCTCTGATTTTATCAACTGGAGCAAATGCAATGGACTCCTTTTAAACACTAAGATAAATGAGATGATCCTGGATTTCAGCCGGAAGGAAAGCACCCATCTGTGGTGCTTGAGATTGTTCCTTTCTTTAAATACCTCGGAGTTCACCTGGACAACAAACTCGACTGGTCAGTATAGGCAAACACCTCTTTTAAAAAGGGTCAGAGCACACTCTTTTTTAAGACCGCTCCAATCATAAAAAAGTCAACATTTATATGTTTTATCATGGTTGTGTCACAGTAACACAGGAATACATCGCTGAGCTGTAGGAGTGTCTTGGATGACACGTCTCTGCAGCATCGCGTGGCAGTCAGGAACTGTACCACTGGACTGGCAGACAAGGATGGTGGTTTTCCTTTTCAAGAAGGGGGACCGGAGAGTGTGTTCCAACAACCAGGGAATCACACTCCTCAGCCTCCCTGAGAAAGTCTATGCCAGGGTACCAGAGAGGAGAGTCCAGCCAATGGTCGAACCTCAGATCCAAGAACAGCAATGCGGTTTCCGTCCTGGAACTGTGGATCAGCTCTACATCCTCTTTAGGGTGCTGGAGGGTTTGTGGGAGTTCGCTCATCCTGTCCATATGTGTTTTGTGGATTTGGAGAAGGAGTTCCACCATGTCCCGGTGGTGTTCTGTGGAGGGTGCTCTGGGAGTATGACCAATGAACCTATGAAGCATGTTTTTGGACAGTGGGAGGAAGCCTGAGTCCCCGGAGAAAACCCACACATGCATGGGGAGAACATGCAAGCTCCACACAGAAAGGTCCCCCATTGGTGACACTGTTTCAAGTCCCCCAGCTGGGACTTGAACCGGGAACCTTCTTGCTGTGAGTCAAAAGCGCTAACCGTGCAGCATCCATATTTCATATTTCTATCTTTTCTTTTAATCTGTTTCTGATGCCTCTACATTTAAATATTGAATGTTCTTCTGACACGACCCTTTGCATTTACCAGGATTGAAACCAGCACAAGCTGGATGCTGGTTTGTGCCTTGTTAAGGCTGTAATTATCTTTTCTTTTTCTTTTAAAGCAGATTATATTTGCACATATTTACCATAGAATGTATAATCACTGGACAGCATGGCTCCTCCCCCTGGCATTCCAAACAGGAAGTACCTACTGGTTCTAAGAAGCCAAAATCCCATAGACTGCTATAGAGGAATAAACAGTTCTTACTCAGTAATCTTTTGTTTCCAGAAGCACTCAGGTTCACACACTTCTGTGCAATACTCAGCTGCTAGCTTGTAGTTCCTATTTCAAAGCAGTAACAGACATTCTGAAACCAAAATGGAGCTCAGAATGAACTTTAGCTGCAGACACTATTTCAAAAGATAAAAAGTGCCGTTTCAGTCAAAACCTTGGGGCATTAGCACCACCCACGGGTCGTAACTTTCAACTGCGCTACATCCACTCCCACACTGACTGATAGCGCCCCCCGACACTGAAGTTAAAAGAACACAATGAACATACGCAGATATACAGAAGCTGAACAACAAAGAACACAGAAATGCGTGTAAAGTTTGTGTGTGCAGGAGTGAATCTATAGCTGTATGTTTAAACAGTCTTATGTAGTTCTGCTGCGCGTCTTTCTTTAGCTTGCAGCCACACTTTCCCTGTCTGTATTTTCCATTGGTTGTCTTGTGCTCTGACCACTTCAAAGATTCAAAAGACAGTTGAGATACTCGCTTTGTCCAGTGATGATACAGTCTATGGGTATTTACATGCGTAAGTTCAAAGACTGATGGAAATTTATGTTGGCATACATGAATCTGTGCACACAAAACACACATTGCTTCAGTGCCTGCATATATTTTTACCCTAACCGTGACCCTTACCTAACCCCGGGCTCAACCGCATGCGGTCCGGCTCCGGTACGGCTGCAGACCGGTCTAGCTACGGTCAGTAACTCACACTGACCATGGATTCTTGTGGTCCTTCTGCAAGCAGGCTCTGCTGCAAACCTCTCAGACTTCTGGACTCACGCAGGTTCTCACAAGAACCCGCCATTTAAATATGAAGTCATGGTAAACAAACCCTCATTCCGCCATGATTTTGGAGTATATTCACAAGACTTCTTTTTCTGCGTGACTCGTCTTCAATCAATGGATTTACAAAGTTGGGAATACTTTCTTAACTTTGCAATCTGAGTGTGAATGGTCATATTACACAAACGGCCATATCTCAGCCCAGACTCTGTTCTTTTTGTGGTTATCCTAGCATGTGTTGTATCAAAAAGGATGAGGCAGTTCTGGATCTCTGTCTCCCAGGGTGTTATATGGCTGAAATTGTTACTCTCTTCGTTTTATGTCTGTCTGTTTATTTTTCCATCTGTTTGTCTATCTATCCTTACATTGTTTTTCTTTTATCTATTTAGGTTTTTTCTGTTGTTTTATTGTGGGGGTGGGTTTTTTCTTTTATTGTTATTTTCTTTCTCTTTAATTCATTATGATTTTCTGCCGGTCATCACATTTAGGAAGGTAACCATGGCATTTAGGGGGCATCGCCCCCCTCAAGAAATGCCCCCATCCGGCCCTGCTCCAATGCAGTTCACACGCACAGTCTGGCATCAGAAAAAGTTGACGTTTAGCTGACGTAAATGCTATACGGAAAAAATATGTTAAATTTGTCACAAAGTTTCAATGAGATGGAATTGTATAATCACAAAGAAGCGCTTCTCCTGCTGAGCGGCTGTAAAGTGAAAAACAGGACTTTGAGGCTTTTAAACTAATCCCGCCCCTTTGCCCTCCCCTCGGTTGACACGTCCACCCCATGACCACTCACACAATAAATATGGCCATGAAAGCCCGACTGTGGTTCTCAGAGAGTCGTGGATCAAGCGTTTGTGCGCCACAGCTCGGAGCAGCCTGGACTCGAACCCAAACCTCCGGAAGGACCGACGGGATGTCTCCCTCTCTGGGATGGATCGCCTGGAGTCTTCTTCTGGTGTTCTTGGAATCCGTTTCGGGTGAGAAAACGACCCTCCGACTTTTAATTCAGTCCTGTTTGGTTGGCTCTTCCGTTTACAACGCCAGCTGTTGCGTCACGGCGCTTCTCCCACAGACTGGATGGGAAGAACCTGAGGTTAAGGAATGTGTTTGTCACGCAGCCGCACTGAGTCAGGAACGGCGGGAGTTGACCAGCACGACTGTGGCTGGACGTCTATGTGACAAATCCATGCAGAAAGCAAAGGGCTGACTCCCAAACATAAAGAGGAGGTCAGTTAGGGAACAGAAGGCAGTCCAAGCCTGCTGCAGGAGAGACAACGAAAGCCACAAATCTCCACACATGTGATGTTTTTGATTTGAAACTGGGAAAGTGGACTTCAGAGATGTGAGTCGTTCAGTCTCAGGACTGAGTCTGCACTGACACAGCTCTGTGTGTGATCATGTCAGATCTGATCTGTTTACTGGAAAGAGAAACACCAGAGAAAATACAGATTGAGTCTCAGGAAGCTGCACAAAGATGACCTGAACTCTCAGGAATTCCGTGTTTTTTGTATTTAGGAGAAGTTTTACCACCGACAAACTTGTCCCTGCGCTGGATAAATGACTTCAAACCAGAACTCTCCTGGGAGCCTCCACCACATCCAATGACAAACTGCTCCTACAGCCTGCTCTACAGAGGAGAGTCTGATGACACCATGGAATCAAAAGTAAGTTGAAATGTTTCTCACAGGGATGTCACAGGGATGATTTATTATTCTCCTGTTCTCCTCTTAGGTGTCGACTGAACCAAAAGAAGAAATAGACCTGATTATGCAAGGAAGGTTTCTGCAGTGGTCAGTAAGAACCTCTTGTGACAGCGGTGAGAGTGAGGAAGCCGTAATGAAAGTTACTTATCCAGGTAATACCTGGCTCTGCAACACACTTTAACAAAATATTTCACTTTTAAACCCCTAATTGCCTTTTTACTTACTGGTGGTAGATACATATAAGTGTGTTTATGTTGTTTCTGACAGAACTGGTAAAGGACCTGCAGTGTTATGGCTACACAGCCAATATAACGAAATGCTCCTGGTTACCAGCCGCTGACGCTCCAGATGTGCGTTTTTTCTGGTATGCACCTTTAGCTAATTGTTGCCACACATGTGCTCTGAGTCCAGATACTCTGATGTTCCTGTCACAGTCTCAACGGTAACTACGAAAGTTGCATTGTTGGTTTGAATCACTTCCTTCTAGTACAGAAAAGAGTTAGGTTCCTCAAAAGTTTGAATTCCTTTTTTCTTGCTTTGACTTTTTTATCTGCTGATTGAATTTTGGGTTTCAACAGGCGATGTTAGCTGGAAGGAAGATTGTATCTGAGAGCTCCGTTGCTGTTGAGCCAAGGTGGATCTTTCCTAACAAAAATTGCTCCCGTTACTCCTCGCTCAAACCAACCTTTCTCCCTCAAAGGAGTGCTCAGTTGCCTTTAAATGGAGGTGTACTGCAGACTTGGGTCTGCTGGAGTTGGCCTTGTGATGTTGGCACAACCTTTTTTGTAAGCGTTGTTTGGTTTCCCCGATGTACGGTTTAGTGCTGTCCTATAGAGTAGACCCCATTACTCTGTTTTTAACAAAGAATTTGGTTCTTGGGATGAACCAGTTGTTGCCTGAGGGTGTTCATGTGAAGTGGACCGGGATGTTGTGTTGGATGAAAATCCTTTTTAGTTTGTCCGACAGGCCGGAGATGTAAGGAATGATAACATTGCTTCTTTTTTGGCTCTTGTTCTTTTGTTTCCTGTTTCCTGAATTGGTGGGATTTGGCAACAGCTCAGCTGAGGTATCCACAAGACCTAAGTGCGTTCCAAACATGCTGCTGCTTTTCTTTCTTTCCCTTAGCAGTGGTAGGAAAACTTCTTGGGCTCGGTGCTGTGAGGTCCTGATGACAGCGGGTTTGTGCTGCAGCCTGGACTCAAACGGCAGATACTGATCTGTGTGGGTGGGTTTCCTGCAGACCTCCACATGGAGAGACCCGTCTTCTCCAGTAATTACTGAACGGTCCAGAGAGGAAAGCTTGTTGTCTTTAGCGTTGTTTCAGGTGAGGGTGATGTTGTTGTCTGCAGTGTTGACGTGCTCAGTGAAAGCCTTCACTTCTTGGGTTTTATTTGAACACATTTGTCAACCACACATCTATACTAGTGGCCGTGCGTCTCAGCTTGGAAAGAGTCCAGTGCTTTTCTTTCCACCTCTTTCATGTTAACAATCCAACACTGATGTGCGTTTCAGGTAAACATTTAGATCATCTTGAAAGCTTGAATATCTAAAACTTTTTTTACTTTTTAAATCCTTGTTATTTGAGTAAAAGAAACAACAACAAAATTCTTTTTCAGCTATCAATTTTTTATCGTTGATTCTTTCTAAATTACATTTTTATCCAAATTTGAAGTCTTTTTTTTTAACGCTCTAGTTGTTTATTTTGTAAAAAAAAAGCATCACAAGAACATGATAAAGTGAAAGAAGCCCTTGGAGTGACAGTTACCCAAATGAATGGTACAAGATATTCAAAGAAGAACTTGCTTCGTTATTATCCTGTTCATTCAAATGAACATTCAGAAAAGCTGAAACTCATCATCACGGGAAGAAACAATTATTTTGGTCCTATCAAAAGAAGAAGAAAAAAGGCGAGCTCTGAGGCCTATCAACCAATTTCTGTTTTAAAAGTTTATTCAAATCAATAATCAGTAAAAGATGAGGATCAGACTGATTTCATAAATGGACGTCTCAAGATAACATAAAACGCCCCATCCATATAATAATATAATATATTATTAATGTAATATAATAACCGAGGTCAATAAACTCAACATTCCTGCAGCTTTGATAAGCTTAGATGCTGAAAAGGCCTTCAACAGGGTCTGCTGGGACCATCAGCCAGTGCGCAGAATTCAAATAAATGGAAATTTCACAGAGAGCTTTGAACTGTTTAGAGGAACTCGACAGGGATGCTGTTTGAGCCCAGCCCTCTTTGCCTTATTTATTGAGCCTTTGGCTCAGCAAAGGTGAAGATCTAAAAGGGGTGACGACAGCAAAGCAAGAACAAAAAATAGGACTTTTTCAGGAAGATATTTTTGTATATTTAAAGAACCCAGATTCTGCATTTCCAAAACTCTTGGTCATCTTTAAAGATTATGGATGGAAGTCGGGCTACAAATTAAATATTTCCAATACTAGGCATGAATTACAAACCAGCCAAGCCACTCAGGCAAAAATATCAACTGCAAAGGGTTTGTTTCATTATTATTATTTATTTTTAATATGATTACTTTCCTTTATGTGTGCAAAATGTAAAAAAAAAAGTTTGAAAAAGTATGACGAGGCAGTGTTTTAATGCAGTTTTCTATCATTTTTTTAACTGTATTACTTTTTTTTTAACAGTTACCATCACAACAGGAAAGGTGTTATCACAGGAAAGGTGTTATCACAGGATAGCTGAGTGAGCTTTCAAAAGCCTCAGTGCCAGAGTTGTGTTTCCCGCGATTGTCATTCAGACTGTTTTGTTCTCTGCCAAGGACAAAGCAGCAGCATCTGGAAGGCTGTGCGATGTTTCAAGCGCGTCTCTGAAAGAGAACTTTTCAATGTGCAAATATGAGTTTCCTTAGTGGGGCTGCACAGTGGTGTAGTGGTTAACCGTTTGGCTTTACAGTCAGAAGGCTGACCCCTACATGGAGTTGGCATGTTCTCCTCGTGGACCCTCGTGAGTGGGTTTTCGCCGGGTACTCCTCCCACAGTCCAAAAACCTCCATTGTGGGTCAGCTGGTCGTTCTTCATCGTTTCGAGATATGATTGTGTGTAGTTTAGAAGATGAAGGAAGTTTCCTTAGTGCTCGCAATGGTTTTGTTCTGGTTTGAGAACCTGATCTGGTAAAGATTCCTTTTTGATTTACCACAGATTAAGGCAGGATTAGGACACAGTCTACCTGTTGAAGTTAGAATTTAAATCAGTTTCATTTTTAGTTCAGAGAGTTTAATCCAAAACAAAACAAACCTGTTGATCAGACTTCTTTTTCAAAGAATGTAGTTCATTTTCTTATGGAAACACTTGTAAATTGTTCTGCTTTTATAATCATACTGATATTAAATCATTGCTTAAAGTAACATGATTAAAATTAACGTGTAAAGTAAAAAAACTCTTTAAAGACACATTTTGATGAAAATTGTGTTTTTTGTAAATGTTCTTGTAGGATTTTTCTGATGATGATGATGGAGGACGTATAAAAGAAATGGAAAATTGCATTTCTTTATTTAAATTGTTGTGAATTAGGAGCAGATGAAAAAATGCAGTTTGAAAAAGATTGTATTTGTGACGTGAAAATATTTTGGGTGCACCCCAAGCTCCCTGCTCTGAACTCTGAGCAATTACTCTGCAGCAACGATCCGCCCACAACTAAAATATCCAATGAGCGCCCGCCGCTCTGCAGAAACTATGACCTAGAAAACAGCACAAGCTTTTTGATTTAGGCCATCATCAACATATAAGATAACATGTTTGTGTTTTTCTTCACGTTTGAAAGGACGGATGCTCCTGACTCCCCGCCAGAGCATGAATGTGTGTCAGACATCCAGGGTCTGAGGAGAGGCTGTGATGTAGAGATTTCAACTAAAAATGAATTCAATATCTTGATTAATGGGACTCTGAACAACACTGTGGTCAAGAACACCTTTATGAGGTATCCCCTCTCGGATGGTATGTATTGGCTGTTCTTCCCTGTTCTCTGTCTGTTCTTCTATAAAGCAGAAGCCTCTGTGCTTTAGTCTGTTGTTTTGTCTTTAGATGTAATCTGTGTTCCTCTGCAGTGAGACCTCCTCCTCTCAGCTGGACCGTCACAAAAAGTGAAGAACAGTTCAAAATCAGCTGGATTCCTCCAAGCATCCTAACACTGTCTCTCTGGAACTTCATCATAACTGTCACTGAATGTGGGGAAGTAAAGGTAAGAGATGTGTATCTGATGCATCCACCTCTTCACTGCACACCACTGGGACACGTTCTTTTACAACTGACATGAATCTGACTGGGTTACCGTTTATGTTATCTTCTTTCTGCTCCTCGTTTTGCAGAATATTGTGGTTGAAAAACAAACATCGTATTTGCTTGACGTGAAGCATCAGTGTGCGTACTGCATGACGATCAAAGCTGAGAGTGACATCAATGTAGGGAGTTCACCAGTGAGCGAGGAGAAATGTTTTGGTACGTTAACATTGTTTTTCATATTTACAAATCAACTGTTGAAGCTTTCTTTTGCAAAATCATAAAGACAAACTTGTTTTTAGGATTTTGTTTTTTATGGAATAAATAATAGAAGTCCAAAAAACTGAGAAGGACATTTTTATCAGCCTTGTCTCCCCACAACGGTTTAAATCCTTGCTGGGTCCTTTCTGTTTGAGTTTTCCTGTTCTTCCTGTGCATGTGTGGCTTTTCTCTGAATTCCTACCACAGTCCAAAAATATGCTTCATAGGTTATTTGGTGACTCTAAGTGTGCATGTGGCCCTGTAGCAGACTGGTGACCTGTTCAGGGAGAACCCCGCCTTCACCCAACCGTTGCTGTTTTGGCTCCAGCAACCCGACCCCAAAAGGGGTTCTGAACATGGATAGATGGATAGAAGTAATGGCAAAAACAAGACAAATGTAGAAATGTGACTTAGTTTTCTTAATGTCATTTCTTTATATAAAGATCAACTCCAATTATGTTTTGATCTATTTTTTCAAAGTGTTCCCAGTGGTCTTTTAATTATAATGTTGCAGTTTTTAGACAAAATAAAAAAAAAACGGTGTCGTTTTCTGGGCATAGTTTCTGCAGAGCAGCAGGAGTTCATTAGAGATTTACCTCTGAGTTGTGGACAGGACTGTTGCCGCAGATCAACCCCGCCCACACTTCCCATCATCCATCTCTTACATTCTCTCCTGCTAGCTAACAGCCCCTGAAAACCCCAACCTAACATTACTGGTGGAACAAAAAATAGTGAGCATTATTGGAGCTGTCCAGCTTTAAAGTTCTGATCCAGATTCCAGCTCTGAAAAAACAAAGACGTACACGGATCAATTTGTCTTTGAGTGGATGCATCAGAATGGAGCGGAGCAGGGAGGTGTAACGAGCTTTTTCAAACAGCATTTTTTCATCTGCTCCTGATTCACAACAATTTGAATTAAAAGAAATCCTCAGAAATGCTGTTTTTTATCTGAATTTTCTTTACATACGTCCTCTATCATGAGAGAAATGCTACAAGAACATGTAAAAATACCAAAAGCCTCATTTTCAGTGGAGTGAGTCTATGAAGCAAAAACATTCAAAACTCTTTCAGTTTGAGATTGTCTTTTATTGAAACGTTTGTGTTTTCTTTTGCAGTCTCTGGTTGCTGCATCACTTTTTGCTGTGTTCTTTCAGATGCTGATGTGGATAATAACTCGCTGCTGTATGCTGCAATAACCATTCCACTGTTCATGGCTTGTGTGACTACCCTGACTTTTATATGTTGCAGAAAGTGTGTAAAATCTCCTTCTTAAGATAATAATGTTGTTTTGCTTTATATTTTGCTCATATTGAATGCTCTGTGCAGAAACAAGGACAAGATCTGCATGAAAGTCCCAGAGCCGCGGGATCTCATTACAGAGACTTTGGACAACAACAATAAGGTAACTTTTCTTTTTCACTGGGATTGGAGTTGAATTTTGTTGTAGTTATGTGCACACTAGAACAATGCATAGTTATTTACAGTTAGTGATGATTGTACTTTTAAAAACTGAGTAGCTATCAGGCTGTTTTTTCAGAATGCGTTCTTGTTTTCTGTCATTGTCATCTCACTTGTTAACAAATGCAAACCGAGGTAAAAGAAATAACAACTTATATCCTGCTTTTAAGGCCAAAACCCAATTATCACCATTAGTGAACCTGTGCACGTGGCAAATCCAATGCTTTTTTTCTGCTCTTATTCTGTTTCACTGTGTATTCTTTTGTTGCTCAGATCTCCTTCAACAACTTATACGTCCCCCTAGAGAAAGAGCAGAGCTGTAAAATCACTCTGCTGATAGATAAGCAAGCTGGCATACCATACTGCTGATACATCACCAATGTTGACTCACTCTGCCAACGAAGAAAAGGAAACGTCGGCGAACAGACTTCATCAGCTGAAATCTAACCCCACAAACTTTTTCTAAATGTCTTCAGGACAAAAAAGACTTCTTTTTTTAAGTTTAAAAACCAAACCATTACTTGGGGAGGACAAGAAAAACTTTCCACTTGTTATTGCTGGGTTGAAGTTCTTGCTTCAAACATAGAGACTGCATTTAATCAATTTAGGGTGTTTCTTTTAAACCATTTGGACTTATTGGCTACTGCTTACATATAAATTCATAGATTTTCCATCAAAACCAAATCTGTTTTACTTTAGTGGAAATGTCATCCCTTAGGAAAAAGTAGTTCACTTGGAAGTTTATTTTATTGAGTATACATGAGGGAAAGTACTGTAAGTAGTCTTTTGCAATGTACATGTAATGTTGGAAGTGTACTAACTGAATACTTCTATACAGTAAATGAGAAAATTATGATTTTACAATAAATAGATATATTTTAAAAGTAAAGTTCAATTATAATTCCTCACTTTTAGTATAGATTAATGATACTTGTAATACACTTTCAATAAGGAGAGATCTTGAGTTGGATGAAAGATTTTTTATTGAGAAAAGGATTAGTGAGGCATTTGACTGTCAGATTCTTTGGCGGTTGGGCTCTGGGCTGGAGACATCTTGCAAACTAGTGATGACTTTGGATGAACTATGCCAACCACCTCTCAGTGTGTTTTGACCTTTGGATCTTTTACTTTATGAGCTTGATGATAAGAGCAATCTTTTTCAGTTCCCAGGTTCAGGAGGATTCATGTAAATGAGGCCCACAGTTGTTTTTCATTTTCATAACAGTCCAGAGCAGCTGGAACAGCGCCATGGCTGAAACGGGGCTCTTCATTTCAGGAACAAAAGTTGGTGATTCAGAGAACTGAAGTCTTGGTGTTCTTTTCTGTGTCTTCCACTTTGTGTCAACAACTGTAAGTGGAAAGAGTCGCCCTGCAGAGCTGCATGGGTCCAGACTGTGAATTAAAGGACAACCCTGCATGCCATGAAAATGATCAGAAATCAGGTGGATATCTGCACAAAAGCAGATGTAGTAGCAGAACTGTTCTAGAGACTTTAATGAAGGAAGCAAAGTCTGGCCTGAAAGGTTTCAGCGTATTTATGGACATTATTGTAGATTCAATGTATGTGGATTATCAGAAATATTTTAAATTAAATTAATTGTATTCATAAATATTTGATAAAAAGAGGTTTTTTGCAGAAAAGTTGACGACTGAATGCCTTGTTAGTTGTTGTTCATCAGGGTGCTGGCCTGCTGAGCATGGGAAGTGAACCGTTTGTGCATATTTGTGGGTACAGAGCAGTGGAAGTTTGGGAGTGTGTGTAGATTGTCTATTTTTTTTTGAGAATCTGCAGCAGGCAACTAAATTGACCTGACTGCACAAATTCTGCTGAACTGCATCCACTGATTCTCTTAAAGCTACTGAAGAACATGTAAGTCAGTATTTCTTACAGTCTCACAGAGTATTTGTGAATGTTTGCTCAGTGTTGGAGGGAACAGACTGCTGACTCCACCTCACATGTAGACTGATGCTCTCGTTGTCTGAGCTGCAATAGAAAAGCTGTACAGTTCATTTTAGTATTTGCTTATCCTGCTGGTGTATTTCAAGGCATCTCCTACTTTTTTGGGGGGTCGATTGTTTCTTAGAGGATTCTTGATCCTAAGTGTATTTTTGTAGCTTTAGATGAATATAAAATTATTTGCACAATTGTTTAATTCTTATGTTTTTGTTTTTTAAGAAATGTGTGGACCAAACTCCTACTAAACTGAAATAGTGTAAACAGCAGCAGCGTAATCACAGTGTGAACCACATGAGAGCATTGACTTTCCTTGGATTTCATCAAACTTCACCCGGGAGGAGCGCAGCTCCTGAAATCAGTGTTAATGTGGATCTTTGGTGTTTTCTTCCGAGTTTGCAGGTCTGTTTTTTGGTGGTCTTGTGTTCTATCTTATGTTCAAGTGGGTGGTGGGAGTCAAATATAACACCTGTACACCTCGAATGCTGATGAGCAGAAGCAAAAGTTCTGTACTGTGTTGTGTTTTTTGATGCATTCAGCACATTGACCAACCAAACGCCTCCTTGGGGTTCAAACCCCAAACCTGTAATGTTTAAGATTTCCTTGGCAGATGTAAATGTGTCTTTCAAAGTTTGCAACGTTATTTTTGTCATGCATTCTCTTTTAAATAAAGCTGTTGTCCATTGAAATCTTTACAAAACCATTTGATATTTTTAAAATAAACATGAATTTGCCAAAGCACCAGCTCTTGAATTGTGGATAAAGCACTCAAACACGTTCAGACCTGAGGCCGTTTGCTGAAGGAACAATATGTTCCCAGTTGCAAACAGAGGTTCTGCAGAATAAGGCAGTAGAAGACAAATATTTACGGGTGGACTGCAAATCAAAACAGGACCGGTTCTTCATAAAGGCCACATTAAACAAGGAGCAGGATCTGGCAGATTTTTTGGGGGGGAATGTGGTGATCAGCAGACAAAAGCAGAGCAGCTTTGGACATGTCAGTTACAAAAACAGACTTCAAATGACAAAACCACCACAAAACACATCTTCAATGTTCAAGACAAAAAGGAGATGAATCATAAATACCGTACCGAAACCAAGGAAGAACTAAACAGGATTAAAAACCAACTGAAACTCCACGCATTCATCACTCACTGCAGATGAAGTTACAAGCTCCTTCAAGACCAGATGGAGGTTTTCTGCTCCAGATTCTTTCCTCCTGAGAAACGAGCCATCAAACCTCCACAAGTCACTGCAGTGTCTTCTGTCTCTTGTGTAATGGGAGGGCGGATCAGGACAACTCTCTCCTCTCCCACACACACACTCATCCCAGGTAAAAATCTGTCCCCTTACTCCTCATTTTTCATTTCAGAAAGAACGGCAAAATTACCCAAATGTCCAGACTAAACATGAACACCCTCTTAGAACTAGCCTGACTGAGGAAGAGAAGTTTGAACTAAAGCAGCACTGCTTCCTGTTCCCGAATCTCTTCTCACAACTAAAACAACAGAACAAACTTCTTTACCGATTCTGCTTAATCTCTCTATGTTTAAAGCCCCGCTCTGATCATCTTTATGTAAATAGATATATGAAACAATCAAAATAAAAACTGTGTTTCTGAGTCTTTCCTCACTCAGATCATGTTGGATCAGGAGCAGATGAAAACCCACAGAGTGAAAAAGCTCTGGATTTGTGACGCAGCAGCTGCCTTATGCAGGCCAAAGTTTCCCTTCACCGCTTCCATTCTAAATGCTCCACATTTGCAGACAAGTAACGTCTTAGTTTTCCTCGTCTGACCTGCATCTGGCTCTAAACTGTACTGGGGAACTGCTATGCTGTTGCTTGCCATCTTATGCTACGTTAATCTTAGCTTGGGCTTGTGAGATGCTATAGACTAGAGAGAGTATGAACGAATGAATGCTGGGAAAGTAGCGTAGCTAACTTCCACGCCAACAGTCCCACCCAGAAACCAGAATTGAATTTCTAACGAGCTCCTGCAGAAATATGTCTTATAACACATTTATTAATGACAGTCATCATCTACTCTGGAGGAGAGGACATTTTCTTCAGTTTAATCTCTCAGCATGGATCTTTCCTGGCAGCCCTTCATGCAACTGTTTCAATTTGGAAGTTATAATTGACAACTAAATTTACAGGAAACTTCTGCTGCACTTTCCAAGCATGCAGGTTTGTCCTCTGAAACATCAGGAAGATCACTCTAGCTTTCTGTTTATGCAGCCCAGCTCCTTGTTCAAATACCTGTCATCTGTGGGTCTAATTACTGAAAGGATCCTGCAACAGCACTACCAGCATGTAGATTAAACCTCATCAGCAGATCCAAAATGCTGATGTAGCTCTCATTTTAATTCAGCCAAAGTGAAACATGTCACAGTTTTGCTTAAATCTCTGCACATGCCCAGCAGGGTGGTTCAATCCTCATCCAGATCCACGTGCTTCCAAAATACTGTCCCCCTGCTGACACATGGACTGATGTTTAATGCAACATTTAGACCCTGCAGCTCTGTGATCGATGCTGAAATAAAGTCACCAATGAGCTGTCAAAGCATCCAGTCTGCCTTAAAATCCCTTGATCTCTTATAGCTGAATATATTTTCTTGGAAAGTATTAGTTCTGACTTATATATTGCTTTTTAATGTCCTGCTCGCCATTATAAGCACCCTTTCATGTTTTGCATTACTCTTGGTCTTCAGAAATAAAAGGAATTGTACCACATTTTTATCAGCAGGATCTTTTATTTTGGAGGTTAAAAGTCATTTATCAAATATAATTGTCATTTCAACAGATATTGTAATTCCAAAGAAAAAAAAAGGAAAACCACTACGTGCATCAATGTTGGCACCCTCCTTTAATATTTGGTTGCACACCCTTTGACAGCGATGACAGCCTCCAAATTTACTGTACAGCTACTGTATGATCTTCTTGCTCTGCTCAGGTAGTATTTTCTCCCACATCTCCTTTGCAGTGTGCTCAAGCTGTTGAACATTCAGAGAGTTCCTTTCTCCGATGGCAGATTTTAGCTCCCCCAAAGATTCTCATTGAGATTAAGATCATGACTCATTGGTGGCCACCTTAAAACTGATTCTTTTTCTTATCTTTTCCTCCTTTAAAACATGCCTGCGTGCTGTTGGAGGTGTGCTTTGGGTATTTATTTTGCAGGAGGTGTCATAATTCATGAGACAATTCATCTTTATTTGTAATTTGCAACAGGTGAGCCAAATTGGGTTTCCAAACTCATTTGAAGCGTTGGTTGGCAGCAAGCATCACGTTTTTCCACGTTTTCCTCATGATGTTTATCTTTTAAAATGTTCTTTATCCTTTGCTGTTTTGTATCAAACCTGTGTAGTAAAATGTTGTTTCACTTGTTAATTACCTTAATAGATATTTCACAATATGTACCAATCATTTTGAGCAAGACTCTATGTTCCTCATTTTAAGTTATTTGACAATGAAGTCACGTGGCACCAAAACACTTGCAGTTTTAAAGAAGATAAAGAAAATGACAAAACAAGAAAAGTCCACACATTGTCATGACAGTCTGACCTCAAACCCAGCACCTGGGATGTAACCAGAGGCCACAGGAAAACAGACTAGACATGCTTTGCAGCTGCAGACACACAGTTGAAAAAAGGAACTTCACCATGATGACAATTTGTGCCAGAATGTGACACTATTTCACTTCTGCAAAACTTGTCAGAGTCTGATGAGATCAATCCTGCAGTGAAACGATTACCTCTGAAGTTTAAATGATGTACTGACGGCACGCTGGCCAAGCTTTTTAGCTACTTCAGTAAAAATAACTGATACTCACTGTACATTTAAAAAAAGTGATGATGAGGGAAGTTGCAAAACGTTGAGCTAAAGGATTTCCCCCCAAAAATGAAACTTTTTTTTTCTCTAAAATAGTTTCCTCTTTCTATGAAATGTTGTTGTGGAAAGTTTCTTTGCTGTCTAATACATAAAAAAAAGAAGAAGACGAGGAGCTCATACACAGTTGAAGTCCCAATCCTACAGCTGCTGGGATGTGTGGCCACCTCCTCCAGCTCCATCCGATGTGCTGTCATCCCACTGACTAATCTCTGGGATGTTGCCCAAATGTTTACATTTGAGTGAACTCAAATTTGAGCAATTGATCATTCATGGAACTGCCTTTGGGCTGCATGGTGGTGTAGTGGTTAGCACTCTTGCCCTCCTAAAAGAAGGCCTTTGTTCAAATCCTCTCTGTGTGGCGGTTGCTTGTGCCCTTTGTTCATGTGTGGGTTTTCTATGGGCACTCCAGCTTCCTTTCACAGTCCAAAACATGGTTTTCAAAGGTTCATTGTTTGGATGTAACAACAAATTGGTTTAATCAATTTATATTCCTTTGATCCAACCAGATTGATGTGTCTGAGGCTAATCAATCAAATTGCCCAATACCATTATAAAATCTTTTCAAAATGAAATTAATCAATAATGGATATAAGAAAATACCATTTGGATTGAGACGTGGTAGGTATATTTCACCATAAGATCCATCACAGCAGACAACACACATGTGATGCAGCAGAAACTGATCAACCATCATCCCAGTCCGATGTGTGGAAACACTTTGAATTTACAAAATCATGTGACCATACAGTGGTGCTAGAATGTTCTAATAATGTTCCTTTGGATTATTCTGATGTGGAAAAACAACAGTGGAATGAACTTTATCAAACTCAGATGTGAATGGATTTAAAATTCATTCTTGTTTACTTGTTTGTTTGTACACATATTTAATTAACACTTAATTATCTTGAAGAAACACAAGAATCTGGGAAACTTCAGTGTTCAGTAGCAGGAATTTATCTCCGAGTCTCACTGTTGAAGTTTTGGTTAAAAATGTTCTGGATCCATTTCAGGTCAGTGATTTGGATTGAATCAATCATAATGAACCAATATCTGTGTCATCAACCACAAATAATGATGTGAATTGAATTGTTGTTGGTATACCCCTCGTTCACTGGTATTTCTGAATTGCCCTTGGCCCTGCAACAACCTGCCAACCTGTTCAGAGTCTACCTCACCTTCACCCAGCAGTAGCTGGGTTGGCTCTAGATCCAACAAAGTCATTTTAGGGTCGTATTTATTTTCTGGAGGCACAGACTGTATTATCAGTTTTTAAATAGAAAAGTAATGTTGTGACAATAAAATACTTATTGTTGATGTGGGTTTTTTTGTTTTTGCATTTTTAAAAACAAATTCAGCAAATCCAACCCAAGGATCCTCAATCCAGGGCTTTTGTGTTCTGACCCCAGGTCCGGATGATTACAAAGGGTTGTATCTGGGAGGACATCTGCTGTCAAACCAAAGACAAATCAATCATTCCAATCACAGACAGAACTTTCAGACGGGTCCAGATTACCAACAACCGCCTCTGGTGCTGTTGACATGCAGGGTTCTGGTGGAAAACTGGCAATTGTTGATGGAAGAAGAGGAGGAAGAAGTGTTTGTAGACAGAGAGAGAAATGGAAAGACAGGAGTAAAGAACTAAGAGAAGGAACTTTGAATGTCGACACTTTGACAGGAAAATTAAAGTGTTGGGCAACATAATGGAAAGAATAAAACTGGACCGGAAAGACCAGAACAAAGAGGACAAAGATTTTAGATTGGGATGAGCTTCCAGCTGTTTTATCATGGTGAGGATGGAAAGAAGAACAGAGGAGGAGAGATCCGGAAGCATGAGTTTAATAAGAATGTTCTGGAGGTGAAAAGAAGTGGGATCAGGTGATGAGTCTGGAAGCTCAAGTTTGATGGAGAATGTTGTCAGTGGTTTTACCCCTCAGGTAGGATGTGAGCTGGAGGAGAGGGATGATGAGGCACAATGAATTATGGGAAAGAGAACTGGATGCTAGACTGAGGTCAGAAGAACATTTGTGAGCAACAAACAGTTTCATGCAGAGAAAGAAAACCACAGATGTTTGCTTTGAGGATGTTTATGGAGAAGAACAGAGACGGTCAGAGGGAACTGCTTTATAGATCCGAAGTCTATGACAGGATCCAGAGAGAGGAGCTGTGTTTGGATGAGGAAGTCTGGAATGAATGTTGGAGATGGACATGGATGAGGGCTGGAAGACGGAGGTGAGATGTCCTGTAGGTGAAGCAGAAGTGGTCAAGGTGGAGGTGGGACTGGACCAAAGATCAACTTTGAGCTCCTTCTTGTTTGCTGAGCTCTCCCCAATAAAAATAAATAAATAAAAGATGTATTTTGTTTCCTGATCATTTTATTTTCTAAAATGATTTTTTTCTCTTTCCCTCTTGCAGTTACGTAGCTCTACCGGTAGAGGTCACTTAGGTCCTGACCGTCTGTCAAACATTTACACTATTCGTTGCTGGACATTGAAATTATATTTGCACCCAATTTGTGGCTTTTTACCATATCTTTCTTAAACTGACATTTTCGGGAGAATTTTAAATCTCCAACCTGCGGCCTCAGTCTGAATCTGCATTTTTGTCCACGGGTTTCAGCTGCCTGCACATCGGACCGAGTTCACTTGACTGAATACGAAACTCAAGATATCAGACAAAACGCTGATCTAAATCTAACTAAATTACTCAGCCTTGACCGAGCCGTCTCAGCAGCAGATGGTAGATATCGATAAAGCTGCGTGCAAAAAAAAAGGTGATTGATAATCTAATTCCAGTATTATGAAGCAACGAATACTTCCTGTAAAGGTTTGATCTCTGTGAAGATGTAAAATATCAAACGGCTCATCTTCATGTGGTTTTGATTCTTCAGAATAATGTCCCCGTCAAAATGCATGTATTTTCATCATGAAAACGACACAGATTCATTAACCGCCAAGAAAACAGTTAAGCTACTTGAAATAAAAAATATGTTGTTTAAAATTAACTTCAAAATAAATGTCGACACACATTGAGACCATTATGATCTTTGAGCTGCTTTTATTCTTTACGCTCTACTTCCGGTACTTCTATTGCACTTCCTGTTAAACCTGCGAACTTAATGCAATCTCGCCAGAGAGCGGCGCACCAGCTCCCTCTAGTGGTAATGAGTGATAAAGTCAAAATGTCGGCTCAGTGTGGTCCTGATGCTGCAGGGATGAGCAGATATGAGAAGCTGCACAGGATTTAAACTGTACCAACGTCATGAAACACTGGCGCAGTCTCTGTGGCGCAATGGAATAGCGCGCTGGACTTCTAATCCAGAGGCTCCGGGTTCGAGTCCCGGCAGAGATGGGTCACTCTGTATGCCACACGGCAGAATTGCGTGTCTTTTCAATTTTTAAATGTGCTTGGTGACATCCCTGCTTTTTCGTTCTTAAGACACTTGTCTAGTTTGATGAACGAAATCTTTACCTGACTTTGTTGTGGGCATTTAATGTTTACTACTTTGTTTTTTGTGAGTATAAAATAAAATACACTTGGAAAAAAAGCTATTTTTATCCAAAATACACATCCATTTTGAAATGTATATAGACCACGTCATGTATATTTCATTCTAGATTAAAGACAGTAAATTGGAATACTGCACATTTAAAAGCTCACAACATTTATTTTTAACAAAATATACAAAATCTACACCATCTGTCATCAAGGTCAGAAGCTGATTTTTGATGCAATAGTGGTAGTGACCCCATGTGCAACAGTGTGAGATGACATTGCCTAATACTCGTTCTAAGAGCACGGTCTGATTTCCTGTCCAAGAGGACACTTTAGTCTGCAGCTTTCCAGTCTGGAATAAGGAGGGATGGACTGCGGAGACCCACGGTGAGGATCCAGTTATCCCTGACAGCTGCAGACCCATTCGCTGAGTCTGTGGCAGAAATGTGGACTGGGTCCACTTCTGTGGTTCCACTGGTTTCATGGTCAATGTATCATGATCACATTACAAAAATATGCATACAAACAGTTTTGAAGAAAAAAAGAAGAAAAAACCTCAGAAGACATTAGAAAGGAACAGGTGTCTTGAGATTTGAGATTTAAATAAATGACAAATATTAATATGGAAACAAAAAAGGCTAATCCAGCCATACAGGACAAAAGGGGAAATATTAAAATACAGACAAAATGAATCTGATATACTAAATGAGCCAATTTTAGGCTTTTTATTGTGTTTCATGTTTTCAATCTTTCAAACAACTGATCACCATTATAAACATATTAGAGATGGGTATATATAAATGGGTTTCCTCACAATCCTTTATAAGCAATTAATTAACCTGTTTTTGACTGACTTCACATTTAATAGATTCAATGTGTCATAAACTGTATGTATGAATGCAAATATGTTTACAATTTAGAATAGATTATAATGGCATCATTTAAATGAGTATGTGGACATGTATTTACAGTGGTACTGAAAGTATTCAGACCCCCTTAAATATAACACTCTGTTATATAGCAGTTATTTATTAAAAAAGAAAAACTGAAATATCACCCTTTGCTGTGACACTCATATATTGAACTCAGGTTCTGTCCATTTCTTCTGTCCATCCTTGTGAAGATTCTACACCTTCATTTGAGTCCAGCTGTGTTTGATTCTACTGATTGGACTTGATTAGGAAAGCCTCATACCTGTCTATATAAGACCTTACAGCTCACAGTGATGTCAGAGCAAATGAGAATCATGAGGTCAAAGGAACTGCCTGAAGAGCTCAGAGACAGAATTGTAGCAAAGCACAGATCTGGACAAGGTTACAAAAAATATCTGCTGCACTTAAGGAGCCTTGGTGAGAGAGGTAAAGAAGAACCCAAAGATCACTGTGGCTGAGCTCCAGAGATGCAGTCGGGAGAAAGTTGTAGAAAGTCAACCATCACTGCAGCCCTCCACCAGTCGGGGCTTTATGGCAGAGTGGTCCAACAGAAGCTTCTCCTCAGTAAAAAACACATGAAAGCCTGAATGGAGTTTGCTAAAAAACACCTGAAGGACTCCAAGATGGTGAGAAATAAAATTCTCTGGTCTGATGAGACCAAGATAGAACTTTTTGGCCTTAATTCTAAGCGGTATGTGTGAAGAAAAGCAGGTACAGCTCATCACCTGTCCAATACAGTCCCAACAGTGAAGCATGGTGGTGGCAGCATCATGCTGTGGGGGTGTTTTTCAGCTGCAGGGACAGGACGACTGGTTGCAATGGAGGGAAAGATGAATGTGGCCAAATACAGGGATATCCTGGATGAAAACCTTCTCCAGAGTGTTCAGGACCTCAGACTGGACTGAAGGTTCACCTTCCAGCAAGACAACGACCCTAAACACACAGCTAAAATAACCAAGGAGTGACTTCACAACAACTCTGTGACTGTTCTTGAATGTTCCAGCCAGAGCTCTGACTTAAACCCCATGGAGCATCTCTGGAGAGACCTGAACATGTCTGTTCACCAACGTTTACCATCCAACCTGACAGAACTGGAGAGGATCTGAAGGAGGAATGACAGAGGATCCCAAATCCAGGAATGAAACAAAAAAAACTCATCAAAAGGATGCTGCTACTGAATACTGAGCAAAGGGTCTGAATACTTAGGACCATGTGATATTTCACTTTTTCTTTTTGAATAAATCTGCAAAAAATTTAAATTCTGTGTTTTTTGTCAATATTTGGTGCTGTGTGTATATTAATGAGGGAAAAATGAACTGAAATGATTTTAGCAAATGACTGCAATATAACAAGAGTTCAAAAATTTAAGGGGGTCTGAATACTTTCTGTGCCCACTGTAAATGGAAATTACTATTTGACTTTTCATTTTTTTCTGTCTGTTTCTTTCATGAAAAGTAAATAATATTAACATATTCCATACACAACATAATTTCACATATCTTCATGGCAGAAAAGGAGCAGTGAGAAGAATACAATTATTTTATTTCTGCTTCTATGTTACATCTTATTAAGAAAGAAAAAGATAAATTACTAGATGGTTTTCGGTGAGTTTTTAAAATCCACATTATCACACTGATCTTTAATATAAAAAATATTTTCTTCCCCAAAAAATTTAATCTTAAGCCACACACTCACCAATTACTTTATTAGTACCAGGTTGGACCCCCTTTTGCCTTCAGAACTGCTGTAATCCTTGGTAGCATAGATTCAACAAGGTACTGGGAACATTCCTCTGAGTTTGGTTCATATTAACATGACGGCATCAAACAGTTGCTGCAGATTTGTCGGCTGAATGTCCATGATGTCAATCTCCCGTTCCATCACATCCCAAAGGTGATCTGTGATCTGTCTTATCCTGTTACGGATTAGAGCTAAAAAACCCAAATGCAGAGAAGGCCTGGACACAAATGGACAAGTTGAAGCTTGTTTTAATGCCAGAACAAAAAAATCACCTCACAAGAGGGAAAAGGTGACAAGTACATCAAGCAAACTTACAGAGCAGAATGTGTGCAACAAGACAAACCTAAAACTCACAAAACACAGAGAGCTGAAACACAAATTAAACAGGATACAGCTGAGAACACCTCCAGCAGGAAACACAGGTGAGTGTGTGGGAGCAGCAAGGGAAAGCCACAGCAGACCTGCACAAGAACAGGAAGTGAGAACCAAAAACAAAACAAGCAGAACGTGTCATATCCTGCTGGAAGCAGCATCAGAAGATGGAACACTGGTTATTAAGGGATGGACAAGGTCAGCAACAGTCCTCAAGACAACTGTGATGTTGGAAGCATGATCAGTTGATGCTAAAAGCCCAAAGTGTGCCAAAAAATATCTCCCACACCATTATACCACCACCACCACCACCAGCCTGAACAGTTGATACAAGGGAGGATGGATCTATGTTTTCATGTTGTTGACGCCAAATTCTGACCCTACAGCAGAAATGGAGACTCATCAGACCAGACAATGTTTTTCTAATCTTCTATGGTCCAGTTCTGGTGATCCTGTGTGAATGTAGCCTCAGTATCCAGTTCTTAGCTGACAGGAGTGGAACCTGGTGTGTTCTTCTGCTGCTGTATTCCATCTGACTCAAGGTTGGACGTGTTGTGTGTTCAGAGATGTTTCTTCTGCAGACCTCGGTTGTAACCAGTGGTTATTTGAGTTACTGTTGACTTTCTATCAGCTGGAACCCGTCTGGTTATTCTCCTCTGACCTCTGGCATCAATAAGACATTTCCTTCCACAGAACTGCTGCTGACTGGATATGTTCTCTCTTTCAGACTATTCTCTGTAAACCCAAGTGATGGTTGTGGGTGAAAATCCCAGTAGATCAGCAGTTTCTGAAAGACCAGCCCTTCTGACACCAACAACCATGTTTGACCACGTTCAAAGTACCTTCGATCAGCTTTCTTCCCCATTCTGATGCTCTGTTTGAACTGCAGCAGATCTTCAGGACCACGTTTACATGCCTGAATGTGTTGAGTTTCTGCCATGTGATTGGTTGATTAGAAATGTGTGTTAACAAGCAGCTGGACAGGTGTGCCTAACAAAATGGTTGCTGAGTGTTTATTGTTTCTGTTTTTCTTCTTTATTTTCTATTGCTTTGATTGCTTTTAATAGATGCTCTTCTCAAAATATGAACCTCTAAGACATATCTGATTCGCTTTGTAATGGGTCTGTGTTCAAGCACATAAATGTCACAAGAAAAGAGATGTTTGGTGGAACCTACTTTCCATCTGCAGTCCACCAACAACACAACACACACAGACACATGCAATATGTTTGCGTGTGTTTTAAGCTTCATTTCTTTGTTTCAGTTCTGACCCGACAGACTGTACCACCCGACATGTTTCTGCCATGGCAGCCTGTTGTAGGAGGCACCATGCGGGGAGGTTTGCCCACGGCGCCGCTGAAGCTGGAACCGCCACTGGAGCAGAGTTTGATCAGGGAGGGAGAGGGGAAAAAGGGGCAGGGCTACGATGCTGCTGACGTAAAAGAGAGAGAGGGACACTCCGTTAATGAGAATATGACGTCAAGCCAGAGTTAGCCAGTACAACACCGGAAGTAAAGCTTCACTACAGTCAGCAGCATTTTTTTAATTGCAAAAAAGATTATATCTTATCAATGATTTGAGCTTCCGCTAATCCTTCTGGGAAATTAAAGTTCATTTTTTAAAACCAAGACCATATTGTCATATTTAGACCATACTGTCAATCTAATTTTAAACATTAAGCATTATGTCCCCTAATCTAATGTGATCATTTTGTTTTTGATGATAAATATTAAAACAATGTCATATGAAAATGTTTGAAGTGGTGTCATGGGAAGAAGATTTCTTTTATTTTTTTTTAATCAGATTTTATTTTGAAAGTTCAGAACGGAACTGCGCGTTGCGTTTCCGCGTGCTTTCGCGTTCAGAGTGTAGTAGAAAACGGAGCGGGGAGCAAAGAAGAGGCAGATTGAGGGGAAAAAGGAGTGAAATGGTGTAAAGTGTCGCGCGCGCTGCCCGGTAGATGGGATCAGGGCGGAGGATTACGTCTGTGTGTAAAATTACTGTCAAAGTCAGAGAAGTCCCGCTTTTTCATGCTGTCCTCACGGAGCTCTGAGCCAATAACGGACTCGGCTGAACCATGCAGAGGCTGCTGCTCCTCAGTCTGGCGGTCACTTTCCAAACCGGTAAGGTCTTCTCCACCACACCGACCCTCCAGCACTACAGCAGCGGCGCCTGCAACACGAGCCTTCAGCATTCCCATGCACGCCGCAGCAATAGATCACCATTGATGCGCGTGCACGCGTGTCACCGCGCGCACTCGCGCAGAACTGGACCGTCACCTATTTTTTGGGTTTAATTTTAGTGTTTGTTACGCGCGTCTGTGCGCATGCCCGTCCCTGTGTGGTGTCGTTATTCTCTGGGGATGCGCGCGCACGGGACGTGATGGGAATGACAGTGATTGACCGGCGCTGCTCTGCATGCCAGCAGACCCCCCTCCCCCTCGTCCTACCTGTGTCCTCATCCACAGCTCGTTTTCAGTCAGCTCAAAGAGGCAGAGCATGCTCTCCCCCCTGTACCTGTGGGGTCGCAGGTAGGCTATTGGCTTATGCTAATCACAGCTGTGGCTGTGTTGCTAGGAGACAGGAGGCTGGAGGAAGAGGAGGAGAGGATGCTACCTGTTCGATTGGGGTGTATCTTTGTCTGGCCGCAGACACATGAAACCCCACCTTACCCCGCTCACCTTGGCTTACCGTGAGCGCGCACGGCCGTCTGCTGGCCTGCCCGCCGACCACTCCATCATAGGTTGGGGGGGCGTGTTTGGGGAAGGTATAGAAAAGGATGATGTCACCATGTCTGCCAGGCTTTGTGTCGATGTTCTGTGCTCGCACCCACCCAGCAAAGGGTTCACACAAAAACACGCACCTTTTCCTCCACTAACAAATCCCAGAACGTGCCAACTGTCATCACAGCCCCCTCCGTTCTTTGGTTGTGTGTCCGTCACACAGACAAAGCCTGTTTACATGTGTCCCATTGTCTCTGCTAGTGCTGTCACAACTGTATAATCCTTTAGTGCTCCCATGTTGCGCTGTCAAACACAAAGATATTTGTCCTCAAAGGCTTTCCTAAGAAAAGATTAGAGGGCTGAAAGTGGGGCTGATTTTACTCCATAAGATTTAAAATGATGTAACGTTTGTGTTTAGAGCATCAGAGGGCTAACTCACACAGATGTGAGGCTCTTATCAACTTGTTTTCCCTTCAAGCTGCCTTTTAAGGTAAAACTATGTGTGACTGCAAGTGATTGGATGTTCACCAGTCCAGCCGCTAATTAGCTTCAGTTTATCAGATTGTCTCCAGTTATGAAAAGTCAATAATGCAGATGTGGCTTTAACTAAATATTGTGGATTTGTGCTAGATGAAGCTTAGCAGCCATTGATTTTTGCGTTCTAGGATTGTATCTACTCACAAGTCCACCATTTACTCTACTGCACGGTGTTACTGCATAATCAATGGCAGAAAACTTGCTCCTTTAACTCACTAATGAGCATTAGAGAACCGGTACTGGACGTGAAGCTCTGCCCTTACAGGCAGACCCTCTTCTGCACTGCTGACTGCTGCAGAGGCTCCAGTGCAGGTGTGACCATTTATTGGCCTCTGTGCCAAAGTAGTAGGAGCCTGTGACCCCATGTCCAAAGTTCAAAACGTTGGACTGACAGATTCTCCCAAAACTGCTTTCAAGTGGTAGTGGTGTGGTCTTCCAACAAGCTCCATCCTGATTGGCGACAGTTGTCTCCATTTAAACGTCGACACAGACCGACTCAGACCATTTGCTAAACCAACGATGTCTGGCTCCAACACGGCAGCGTCCATATTGAGAAAAAATGGCAACTTCGTTTTGCTGGAGCCGGAAGTAAACCGTTTTCTATGGAAGAAGTCACACTCACCCAGTCCAGTTCTCATCTACAGTCAACGCCTGGCACCTGAATCGCACAGCCCAGCTGTGGATCACGACCACATACCATCCCTGCTTTGTGATCAGTAAAGACTTTTCCTCGTGTTGGATGTGTTCAGGGAGCCCATAGAAAGAGGGTTTTCCTCTGTGTTCAGCGGCTCAACCATGATTAGCTCTTGTTAAACCACTGATTTCATTCTTTGTTAAAACAATCAGTTTTAAATCTGACTCATATCTGTACAGCAGAGCTGAAGGCATTCTGGCCTCTTTGAGGAGCGGAAACTCCAGAGCTGACGTTGGGTAGCAAGAGCCTCTCTTCAGACAATGCCAGATGCGTTTGAACCCTCAACTAACTTCAGTGGTCGAAACTTCTGTTATTCTTGAAAGAAAATACATGCCACCTCAGTCTATTGAAGCTCTTGAGTCAATCTTCTTCCTACAGAAGTATTTATAGGGCTTGAAAACCACTACGCCATAGATTCATGTTCTGAACCATTTGCGGTGCTAAACGGAACCTTTTCCAGCTCCGAGTGTAGATCCAGAGTGACACATGTAGCAAGACAGAAGCCTGTTTTTGATTGAAATACAAGCGAGCGAGATGCTGCTCTTCAGCAGCCAACCGTTAATATGGGAATTTGGGTCATGGTTTTTACGGTATTTGAACGATGCCTGTTTCCAGAAAAGCCTCTCTAATTGACATTAGGCACTGCAAGTAATCAGTGAACATGACCTGAGGCTGCACATAGGCATGGATTCTGTGATCATGTAATGTACATCCCTGACCGTTGTCCCCTACTGGGCTCCATTCAGCTGAGAAAAATGTGGCTTGGCTGTCCTGGCGGGTGCTTGTCAGCGTGTGACATGCTGACTGCTTCCCGGAGCTGAACAGTTTGTTTAAAGGCATTCCTTCAAACTTCAAACACGTTTTCTCCTCCTGAAGAGCTGCCTGATGCGTTCAGGTGATCCCGGATAAACCTCAAACAGGCGTTTAGGTCCATTTTTCAGTGTCAGACCTGTGGTGGCTGTTCAGATCAGTCAGACGTGTTTCCCTTGATCAAGCTGTAGGTGTGGAGAGGTAAAGGCAGACGTAGAGCGGCCGACCTCTGATCAGAAAGCTGCAGGTTCAGCTGTTCCTCATGTGTTGAAGTGTCCTTGGGCAGGACACTGAACCCCACGTTGCCCCTGGCGGTTGTAAGTTGGCGTCCGTGTTCATCAGTGTGTGAATGGGGCTGTGACTATTAAGTGCTTAATATACCATAAAAGAGAGAGAGAAATACTACACAAGTATATGACAGTGCATGTGGATTCAAAGGGACTCTTAACACGAAGTTTTAGCTCCACTGCTGACATTCTTTTGACTACCTTAACTCTTCAACAATTTATGCAGTTACCGGAACTCCAGATTTTTCCAGGAATGGTTTGGGGTTCCACGTGGGGATGGGGATAAAGTAAGAAGGAAAACTTGATCAAAAGCAAGTTTAGTGTGAATGATGAAGAGATGCTGAAACGGAACCCACTGTCTCCTGCAAGGGTCAGTCAGGCGTTCTGTGGTCCGGTCCGGTTCAAAGGCGTCATTTATCTGGGACTTGTTCTTCATCAGAGGTGCAGGCCGAGCTCGCCCCCTGCTCGCCTCCCGTCCAGCTTCATTACTGGTAATTGGCGGGGCTGTTAACCTTCCTTCTCACTTCTTTGAGTTTCTCCATAGCAGATCCTTTCTCTGCTTACCAAACTGCATTCTTTCTCCCTCTTTGTCCCCTCCTGGACCCCCCACCCCCCCACCCAGTTGGAATCCCTCACCGCCATCACTTCTTCTCTTTCCATCTACCCCTTCCTCTCTGCAGCTCTAATAAGTTCCAGATGTGGTTCTCGCATTCCTCTGGTCGTTGGAGAGAAGAGGAGGGGGCCGCTGGAGAGGCTGCTTGGGTTTTTTTGGGGGGGGAGGGGACAGAGGGAGAGGCACATGAATTAAAACATGGAGTACATCATGAAGAGTCTGTGACATGCATGTACTGGAGAACATGCGGTGGAGGTGGGGAGCATGTCAGACTTTCGTGAGACGCCGTTCGTCCGTTAACCTCAACAGTTTTGCGACATTGTCCTCCTCCTGCTGTTCTCCCCCTCTCCTCCTGCTCCACCTCCTCCTCTTCCTCGCCCCCTTCTTCTGCAGGAATGTAGCCGGCGCTGATGATGTCACTTCATTTCTGCGCTCTCCCTGTTTCTGCCCCTGAGCGGGGACAGGGCTCAGACAGACTTCTGGCTTGCTCCATCCGTCTTGCGTTTATGATAATACCATTAGGGTCAGCTAAACCGGTTAAGACGGCGGCACAGCGCTCCGTTTGCCCTCGTCCGGCTTTCTAACAGTCTGCAGGCCAAATAGCTGCGGCCAACAAATAACGAGTAGCTATCTCTAAGTAATAAGAATCGTCAGTGATTCTCAAGCGGGGTCATTAAAACAACGGCGTGCAGTTGTTCCCCAAACAACCACAGCTGTGAGGTTAATGCTTTAAGCTGGAGGCAGACCTCACCTACGTCTGTTGAAAACATAGACGAGCCTCGTTCCCATTGTTCTGTATGAACACAACTCAAATTGATCAAACAGGAACCCAAAGGTTGGTGGACTGTCTGCGTTTGGTTTCTGAGGGCGGCTGTTATTACCCGTAATGGGATCAGAGGTTGTATGGCCCTCATACGTCATGCTTCTCTGCCAGAGTTTAGATCGGCAAAGACTTCATGCAAATCTTGTAATTTTTTTTATATAAGCCTGCCACCATCATTCCCTCTAAACTCACAGCTGATTTCCAGAGTCGTGTAATTCCAGGTTCTGATTGACTGACTGCACCTGATCCAGGTGATAATCAGCAAGTAGAGCAAAGAGATGAGGGGAAACGAGCATAGATGTAGATTTAGAGGTCCAGGGGTTGGCCAGCCTTTGACTTTAGGTGCAGCTCTAGATACCATTTACCCCTGACTTCATTTAGCCCTGACTTCATTTACCCCTGACTTCATTTACCCCTGACTTCATTTACCCCTGATCTCAAGAGGACCACAGTTCAGGGGAGCTTTCACAGCTTCCAAACTAAGTGGAGGATTAGAGGAAACAACCAGATCTAACCAGGACCAGTCATGCCAGATGATGAGAACAGATGACCTCAGAAAACCATGTTGATATTTTTGACTTTTTGGTTTAAAGCATGACTACTTTAAAAAAGATAAGATAAAAGCATGAGAGGAACGTCGGGTTGCCTGCACAGGTATCACTATCCAGTTCAGGCCATTTATGCTAAAATAGGATACGATGAAGGCCAAATTTAAATGGTAAAAATGTAGAGATCTGAGGCCAGAATCTTACAGCCTGATCAAGTTCCTTAAAAACAAAAACACAACCATTGTAATGGTTTTGGTTTGTACACACAAAGCACCACTTTGTCTAAATGAATGTTCTCTCAGCATAAACTAGGCATTGAGCTTTTGTCACGAGGAAGATCTCAAATAAAACAACTTAAAGTGTTCATAACTGTGAAATACTTTTAACAGTATGTTCTATATTTGAACAGCAGCAAATGTTTAACTAAAAATGTCTGGTCAACAGAACCATTGTTTTAGGCATGCAGTGGTACACTTTCACAACACCTCAGTTCAAAGCTCCATTTTGGGTCTCGGTTTTGTTTTGGATCCATTTAGGATTTGTGCATTTACAAAACAACAACAAAAATCCATTTAATATTCAGAAAAATCCTTTTTTTGAAGCAAGTAACAATGAAGAAAAACCTTTCATAGGCTCATACTAAGCCTGATGTAATGTAATCAAACAATACATACTATAACCTTCTTAAACTTATCCCAACATGTGTTTAATACTTTAAACACAGATGGTATTCAGTAGATTGCAACCATTCACTTTCCCCACAATTCAGTTCAATGGTATAACAAACAGTCTGGTTTTGAACTGAGAATTGTGGCATTCCTACAGTCTCCAAATAGAAATTCACAGGACAGAGCTGGGTGTCAATGCCAAATGTTTCCACCAAATGATCAGGAACTGAGTTGAACTAGGATTCAATAAAGGTTTATATGTATATTGATTGATTTGTAAAGATTCCATGACGACAAATTGTTTTCTTATCACTCTAGAGCAGGGATAGGCTCCAGGCCTGTGGGGCCGCATTCCTGCATGTTCTGCCATGCTCTGGCATGGTCTAATTGGCTGGACACACCTGAACCAGGTAATCAGTCTTGAGTAGGACTTGGATATCTGGAAATCCTGCAGACACTGCGGCCCTCGAGGCCTGGAGTTGCCTATCTCTGCACTAGTGTGTTAACTTAACAAAGGAGAGGCTTTTTTTTGCAAATTATGAGTAAAACACAAACATTTTTTCATTAAAAAGCAAACAAAAGAAATTTCAATAAAGGGAATTGACTTAGGTAGTTCATACATTTATATTGCATCTTGTAAGTGAAGATTTATTTGATGATTTTGAAACAAAGCCGTATTTAAGGAATTGTTTTGGTGCAAAATGCCACTGCATGCGGCTTCTGTCATTTTTATCTGAGGAACAAAGTGACACAAAGACTTTCTGACTATGATATCCTTTTTAGTGTATGTAAAAACAGAAAAGATGTTAACATTCAGAAATAGAAACAACTTTTAATAAAAAAAAAAAAAAACATGAGGCAAACTCTAAGATTTATCCAACCAACAATGGTGTTGCTTTTCAGGTGTTTGCAGTCTTAAAAGAAGCCTTGTGTTCCTTGTGTTCCTGCTCCTGACAGTGCTTGCATGTATCTGTACTCTCCAGGAGGTCAAGGCCCTAAGCTTTTATGGGACGGCTTTTGTGACAGATGACATTGCAAGAAGCTACACTACATACCAATAAAATTGGATTGCACTGGATTGAATTAGAGCAGACCTTGGAAGTGGTGATTTATTGCTGGGGGGCTGCTTGTGAAACTGTGCTGCTGGATTCCATCCCTGTGCTGTGCTGTAACCTGATGTAGACTGAGGTGCAGCTGAAAGCTGCATCAACACGCCGTGTGGGGTCACCACCTGCTACAACCGATGGGGAAGGGGTCTCTGTTGGAAATTATGGATTGATTGTGAAATTGATTGTGCCAGTTGAAAGTAGTGGCGACTCGTGCACTGCAGGTTACACCGTGAGAAGCAGATGTATTGTATCCCCTCGTTCAAGCTTATCCAGAGGACGGCCATTGTTAGTCTGGTCACCCTTGGTTACAGAGTAGAGCTCTTTGTCCACTGCTCGGCGTGCTGGGCGCACAAAGGTTTTTGGATTTTCTTTCTTTCTAGAGATTGAGCATATTAGTGTGGCCGTATGTGTCACATGCATCTTTCACGAATTATCATATTACCCACCACTGATCCCGGGGTTGCCATGGCCACGATGTCTATCACTGTATCAGTGGTCCTCACTGGCTGTAGCTATGGCAACAAAATGTAACAGAGGTTCAGTACAAATAAAACTCTTCAGATGCTTTTATGAGGGGAGCCCCAGAGAATGGTGCTCTCGCATTCATGGAAAATAGGTGCGCACACCTCCACAGAGGCACTCATGATGCTGTCAGAAAAGGCAGGAACACGGTTCTCCTCACAGCCGCTGCAAACAGTCCTTTTTCCACTCTATCCATTTTGATAAAGAAAAAGAATAGAGAGAGAGAGGAAGAGAGCTCTTGAAGCTAGGTAAGGTCAAAGGTGGACGGGAGAAGAAGGGTAATCCTAAGTATGATGCCAGCCGGACAAAAGCCAGTGAATAGGGACTGGAGGGGGGCAAAGCCATAACAGAAGAAGAATGAGAGAGGTCGGTCATTGCAAGCTAGGGGGAGGACGGCAAGGTAACATGACAGAAGAAGGGACTGAGCGGGCTGACAATGTGGCAAACAAAGAAAGGAATCCCGGAGTCTTTCTCTGTCTGGCGGTTGGTTTGGCCCCCTCCCCTCTGCTCCGTCCCCACCTCCAAGAGACACCTTTGTGTTTGACTGACTACGATGTCGGCAGCCTCAGTGGGTCGCCCCTTTTCACTGCCTCAGCTGCTTCATCTGTGCCTGGTTCCTAGAGCGCTGTAACCATGGTGACGGCTTGTTATGGCCATCCTGTCGGCCATGTTGTTGCGGAAAAACAGTCACAGGTGAAGTTTCCAGCGATTAGGTGAAAAACAGAGAATCTGCTGCTATCTTTCATGATGGCATCAGAAACAGCTGGTTGGTTAGTTATGAAAATCGAATGATGTCTTAATCTGTAGACTGCAAGCGTTTGGGATTTGAGGATTAAAGTCATAACTAACAGGTAATCTGAAGGTTTTATCGTAGGAGCTGGTTTTTGGAAATGTGATGGAGACGTAGTGATAGTGTTCTACATCAAGTCTGCATGAATGTAAGACATTTTCAAAATAAATTTTTAGAAACAAACCTGAAACCGACTTTCTATACTTTATCCTGACCCAGAACTGACGTGTGCGTGAATCCGTCAGCCACCGCGGCACACATTAAACAGAGAACATGCAGACACAGGAGTCACTGACTGCCATGGCTGCAACTTTGTCCTTAAACAATGACGTAATCCTCAGTCGCACTTCTGAGCGTCAGTGGATCTGGCTTTGTTCTGCGTATGGCTGCATCGCATTCTGAGCTGCCCGCCATAGTACCAACACATTGGCCACACGCAGCGCTGATGTGGAATTAGGCAGATAAGGAAATCAATTTGGAGCAGATTGAGTACAGTGAAAAGAGGCTGAGAAAGAAATAATGAGACACTAGTGTTGGCTGCCTGACTATTAATTGATTCAGAGGAGGGAGGATGAGGTCACTGAGAAAAGATGTCTTTTTTTTCATGGAAAAATGGATGTACCAAGCAGAGGGGAGGGTTTCATCAGACACAGATGCAAATCCACGGGTGCGCTCGCAGACACCCCTAGTTGAAAAACTTTTTTTGTGGGTAATTACCCCTATACGTCAGCTGTTGCTATGGTGACGTAAGGCTGTGATCCAGTCGTGGCGAGGGATTGGATGAGCAGGAGCGAGGGTTACTATGGCTTTGGGGTACAGGAGAGTCCAGGAAGGGGGCCTGAGGCAAAGATCATGTGATGGATGCATGAATGGGAATATTTTTATCTTATAGCATGCAGGGCTTTGGGAGTGACATTCTGAGCAGAACCTCTGGACTTCCCTTTCTGTCTCAAACAGCCAGGTGAGCCTTCACTTTAAAGGTACCCCCCACCCCCCACAGCAGAGTGTGACAAAAGACATGGAGGGCATCTCTGCAGCACATGCTAAAAATAGCTGCACGCATATACCCTTTCAGTAACAAATTGATGGTTCATTACCATGTTATTAAAACACTATCACATGGTGCGAGTGGTGCTGGGGGGCTAAGTTCCCACCACGGCGGCGTGTGCCTGTTCTTTGGGTGAGTCACTCTTCAAGGCAGCGTGTGCGCACGCCTCTGGCTTTGTGTCTGCTTTGACACGCAGTCGCTGATGTCTCCGTGTCTGCCAGCGCTGCTCTCCACAGTCCCACATTAATCCTAATCCCTTTCCAAACTTTAATGAGGGTCATAGCTAATCCAAGACCAAACGGAGACCCATTCTCAATGGAGATGAAGATGCTCCGCTGGCTTGGTGTTTTGCTCCGCAGTTGTGGCCTGATCCATGTTCAGGAAACCACCCCTGTGTGTTGATTACATGCTTGGGTCTCAGTGTGGTTGTGTTTGTGTTTGAATTGACAGGAAATGGTTAGCATAGTTGTTGATGCTGAGTGCTTTGTGTGCATGTGGTCGTGGCCAAAGCCCTCAGTGACCGTAGTCTTTGTGTGGACAGGGTGCTCAGAGCCTCCCGGTGGTGTCTTAAGGACTCGAGGAAATCAGGACACACTCTAAATATGTCACTGCAGCATAACCCACATAATAAAAGAATACAAGCTCTCTCACATGCACCCTATCATCTCTGCTGCACTGCACTCTTACTACTCTGCATGTGTAGATCGTCGTCTGAAAACATGCACGTTCTCCCATGTTGACAAGTGTTGATGTGGAAATTGGGAGGCGATGAGCACATGTTGGAATGAGTCAGTGTTATCAGTCTGTAGCCTTTGCATGGGTGTTTTCTTTGCAGATTGTTTAGCCTGTGATCAGGAGCCTTCAGTTTGGATTATGTTATTACAGTTTATGGAGGCAGTTGAGGGAATTCCTCTAGTTAGCACATCTCAGGTGTTGGAGGAGAGGATTTGCTTGCCCTCAGGCTGCTGTCAATGTTGCAAAACGCTTTAAATCAGTAAGAGTTGTACGTTAAAGATGTCTTATAAAAAAAAGGAGATTTTTAGATTATTTTTTTTTATTTTCCACCCTGTCCTCGTGATTAAGCCTTTGATTAAAGAAAATGTAGGCAAAGTGGATGGAAAGCATTTAGAAACTCTTTTTGGGTGCAAAGACATTTGATTTTGTCTTAAAATATTATTTATGAACACAGACAGATCTAAGGTCAAATTATTTCTTTTCTTTTCCACGTTATTGATGAGCCCAAAGGCAAAGTCCGTTTAAAATAAAAGGCAAACTTTAGGGTTTGACATGGTTTTCATATATTAGTCGGCATATCTGAGGAGGAAAGGCTTAGCCTCAGGCAGTCTTGTTTCAGAAGATTTCTGCAGAAATCAGACAAATCTACTTTGGTTCATATCAGCCTTGTTTTTGGTCCCAACAAACTAGAGATGCAACAATTCACTTTCCCCATGATTCAGTTCAAACCTCCATTTTTGGGTTACAGTTTTGTTTGATGTGATTTGTGTTTTACAAAACAAAACAAAAAAACACAAACGTATCCTTTTTTTGTTAACGTTTCCGTTAGCTTTTAATAAACCTGGTGTAATGCAAAAAAATAATATATCCTTCTTAAATTTAGTGCAACAATTAACACTTTCAATGTTAACACACTTGCACACAGTGGAGATGCAACAATTCACTTTCCCCACGATTTGGTTCAACGGTGACACATACAGTTTGGTTTTAAACCAAGAATTCCAAGACCACGTACAGAACCCTGTGGTTGGAACCCAAGCACCGAACCATGATGCTCAAAGCGTGAAGCTAAAAGTCTTAAAGTAGGTTATTTAATCCTTTTGGTCCACATGAGGATTTTAGAATCTTTTAAATACAACACAGTAGGGTTTTTCTTGCATTTGTTTGCTACTGTTCACGTATTGGTGAGTACTGGAACAAACCACTTTACACATTGTGTGGTTCAAAAATGAATGTACATAAAAAATATGAAGGATCTATTTAGTATGTTTGAGTCAAGAAATGATTCGTTCAGATTCTTTCAAATGTTATTGTTTAAAATTTATATTTTAATATAAAAAAATGCTTCAAAAAGTGTTGATATAAACTCAACAATGATGGAGTTTTGATGAACATAATGATGCATTGTAATGTGATATACCAACTGAAACGTTTTGCTCCACAATACCACAAGACTCACTTAAAAAAACTTGTTTTATGGGTTTGAATATTTAAGGAGGATTTTCTGAGAAATGTCTAGTTCAATGTTTTGACCTTTTGGCTTTTTTAAGAGCAGCTCTAAGCATCAGTGAGCAGCATCCTTGGAGGTTTGTAGATTTGGAGCATTCAGGTGTGTGTTTACACAACGCAGCGATGAAACAACAGGTTGTTTCCATCCGTCTGTAAAAGTCTACCGCTATGCACAATGGGAAAACAGCAACTCCTCATCCAAGGAGAGGATGTCCCAACAGGTTCGTCCCAAAGTAAAGTCTCCCTGATACCAAGAACAGTGTTGGAAAAAATCCTAAACTAAGTAGGGTATTCAATGTTCAAATTATTAAGAATAATTAATAATAATATCTTATCTTTCACCTTAATAAAAATTAAGATAAAAGGAATAGTCTCTTTAAGATAATCCCTTTGGTTGGGTGCAGGTGTTGAATCCTAACATGGACAAAAAGCAGGATTTTCTTAAAAATGCAACACAACAAACAACAAAAATTAACTCTGAACTCAACAAGAACACAGACAAGAAAACCAAATATAGAAAAAAAAAAACACGTTATTTAAAAAAGGAATTCTAACTACAACACTTCATCACCAATCATCTTTTGACCTATTTTCAAAGTGTTCTCAGTGGTCTCTTGATTATGAGACCACGCTTCCTGGGACCTAGTTTCTGCAGAGCGGCAGGATTTCATTAGAAATTTACCTCTAGCTTACAGCCCTTCACACCCTCAGCCTCACATTATTGGTGCAAAAAAAGGCGAGGAATATTGGAGCTATCCAGCCATCTAGTTCTGATCCAGATTCCAGATCAGATGAGGAGAACACAGATGTACACAGATCTATTTGTCTGCAAGTGAATGCATCAGAATGGAGCGGAGCAGAGAGCTTGTGGCCCGTCCAAACCAACAGCATTTTTTCACCTGCTCCTGATTCACAACGATTTGAATAAAGAAATACTCAGAAGTGCAGTTTTAATCTTAACTGTATTATATATATATATAAACTCCATCATGAGAAAAATGCTACAAGGACATGTTAAAAACACCAAAAACACATTTTTGTCTGAGTGAGTCTTTAAAGTTAAAGGTTAAAGGAAGATGTTTTCTCAGGTTTCAACTACTCCACTGAAACCGGGTCAACCCATAAAAGATACTTTGAATGAGACGCACCGTTCCTCTCAGAGACTCATGTCTTCATGCTTTCCTCAGCAACCCTGAACACACTGGGATACACAGCAGGTTAGAGCATGAAAGCCTAATGTCTATTTTTTGTGAATTTAAGACGTTTAAGAGGCAAAATGCAAACATTTATTCATCCATCTATTTTCTAAACCCGCCTTGTACCTTTCCGGGTCACGGGGCTGCTGGAGCCTAACCCTGCCATTTGTGGGAGAAGACACCCTGGACAGGTCGGCAGTCTGTCACAGGGCAAAATGCAAACATTCACATGAGAAATCACTAAAATGGTGTGTTTATCTGTATTTTTGAGGATCATTTCCGATGATAAGCTTCAGGGACTCTTTAGCTTGATGAGTACGATATCTGTAAACATCTTTTTAGACATTTATTTTAACATTTATAGTTATTTTTTCATTAATGTCAAATCATTTTTAGAAAGAATTTATCTCCATTTAAAGGTAGATAGTTTTTGAGTGGTTGCAGTTCAAAGTTTTTCACAGGTCTTCCATCACCATTTTTGCAAAAATTTAGGCTTTGTTTACTTGAATTCATTAGTTTCTTCTGTTAATTTGGGTGTTCCTCAGGGAACAAATTAAGGTCTTGGTGTTTTTCTTTTCCCATTAAAGTATTCTAGCTACGTGTGCAGCAAAGTTCCATTTTTGATTGCCTTTTCCCCATGCATCCTCACACATCTCCTTTATCTTTGGAATATTAATGCGCTGCGTTGTCAGAAGGTTGTGATTTCTGTGGAAATGTTTTTGCTTGACTGGTTTCCTCTCCTACAGCGGGCATGTTGCACCTTTATAAATCATGATAAATATGACGGGGTGGTGGGGAAAGTGCACGTCAAGGTGCGCGTACGGGAGGATGAGAGACGGGCTGGGAGGTTTATGATGGGGAAGCGGGAAGCAGGGTGCGGAGGCATATGGCAGGTTTTAAAAAAAGATATAAATGGGAACTTCCAGAGAGGAGCTGTGAGACCGGGGGGTGGGGGCTTGTGATGGTAGAGTGTCAGGGAAACAGAAGGCTAAAAAGAGCGATAAAAAAGTAGAGACGACAAGTGAGAAATGTAAATGGTAAGAGGTGAAGAAAAAGCAAATGGGGGGGGGGGTGGGGGGTGGAGGGGTGATATTTAATGTGATAAATGAGTTGTGACAGTCCGCCTCTAACCCCTTCCAACCAGTGAGCAGGAGGAGCACAGAAATAGAAAGCATGATGGGTAAAAAGGACATACACGCCATTATGTATGGATATAGAGAGGAAGAGGATGTGGAAAAGGAGAGGTACAAGCCAAAGGACATTCATAGGCAGCAAGTGAAGGAGGCGAGTGGGGATGCATACATAAAGCCTGCAAAAGCAGAGACACAGGCGAGGCAGTTTGGGTAAAGGACATCCAGCATTATGGAGGGAGAACAGAAGGGGATGGCAGAGGACAGGGAGGGCGCAGTGCAGGGGTGGCCTAATGATCTACTCGATGAGTTTCCCTGAAATACCAAGAGGAGGAACATTGGAAGCACATTCTCTCCAGTGATTGTCTCGTATCTCTTTTACGCATGTCGTCCCTTCGAGGGACAGCTTCTTACAACTTGTCATCTCCCAGCGTGGAGCAGACGCAGGCATTTCTCCATGCTTTCCCCTGGTGTCAGATGGTCGGTGGGCTCGCACGGCACTGGCGCGTCGCCTTGGAGTGGCTTATAGACTGGAGCAAGAGAGTCTAGCAGACAATGACAGCCCCTGTAGCTTTGGTTTGGGAGTGGAGGCCTCAGAGATGACTCACAGTCAGGAATGAAGAAGGAGAAAGACAAGAGGGAGGAGTTTTGAGGCAAATAAAAGTCAGGAGCGAGAAGAAGCAGGCCACGAGCAAACCTTGTGGCTGAAGCTTTGCGTTTGATCTGGCCTCTCCTGAGTCAGCTTTAAACTTGTCTCTCCTTTATTGTGGTGATTTGCTCTCCTGTTCTCTCTGTGCTGCTCGTTACTCAGCTGCTGCTCAGTTAATGGCCGCCAGCAGCTGAGGTGGTAATTATAGCGGTCCATCGCTGCTGGGGGAATGCGGGTTTTAAACAATTAACCATAGAAAATAAACAAATGCAATCATTTGCTGGAGGGGCTTTGAAGCTGCTCCTCTGTGATGTGAACACAGTGAGAACGTTTTCTGACTTATCTCTTTCCTCCCAATCCCCTCAGTGAGGACGGCGAGGTTCTCTCAGGAGCCGGCAGACCAGTCGGTGGTTCGGGGCCAGAGGGTGATCCTGTCCTGTGTTGTTTTCAACTACTCCGGCATTGTTCAGTGGACCAAGGATGGCTTGGCTCTGGGGATCGGCGAGGACCTCCGGGGTAAGACTTCAGAGCCGTCCTCAGCCTCTCTGCGCCGTGCTGAGCATGTGACTGAGATGGTTTTGATGTTTTTAGACTCTTTTTTTCCTATTTCTGGCAGCAGAAAAAATCATGTCTATTTGCTAAAGTTGTTTACTCCACTGCAGAATGAGGATGAAATATTATTTTCCATGTTGTCTCCAGAGCACAGGGTCAGAGTGGGACCGTTTTCTGCCATCGTCTTAAGGGTTAACGTAGAGGTCAGAAATTTTCAGCTGGTTTGGTTCATAAAAGCAGAAACATTTCACATGCACCAACGAATCTGCCCTATATACTTTCTATGCATTTGTCAGCATCTACAGTCACAAAGTCAGCAGGTTTCAATGTAAACTCCCAGCTTACTTTAACTTTAAACCAGATTAGTTTATAGAACACAAACTGGGAAAGTTTACTGGAAAAAGAAGATGGAGCAACCTTAATGTAAGCCATGCTTTTGTATAATTAATTACGATAAATAAATAATCCTAGTTTAGTGTCAGGTCAGCAGCTGCTAAGTAAAAACCATTTTATCATAAAGTTATTTCCTAGTTTAATGATTTTCACTTTTTTATCTACATCTTAAGAAAATCAGCTTTTCATCTTGCAGAAGTTATTTATCTACTGTTTGGTCATATGAACGTATGCCTTTATGTTGACACCCTGATTGAATTGTCCCACCTACAAAGTTGAGGTCGGTGATGTTCATCAAAGAAACACCTCAACTGTGACAGACAGAATGTTGAAAAAGAATTTTAAAATGTTAGATTGTTTGATTTTTATAGAATGCATTTGTAAAATGGTCCAGAAAACATTTTTGGTCAAAAACCAAAGTTCACTTCAATATGTTGATCAGTGATGTACGATGAAGTTCACGGCTGGTGAGGCACTGACCGTCATCAGTCAGATTTACAAACATAGACCATAGAAACAATGTTTCTATGTCAGTGACCTGAACCCTACATTGTTCTTTAGTTTACAAACTGTAGTACAGAAGAAAGGCACCAAAACTATTATTGACTCACTTCTACTTATAAATGAAGTCTTTTCACCACTCATTCAGACACAGGCTAGATGCAGAGGAGGCACAGGCAGCTGGTGCCTCATCTGCCGCTTTCGCATGTATTTGAACAGGAAATTTGAATATTTGTATATATTTGTACATATATATATATATATATATATATATATATATATATATATATATATATATAAAATCATGACATCTGGATTTAAAAACTTCTTCCTTGAAATGTTTCACCTAAGTTGCTTCATCAGTCTGATGAAGATTTTAAGTTTAGATGTTGTGACTCAATTTCAAGACAAAAAGATGTAATTAGACCCTGGTTGTAAATGACAGAGGTAAAAGGTTTCCTATAGATCTTCAGGAGGTTTGTCAACACAGTAACTGCTGTTTTGGTTCATTCCTCCATGGAGATCTTCTCCAAAACTCTTGATAGCTTTGGGGCTGTTCTTGGAAAACAGACTTTCAACTCTCTTCCTCGATCCTCTAAAGGATTGAGGTTCAGAGACTGGCTCGAGCATCTCAGAACCTTGAAATGTTTTTGTAGCAACTCCTTTGGTTGTCCATGCAATGTGTTTGGGATAATTGTCATGCTGGAATAACCAGACGCGTTTCATCCTCAATGCTGGAGGGAGATTATCAGTGATCTTGCATTTCTTCCATTTTCTAATAAGTGCTCCAGCAGTTGAGCTCTTTTGATCCAGCTGCTTTCTTATTGTCCAAAGTGTCCTCTGACAGCTCTTTGGTTTTGGTCAGAATACCTTTTATACTGATAACCAGTTCAAAGAGGTGACATTAAAACAGTTAACCAGTGGAGGGAAGAAGAGCTTCTGAAATTCGAACTATTAAGTCTGTGAGGAATTGAATTCTTGTTTGTAGAAAATAAATATTTATTTTTCTGCTTTAATTATGAAAAGAAATTATGTAAAAATCAAAAATGTGCTTTCCTGGATTCATTTGTTAAAATATTTTGACTATTAAGGTGATTGGATGAACATTACAGATCAAACTCAACCTTTTTATTGGAACCTCTTGTAGAACACAGATCGTAAACTCAAGGCTTCAAGGGCCAGAGCCCTACTTATTCCAGCTAACCTGTCTCCAAATCTCTTATTGGTAAAGCAACACCCAACCAATCAGGGAGTAGAGTGTTTACAAAAACCAGCAGGACGTTGGCCTTCGACGTCTGGAGTCAGACACCCTTGCTGTAGAATCAGTGACTGACAATTACTTCTGTGTTGGAATTAGCTGGAACACACAGAAATCGCTTTTCAATTATTCATATTTCTAAAATCTGAAACGATGATAAAAAGCAATGTTAGATATTGTAATGTGCTAAGCTCTTTGCCAAAAAAAGTATTTTAATATTTTTTTACTATCATTTGATGATTGCTGTTACTTAGCTTTGATTTCCCACCCGAATGAATGATGGATCACCAGGAGGATTTGATCCTTGAAGGAGGGGGGGGGTCCAATAACATCAAATGTTTTCGAACTCCAGCCGTACTTCCTTTTTTCACCTGATTGAGGAAAAGTCCTAATATTAGGGAGAATACACAGAAGTAGCTGCTGTTGGATGTGAATCAGGTGGAATGCTGAGGGCAGCAGAGCGGTGCACCATGAGGGCCACTGTTTTCTGGCTCTACAATGCAAAATAATTGGGGCGGCTGTTTTGATGTGTGCCCTTTGAGACCAGAGTGTTTTGGCCTTAGGCTCTTCTGCATTGGCTTCACATTTTGATAATGGATGTTCATGTCTATGCAGCCTGAGCTGCAGAACCGGTGCTGCTGTGAGAAGAGCAGCATAGATGTGTGGGCCAGTGTAGCATTAAAAACAGAATGACAAATGTTAAAGTGTCCAATAGCTGCCCTGCAGTGTAGGTGAGACGTTTTTCTTTTTAGCTAACTAATTAAACCACTGTTTATTTAACATGTGCAGAATCTCTATCCTCTCAAGGTAGAAGGATGTTCTTGCAGCTTAAAATACAGGTGCAGTTGAAGTGAGTAAACACAGCATGAGGTCAGATAAACTGCTGTCAAGTTCCTTCCACAGAGCAGATGCCTTCTTGTTCAGAACATGAACATATTTAAGTTGGTGCTAAATTTGCCCACATTCAGCGCACACGTCTGATGGGAGCGTGTCAGCCCCGCAGGCACGATGTTCAAACTGACACCCTTCAGTTCTGTTGAGGAACATCCTTTCATCTCATCTGACAGACAACCAGCGGCTAACATCGGGTGGCTAATACTTATTGAAGGCCATGTTACCATCAGCTCGTGCACAGACCACGCTGTGGAGGGCCCCAACTGTGCTGACCGCACCGTTGCCCTCTTTACTCCTCAGGGGTTCTCAGGTTTGATTTTGTAGGACAGAACTTGTTTTGAGTGAAGCATCCTGTTGCTGGGTTGCAATACTTGCAACAAAATGGGTTGATGTGTGCATTCTGAAAAAACTGGTCAAGGACGTAGGCATCATTTAAGTATTATTTATTTTAACCCATAACCAGATTTTTTGGAGTATGAGTCGCTGAAGCCGAAAAAATGCATAATAACGAAGTAAAAAACATGAATAAGTCACGCTGGAGTATGAGTCATACTTTTGGGAGAAAGTGCAATGCTTCTGAACCAATCAGAACACAAACTGTGTTCACACTTCATGTGTCAAATTTGCATCTGCTGCCTCTTTTGACACACATCAAATTTAATAGTCAATGTTTGTCCAAAATGTGTTAATAAACTAGACGCTTCCGTGGTGTGTGGGAGGAGCTACCATTCCCTTTTACTGCAGGAGCTGCGTCTGACTGACGGCGCTTTCAGCGGTACTTCCGTCTCTCTGTGACCCAGTTTGTCGACTTGCTGTCCTGCATTAGTGCGAGGAGGGAAAAAATAAAATCAATAATAATAAAATAATGCAAGTGAAAAAAAATACAGTTCAGGAGGAGAACGATCAGATTCTCCTTCATGTTTGCTTTGGACGGTGCTTCATCTGTGGTGCTGTCAGTAGTAAATACTAATACACACACCAACTGTGCCCTCTAGTTGTTGTTAGTGGGAAACAACTGCTAAAGGGCTACCATTTGTTAATGGGAAAATAACAAAAATAAATAAAAATGGAAAAGTATGGATCACAAGACAGCGATCTCAGGCAGCATTTTGTGGTCATGGAAACAATGCAGCAGCGGATAGTTTCCGACCCAGAAGTGGTGGAAATCACCCTAAAAATGAGTAGCAGACATACAACTCCACTCATTAGGTGTAAAAAAAAACTCTGGGAGATGTTGTCGCCTCAACAAAAAATGCGACAGGAAATCGCTGTTAATATTTCTTTTTAAAATTATTATTCAGCAGAGCTATGGTTCATTCATTCATTTTCTATTCCTGTTTTGTCCCTTTTGGGGTCACGGGGCTGCCGGAGGGACAAAGGGCAGGAGACACTCCTGGACAGGTCGCCAGTCTGGGGAGAACATGCAAACTCCACACAGAAAGGTCCCACATTGGTGACTCTGTTTCAAGTCCCCCAGCTGGGACTTGAACCAGGAACCTTCTTGCTATGAGGGAAGAGCGCTAACCACTGCACCATTGTGCCCAGAGTTACGGTATCAAGATAATACACCTGTGAACAATAACACCCTTTAAAGTTCAGTGGTAAATCTATTTTAGTTTAATAAATGAGCGCCAGCGTGCATGCTCACTCTGCTGAATCGATGCTCCAGGACCCGATGTTTATGCCTGGGACGGATTTTTGACAGTTTAACAGGAAAAATCCGTTTCCAAGTAAGAGCTGTATTAAAAAAACAAAAACAAATTGTGTTCAAGGCAAACATTTTAAACGTAAACTAAATGTTGTATTCATATTTTTTTGCACAAAGGATTAATTTGTGCAAAACTTTGCCTTTATGAATACGTTTCTTATTGTCAGGTAAATGACCTTATACTCCTGCTCTCTTTCTTCTTCTACCTTTGGTGCTCTGATCCTTGTGTCATAGTCTTCTTTCTAACTCGTCTGCCTTGTCTCTTCGTGTCTCTTCTTCCTCTCCTCATGCCTGCCCTTGTCTGCCCTTTGTTTATTGTGTGTGCTTTTCTCCTTCTCTCTTAACTTTGTTTTAATCATATTAGTGCTATAATGGCCCGTTTCTTCAAGCCAAAGCTTTATGAAAACATTTGAATGAACACAGTCCTCTCTGTATGCCCCCCCACTGCACGCCCCACACTCTGGGCTTTCGTGCACTGTCTAGTCCCTCGACATTTTACATTCAAATGCACTCATATGAGAGGCACACGCATGCACAAATGCACTCAGACAGAAGGACATGCAAGTTTAGGCGAGCAGCAAAGCTCGCCTCAAAGGCTGCACATGTGAAGCAGCGGTGGAGAGCTTCACATGGACTTCAGGCAGCAAACATGCACTCTGCACATTCTGAGTCCCATAAATGCCGCTGTCATAATGCATTCATCTTTCCACCCCTGCTGCTTGAAGAGAGCATGGGTGCCCCCTAACGGTGAGAGTTCCCCGGAGACAGTTGGGCAATGACTGGGGGAAGGGATGATTGGAGTGTGTTTTTGTGTGTGCAACTGTGTTTGTGCCTGAGAGTCTATTTGTGCGCATATCAGTGGCATCATGTGGCCGTGTGTGTCGGCTGTCCTCCAGGCGGATGTAGGTTTTACCCCGTTCCTGACACAGATCCGCTGTTTTCTAATCAGTGGGAGCTGTAACAAGCTGCATGGTGTCTGAGACCACATGGGCAGAGGGGCAGCTTCGGGCATGTGATCTATGCGTACTTGTTATTTGAAAGTTTAAATAGAAAGGATGGTGAAGGCAGATGAAATTATCTGTGGGATCTGGGAAGAAATGTGAAACTCTGTCTCGGATAAACTTACAGGCTCTAATGTTGCTTGTTTTCCAAATGTTTTTGTGTCCCAGCCTGGCCTAGGTACCGTGTGCTGCGTGTCCAGGAGTTGGGCCAGTACAATCTGGAGATCCTGTCGGCAGATCTATCCGATGACGCTGTGTACGAGTGTCAGGCCCCCGATGCCGCCCTGAGGTCCAGGAGAGCCAAACTCACTGTCCTCAGTAGGTTTAAGCTTCTGTGCACGTCTGTGAGTCGTACACGCGGTGTTATGACTCTCCTCTTTGGCTCCAGTCCCCCCAGATGATCCTGTGATTGACGGGGGTCCGGAGGTCTTGCTGAATGCCGGAGAGTCCTATAACCTGAGCTGTGTGTCTCGAGGAGCCAAACCACCTTCAACTATCGAGTGGCTTAAGGACGGACTCCCTGTGGAGGGCGCCGTCAGCATCACGGTGAGTTTGACAAACTTTCTGACAATTGACCTCATTTCATGTGTGTTAACTGCTCGCCTCTACTTCATTCAACAGGAAGTGCTTGCAGACAGGAAGAGGGTGACCACACGGAGCCACCTTCCTATCCACCCTGTAGACACAGACACTGGGAGGAACTACAGCTGTGTGACCTCCAACCTGGCCGTGCCCACTGGCAAAAGCACAACCGTCACCCTTAACGTGCATCGTAAGGCTGCTTCCTCTTTTTCCCAGAATACAAAGCAGTAAATGTAGATATCAGAGACGTATTTACCGTCCATGCACCTGACAAACAAAGTAATTGAGTTTAAAGGTCTAATAAATGGGCATGGTGTTTATGTTTCTATTCTTTCTACTGTTTTCTTCAAAATGAAACATTTTGTCACATCATGCTACACCTGCCGCATGTAAAGGCAGCATTCCTGTTGACATCAGATGATTCTCTGAAAAACTGGGTTATGTGAACCTTCTCAGATCCACCGGTAGTGACCTTATCCATTGAGCCACGCTCTGTCCTGGAAGGAGATAGAGTCACTTTTACCTGCCAGGCTCATGCCAACCCTCCCATCATGGGCTACAGGTCAGCGCGCTCATTTCTTTGACTCTCTCTAGCCTCTAAATTAAAATTGGACTTGGAAATAGCTCAGTGTCTGTTTGAGTTTTCCTTCAATTTTCTCATGTCAACACTAGGTGGGCTAAAGGCGGCGTGGTGCTCCAGGGGGCCAGGGAGAGTGTGTTCACCACCAAAGCTGACCACTCCTTTTTCACTGAGCCAGTGTCCTGCCTGGTTTTCAATGCTGTGGGAAAGACCAATGTCAGCATCCTAGTAGACGTTCAGTGTGAGTCACGTAGCATTCATGGAACCATATCACATCTCTGACCCGATGACCGGAGCCACGTTCATGCCTCTCAGAGCAGCTGATACCATTCTAACCTCCTTAAAAGTTTTGCTTCTTCTCTCTTCTGTCTGCAGTTGGGCCGATCCTGTTAGTGGAACCGCAACCAAAAACAGTTGATGTCTACTCGGACGTCACGCTCAACTGCAAATGGGCTGGAAACCCCCCACTCACTCTCACCTGGTTCAAAAAGGGCTCCAACATGGTAAGGCGCTGAAATTTAGGCTATCATTTCAGCCAAACAAAACTGTCAGAGGTTCAGGGGAGTGACTTACAAAGTGGGGGTCGGAGCAGCTAAATGCGCTCTTGTGGGAATGGTTCAAATCAGTGCTTTGTACTGAAGGGCAGATGTGATTGGCAGACAGTAAATAGTAAACTGTGAAACATCAGTCAGAAATAGTGCCTGCTATGGCTTTTCCAAACCGTTCTTTGTGAACTTAAACATGGCCAAGTGCAAAGAAGTTTTCAAAGTGCAAGCGTGCCTAACTCATCAACTCATCAACTAGTTCTTGACTGAATAGCGAGAAGAATAAATTATTTTCCCTGTAAGTATTCATTCTGGCCCGCAGCAGTTATGAACTGCAAGGACCAGATTGTTTCCACAATTCTCCTGCCTTACTGCACCTTTGAGCAGAAATTTCATCCTCGTCAAAAACTCTCCAATATTTATGCACAAGTAGTCCCCATTGTAAATGTGTTGATTGTTAGGCAGGTAAGGTCAGAGTAATAGATCACATGGAGTCTTTTAAACATATAAAGCACAAGGGTAGAAAAGATGTGTGCACTCGTCCTCAAATCTTTCTGCGTTCACTTTTATTTTATTTGTTTTGTTTGTGTTTTCGATTTCTTTCACACTTCCTCAGGTTCTGAGTAACAGCAACCAGCTGCATTTGAATTCAGTGAGCCAGGCGGATGCAGGCCAGTACGTGTGCAAGGCCATCGTCCCACGGATCGGAGTAGGAGAGACTGAGGTCACGCTCACCGTCAATGGTCAGAAAAAAACGAGTCCTCTTTGCACAAAAGGATGTAATGTGTGTCTATTTAGAATAGGGTAAATTTGTTGGGTTTTTGCTCCCTTCAGATAGAGGCTTAGAAACGTCTTTTTTTTTTTTTTTTGAAAAGCAGATATTTTTGTCACATCTTTTTAGTTTTCGTGTCATTTCTGGCCCCACAGGCCCCCCCATCATCTCCAGCGACCCTGTCCAATATGCCGTGAGAGGGGAGAGAGGAGAGGTGAAGTGCTACATCGCCAGCACCCCTCCTCCTGATAAGATAGTAAGTCTAAATATAAATATACATAATTATTCACACAAGAACGGTGCCAGACAGAGAAAAGCTTTGAGAGCACACGGTTGTAGCTTTTAGTCTTACAGCCACTGACATTATGCTGTCAGTGCCACTACTTCTTCCTAAATGGCTCCATTTCTGGTAAATGTGTTACGGCACCATCCCCTCTTTTTCTGTACGGTGACTCACCGTCGAACTCTCCTCCACCCTGTCACATAAACATACCAACACTAACGCGGAGCCTGTCCACTTTTAGCTCTGCGTCACAAATTCATAGTGCTCGGTTCTCTGCTCACCATGCCTCCATGACTGATCCATCCTGACTCGCAGCGTGCGCCCCTTAATGCAAGTGGCGAAGCAGGGGGTTGGGACAAAAAGACTTTCATGAAAAATGAAGGACCAAAGAGGATGTCTCCATAAACGCCACATCCACAAGGTTCTGCTTCTCTGCAATATAAGTGAGCAGTTTATAGAAACATGTGGACTTATGCATAATTCACTTACACCAGTACAGTGCCTAAATGCTGCATAACAGAGCTGCATTTAGTGGCTTTAAAGGTGGGGAATGAGCAATGTTTGCGCCAGCTCAGTCTGCCTCGCAGATTGCCAAAACTATTGCTGCTTTTAGGAAGTCGTGCAGTGTGCATGAATGCATGACGGCTTTTTTCAGTGACTGTGGACCACTGTGTTTGAGTGGGACACATACAGTATGTGTGACTTTCTGCTACTTCTTCCCTTTACCAGCCAAACTACACACAAATCTTAACATGCACCAAATAAATAGCATCATGTCACCCGACTCCTCATGTCCAAAACAAACAAAATCTCAATATGATCAAAAGCTGTCATGTGTTAAAACAATCTGATGTGTATTTTTTTTTTACAAAAACCTCTTTGTTTCGATTTCTTCATCACACTCCAGAGCGACACTTCACATTGAAGGAAATCAGGTGCTTCCATCATGCTCAGGGCAGTAATGATCATCTTGTATTTGGTTTTTTTGTACCTGGTTGAGTAAAAGTGTGAGGATCCAAACTGTGAAGGAAGTCTGGAACATTTTGCTTACTTAAAAGTGTCTGATTCAGGTCCAAACTTAAACTCTGTTGGAAGACATTTGGAAGGACCTTATCTGTGTGCCAGACTCTTACAACACCACTGGATCCAGAAGAAAAATAGACAAAAAAGAAGGATTTAGATAAAAGGTGGAAGTTACTGTAACTTATCTGTAGCTTACCTCCCAAATCCAATCAGGGAAACATTTATGGGTTTAAATAAATCATCTTCTTCTTGAAGGTCCAACGCGCTTTACAGAACCATTCACCCATTCACACACACTGATGAACATCAAGGACTCTTCGACACATGGGTGGGCAAGGCAGGAATCGAACCTGCAATCTTCCGATCAGAGGTCGACCGCCCTACCGCAGCATTACGGCAATAGATAGTCTATTAGATAACTAATAGACATGACATGTCCAGAGGGAAGAAACTACACAAATAACTTGTTTAACATGATGGGATTGCGACGCTATTAGCTGTGAGAAAGTCATCTGCTAGAGATCTAAACCTGGACGTGCGATAGACTTCTATGAATCAGATGCATAATGCATATCTGTAGCTGTGAGCTTTGAAATAGCCATGATTTAGATATCTAACAGATGTGTGCGTGTCTAGTGGAAGTTTTCAAATTCTCTAAAAACATTTTTTTTTACAAATAAACAGTTTTTTCATTCACTACCGTATGAGCGCTGAGTCTCATGATCAGCCATTAGCATGAGCTCACTTTGAACTTCAGTCACTGACCCGCTACTAATGAAACAGTACATGGTGTTAAATATGGTCTTTTTTTTAAAATAAAATATAGTTATATCCATTTAAAACATTAAAATTGTTACCCACTTGTTGTAAAAATCTTTATTGAGCTGTTCCTGTTCTTCACTCAGTTCACGTTTGACAGTTTGCGGTTTTTCACAATTGAAATCAGGCATGAAGAGCTTTTGTCTACATGTGTAAATCTGCAAGGGTTTCATCCCACCTGAGTGTGGTATTGTAATGTAACAGAGCCTTGTGGCTGCAGGTGTGGGCTTGGAAGGAGAACGTGTGGGAGAAGGAGAGGGGTACACTGCAGGAGAGGTACACGGTGGAGCAGAGCAAACTATCCGCCGAGGGCGGTGGGGTCCTCTCCACCCTCACCATCAACAACGTGATGGAGTCTGACTTCCTGTCCACCTACAACTGCACGGCCTGGAATTCCTTTGGCCCAGGCACCATGATCATCACGCTGGAGGAGACAGGTATGCCGCTTTGAGGACAATCAACCAATCAATCAACCAATCAATCAATCAATCTTTATTTGTATAGCACTTTTCATATAAAACATAACATAAAGTGCTTTACACAAAATAAAAATAAATAAAACAAAATAATGGTACTAAATAAGCAAATAAAAACAAACAATAATATAAAAATAAGCATAAATTAACATAAAGTCCCCTCCCTCAGATCTGTACACAACCCCCACCCCTTTCAGTCCTCCTACCCCCTAACTGATGGAGATTGGCAATGAGAAACAGGCTGAGCATGACAGTTTGTTTTTAGAAACGCAAATAGTTGGGACCTCTCTCTCTGTGAGTAGCGGCACAGCCAACCAAATGCAGCGACACAAGCAGGGACCCGCCTCACCACAGCTAGGGAGCGATGCAGTTCCCCATCCAGAGCCGCCGCAGCTGAACGGCAGCCGACCCAGAGAGAGAGAACCCAACCGAGGAAGCACCGGAAACAAAATAAAATTAAATTAAAAACTAAACATTGCTAAAAGCTAAAAAAACCAACAATAAAACATTATAATGAGGAATTTAAAATGAATTCATAGTTTATTGTAAATTGATAAAACATTATAAAATAGATAATAGATAAATAGGTAAAAACATACAAAGTAAAAATTATATGAAAGCCAGGTTAAAAAGGTGGGTCTTGAGCCTTTTCTTAAAAACATCTATGCTCTCTGCAGCTCTTAGATCCTCTGGCAGACCGTTCCACAAACGAGGGCCATAATACTGAAAGGATGCCTCTCCATAAGTTTTGGTTTTTACTGCTGGAATGGTTAGAAGACCAGTGCCAGAGGATCTCAGGGTCCGCGAGGGTTCATATTTAACTAAAAGGTCAGACAGATAAGAAGGCGCAAGACCGTTAAGACATTTAAAAACCATTAAAAGTATCTTAAAATCAACCAATCAATCATCAATCAATCAGTCAATCAATCAATCAATCAACCAATCTGTATTTATATCTCACTTTTTATATTTCAAAGCACAAAGGGTTTTAACCAAAAATAAAAAACATAAAACTATAAATATATATATTTATTTATAAAAACCTAAACAGTTGGAATATAACAAACTGTATATGTACAGTTTGTTATATTCCAACTGTTTAGGTTTTTGTTTCTGGCATGTTATTGTTGAAACAGATTCACTTCATTTTTTTAGAGTCATGTTTCTCCTGTAGTTTATGCATTTAACATATGTCTGGAGTTACCATTTGTTTCATATTTGTGAAGGATCTGATCTCAAAGCACAAATAAGGGACTGATTTCATTTGGGCTGGGATGATTCAATTGTAGTTCAATTCCCCCAGTGGTGTATGACCAGCAGCAGCCTGGAGAGGTCACATTTCTCCTGCTGCAGTCTCATTGTTTGGAAAGAACTTTAAGGTCATCTTTTCTGCAGCAAATCCTCAGTGGTCACTCTGAAAGCTTTCATTGTTCCATCACAAGAGCCCCATTTTTGGACTGCAAGCACGTTTGTGGTTCCCAATGTTTCCAGGTCCAGAACAGTTGCAGGACTTAGTCCCAACTGCCCTTATGAGTAGGTATGGGCTGTCTGCGGGTGAAAAGTGGGCAAACCTGTGCAGGACACACAGACTAGTAGACTGCATGGTGATCCTGCTGAGCAGAAATGTTCATGAACATTTTTCTACGGTCATGCTGTGAAAACGTATACGACACCCCTAAAACCTGTGGAACGGGCTGCACAAGGAGCCCGGACGTGCTGTTAAAGGGGTAAATGTGTGCTCGTTGCTCACAGCTTGACACATTCAGTAAAAGCCACTAGTGTACTAATGACCAGGGCGCTGCACAACTGTCATCATCCTTACAAATACTTCAAATGCTCTTACCGCACACGCAACAATGGTGCGTTCCATGTCCACTAAGGCCACGTAGGTGACCGCATGAGCAACAAGCAAGACACACCACCACTCTTAAGACGTCTATGACCCTCTACGGGCCATGCCTCGTAAGGATGCACTTTAGTTGTTTATTTGTTTAGCATTTGGTTTTAAAGCTTTTTTTGTGTGTTTCACACAAGTTTTGCTATAAATTGCTTTGAAGTGATTTAAAGGACATTCTTCGTCATGTTATGACTGTTTAACTGCTTGTCTCTTTCACAGAGGAGGTTCCAGTGGGGATTATAGCCGGTGGAACTGCGCTTTCCACCATCCTGCTCTTAATTTTTCTCCTGGTTCTGGTTCTCATCTTCTACCGCCAGCGCAAAGGCAGTGAGTCCTGCTCTGCGTGTTACAGCACATGACTTTTTCAGTCGTGTTGTTGTAAAGGAAAGATTTTGTTCTTGCTGTTTTTCCTCTGCCAGGCCGACGCGGGGTCACGCTGGGTAAACCCGACATCAAGGTGGAGACAATAAACAAGGAGACCCACAGCTTGGAGGAGGACTCGGGCAGTGTGTCCACAGCCTCACGCATGGTCAAGGCCGTATACTCGGTGAGCAGCAGGACGCTTGTGTTAGCGCTGGACTCTTGTTTTCTCAGCCTGTAGTTGTAGAAAAACTCTCTCTGTGCAGCACTGCACCCTTTGACTAAAGACAAACACCGATTTCCTCTTGAATCACCTCCTTTTAATCATTTTAATCCATTTTCTTTTCTCCTCTCACACTCTGTTGCCTCCTTCCCTCCTTTGTTTCGTTGTTCCTCTCCTTTTTTTTGTTTGATGGTTTAGTTTCTCCCCTCTGTGTCCTTCTCTCCCTCCAATCAGCCTTTTAAAGATGACATAGAGCTCAAGTCTGACCTCCGCAGCGACACCCTGGACACCCGCCAGGAGTACGACCTGAAGGTGAGAGCAAACGTCTGCAGGCCTTTCTGCTCGTCCTCTCACTCTTTGATTTGCTTTTCGCGGTAACATCCTCAGCTCACTGTGCTGGCACCAATCACAGCTTCATGTTGACATCACTGGTTGGGCCGACATGATGCAAGTAGTTTACACCATTTAAGCTGCCAGATAAAAAATCTAAAAGTCTCCCTCTATGAATAATCTGTGAGGGGCAAACAAACCCACCCTTCTGGCTGGATCGCTGCCTTGGATTACTTTGAGGAAACACAGACATGAATCCACCCCAGGAGGTGGTTAGATCCCCCGGCAGCTGCCTCTGCCAGGCTTTTTTCTTCCTCCGCCCTGCTTTGCCTGAAGCAGCACAGCAGTAGAACAAAAGTGGATAGAAGAGGAGTCTGGGAAAGTAAAGAAAAAGCAAAAGTCTTGTCAGAAGAAGCAGAGGGGGAATATCAGTGTTCAGCTGGGAGTCCACTGCTTCTTCAGCCTGTGTTGGGCTGGTGGGGATGCACTCCTCTGGACTGTCCCAGAACGAGACATGAAAGCTCCGAGCAAATAGAAAAGGCTTCTCGCTGCTTCAGTTCAAGTGTCGTTGAAAAAAGCCAACAGTTTTTACCCTAAAACTAACATACCTGCTGCCATTTTTGTTTAGAAAAAGGGATCTGCTCAAATGTAAAGACACACTGTGGTGAAAACCGGTTTTGGTGCTTTTAACACATGCGTGTGGCATCTCACTCATGATGCACGACATACATATAAACAAAATTAAGCGCAAGGTTACATTTTTTTAGCTTTATTTTTTATTATGGGTTATCCAGTCATTATTACTTACAGACACAGAGCAAAAAAGAGCGCACACACACACACACACCCACACACACACACACTAACAGGACAGTTTTTTTTTGTTACTACAAAGTTTTAGATGTAGAAATTCTGTTAGTTTTAGTAGGTTTCCTCCTTTTGGCACAATTTTTTCCATTTTTTGTCAAAACCATCTTTTTAATTTTAGTTGAAACGTCCATTTTTCCATTGAGTAAATGGTCTTTATGATCTCCACCCTGTCATCCTTTCTGGGAGGATTCGCTTTGTGCCGATTCTCAGTCACAGGCTTTTTGTTTGCTGACAGTAACATTTTTACTGGTGAAGATCTTCATTCGATACACAGTTCTCTCTAAATGCAAAGTTGTGCACTGAAAACCTGAGTAAGTTGATTGTACTTAAAGTGACTGCCTCAGTTTTGTAAGCTTTTCATTGTAATATATATACATTTTAATATAGCGTAATTACATGTAGCATAAGTAATATTTTTAAGCTAGTTGTACTTCATTGGTTTAAATAATCAACATTAGAAAAACACTGTGAAGTCTACTTAAAAGCACAACGGCCAAAACATATAGATATTTGTAGTCAACTGCACTTTAAAAACTGAGTTTTGCTTTTAAAAAACATTTTGATTATTAAATTCTAAGTAACATTTTTTCTCAGTCAGCACACTTCACTCTTTTAAATTAATTTGATTGAAAAACACACTTGTAGCATAGTTTTTAACATCACAGTAGTTTTATTATTGCTCTGTGAAGAGACAATGCTGCAGCAAACCGTTAGTGCAAACAGTAAAACCTCAGTCACAACTGTGGAGACGGCATGTCTGCGGGGGAAAAACGGGCAAATCTGTGGGGGACACGCAGGCGGCCTGCAGAAATATCAAGGTCATAGACACTCAATGAACCAACCAATGCAGATTTTTCTATGGGCATGCTGCAGCGAACACTTGCATAACATAAGGGTGTAAGGGGGAAGTAGGTTAGAACCAGGGACAGGCAACTCCAGGCCTCGAGGGCCGAATTCCTGCATGTTTTCCAGCATCCCATGCTCTGGCGTGTTCTAATCGGCTGAACTCACCTGAACCAGTTAATCAGTCTTGAGTAGGGTCTGGATATCTGGAAACCATGCAGACACTGGCTTAAACCATCTGACTTCAACAGCAACTGTCAGAACAGTTATTGTATGAAAACAAAGTTGGCAAAAACAAAAGAACAAACAAGCAACCAATTCCCCTCCGAGAAGATTCCGACTTCTGAAGGATTGATTGGTGAATGTGGGATTTCAGCTGTGGGATCTTCAAAGCAGAGGATTCCTGATGGTTTATCCACAGAAATGCCCCCATTCTACATCATGTGAGAAAAGACAAATGCAGAATATTAAATGTTAAACAGTAACTTGTGTGCAATGGCCTTTTTAATATTACTAGATAACAAAAACTATTTTGGCAGAAGCCTGTCCTCTCAGACACTTCTACAATTGATGTAGCAAATAAAGTGTATTGATCATTATCAAATTTTCTTTGAGAATGTTAGTTTATTTCATTGGAAGAACAAAGTTGCATTTAAGTCACTTTTGGTTCTTCAAATTAATTCCACGTGGAGAGGTTTTCGGTCAGTATGAAAACAACTGCCTTTATTTGTAGGACTCTTCCTAGTTTTTTGTTTCATTTTTAGTATTAAAAAAATTACAAAGTGACTATTTGGATATAATTTTCTAAAATAAGTGTGACCACTTTTTTACTTTTTACTTAAAACAGTAAATCACATCTGTGATCCTCTAAAGACAACAGCAGGAAAAAGCCCTGAAGTGACGTGTCATCGAAGCCTCATGAAAAAGAAAATGCTGTAACATTTCTGCCTAGTAACTGATGGAAACAGGATTGAATTTTGTATTAAATTTTAAGCTAATCACAACAGGGCAGGGTGTGGCTTCATGCAAAACTTGACTGTTTTAAGTGGATTAAACTAATAAAATATGAGCAGACTCTAACAGCGTCTTAAACGCTAGGTTTGTACTCACAGAATTTAACTCATTTATTTTACAATTCTTACTCAAATTGATTGCATAGAATTAACTTTTGGGTTTACAATGTTTCTTTGTGGGAGAAGGGCATATTTAACTGTTGTTACAACATCCCAAAGAGGTTGTATTTTGGAACATGACCAAAACATGTGCGTATGGTTTCCTTCATGACTTCCACATCGTCTCCAACAAGGTTGGGGAGTTTTTAGTTGTTTACTTTTGAGAAGGAAACATCATGGAAGGTTCTTCCATCCAAATTCCTCTCTTATTGAGAACTTGTAGAAGTGCTCTGTGTGAGACGTGTGGTAAACTGATCTTTTTTTTATCAGTTTTAGATTTAGCTCTGATTAGCTTTTATGGACTGAAGAATTTTTCATTTTCAGTAAAAGACTGGGAAAATGTCAAAGTAATCCTTGTTTTGTAATTTTTGTATGTATCTGATATCATTTTATATCTTTTTTTATCCATTTTTTCCCCTAAAGTTTTTGTTATAGTGCACCATGCATTAGTGCACTTTTAGACAATGGGCATTTATCCATTGTCTAATGTTGAATCATATTGATTTGGTTGAAAGTTTGGCTCAAATGCGATCAAATTGAGTATCTTTCTTTCATTTTACAGTTCGTATTCTTTAACTACTTTTTCCCATACGTTTAGCATAAAGGAGGCACATGAGTCAATAGTCCTTTGGTTTTAGTTAGTTAAAAGTGTCTGAACTGAGATGTTACTCCCTTCAATCTCTGTTTCTTTCCATCTTGCTTGGTGCTGTGGAACACACCAGCAGGCTAATGGCCTGGCGCATGTCCTCCATCATGAGAAAAATGCCACAAGAACATGTTAAAAACACCATTTTCATTGAAGCGGATCTGACAAAGCAAAGAGCGGCATTTGGGGAAATGACCTTATTTCCTCCTCTTTTAATTGTAAACTGCCTTCAATGTGGAATTCAAAGTAGAATAACCAAGGAAGTAACAGCTTACTAACTAGTCAGGGATAATCACGTATTAAATGCAGATTTGACTTTTTTACATTTGAATGTGTTTGTCTCATCAGGACCCCACCAATGGATACTACAACGTGCGAGCCTCCACCCACGATGAAATTCACCCTGCCTCCCGCTCCACCATGCACTACTCTGACTATCGCTCCCCTGGAGGGACACCAGGGGGCGCAGCGTCAATCAGCAGCAGCACTGGAGGCTCTGGAGCCACCGCCAGCGGAGGAACCCCTGGGGCCCCTGGTCCGCTCACTTCCCCTGGGCGCCCACAGGCTTGCTATGACCCCAGACCATCGTCCCGACTGTCCCACATCAGCTACGCCCAGTTCAACACTTTCACCCGTGGGGGACAAACACAACAGCCCCCAGCAGCCAATCCTGTTTCCGCAGCCAGCGACTTCCCAGCGGACTGCAGCCTCCTGGACTCCACCTCCCAACTGGCCTATGACTATGGATACCCGTCGCACTACCAGACCTACCGCATGGGATTTGCACCGTCCAGCCTGGCTCCTCTGGAGGCCGGCCCCTCCTATGAGATGTATGGAGTGGGATCTGGGGTCAGCAGCCCTGGAGTTGGGGTCAACCCCGGGGGGCCGGCTCCCAGTGGATCGGACACCGGACTGGGAAAATACGGCAGCTCCACTCGCTTCTCCTACACCTCGCAGCATTCTGAATACTCCCACAGTCGACACACGCAAAGAATGCAGACTCACGTGTGAGACAGAGATGCAGCTCGCCGTCTCCACTGAGCAGGGGGTCTTATAAATAGCTTCAAAACACACAAAATCACACAAGTCCACGTCGGACACAAACACAGCAGAACACAGAAAATTCATCCCACACACATCCATGCACAAAGACAAAAAAAATCCATGAGACAGGGAGCGCTTGAGAAACTCAGAAGCAAAACAGAGGAACGGGGGAGTTTTGGAGAGACAAGGAAGGGAAATTCCAGCCTGGTTGGAATTCCCTTACTCCCCGTGTGTTTGAATGTCTACACTCTGAAAGAGCAGACAACGCAAGTCACAATCAAGACTGGGAAAGAGGGGGGAGCCCGAGAATGAGGTCTCCCAGAGCTGTGGAGGCCTTAGCCTTTAGTTCACCGATAAGAACATGGAACACGCCGATCAGAAGAGAAACCTCAGCCAGTCCAATCATTCTGGCCGACATTCTTAGTTTTCTTTTAGCTGGTTGTCTTATTGAGTGAATCATGAAGCACATCATGAGTAACCATGTGTACAGCTGCCTCCGTTCTGGGTGGGGGGTTGGACTGACTGTAGAGCTGAGAGGCTTCCTCACATTTAAAGTATTCATTCATGTTTGGACATCTATATCCCTGTAATGTCTTCTGTTTATTTGCACAACAGACTAGAGCTTTGTATTCTATTTTTTAACATTACACGTGTAACGTACGTACGGACCAAAAGTTTGAGCGGTAGAGGGGGAGTGTGCCAACAGCGGAGCCTCAAGCCAGGAAGTGCTTGACATCGGAAGGCCTCGCCATTGTAACAAAAATAGTGCCAAGTCGTCATGTTGTTCTTCACCGTAGACCTCATATGTCCAAGCAGTCCAAGCTCCATCTTGTTGGCAGGCGTTGCTTTACAGGCCAGGCTGGGGAAAGGCCTCGAGTCCCATTCTGGGCCTTTCCGTCCAAAACTGCAGGCCTAAATCTGGGAGAGAGAAAACACATGTTGGGGTGAAGAGTGGCCTTACGAGGGCGGGAAGACAGACGGACACATATCATACATTTCCAGTCGAAATAGTTTCTCATCGTGTGTCTGTCGAAACGGCCAGAGGAGATTGCGTTCGCAGAGGTCTAGTGAAGGCTTTTCCACACGATGGACACGAAGCAGGGTGTGAGTGCGTGAGAGGAAGCGTGAGAGGCAGGGGGTGTGTGGGTGGGCGTCCACATTGATTTGTACAGTGTGTTTGTATAGAAGTGTGAATGAGTGGAGGAGAAGGCGTCACGCTGCATGACTCTGGGATGCACGTATGCAGTATGTCTGTGCGTTTCAGTGTACGTTGATATCATTTCTCTCACGATCCTGTTACAGTACTTTTATACCTCTGGTAGGACTGTACCCTGTATTATTGTGTCTTTGAATTTAGAAAATGTTTATCTTATCGTACTGTTCGTAGCAAAGACAAACCGTTCAAAAGATGTACAACAAACGTTATCAAACTCTCATGTTTTTTATTTCATTATCTTCAATATTTTTTAAAAATGGTATGTAATTATTTTTCCACAGTATTACATTAATAAAAGCACTGTTTTTTATAAAATGCACTTTGCAGTTATGGAAATTATGTCAACTCTGGTCCTGGTTCAGACTAAAACTGCATGAAGTGGGAGTGTATTTCAAGTAAAGAATTAGGGATAAAGAGGGAATGGAGAGAAAAGAGCCTCAGCGAATCGATATGTGGTGGATTGACAATGAAATGAATCCATTATCGTGCAATTAAGCGAGGTTTATTTATGTAGTATACGTCTAAGAAAAAGCACAGACAGTGCTTAACAATACTGCTTAAAAACGACATAAAAACAGTAAAAATAATAATTGAAATGTATTGAAGCTAAAATAACCACAGATTTCAAAATTACACAAACATAAAAGCCAGCAGATATTAGGTCTTTGGGTCTATGTTAAAAGCCGTGTGTTCCAGATTCTTAACAAATACATTTACCGGTAATATACTTAGGTATACAGTGGGTACAGAAAGTATTCAGACCCCCTTAAATGTTTTGCTTTTTGTTATATTGCAACCATTTGATAAAATCGTTTAAGTTTATTTTTTTCCTCATTAATGTACACACAGCCCCCATATTAAAAAAAAAAAAAAAAACACAGAATTGTTGACATTTTTGCAGATTTATTTAAAAAGAAAAAGTGAAATACCACATGGTTCTAAGTATTCAGACCCTGAAATCCTTGTTCATTAAAAGTTATACAATGTATATGAAAAAAAACATTATTTTAGGCAATTCTACAACACAAGTACAGTCTATATGCATGTTACAATACGCAGATAGTACGCTATATGAAAAGTAAAGTTCAAATATACTGCCTCACTTTTAGCATAGACTAATTCTACTTGTAGCACACTTGAATAGATTGCTTTTTGCTAAATTGAGTTTGGGAATAATGCTCAATCCCCTCTAGATTCCCACTTGGATCATATTTTGATCTATGGTAAGAGTGCTCCCTGTGGTCTATTTATGATTATCGTATGTCGTTTTTAGCCAAAATTAAACAAAAAAGCCTGTTGTTTTCTGGACCGTTTTTGCAGAGCAGCAGGAGTTCATTAGAAATTGACCTCTGAGTTGTGAGTGGGACTCTTGGTGTGGAGTAAACCTGCTCCTGCCTCTACTGCCCCTAACACCAGCGGTTCAACAAAAATGACAAGCAATACTGGAGCTATGCAGCTGTGCAGTTCAGATACCAGCTCAGATGGGGAAAACAAAGACGTACACAGGTCTTTGTTTGCAAGTGGATGCATCAGAATGGAGCGGACTAGAGAGCTTGTGGCCTGACGACTGTAGATTTTACGTAACCACCTGCCTTTTCCAGCTGCTCCTGATTCACCATGATTTAAATAATCGAATAATCAAATGCAGTTTTAATTCTTATTTTCTCTATGTCCTCCATCAGAAAATGCCACAAGAACATGTTCAAACCACCAAAAACAAAATTTTCACTGGAGTGGGTCTTTAAAAATGTGAGATTACTTTACCACAACAGACAAAAGTAATTATTACATATTATTGCATAAATAGGATTTAACCTGTTTTATTAAATAAATTTTTTCCCCCGCTTATCCACTCTATGCATCTACATGAGCGTTCCGGTAGGGGGCAGCCGCGTGCCTTCCAGACCTTCCATAAGACCGAGGCAAATGACGTCACAAGCGTGAGGTTGTTGTCTAAGCGCCAAGATGGCGGCGGCGGTGCTGAGGTCGCTTAGCAGGCTCGGACGTCCTTCAGCAAAACTAGCACTTAACAGTAACGTGCTGAGCCCCGGCTGCACGCTGCTGCAAAGCAGGTATGATGACCAAACACGAAAATAAAAGTGAACTTTATGTTTCCGCTGTCCAAGTTGTAGGTCATCGTCACTCCGCCTTTCAATCTACTGGCTAACGTTAGCATGACACCAGAGAAGCTTATGGTGATTTTTTAGATCAGTGCATGTTTTCTGTTTTCATGTGTTCTAAGTTTGTTGCCGAATAAGCGATAAATGATGTTCCAAAGTGTCCAGAAACGAGGCTTTACTCACCGGCTTCCCGGTGACCTGTGGTGCTGCAGGGTGGATCGCAAATTACATGAAAACCCATGATCCTCATCACTTAGTTCTTTTATCTTTATTTAACTTTTCAATTAGGCTAGTTACTAATATTTCCTAAACGTGATAGAATCAACCCCCCGTTTTTTGATCACCCTGAGTTCAAACAAGTGGTCAAGGTGACGGCGCTCTTCCAGAACACCTTCTGTAATCTTGGAGTTTGTTTTTAGAAGATCTGTTGCAGACATTCGTGGCAGATTCATTCATAAAATAAGATTGTTGGGACTTTTTGTGAGAGAGGCGGTGTTTTATGGCTGCATGTTTTCTGTATCCCAACTGATTCAGTTCAATCGATAAGATCAGGCAGTTGCAGCAAAGAGGAGCTCTGTGCTGGAGAAACACAGTTACACTTTGCATGTTTATAATTATAAACAGAGAACTGACAGGTTTGGTGATCACCAGTGTGCGTTCTGGTACAGAGATGTAGATCTGTTGTCATAAAAGCCATACAGCTACGGAAGAACAATATTATCTGCAGGTAAAAATATTGTGCCAGGTTCACCCCTAAAACTGATAAAAAATCTTCATAGTTTTCTGTCTCATCTTTAAGAATAGTTCCCACAGAAAACTTCTAAAACCATCACGGCCATAAATGTGGTCTTATCATCACACTACCACCAAAAACAGTGACACGTACGTAGATGATGTGAAAAATACGTTTTTATATTTATACCAAAAACAGCTTTAAATGCACAACTACTTAAACGTATTCTCTGCTTTTTAATATGTTTGAGTGAAAATCAGGTTATCTTTAGTGTTAAAGTGTAACTGGAAATCACAACGTTTTCAACAAACCTTGTAAAAAAACGAAAAAGGGAAATGTCTGTGCATGTTAGAAGTTAAACTGGCCACACAAAAGTAGAAATGTGCTTTCATTCGTATTTTTAAATTCACCTTAAGCATGTGTTAATTATTGTTAATTTTCATTCACATGTCTGATCCTGATTTTCTGTTTTCTCCATGCTTGGATCCAGTCTTTTAAAACTCTTCAAAACACTACTGTTATCAAAACAAAAAAACATCAGTTGTTTTTAATTTTATAGAAAGATTGTTTTACTTAAATCTTACTGCTCAGCTCTGTATACTGCACAATGACAGGATATTTAGCATGCAAAGACTGCAGGTGGCACATGATGATGACCTCAGGATTTTATTGAAAAGACCACGGTGGTGCAGCGCCAGTGAGATGTTCTTTGGTGTAGAAGTTAACACCCTTCAAGCTCTTTATATCATGTCTTAATAAAATCATTTAAACCCACGAGGCAGAAAACTCTTCATTATTAGTCCCCAATTTGAAGCTATTTTTTAAGCCCTCAAGTTTTTAAGTGAGTTTTTTGTGTTTTACTTGTATTTTAATTTAATACCATAACTTCTGTTTGTATTAAAATTTTCTTCTTTTTAGTGTTGACCTCTCAAGTTTATTCTATTCTATTCTATTCTTTATTCAGGAAATCAGGATATTTTTAGCAGTTTTACTGACATTAAAGTTAATTGATTACTAAAACATTTTTAAATTTTAACCAAAGCAGAGAATACAATTGAGGGCTGTCGGCCTTTGCTGTGTCTGCAGTTGAAAGACGCTCGTGTTATATTTAAACTATTGCAGATAAACAGAAGGTTCACGGATTTGCTGTTAACCCATCTAAGTTGGTCATCATGTGGTGCTGCAAAATCAGAGCAATCTCTAAAAACACATTTTTAAAGAAACAAAGTAGAATAAGTGTTTTTACAAAGGGAAGCAGCATTGTGTTTTCTAAGAAGGTATAAAGCTGCTCATTCATCGCCTCTAAAAATAAGTCAGTGGAGAAGTTCATGCACTGTTTGCACGTCCTTGACGTTTGTGGCCTACAGACTTTTCCTGTGTTCTGTATGTTAAAAAACAGTAAGTCAGCGATTTTGTCTAAACTAAGGCCTCCTATGCACAGCTGGTCGGTTCTTTTGAACATGGAGGTAAAGATCATCTTCAGCAGCTCGTCTTTTGCTTCATGTCAAATCGTGTTTTCTGTCTTGTAGGCAGAAACAATGGCAGCCAGACGTAGAATGGATGGAGCAGTTTGCAGGTGCCGTTATGTACCCCACTGCTATTAATGAGAAATGGACACCACCCCCCTGGAATGGTGAGCACCCACTCCTTTAAGGCTTTTTCCAGAGCAAACCCTGTCCTCGTGGTCATTGCTGTTCACTTCATTTCAAATGAGAAAGGGTAAACAACGACACTGCAAAGCTTGACATTTATTTGAATCAAATTGCATCTGCATCAACACAAAAGCTTCTGATTTTGAATTTATCCCTGAAATTTTAACAAAGATCGAGATTCAGTGACACATATTCCCAATACTTTTTGAGTCTTCAGTTTGTTAAAATTCTTTATTCTTGTGCTCATTTGGTTGGTTTTGAACCAGTCTCATCTCATTTGTGTTTGTTTGACGTTCAGACAAAGATCCTCCTGCAGAGAAGGATGTGTCCAACCTGACCATTAACTTTGGGCCACAGCATCCGGCGGCTCACGGCGTGCTGCGGCTGGTGATGGAGCTCAGTGGAGAGTCCGTCAAAAAATGTGACCCGCACATTGGCCTGCTTCACCGTGGCACAGAGAAACTCATTGAATACAAGACCTACCTACAGGTACGCAGGGGCTATTTCCCTGCAACAGTAAAGCTCAGGATGAAAAGAGGGTTTATGGGAGAAACACCTCCACAATTTCACATTAGGAGTGCAGGCCGATCTCTTCACTCATTCGCCTTCTTGTTAGCTGTCTGGGCGATGCTTCTGTCACTCTGAGCACGTCTTTTAACAGCATCACAGCGATGCAGACAGACAAAAAGGCTCCTGTCCTCTGATGATGCTGAGATTTGCAGAAGAAATTTACGAGGCTTCTCTTTTTCAATTTGTGATCTGAATACTGAGATAAACAAAGTCTTTGTGGCGAGAGGAAACACGCTGAAGTGTTTAGGACAGAAGAAGTTCATGTACAGTGTATAATCTCAAGTTCTAAAATCCATTGTAAATATTGCATTAGACTAAATTCATGTTGTAATACAAAATTTTAACAGTTTTTAATAATTGTTGAACCCCAAAAAAATATTTTTGAACCCACAAAAAGGAGAATCCCTTGTTGTTATAGCTTTATTAAAATTAACAGATGAAAAATAACAGTTGAAAACTTTGATAGCAACAAAAGTTATTGCCCAGTGTCTGAGGCTCAAAGCCTGATATCTGACAGGAAGAATGATCTGTGAAAGCGTTCCTTCCTCCAGCGGGGTCTTAAAGTCTCTGACTGAAGGAGCTCCTCAGTGCACCCATGGTTTCATGCAGAGGATGATGGTGATGAAGTTTGTCCATGAAGATTCCAGTTTCTGTTGCATCCTCCTCTCCCACAGCACAGTCACAGACTAGGGGACATTCCAGAGCACACCCGGATCTCCTCACTAGTTTGTGGATCCTCTTCCTGTTTCTGTCGGTGCATCCCCCTCCTCAGCAGCTCACTCCGTAGAGGAGGGCAGACGCAACAACACCATCTTCAAAAACTCTTGAAGAGTCCTGCAAACTCTGAATGAGCCCAGTCCCCTCAGTCTCTATTGCAATCTCCAGTCGCTTCTACGACGGGATTTCGTTGTTACCAACCGACAGCTACCGTAACCGATGCAGCCGCAGACCGCCTCAGACCCAGACATGGAGGGAAACAGTCCAAAAAGGAGTAGCAGGCAAACCCATGCACCACACTCATTATGTGAAAATAAAGTCCAGGTCCATCAAGGTGGAATAAGAAGAGAAGAACACAGCTGTGGTAACTGGCAGTCTACTGTGGTGCATTTTGGAACAGAAAATGGGATAAATAAAGTGTGGAATAAAAAACTACAAATGTATTCTGACATGATCACTACACAGGATTGTCTGACTGGATGGTTAATGCCTTGAAGTCTACTGATGCTCATATGCATCAGACCACTTTGGGTCCAAACTGACCTTCATCTACAGGAGAGCAGAGACACGCGTGTTTTTTTCCAGAGCTACAACTAAATCAAGGGTTAAAGGTTTCAACTTTTTTACTTTAACGTGTATTTTTTTGTCACATGTTACTGAAGCGGTATCTTCTTTCAAGGCTCTGCCGTACTTCGACCGGCTGGACTACGTTTCCATGATGTGCAATGAGCAGGCGTACTCTCTGGCTGTGGAGAAGCTGCTCAACATCCAAGCTCCGCTCCGCGCTCAGTGGATTAGAGGTGCTCCAACCTTCATCACCTTACAGTTCACAATGATTATCTTCAGAATTTCCTTCAACCTGCCCCATCTAACGGAAAATTCTGATGTCGTCATTAGCAGTCCTGGACTGGAGGACCAGACTGTTTTCACATGTCTTTTTTCTTACTACACCTTTATGCTACAAGGACACCCCCCACATGCTCAAAAACTCATAGTTCCCGGTGAAAATGAATATTGAGCAAAGTGAACACCACTCCAAAGAAAGATCACAGCACAGCAGGAGAAACCATCAAAAAAAATCTCTTATGGGGCTCAAATCAAAATCTTCTAATGAAATCAAGTGTCAACAAGTTTTGAAATTATTATAGGATGACCTCAGGACCTACAGCTTACCGGTCATTTTGTGACAAAGTGTGTAATTTACAGATTTTTGCACAATATGGGAAAAGAAAACTTTTGTTTGAGTGATACTCAGGAAATTTCACACACGTTGCCAGGTTGAGTCTACAGCCACAACAGAAGTTTTGTTGACCTTTGACCTCAGAAAGAGGCCACCATTTTCCATTAAAAAAATCAGCCGTCATTAGTACATTTTACAAATGTAAACTCCTTTTAGGAACTTTAATTTATCAGCTCCTTACTCCTCAAGCGTCATTGGGAAGCTACAGATGTCTGTGTTACATTTAGTAGATTTTAACCTCCTCGAACATTTCTTACCAGAATATTGTGAAAATGTAAAATAGGATTTCCTGGCTCAAGCTGAGTGAAACAATCTAACACATGACTATAGTAAATCATTTTTAAAATAAATATTTGCATGATTTTTTGCTCCAAAGATCAGTTAAGAAGTGTATAGATTACTGATTTATCAGAGCATTTTTTTCTTATTAAATATTCAGTAAAGTTTTTCAAATGTCCAAAACATTTTTTGGTTCTAAAAATGTGTATTAAAAATATGAAATATTTTTGTGGGTAAAAAGCTTAACCTTGGTTTTGTTAATAGTTCTGTATGGAGAGTTGACCCGCATCCTGAACCACATCATGGCCGTCACCACACACGCCCTGGACATCGGCGCCATGACGCCCTTCTTCTGGATGTTTGAGGAGAGGGAGAAGGTCAGCTCTGGCCTCTTAGACTTCAGAAATTGTGGGAAACGTTTTATGCTTCAGTTCGTGCGTCATTATTTCTTTCATTGTGTTTGGTCATTTTGAAGGTAGGAGAAAACTTGTTATGATTTTAAGTGGTTGTCCACAATTGAATGTATTTGTAGCTGTCCAGGCGGATCAGTTTGGGGATGTCTAACTGCCTCTGAAATGTAAAATGAAAAGTTTAAGGTTTTCTTCTGGTTTCCTGGTAGATGTTTGAGTTCTACGAGCGAGTGTCAGGAGCCAGAATGCACGCCGCGTACGTCCGTCCTGGAGGAGTTCATCAGGTACCAGAAGTCTCTGCTTTGGTCTGAAGCAAAGGTTTATTTTAAGTGGATCAATCAAAACAGAAGAGAGAAAAAACAACTCAATTTGACAAAGTGGTTTGGCATCAGAGGAACTAATTACACTGATGCAGTCTCTCAAACAGGAAAGGAGATGTTGTCTTTTTCTTTAAAATCATGAGTAAACAGGTGAAGAAGATGCTGTGTTTGGCCTGTGATCTCTGACCACATTCCAAACCAAACCAGGAGAATCTTAGACGCCTCTGTCGTGTTCCAGGACCTGCCCCTCGGTCTGATGGATGACATCTATGAGTGGTGCAAGAATTTCTCCCTGCGCATTGATGAGGTGGAGGAGGTACGTGCTGGAAGCATGTCGGCTGTCTAAACCTGGGGGAGAGGATGTGATGATTCCACTTTCTCCTGAACTGATCTTTTGCAGATGTTAACCAACAATCGCATTTGGAAGAATCGTACCGTAGGAATCGGAGTGGTCACTGCCGAGGAGGCCCTGAACTACGGTTTCAGGTCAGTCTGTGTTCGGAGCATTATAACATGAACTCTAGAACTGAACCTCTGACCTTTGTCCTGCTCTTCTCTGTCATCAGTGGAGTGATGCTGCGAGGGTCGGGAATCAAATGGGACCTGAGGAAGTCCCAGCCGTATGACAAGTATGATGAAGTTCAATTTGACGTTCCGATTGGAAGCAATGGAGACTGCTACGACAGGCGAGTGGGATTTTCTGTTGATGACCCCATTTAAAGTCCCTTTCTGTTGTCTAATAAGTGCAGTTTTTTAAACTTATCTTGTCCAACAGCTGAGCAATCAGATGTGAGCTGAAAGCCTCTTGTGTTTGACAGATTTTATTGTTATAATCCGGGTTATAAATCTTTGGACACACCAGGGGTATATTTATATAAACCCCTTTAGGAGTTTAAACTAAACTTTATTTATATTGATTATGTTTGTATCCTTTTGTTTTTGTTGGAACGGATGGAAAAGAAGAGGGGTGGGGGGTGGGGATTTTAGGGGTGGGGGGTGGCACAAAAGATGGGGGGGGGGGGGGGGGGGGGTTAATTAAATTGGAGGATGATTACGGCGAGGGGGGTAGAATCGTAAAACAAAGGCAACAAAATCATTACAATCAGGTGTGAATGTTTGTCAGGTGGGGCCCTGTCCACACGCTTAATACACAATAATAATAATGATCATCAGTGCGTTTTCTCTTTGGGGGTGTTTTGTCAATTTGCTTTGCATTCAAAATCCTGTTGTGGTCTGGTTCCTCTGAGTACCTCAAAACCACATGACCTGAGCACCGTTTGCAGAAAGCGGTCGCCCCAGCTGCTGCTGCTCTGCCTAATCGGTCCATGCTTGCGGTCTCTGGTTGGTTTTTTAATGTTGAAGTCGAGTGAAGCTGAAGTTTTGCTTCTTTTCCTGTGTTTGCGCGACCCAGATATCTGTGCCGGGTGGAGGAGATGAGGCAGTCTCTGAGAATAATGCACGAAGCGCTCAACAAGATGCCAGAGGGGGAGATAAAGGTGGATGATGCCAAAGTGGCGCCGCCTAAGAGGTCTGAGATGAAGGTGAGCATCTGTCATCCTGAAGCTCGGCGGTTAAGTCACGCTGTGACGGATGAAGTTTGTCCTCATCTGCGGTGGCACTGAAGTGTTCACCACACCAACGCATTTACACATTAAAGATCACGACGACAATCAAAAAAGCAAAAAAATTAACAAAAGTTCAGAAATGAAAAGAAAATCAAAAGGAAACGTTTGGAAAACAGGAGTCATTTCCAAAAATCAAAATGAAAAGTCAAAAAACGGAACACCATGAGGAACCAGGAAAGGGAGGACCTGTGGGACCTCGGCGGTTGGGTGATGACTTTGATTTTAGTTTTTCACATTCGTTTTCAGTGTCCACGTACGAGTAAAGGTTTTATGATTAGTGCAGAATGGCTTAATGCCAAATAACTTTCAGCTAAAATTATGGACAAACGTCCTCATCCAATCAGTGATGTCCCATAGTACTTGCCTTTCCTTATTGTGTTTCATTTAAAACATTTCATTTTGATTTCTGGAAGTTACTGTTGTTTTCTGAAGTGTTTCAATTTGATTATATTTTGGTTTCTAAAATGTAATGTTGTGTATTTGTTTTTCGTTATCATCTTTAAAATGGTTTTGCGTTGAGTGATATTTTGGTGTGTTTTGCACTTCAGGGCCACCGTACAATTCAGACATTTCAACCTTTTTCTCTGCTGGTCTTTCAGACGTCAATGGAGTCTCTCATCCACCACTTTAAACTGTACACAGAGGGCTACCAGGTCCCTCCGGGGGCCACGTACACGGCCGTGGAGGCCCCCAAAGTGAGGCCTTAACAAAGCACCCCAGAGTTTCTGTTTTACCTTTGAACTTGGCACATTATTGCGTTTGTTGCTGTGTGATCATCTGCTGGATTTGCGTGTCTACAGGGGAGTTTGGAGTTTACTTGGTGTCTGACGGCTCCAGCAGACCCTATCGCTGCAAGATCAAAGCCCCTGGATTTGCACACTTGGTGCGTGTTCAAAACTTCACAAGATACTCTGAAATAAACATGCAGCCCGTCAATAATTCAGTGGGGGTAAAGGCTCGCCTGGGAGGCTGCATTTAGTTCATTAAAGGCATTTTTGAAGCGGTTTTTTTAAGCGCACAGACGCTCCTCTGCCTCCTTCCTGTTGGCCCCCCTCGCCGCTCCGCTCACAGGCACAGACTTGCAGTTACATGCAGTGAAATGGTTTTTCTGTGAATAGGACCTGAGGCCGTGCTCTGGATCTTTACGCTGCATGTTTTTGTCTTCCAGGCCGGTCTGGACAAAATGGCCAAAGGACACATGTTGGCAGATGTGGTGGCCATTATTGGTAAGAGGGGGGTGGAAGTGCTGAGGCGCTCATGACTTTGTTTTTTCTATTTTGAACGCCGTGTTTTTATCTTTGCAGGCACTCAGGATATCGTGTTTGGCGAGGTTGACCGTTAGTGTTGCGCTGCTAATGAAGAAGGGATGTTTTCACACATCTCCAGACCGGCGCTTCCTGTTCTCTGTGTGAGGCTTTCAGCACACTCTGCTCACCGCCGCTGATGTACAATACAAACCCAATAAATATTTGCTCTCTGCAAAGGTTTTGTTTCCTCTGACTGTTGCTTTGCTGAGGCGCTTCGGCTCTTCGTGTCCAAACCGGAGAAATACAGTTTTTTTGTTTTTTTTAATGGCAGAAGATAAAACGCATCAGCGGTGCGTTTTCCCCCAGATTGTGTTTAAAAGAGGGAGTGGTCTCATGAGATCTGAGACCAGTGGACTTCGAGCTCAGACCACAACTTCCCCTCTGAGCTGTGAAGTATGCAACACCCGACCTCGGAGAACACACAAGTTGCCGATCTTGCAGTCGACTGAAAGAGTCCGTTACCAGAGCTGAGCCTGAACTGTCATGGCTGTGTGGGGCAGGAACCTGCTCCTGGGGGCCGTTCCTCTGTGGATGTGCTTTGGGAGAGCTGGTGAGCTGGAACCGTTCCACTTTTTTTCTAAAGCGGCGCATCAGACTCCAGTGGATCTCATATCTGTGTGAGGCTAGTGAGTTTCTGATGAGCTAGATTCAAACCTTCAACCTTAAACCTGCGTTTTGGCAAAGGTAACATCGTCAGAGCTGAAAGTTTAGCTGACATTTGGCCTTTTCCGCCCAGTGTATGCAGCAGAAAGCAGCCACCACATCACAGTTCCTGTGAAAAGAGAACTTAACCCTGATGGCTAATGTGCACGGCCACTTCTGCTGCTGCAGCTGGCACTAGAGAAATGATACCACTGACTTCAGCTTCTCTAAAACATCCTCAAAATGTCTTTCAATGTATTTTATTCTTCATACTTTTTATACAAAACCAGAAAGGTTGCCTTTAATTTCTGTCTAAAAAAAGCTTGTCTAAGTGGACAATGATTACATTCATAAATACTCGGGAGGTGAGTTTACAAAAACAGTTTGAACTTCTGTAAACTTCTTTAAAGGTTTGTCATTTTAAAAAAGTCATTTTTAAATGGGTGAATTTTTTTTTTTTATTTAGCCTGAAAATATTTTGTACCATGTTTGCGTTTGTGTGGAAACCATGACGCTAAAGTTGTGCCCGTTTCAACCTTTGAGTTTATCCCCTGTCGTTCTTCTCAGGAAAGATTCAAATGAAAAGTATAGAATTTTTTTCTAAATTCATGTTGTAGATTCAGAAAAGGTCAAATGAATGGCCAATCTTTGATTTTTATCAGAAGCTGTGTAAAAATGTTAGAACTCCAGTCACCAGTCAGGCGTATTAAGTGCGTCACATATTTGAGTTTTTATTCCAAACCGCAGACTGACCCATTTCTGCAGAATGAGGCAGATGCTGCAGGCTGGCCTCTCCAGTAAAGTCCCTCTGTGAGCCCAGAGGTCTCCTTTTCCTCAGCATTTAGTCATCCTGCTGCTTTGTTAGATGAGGAGGAGCAGAAACGTCTACTGTAGGAGGAAAGATTCTCTGTAGGTGTGAGCAAGCTGGATGTTGATTTTCCTTTAAGGTGAAGCTGCGATAAGTCAATGACCATGCAGCGAGTCGGTGGTTTTCTTTAGATTGATACGGAAGCCAGAGGATGTACAAACACTGTTTTAAGAGAATTTTAGGCCCAACGGCATCAAACCACGTTTAGCTTCACTGAAAACGTTAAAAGACACGGCAAAAGTATCCAGTAAAAGAGCGGCTGAAGTGACGTTTGATTAACCATCATGTGATTCAACATTTTAGAGAAGTGATTCATTTCCTTAAGCAAAGTAAAGAAAGTGGGAAGGAAGAAAAGGCAGTGGAAACAAAGAGTCACAACAGGCTTACAGTTCTCTGAAATGCTAAACAAGAATTCAAAAAGGTCTGATCTCCGTTTCCTGGAGGTGTCGTGAAAAGGAACATTCATGAGTTTTCACAGTTTAGACACATTCCAGATGTTCAAACACACAGATACAAAATGAATGTTTCTGTTCATGAGAGGACAAGAACGTAACGGAACCAGAACTCACCTCTCCAAACAGACAAAAATGATCATGAAGACATGTTTACCACTAAACCGACATTTCTTATTTCCTCTTCTATCAAGCCCACGTTGACGCAGACATCTTCCTTTGGTGTGATCTGACTCGGACAGGTTGGGATTTGACCCTGAAAGTCTTGGAGGCTGTTCTTTGGTCTCTGGTTCCCATTTGTTTGTTCGCCTCGCCCTAAAAGGTCATCAACAGTCCAGACCCGTGAATCTGTGTGAAGCAGCTCCTGAAACAACTCCTCTCTCCTTCTCTTTCTGGGGTTTCTCACGTTCAATCTTTTCAAAGTTGAATTGTCATTTGTAAAACTCCAGATCTGCTGATCAGTGATAAAGGAAGCTTGAGGTGATTTGGATCAAGTGTACAGAAAGTGGGCATTAATGAGTAAAAGTGTGCGTGTTCTTCCTCCTGCAGCTCGTTACAATAAAACCCTCTTCTGTGAAAGAAAAAAGAAAAACTAGCGTTTCAGAATCTCAAGATAGATTTTTCTAAATTGCACAAGAGTTATTTAAGGATCTCACATCTGCCTTGTAAGCATGAACATTTTGTGGTTGGTGGCAGCTTCTTCATTTCTGATTTTTTTCTAAATTTGGAATTGTTCATCCAGAAATCCATCAAGAAGGAAAAAAACTTTTTTTTTGTTTCATTTTCCTTTTAAAATCAGTAAGTAAGTAAAGTATAATTATAATTTTTCCTTTATATATATAAATAATTAAAACAAATAAAATACTAAAACATTTTCCTTTTGAAGTCTGTTGTCAGATGAACAACAAACTCTTTCTTTATCTTCTAACTTATTAGTTAAAGAAGTCTTTTGAAGGGTTTAAATTATCTGAAAATGTTATAGGAATAACATTTTTATTTCTTATTTTAAAATAATCATAACATGGGATTTATCCTTGATAAAAAAAAATATATAAAAATAATATATAAAAATATTTTACTTTATTTTATTGAGTAATTCTCCTATTTCTTTGCTGGTCAGAAGGTTGCTGGTTTGATTCTAGGGTTCTTCTCAGTTAACAAAAGGTTCCAATGTTAAACTGCTGGATACGGTTAAAACAGACCCAGCCCAATCAAAACGGCGATTTTAAACATGTTCTTGTAGCATTTTTCTCATGATGGAGGACATATATTAAAGAATTTAAGATTAAAACTGCATTTCTGAGTATTTCTTCATTCAAATCTTTGTGAATCAGGAGCAGACAGAAAATGCTGTCGGAAAAAGAGCTTTTTTGTTTTGTTGAAATTACGCTGGGCGTAAATTACAGTTCCTCTTTGCAGCGCCGTTCAGATGCATCCACTTGCAGACAAATAGATCCATGAACGTCTTTGTTTTCCTCGTCTGAGCTGGAATCTGGATCAGAACTGGACGGCTGGATAGATCTGATGTTGCTCGCCATTTGTGCTGCATTGCTAATGCTCGGACGGAGGTCTCTCTCTGTAGAAGAGAGAGTAAAATGGATGACGGGAAGTGCGGGTACTGTTACTGTATAGTCATGATTAAAATATGGCAACGATTTGAAAATGGATCCAAAGATGAACAGAGTGAAACTTCTAGAGTTCAGAGTCATGAACATGTGAGTGAAGGAACTGAGAATCAACCTAGCAACCCCATTGGTATGAGTTTCCAGCTCCACTAACAGATACTGTGTGACATAAAACCCACTTCTTATCAGAAGTGTTTCAATTCATTTTACCAGCGATTTCATTCATATCAGAATTTGTGGTTGTCTGTACGATTCATTGTTGATATTAGTTCATTTCGAATGATCCGACTGGATCTGATTCACTGATCTAAAATGGATCCAGGACATTATCCAAAACTTCAACCAGATAAATAGCTGCTACAAGAATAGTGAAGTTTTCCAGATTCTTGTGTTTCTTCAAGATAATCAAGTGTAAATAAATATGTGTACAAACAAACAAGTAAACAAGAATGAATGTCAAATCCATTCACATTTGAGTTTGATAAAGTTCATTCCACTGTTGTTTTTCCACATCAGAATAATCCAAAGGAACATTATTAAAACATTCTAGCAACACTGTATGGTCACATGACTTTGTAAATTCAAAGTGTTTCCACACATTGGACTGAGTGATGGTTGATCAGTTTCTGCTGCATCACATGTATTTGTCCGCTGTGATGCACTTGGACATTTTATGTTTTAGTAAAATAAACCTTCTGTACCTCAGTCCAAATGGTATTTCCCAAAATCAGTTATTGATTCATTTCATTTTGAAAAGATTTTCCAATGGAATAGATCAATGCGGTTCCGTAGAAACTCTGTGGAGTCTTAGGTTGAGCCAAAGCCCTTCATATTCAGTTAGTTTTCCTACTTTTCACTTCCTTATTGTTAACTGTTTTCTTTTCTCTTCATTGTGAATCATATGTTCAGACGCTTTTTTGTTGATCTTTACATCACTTTTCCTAATTAAAAATCGATAAGAGGCAACATATATTGTCTATGCGTGATCACAAATAACTTTGGAACATCAACATGAGCTTAAGGTGTAAAATCTAGAAAAACAGCAAAAGAGAAGGAAACAAACAGAAAAACTAAGTGTTCCGAAAACACCAACAAATCCAAAAGTGAGACTGGGTCTCTTTTTTTTCTTTGAATTTTCTGGAGGTCAGAAGGTAAAATAAGATAAGTAAAAACGTCTTCAGGAAGTCAGAGTCGAATGTTTCATTGATGCAACATCTGCCGGCTGTTGAACATTCACCATCGCAGAAACATTTCCTTATAGGGCAGTTTGTAAACGACTTTGTCAAAGCTTTTGTCACGTTGGCAGTGAGCGCAGTAAAGTCATGTGGCAGAAAGAGTTTTACAGCTTCATTCTAAACCAAAGTGTTCAGCAATTAAAGGAAGATTTAGGAAACGCACGTTTGAGATTCATGACAACATCAGGAGATATTTAGAAAGAGCAGAAAATCATCTGAAGACATCTGAAAGCGCAACAAAACTGCCCCCTTCAGTGGTGGATGTGTGGTTTGAGGGTCGGTTCAGCAAATCATACTTTCTCTACAGAAAAAAGTGAATTTATAGTTTCATGGGTTTTCTGTGTGAACGACGAGGAAACGAAATCAGAGAAGCAAACTCAGCAGAAGGCCAAGAAAAGAATAAGAAGGATGTTAGAGAGTCTGAATTGACCTTATTTCAGGGCCCGTTCAGAAGCACATCCACTTTTCTTTTGGACAAGCACCGATGTTGCTGTCCTCCTGAAAGATGCTCCTCTTGTGTGTCCTCAGAAGCTCTGTCTGAGCCTCAGATCTGCTACCTGCTGGACGGCATCCTGTTCTTGTACGGCATCATCCTGACTGCCCTGTACTGCAGAATCAAGGTCTGTACGGCACATTTTCATGAACAAATCATGTAAGAACGGCTGAATGCTGCTGGATTCAGTTTACTGATTCTGCAGAGACAGAGAGAGTCTAAAAATAAAGGTATCGCACAGCTTTGATTCATCAGACATCGTTTTAAAAGAATTAAAAATAAAAGCATAGGATGTTCTCTTGTAAGCTCATATATAATGAAGTATCTGCTTGAAAGCAACAACATAAGTGTGTTTCTTTTATCACAAAACTGGACATAAATTTGGGTGTCTAATGTTAAAAGTGTGCATGCACTTTTAGACCTTTAAAGGAAAGATGCTGGCTAAAATCTACATTTCTTTTTGTCTTTTCGTTTACTTTTTCAGATCACCAGCGCTAGAGAGGCTAAAGGAGCCAAAGGCAGCCAGGTATCTACCAGAGTGTTTTGTTAAACTCATGAGAGTCAGAGTCTGCAGAGGAAATGATGTTAGTGGTCAGATGCAACCTCAGTGGGCTATCTGAGGCTTGAGAAATAAACTGAGTTGACATCAGTCCATGTTGTTTGCAGTTTCTTTGTGGCTCGCTGCAAAACTGACAGACTCATGATGGCTCTTTGACATTATGGTTTTAGCTTGATCTTTCTTAGTTCCTGTTCCATGTTTGTGTCTAACACAATTTTTTCCTGGTTTGTCCCATCAGAATGTGGAGGAGGGCATCTACACGGTAAGTCCATCCAGCAGGAAAGCAGAGTGAGAATGAAAACCGCAGCTGAAACTCTGCATCTGTGTTCAGGGCCTGACTCCTCACGCCACCGACACATACGAGACCATCGGCATGAAGAAATAATGCAACAGGAAGGAAGTCCACTTCTTACTTCTGTATTTAATCACCACATTAACCACTCAGCTTTTAAAGACCATTTTCCTGGCACGCTGAATGTGCTGAAGAGGGACCACAAAGACAAAGAGAATGTAGATGAGCGCCTCTGTCCTGCCTGTATGTATATGGCCAACAGTCTTCTTTACAAACACCTGATGCATTTGTGTGGAAAGAACCAAACAGAATTCAGAACCAGAATAATTTGTTTCATTTATTTAGAATTTTAAAAACGTATTTTAAAGCTTTGAAGCACAAACTCATGAATAAAAGAATGCAATCAGGAAGATCCTATTGTTTCATTTATCACTCAAAAGAAGAAAATAGAAATGTAGAAGGAGTTCACGGAAACTGAAAAAGCAAAAGGAATCATCATTTAATTCTCTGTAAATTCGTTCCTTCCTTCCTTCCTTCCTTCCTTCCTTCCTTCCTTCCTTCTTTCCTTCCCTCCTATCATTAACATGAACACAAACCTATATGAAAGCATTTATTTTGCCTCTCAGTCTGGTTTTATTGCTTTTTTTTACATCATTTGATTTGAAAGTTTTGTTTTTTAACTTATTCCATAAATAAACTTTTCTCAGAAAAATCCAAGTTTTGTCCTAAATTTGCTTTTTTTTTTAATGGTTTCTTCTCCTTTAAAGTCAGACTTTTAGTTTTCTAACTTCTTTTTTTGGTACCTATAGAAATTCTTTGAATAATATGTTAATAAACATCATTTTGTGAGCTGCACGCTTTAATTGATGGTATAATGAATTTATTTGAATGTTATTTGAATATTTATTTGAACAGGGACAGTACACATTCATGAACATTTCTGTAAATGTACCAGTGTTAGCAGCAAAGGTCCTTTTCAACTGTAATCCCTGCAACAGCGAACACATAAAACACATAAAATCAACCATAACAATGACTATAATTCAGTAAGAGTTTGAAGGTTAAAATAAAGTAGTCTCTACACATTTCATTAAAAAAATACACGTTGACAGATAAATTATTATAATGAAACCATTTCAGCTGTCAAAATGTGATACATCCAATAATGACATCCAGTTTTTACACTTTCAGGTTCATACAGTTGTTTGCCGTAGCCCCTTTTCAAGAGTGTCTGGATTGTTGTTTGGATTTAAACCACATTTTAAGGTGTTTCTTAAATGTAGTAAAAGATGGACACTCTTAGAATGAGGGCTTCGCTGTTCCAGATGTTACAACTCTGTTAAGAGTTGTACTAGACCTCACAGTCTAGTTCAAGATTTCCGCTTGATATATTCCCTTAATAGAGTAGGTGCAAGTCCATTAAGGATTTTTTATGTTTTACATGAAAATCTGAGTGAAGAAAAACATATTTTTCTGCCCTTGTTACAGAAATACATACAAAAGGCAAGTTTCTTTGTAAATCACGTCATGTACAAAGACAATTCAAAGTGCTTCACATAAAACATGAAAGAAAGAAAACAATCAAAAGAAATGTCAAAGGTGTGATCATTACAATTTAAAGAAAGTTAAAAAGAAGTGAATTCAAAACCAGTATAGATAAACAGTGCAGATGTAAACTTCTGAATCCAAATGAATCAAATGCAGCTGAGAACAGGAGGGTCTTTAACTGGATTTAAATACACTGAGTGTTTCAGCTGATCTAAGGCTTTCTAGAAGTCCGTTCCAGATCTGTGGAGCATAGAAGCTGAATGCAGATTCTCCATGTTTAGCTTGGACTCTAGGAACTGACAAAAGACTGGATCCAGATGAGCAGAGAGGTCTGGCTGGTATGTACTGGGTCAGGAGGTCAGTCATGTACTTTGGTGATAAACCATTCAAAGCTTTATAAACCAGTAGCATAAAGTCTATTCTCTGGCAGACAGGCAGCCAATGTAAAGACCTCAGAACTGGACCGATGTGGTTCTACTTTTTTGGTTCCTGTGAGAACACGAGCAGCTGAGTTCTGGATAAGCTGCAGTTTCCTGATTGATTTTTTTGGTCGTCCTGTGAAAACACTGTTACTGTAGTCAAGTCGACTAAAGATGAAAACATGAACTAGTTTTTCCAGGTCCTGCTTGGACATCAGATCTTTAATCCTTGAAATATTTTTGAGATCATAGTAGGGTTAGTTTGTCACTGCCTTAATGTGTTTATCCAAATGTAGGTCTGTGTCCATCACTACACCCACGTTTCTGGCCTGGTTGGTGTTAAGATGAATAGATTGAAGTTCTGTAGTGACGTCCAACAGTTTCTCTTTAAAAGACCTAAAGGTACATACTCAACTGTTTACACATTGTTACTCAAAATAACTCACAGTATATAAACATCAAAAACATAGTTGAACATAGAATTGATAAGCGTCTTATTTTTTACTTTTTTACACCAGTACAGTCATTAAATAACTAAGTCATTAGTTGTATTTTTTATGGACGTAGTTCTTCTTTGACACATTTATTTAATGTGACTGATGATTTAGCTTCAGATGGTTTCATATGCAAACCCCTTGAATTGAAATACATCTTTCTTTCATTTTGTTCTGAATTTTAGCAATGAGGAAATCTCACGACCATTTAGGTTGTAAATACTCGTTCTTTGTGTAAACTTTATTTATTCTATACGGCAGATAGTTTTCATGAGCTTTGTACATAAAATACTTAGGTTAACTAAGTCCTTAAATTGTAATTTTCCAAATGATTAATTGATTTTTGTAAATCAATCTTTCCCCCAAACCTCAAAGCAGTATTTCAGACTTTACAACATAAAAACCTTTAATGGACTTTTTTTCACCTTTAATGGTGAGATAATCAGTGTTGTGTTTGTGCTTTCTTTCTAATTAAATTCCCACTCCCATCATCTTTTGTAAAATTGTTCCCAGTGGTTTTTTAATTAAGATGTTGCTGTTTTAAGGATCTGCGTGTTTGTAAGTGAATGCATCAGAATGGAGCAGAGTGGGCTGCGTGTTGCTTGCTATATTAGCTTTAACATCCCACGTAGAAGCTTTTTTAATGGCATTTTTTGTCTGCTCCTGATTCACAACAGTTTGAATGAAGAAATACTCAGAAATGCTGTTATAATCTGACATTCTTTTCTGTATGTCCATCATAAGAAAAATGCTACAATAACATGTTCAAAACACCGTTTTACTTGAACTGGGTCTTTAACCGTACCCAGTAGTTTAACATTGGAGCATTTTGACAATGTTAAACTGAGAAAAACACCAGAGTCAAACCAGCAACCTTTCGACCAGCAAATAACTAAGCAGAATTACACGAAAAAATAAAATTGAATATTTTTAATTATTTGTCAAGGATATATCCCATGATATGATTATTTCACAATAAGAAAAAAATGTTCAAACGTCCTTCAAATCCTTCAAAAGACTTCCTGTCGTCATCAGAGTGGGTCTTTCCACTGTTCAGTTTGCAGTGTAATGCCTCCTGCTCTCCACAGGAGGGCAGCAGATGGCAGATTCTGGAGAGTCCACAGCTAAACGGAAATGCTTGGAAAGAACGAGCAGGTCTTGTCTCAGGGTTAGAGCATGTGCAGCTTGAAAGTTCCCAACTCACAGATCCGTTTCAGTTTAGTTCAGACGAAGACAACTGATGTGGACAAATGCAAACGTGTCTAAAAGAGGGGCAAACACTTTTAGAGTGCTTTGGAGCAGAACCTGTCCGGGTCCTGCTCAGGGAGGAGGCCGGTGTGAGGCTTTTCCTCAGAGGGAGGAGGCCCGCTGAGTTTCGATGTTATGATTCAGTAAAAGTGGTCTGAACAGGTTCCTTGGGCCTGCCTCTCCTCTAAACTGAGCATGTAAAGGCGAGAAAATAACTGTCGCGTTGGCTTCACCAAACCGGAAAGGCGACTTCTGTCACATGTGTGTGGTTGTCAAGCAGAGAGGGAGAGACTGAGCTCAAACAGGTGTAAACCAAACAGGTAGTAAGCAGAGCCTCCTTTCCCTCCAACTATGAGGGTAGAAATCCTTAGAAAGTAGGATCAGCTCTTCATATTTCATCTCCAGGACTTCTGTTGGGAAACAGTTTTGTTTTGAACAAAGCAAACCTCCTCCAGGGATGATCTGGCAGCACCAAGCATGAGAGCGCCTCGTGCCGCCTGCATTTCTGGACGGACGGATTACCTGGACTGATGAGCTTTGTCCCGGTGCTGAAATCACCCTGCTTGTATAAAGATTGGAGCAACTCCTGAGGAGGATGACCTCTCTGCAAAGCAGCCTGTTGCTGTGTCTCTGTGTCCTGCAGATCTTTGGTAAGGCTCGGTCTGTCCCTGGAACCTGCACTAACGTTGCTGTAATTTACAGTGAAAATGTTCTGCCAGTCAAACGGTTGGGTTTTCTTCATTTGCTGGGCAGCTCAGGTGGAAAACAGAGGTGGTGGTTTCTAACATTTCTGGAAAAACAAGTTGCTGTTGATGATTTGTGCTTGTGTTTGGCTGACAGGAACAGGAACGGCTGTGTGTGCAGCTCAGGCCTTAACGCAAATGAGTGTCATAAACTGGCGGCTTCCATCAGGCGCTGCTCTGTTCTGCTGCAGAAAGCGTCTATTCATGACAAGCTTTGTCCAAACTGATGTGTATCAACATGTTTATGGGGTGTCTGTGGTGTAGAGGTACTCTGATCTCTGATCTCAGGATTACAGGTTCAATTCCCGCCTTGCCCGCTCAAGTGTCAAAGTGTCCTTGGGCTTCTGGTGGTTATAGGTTGGCGCCAGTGTTCGGCATCAGTGTGCATTGCTGAATGGAACTGTGAAGTAATTTGAGCCTTAAAACAAGGCAGAAAAGATCTGTAACAGTATGATCCACTTACCATGTTGAGGTCACAACAACATGAAGGCAGATGTCAGATAATCCAGGGATGCAGACGCCGTTCTCCATCTGAGAAGATTCCACAGCAGCCTTTAGGTTCAGGGTCACAGACTTACACACCTGGATGGAAAAAACACCTCACCTGTCTGCACAGCACACTCATTAGGTCTGAAAATGCATGAATCACATTCCAGTCACTCACATTCAGATGTCTTATTAGGCTTCAAACTGCTGTAGAATCCAAGTTATGTCTAAATTTTTCACTCAGCTTCGTCTGAAATCAGCTGTTTTTATTGTTCACGCTAACGACAACGATCTGCTTTGAAAGTCTCATCTTTTACAATCAAAAACTTTAATTCAGTAAAGTTATTTGTCTGAATATCAGCTGCAGGAAAAACGTCCTTTATTATTTACTGGAGATTCACTTTTTTTTCAAATATCTTTTTTTTAAGGCGCTCTATACTCTTCGTACGGCCGTTGTGACATGCAGGTGGGTTGACCTGTATGGATGCTGGGGGTTTTTGGGTTGTCTGGGCCCGTAGAGGGTCATAGAGAGGAGCGGCTGCATCTTAAAGGGAGAGCAGGCGTGTCTTCCTGTTTCCTTGAGACTTCTATCACCACCTTAAAGAACATTATGAAAATGGAGCGTACCATGTTTGTGCATACGCCAACTCTATTGTGAAGTATTTGAAAGCCCAATGCAAGCTGCTTACATTTATGACGTGTGGGTGATGCTGTCGTATGATGTCCTCAAGCCACACCCCAGTCATTGATAAGTATTGGCTCCTTACTGACTGGCAAAAGTGCTACATGCACAGGGTGTGCACGTGAAACACAGGTGACCGTAGGACAACCATAGGATGCCGACACAAACTACACTCTGATTGGAAAAAAGTAAAATCCAAAGAACACATTTGTGTCTCACTTACTTCACCCTCACTTACCCTTACATGTTGGAAAAACGTTCACTACAACCGACAAATACAAAGAAAAATGTGCGTGAACATTTTTGCTCTACAGGTTCACAGGTTGTCTACAATCTTAACATTTTGTGCAGACCACCTGTGAGCCCCGTAAAGGTTTGCCCATTTTCCTACCCGTAAAGAACGAGGACCAAGACTTTACGAGAAGCAAATCTGTAAATGAGCTCATCTTTGTTAAAAGTGATCAAATGAACATCCATCCATCCATCCATCCATCCATCCATCCATCCATTCATCCATTCATCCATCCATGAAAAGAGGATCCAAAAAAAAAAAAAAAAAAAAAAAAAAACTACATTATGGACACAAGTTTAATTTTTTCAATGAAATCTTAAAGCTGACTGGTTGCTTTAACATTCCAGGGTGTGACATGTCAGGTAAATTATTGGCAGCTGCTTTGCGTTTGTTGGTGTGAAAATGCTTAAAAGTCAAGACTCTTCAAGTCAAGACACTTCCTCCATCAGAAAATAAAACACATCAGAAAACATGCGACTGAATTAAATTTGATGCATTTAAAACTGAAACCAGAAATGTCAGCGATGTAAAATGTATTAGAACGGCTTTTACTCCAGTGAGACAAAAACAAAAGCGGTTCTGCTGCGACAACTTCAGTCCTTCAGGAACTGAAACAGTGAGAATCATTTGCAATGAACAGTAAACTGCAGCGTGATGTCGAGAGCAGTAGTCTGATAGCAGTGATGAGCAGCTCGCCTGTGTGTCAGGTCGTCCACAAGCCTTCGGTTCAAACTGATGTGTGATGTCAGAGAGCAGCCGTATGGAAAAACAAACGCGTCCACAGAGAGACAAACAACATACAGTCAACAGAGGAGCCAATCAGTTTCTAATGTTGGTGTTCTGCAGCCACAAAGCTTCAGTGCAGTGAAGCTGGAAAAACCCTCTGTGTGTGTGGGTGCGTGTGTGTGGGTGCGTGTGTGTGCGTGTGTGTGTGTGTGTGGGTGTGTGCGTGTGTGTGGGTGTGTGCGTGTGTGTGTGTGTGTGTGGGTGTGTGCGTGTGTGTGCGTGTGTGTGGGTGCGTGTGTGTGGGTGCGTGTGTGTGCGTGTGTGTGTGTGTGTGGTTTATTTGGCCTGTTTGTTTTCTGAGGCTCCTCTGACTGTCTGTTTTGTCCAGACATGGTGTCAAACTCTTCTACACTTGATTTAAGAGCCTATCTTGAGCAACTAGTTGAGCGACATATCTCGTCTTGTGCGCAATTCCAGTCATCTTGTTTTCCTCCTTTGAGTGTTTTTCTGCTCTTTTTTGTGGTTCTTGTCCAAAACAAGATCGTTCTTTTAAAATCATGTATCTTAGCGCCATTTTTTTCTTAACAACTTGCAATGAGCAATATTTACCTTTCAGTGCATCTCTGTATTTTCAGGAAAATCTAAAACTTTAAAGTTAGCTTTGAAAGTGAGATGATAGACTTATTGGGCATGTGACGTGCGTTCTTTAACAGATTAAACACGCCTTCTTAAATGTGTGTTTAGCCCACGGTATTCACACTGGACAAGCACTGAGGGTCTTCTTCTTTTTCTACTGTTTCCTAGCACATGTCCGCCACCCACAGTTGGAAGAGGCTTGGTGCACAATGTTGACGCGGTGCAAATGTGGTGAATCTGTTTCTTTCATAGCTCTATTGTGAGAAGTGTGGCTTTACCGTTTCCCCCAAATGGAGTGGAGCCACCAGAAACAGTAAAAACTCAATTGGAGATGGAACAGGCATAAAACAAAAAAATAAATCTTCATTAATGCAATTGGGATTTTAAACGGCCAATATGAAAAAACACACACAACACCAACACCCTTGGACCATAGTTGCACCCAGGCTCAGAGGGTTAATCACACCAGAGCTTGCAAATCACCCTCTTGCAGTGCGAGCGTGCATCTCAGACTAAACACAAAAAGTCTCAATGCCCGCTGGCCACACCCACATCATACATCAGCTGTGGCTGATGTCCTTCCATTATCCAGGCTGTGGTAGAGTCTGTTGGTAAACAGGAAGAGAAGAGGCAGAATGAAGGTGTTTCCCAATGTCCAGTTGCGCCACGTCGCATTGATGATTGTAGACAAACGGCGATCAGCTATACCAAAGACAGAGCAAATAGTGGCTCCAGTGCATGCAGCTCAGGAGGACGGCTCAAAGCTGTATGGACAGAGCAGCCTGGCTCAGGTTAGGGCCAAAAGACATCGCGCTGAGCAGCTTCTGAGGCTGCACACAGCAAAAACATCCTCCTGCTGACCAGCCTCTGAGGCTGCACACAGCAAAAACATCCTCACGCTGACCAGCTTCTGAGGCTGCACAACATCCTAACTCTGAGCAGCTTCTGAGGCTGCACACAGCAAAAACATCCTAACTCTGAGCAGCTTCTGAGGCTGCACACAGCAAAAACATCCTCACGCTGAGCAGCTTCTGAGGCTGCACACAGCAAAAACATCCTCACGCTGACCAGCTTCTGAGGCTGCACACAGCAAAAACATCCTCAAGCTGACCAGCTTCTGAGGCTGCACACAACAAAAACATCCTCGCGCTGAGCAGCTTCTGAGGCTGCACACAGCAAAAACATCCTCACGCTGAGCAGCTTCTGAGGCTGCACACAGCAAAACCATCCTCACCTTGAGCAGCTTCTGAGGCTGCACACAGCAAAAACATCCTCAAGCTGACCAGCTTCTGAGGCTGCACACAGCAAAAACATCCTCAAGCTGACCAGCTTCTGAGGCTGCACACAACAAAAACATCCTCGCGCTGAGCAGCTTCTGAGGCAGCACACAGCAAAAACATCCTCACGCTGAGCACCTTCTGAGGCTGGACTCAGCAAGCGCTGATTCTCACACCCGCTGCAGGTGAACAGCTGGTGCACACAGGTGAACCCAGTTTACTGAGAGGCACTCCACCTGTCACATATGACAGACTGTATGTCATATCATTTAAACCAGGTACAAACCGCAGTTATTAATTCCTCCTTCATGCTCATTTCCAGACGGTTGGGACTTGGGTTTAGCTTTTGAAGCACATTTAATGGCTGAATGTTTGTATGCACGTAGAGCCCAAAAATGAGTTTGAACGAGAGTTTTGAATGCAGAGGCTGGGAATGCGCACATATATGTGCATTTCTATGGACTTTTCAGTGAAAGTGGTGGCTTGAACGTGTGTTGCAGAGGCCAGAGTGAGTGTTGCATCAGAGTCCAGACTTAAACTAAACACACTTGAAATTCAACTCAGGACTCAATCTCAGTTACTATAGAGACAATCTGTTATGAAAAAACATTCATTGCTAATATAAGTTGTAAGAATTAAAGACTTAAGACTCGATTTGTATATTAAGCCAAAGATGTGACTCAGACTTGCATCTGTGGTAGATTGGACACACAGTGACCTCTGCTGTCTGTCTGTGCTGCACTTTATTTTAACTTTACCCTTTAGGTCAGCTGTGCAGAAGAAGATGCAGAAAATCTGCACAAAGTCTGCAGCTTTTCCTCGTCCCTGATTCACTCAGTGCGCAGGCAGCAATAGAGCAGGGTGTGCAGTGGTTGACAGCCTGTAAGCTCTGAATCCCTCTGTTTTTTGGTGACAGAGTCCCTCCAAACTTTTGTGGATCTTCCTCCAAACAAGTCCGTCCAGTCGCTGGCAGAGAAGGAGACCATCCTGCCCTGTGTGTTCCAGCCAGGCCAGGGCAACAGTGTGGTGCAAGTCACCTGGTTGAAGAAGACGACTAATCCTCAACCAGAAAACATCATCACGGCACACAGAAGCGAAGGACAAACAGGTTGAGTAAACCAGCACTTCCTCAAGAATTCCTGAATCAATTCACCACAGAAATTCTTGTCAATGCTGTTGTTGATATTATTTTTCGCTGTTGTTTTGATTATTTCTTCCTTTCAAGAGAACAAGAATCTATTCACATATTCAACACATCTTCATGACTGGATTTTAATTACAAATGTTGTCAATTACAAACCACTTGTTCTTGTTTTCAAAAGTCTGTTTGAGACTTGCAATATATGACTCTCGTGTTAGTTTAAAGTCACTTTTATCAAAGAAGATAACACTGAAATGTGACAAATGCAGTGCAGAGCATTTGACATTTAGAAGAGTGGTATGATTGTGAGTCTGAGCTCTCCAGCCTGCTTTACTCCTGTCTGTTCTGGACTACAAGAACCAGAACGCTTTCACAGTTCTTTCTTATTGCACCTTTGAGCAAAGTTTACACCTCAAACGCTCACCAAAATTTGCACAAACCATTAAAGACTGCTCATAGCTTTATTATGACTTATCTTTATAAAAGTGAGGATAGGATGACATGATCTGAGAATAACTTTGTTGTATTTGTTATATCTGACATGAGTGAATTTCAACTCCCAACCTAAAGTCTCATTGTTGTATTTTGTCTTGGCTTTTGCCACCGTTCACCATTTGGATCTGCGATGGTTGAAACACAAAACTGTCAGGCACTTACAGAGCAGAAGAGAAACAGTTTCTGCTTTCATGAGGGGCGCGAGTTAAAGACTGACCCTCAACTTCACTCAGTTTAGTTCAGAAAAATGAACACGGGGCCAAAACAGAATTTCTATCTGAAAATGACAAAACAAAGATAGAAAGAAGAACCTGCAGCCTTTGTGCCTCCAAAAGACTAAAACAAGAAAAGTCAGCAAGAAGTGCAGAGTTCCTGTAATGCTTTTTGGTATCATGTTATTTTAATTTCACATTTCAATATTAAAAACAGTACTTTTAAAGCTCTAATCAAATCGAAAGTATTAAGAGAAGGAAAATTCTGTTGTTTTCTGATGGTTTTGGTGGAAGTCATAGAAGTGAAGACAAGACTGCATCAAGTAACATGAGTGTGAAACGCAGATTCTAGTTTGTAGCTCTCTGTTAAACACAGATGAGGTTCCTCACACATTTCTCTGTCCTTTGCATTCAGTATTTCCAAAATGGGCTCAGCGGGTTCTCTTCAACAGCAAGGATCCCCTCCAGAACTCGTCCCTCACCATCTTGACCACAGACATCTCTGATGAAGGGATCTACATCTGCCGCATCTCCTCCTACCCCGATGGAAACTTTGACACAGAGATTTCTCTGAAACTGTGGAGTGAGTCCATTTTCATGCTGTATTTATATTTTTGTGCAGAGTAACATGTGAGGATTGTATGTGGAACTTTTGTAGCTGTATTTAATTCACAAGAGAAATTACTGATCATTTGAAAGATGTTTTAATTAAAGTCCCACTCCAATCATCTTCTGGAAAAGTAATCCCAGTGGTCTTCTACTAAAGATGATGACATTTAAAACAAAATCAAAATATAGAATCAAAATAGAATCAAAATAGAATAAATATTACTCTATTTGTCTGCAAGTGGATGCATCAGAATGGAGCAGAGCAGGGAGCTTGTGGTCTGGGATTGGAGTTTTTTACTTCACAACTACAAGCCTTTTCAAACAACCTTTTTTTTATCTGTTCCTGATTCACAACAAACTGAATAAAGAGAAACTCAGAAAGGCACTTCTGAGCTTCATTTTCTTACTACATGTCCTCCATCATGAGAAAAATGCTACAAGAACATGTTAAAAAAGCCAAAAACATCATGTTCATTGGAGTGGGCCTGTAACTCATAAGTAATTTCCCTTTTTACAAACGTTGTCTTGAAGTTGAGTTGAGCCACGTGGACTTAAGATGACACAGCTCCAAGACAACTCCAAAAATAACCTTCACCAACATTTGATTTTTCTTTAATTTTGTGTTTCCATCCATGATTGTTTTTAGACAGAACCCATTAAAGACAGATTCTGTTTTCTCTTGGGTTCACAAACCTGAATCTGATCAAATGTGTGTTAGTGTCTTGATAATATTTGTTCTCTTTGTGCTTTTACATTTCATGTGTAACATTAGGAAATCTGGTTCCCTGTTTCCTTAAGTGAAACACATGAATGCTGATTCAGAAGTCTGAAGTCCCAGGAAACCAAAAGAAAATTGCTGTTTGCCAGAAAGTATTTAATCTTTCAGTGTTCACATGTATTGATGAGCAGATCACACTTGGTCCTTGTGGTCAGATCCATGTCAGCTGCACTGAGGGTCCGTGTCTAAGAGCTTCATTTTATTTTATATCTGGGATCAAAAGTTCACTGGAATGTGAACGTGACATGTCACATGATCAACTCTACAAGTATCTTATTGGGCGTGTTCCAATCACTAAGTCTTAGCCTTGCCCATTTTCCCATTGTCAGAAAGGAAGGGTTTGATGACAAACCAATGGGTCAGCAGATCCTTTCTTTAGTACCTTGACGACTTAGGGCAGAACTGTATGTTTCCAATCTAAATTTAGCAAACAAACAAAAAGAATGAGACAAAATGAGCTTGAAACATCAGTGAATGGCTTTTGTGTAAGCTGTCTAAATCTCAAATCATCTACAATTCCCTCCAGCCATTCCCATCACCTCCCTTGAGCCCGTCATTCTGGTGGAGAGTCAAGCTCTCCAGAAGGTTGCCTCATGTCGCTCCTCTGGACACCCAGTTCCTCGACTCTCCTGGGACACCGAGCTGCCGGGGAAGTCGGACAATCGCACCTTCAGTGGTGGAGTGGTCTCCAGTCAATACTACCTTCATCCACTGAGGAGCATGGACGGGAAGAAGCTGGACTGTCTAGTGTGGCATCCGGCCTTCTCAACCCCACAAAGGAAAAAAAACAACCTGGTGGTGCACTGTGAGTATTCCTATAAAAGATCTGGAAAGAATAGACAGACAGCAGGTTTTGCAGTCTCTTCTAAATTCTTATGAAGTTCAGCTATAATTTCTTGGTCTTTTCCATTAGTAAACCACACCTGACCTTTGTTCGTTAAAGAGAGTTCTTTTTTTCTGTTCTTTCTTCCAGTCGCTCCACATGCTGAGGTGAAAGGGTACAACAATTCCTGGTTTATTGGAATGAAAAATGTCGCCTTGAATTGTGTGAGTGGGGGGAACCCTAAACCCCAAAATTTCACCTGGACCAGGTACAAACTCTCTCACCTCTATCTCTTAATGAGCAATTTCCATTTGACTGCTCGTCTGACTTTTTCTATTCTAAAAAACCCCTGATGTTTGCGGGTTGAATGTTGAGCTTTTCTTTTTGAATATCATGACACTGTTGTTGACATTTAAAGTGTCTTAACTCTAAATTTCGGACTTACAATTCATAAATGACATGGATGATGTTGAGAGATCAGGTTTATTCATTTTGAAGAGCTGCAAGTCTCTGTGTTTGGGTTCATGAGCTCATTCTGAGACTCTCCCAGTACGGTGAGCTTCACCGTCTACTGCAGGAGCTGCCTCTGATTTCAGTCCCGCTTTATAAAGAACCTATTTATTATGGTCTCCATTCAAAAAAGAAAAACATTAGAAAGTTAAGATTCTCCTCCATGTTGATCTAAAGGTCGATTTATACTTCCAAGCGGTTGATAATCACTGGCGTCGCAGTGGTCTCACGGCCATCGGAGCGGAATCGCCTCAGTCAAATGTGAGACCTGCTGGTGACGTCTCCCACGATTGGAATTTTATGCCTGGAATGCAATCGCAGGAAAATCACATGATTTAACTTCAATTTATTTTCAGTCATACGGAGAAAAATGTCTTTTTAACACTGAAAATGATGAAAACTTACTGAAGAAGTTAAAGGAAACACTGAACTTCACACACAGACACAGAGAAACAGAGAGCGGATAACTAGATAGAAAATAGAGCAAGTCACTGGAATGATATGACTGATATTTCATATCTTGCTGGCTCCCAGAATGCAATTCGCCCCATTTTTCTTTTCTTTTCTTTTTAGCTTTGTATTGCGTGCCTCTGTTTAGTGGATGAACACACCACTTCCTCCTCTGCATTTCATGTACTTGCACGTTCACAGAAAGATTAGAAAGGTGTTCTTTGCACTTTAAAATCAAACGCTGGAGATGACCGCGTCGCCTGAAAAGTATAAACATCACAGTTACCACGGACAGTCGCAAGCAAAACCGGCCAACGTTAGCATGAACTGGATATGATTAATGCAAAGACTGATTGCTGAGAGAGAAACTGTCAGAGCCTGCAAAACCAAAGTAACAAAGTAACGAGGGTTTCTGTAATTAATTACTGAAATTTGAACTGTAATTTGTTACATTGTAATGAAATTAAAGCGTAATTAAATTCAGGAGAGAATTTACCCCTCATTTGGGTCACTTCATGTTCAGTTTGTGACAAAACAGTGGGCCTGACAACACATGTCAACAGCTTTCAACATAGTGGAAACTGATCTAAGTCAACATAAAGTTATGAGGAAGTGCAGGATTCTGTTACATCATACAACAGGCACCAGTGGGATTAGCTGCATTTCTTCTTCATGTTTTTTTTTCCGTCACGGCCAGAGCTTGTTTTGACCAATACCACCTGCAAATGAACAACTGGACTTGTACACTTCTGGTCTTCAGTGTTGGGCTTGCAATGTGGAATAGCAAAACAAACTGTGTAAAGGTGTGAAACTTGTCTGCATTCCTTAACTGAGTCTGAGAGGCTACCCTAACCTGAAAGCAGTCTAAACCACCCCAGGGTTCATTTGCAGTAACCCAAGAGGCTGTTTTGCTGATCTGATCTGATCAGCTGTTTGCCTGACTCTGCTTCATATGTGACTCTGCGTCTTTGCCGCCTGTCCTGACCTTTGCCTGGACTCTGACCCTGATTTAGCTTTGTGGACTTTTAGCTGAGCTTTGCGCCTGTCTGTCTGTCTGAGTCAATAAAACCTGCTGCACGTGGAACCAGCCGTCTGCCTGTTTGTGACAGAACCCTCCTGATTGGTTGGTGCTTCCCTGGTTTGTGACAGAAATGTTTGGATGAACTTCAGAATTACAGGCAGAATTGCCACTATGTAAACAGGAATGTCAACAAACCAGGAAACAAAAGAAGCTGTGCTATTTGTTTATTTTGACACTTAATCTCTAGAGCACTTCTTGATTGTTTTTGCACATCAGGGCAGCCAAGATGGTATTTTTATAAAGTGACTCAGGTTTCACATGAAATCTGGTTTTCTTTTACAAAATGACAACAACAAGGCTCTTTTTTGAGAAATCTTACATTGCACTTTGTATGAAGTTCTTGTTTCTAAGATAATCTTTTAGCATAAACAGTGCTCTTTGTGCCTTTTCTGGTTTCAGAAGAAACATTTTTGTTCCATAATCATCTGAAAAACACATGAAAATATGTTATTATAGGAAGCAAATTTCTGTAGACCATCTAACAAAACACCCTGCAGTACTCTTCTTCTTTCCCTTTCAGCTTTTCCTTGCAGGGGTCGCCACAGCGAATGAGCTACTTCCTTCTGCATCCTCTGCTCTAACACCAGCTACCTTCATGTCTTCATTCCCTGCATCCATAAACCTCCTCGGTGGACTTCCTCTAGACCATGACCTTCCTGCGGATAACCTTCAATCCTCTCCTTCCCAGGACAAACCTCCATCTCTCTGGCTTCTCCTCCACCTGTTCTCTGCTCTCACTACAAATCACAATATCATCTGCAAACATCAAAGTTCATGGTGTTTCCTGTCTAACCTCATCTGTCATCATTGCAAACAGGAAGGGGCTCAGAGCTGATCTCTGATGTAATCCCACCTCCATCTTGAACTCCTCTGTCACCCCTACAGTACATCACTGTCTTCCAGTCATCATACATGTCTTGCTCCAACATACTTCTGTCTCTCCAGACTTCTTCATACAAAACCACAGTTCTTCTCTGTCATAAACTTTCTCCAGATCTACACAGACACAGTGAATCTCTTTGACCTTCTCTGTGCTTCTCCATCAACATCCTCAAAGCAAAGATTACATCTGTAGAGCTCTTTCTTGGCATGAAACCAAACTGCTGCTCACAAATGTTCACTTCTGCTCTTATTCTAGTTTCAACTACTCTTTCCATACCTTCATTGTTTGGCTCTTCAGCTTTGTTCCTCTGTAGTTGCTATAACTCGGCACATCTCTCTTTTTCTTAAAATGGAACCATTACACTTCTCCTCCATTCCTCAGGTATCTTCTCACCTCCTAAGATCCCGTTGAACAACCCAGTCAGAAACTCCACTGCCATCTCTCCTAGACACTTCCATACCTAACTACTTTTCTAGGTTTGCGTTGATGTGTTTTGTGCACACACATTACATTGCTGGGATATTTGAGTTAACACTTTATAAATCAAAACTTTTCAGAAAATAAAAATGAAGAAAAAAAACGTTCTCTGTGGCCTAAATTTTGTTGTTTAAAAGCCGCATTATTTCGTACAAAGTGTACCTAGTATAACATTGTGATCAATTGTGATTAATCACAATTCAAAAGTGTGATTAATCTGATTATTTGTTTTAATTGATCTCTACTTCCCACTCTTCATCCTCTTCAATGCCCCCTCACTTCACCCTTACTAATCTTTGTTACTTCCTACTCTACAACGGTCACCTCTTCTATTCTTTCTTCTCTCTCATTGTCTTCATTCATCAACTCTTCAAAGTTTTCTTTCCATCTTGCCATTACACTACTGACACCTGTCAATACCTTCCCATCCCTATCCTTAATCCCCCTAACCTGCTGCATGTCCCTCCCATATCGGTCTCTCTGCCTTGCATAGGTTAGTCTTTCATTCTTTACCAACAGGTTTGACACCTCTACTTTCACCTTATTCTGCATCTATCATTTTGAAATAAAGCGTTCATGTGGGATTTAAATGTTAAACCTACAATATTCACAAAAATAAATCAAATGTACCAAAAATAAGTAAAGAGACTTTTTGTGAGGAAAAAAAATAGCTTTTCTTTACAACAAAACATGAAACTGTGTATGTAGTAAAACAATGAGTTTTACCTAAGAAAATTCTAAAGGGAGAAGTTGGGGATACATTTAGAAAGTCATGTCCTTGAATAATGCAATAATCCCTTCATGATCTGATCATTTTTTCTTTTACTTTATGTTGCTAGGAAATATTATAATTAACATCTTTTGTTTTTAACTCTCAGTACACTCTCAGATCACATGGTCACTCAAGAAGCCATAAGAAATTTGTTTCTTAAAAAAAAAGATTTATTTTCATTAAAAAAACAAGTGAATTCTATTTTTAAAAAAACAGCATCTTTTTTCTGTAAAAGCAGATTTTTTCTAACGAAAACATTATTTTAAGTAAACAGATATATTTACCTCATTAACCAGGCTCTTAAACATGTTCTCATGCAAAAACAAATTTATTTCTTTTATGCTTCCAATTTTATGTATTTATAGTTTCAAAATAACACCTAAAATGTGGCACTTCTAAGCTGTCATAGAACCAACCTCCATTTTTGTGTAATTTTGTTAACAGAATACATCCCATGTCTTTTTTTAAGGTACATTTTGTACTTTTAGAGGATTGTTACATAACAAACAGGACAATTATTATACTATATTCCAGATCCTGCAGTAAACTAATAGAAAGGCTGTAAAAATGAAAAAAGCAATTCACAGGTCTGGATTTTGCCTCAGGTGTGACCATTGACTGTATCTGAGAAGTGGACTGAGTGAATGTGATGCCACCAATAGAAAACAGCTTAGTTCTGGCTCCAAGTCCATCCAGTTGACATTGTTGTTGGCGAAACGGATGCCGCCATGTTGAAACCAGAGATCGTCAGAAAGCAGATTGGTTCAAGTTGATCTGAGTCAGCGTTTCTATGGCAACCACTTTCACCAATCAGGAGTGAGCTTGTTGGAAGTCCACCTTCCACTTGAAAATGGCCTAAATGTCAATCAAATGTTTTAAATGTTTTTACAAAAATGATCATTATCCGGTTCTTAATTTGTGAAAAGTAATTTAAATGTTACCAGCACAAAGGCAGATCATTTAAACTTCCTGTTTGGAACGCCAAGAGCAAGGAGTCTGGTTCAGATTCTGCGCTTTAGTTTAGTTTTTCCGTTTTGTTCTTGGTTTTGATCATGTTTTCTGTCAGTCAGTCCAGGTTCATGTTGATCGTGCACAGCTGTTTTCATTTCTGTCGATTAGCATCAGAGTATTAAAGTTTCTGGGTTTCATCTGCTCTCCTTTGGTTTGTCACTACTTTGTTTCTCTGTGGTTTTGGTCAGGTTTCAGTTTACTGATTAAATGTTGTTAGCCGTATCTCCTGCATGTTTGGTCCTTCACCTCCAGTCCCTGACATGTCTTCTTCTGAAATCATCATTTGTGAACTTCTGTCATTTTCTTTGCTGTGTCTTCTCAGGATTTGCTGTAACTAAAAGAAGTGTCCCTTAAAACACCAAAGGGATGATTTGTCAGGTGATGAAGAGGAACTGATAGTTATGCCACAATAAATGTGAATTGGATAAAAACCATCAGAGCACAACTAATGACTTATTGAAAATTATTCATTTAAGTTAAATTAAAACCTTAGATTTGTTTGAGTTTTCTAAATATTTCTTTGTAAAATAGCAGAACTGTCCCAAATGACGATTTATTAGAAGTTTAAAGTTAGTTTGAAGATATAGAAATATCTTTATGGAAGAACAAATATACAGTCTGTTGCTTTGTTTTTGTCAAACTCACGATGATGATGATGATGGTGGTATTAGTTGTGATTAATCACAATGGAAACACTCCCTAGGAAAGAAATTTGTGAGTAATGTTTACTGGTTACTCTTTGACTTCATGCTGAAGCAACAAGTCGGCTTTCGGAATCTGCTGTTACTAATTTTTTTACTCACACCTGTGAGCAGGCGGTGGCGTGCGCTGCAGCAACCGTGGGTAAACCTGTTGTCAATAGAAGATGAAGTAATAGCTGGTGTCACAGTGTCATGTTGTGGCTTGCGCCCAGAACAGAAAGATGAAGCAGTTTAACCAGAAGAGAGCAGGAAGAATGGAAGGGTGAAAGCAAAGCAAGCCAAAGGGGGTTAAGAAGAAGACAAAGGAAAAGTAAATGTAGCATATGAAAAAACACATGAAAGATAACTGCTGAGATCTGACAGATACATATGTAAAAACAGCAGTTCCTCTTTCCTGACTGCAAAAGGGCACACTCATTTGAATGATTGTGTTGTGTTTGTGGAGCTTTGGTGACTGGGAAACGGCAGGAAGAAGATGTATGAGACAGGTCTCATGATGTGATGCACGGTCAAGAATGTGCTAAACAAGCATTACTGAACGACATTTTTACCTTACGGTGTTCACGCTGGACTGTCGCCACCTGTTACTAGCACATGTACTCACAGTTGGAAGAGGCTTGGTTTGAAATGCTGAAGTGGTGCAAAGCTTGTGAATGTTGCTGCAGGCTTGCTCTTTCACAGCTCTATTTCGATATATGAAAAACTTTGTGTCATTGAATTCCAGCCAGCTACAAACTGCTAAATGCCTCCATTTCCTCCATGATCAAGTTTCGAACGGTTGACACTTTGTGTTTTGTCCACTGTCCAAATCGGAGTTCCAAATTGGTCAAAGTTTAACTGGTTTAACTTTTGACATACTTTCAATGGCCACACGTTTTGTATGTGGAGTTTAAAAATGGACTGAAATCTTACTTAACATGCAAAACGCGTGAGTTTTGAACAAGGAAGTCCAGAAGGTGCATTTATGTGTGTTTGCATAGACTTTTCATTGGAAGTGGTCACTTGAACGCCTGGCTGGAACGCAGCATAAAATGTTGATGATATGTACTCTTGAGCGGCTGATCAAACATCTGTATACATTTTTTAAACGGTTTTTGTTTACAATTTGATTGAGAAACCAAAGCAATTGCTAACTGCTAACTTTTGTTTCTTTCTTACTGTGCAAAGAGGGAATTCATGTTACATCTGGTGGTTTACCAGTGCTCAGAGCTAAATTTCCACGTCCTTTTTCTGCTCCCTGTCACTTTAATCCATCTGTGCTCATCTTCTGAGTTAACACTCGTTTCTTCTGTACCTTCCTGCTTTTGTCAGTCACTGTTCAAAACATTTACCACTTTCTACCAGCTGTAATTGTTTTTATTTTACTTATGTGTGTTTCATCACTGAACAATATTGCAGCACAAAATAACACGTCTGCATTTAAAATGACATGGATTTAGTATTCTTTCACTTTTGTCTTTATAGACCATGTTTTTAATATTAAATTGAGTATCATTAGACATCATAGACATTTTTTTATTCCCTCCCTCTGAGAAGTGAATTAAAAAATAATTCATTTGAATCTTTGCTGTGCACATTGTTAGACAATTGTTGCATTTGTTTGCTCTGACTGCAGAATCGGTGGAAATCTGCCAAGAGGTGTGAAGTCCCATCCTGATGGAAGACTTGAGTTTGCGGAATCCCTAACCTCCACGGATGAAGGCACTTACCAGTGTGTGGTTGCAAACCTGGTGGGGAAAGCAATGGCCCAGGTGGAAATTAGCTTGAAAGGTAAAGTTTTTGTATTTTTACATACACTATTTTTGGACTCACTTCGTACTATAAATCGTAAGAACAAAACAAAAAAAAAGCATAGAAAAAAATTATACCGCATATCTTCTAATAGTAGCCCCAGCATTTATTTCCTGGCGTTTATTAGAGACAGGCGTCTCTTGGGGACCGGCGTTTATTCCATCACAGACAGAATGGTGATGGTTAATGGGTTTATTCTGCGGTGAAATTTGGTCACAAAATGCAGACAACAGCAGATAAACATTTCAGGACTTATTGTATTCTGTTCTGATTAGAACTGCTGTGAACATTTCTACTGAAGCATCATCAATCTCCGTATCAATCGTTCTGGTTGTGGCTCACTGTATGCATCGACTTAGAAAATCTCTGTGTACTATTCCTGGTATTATCTAATTTTGTTTATTTCTTACATGGCCGATGTTATTCGAACACATTTACGTGCGACCAGCATATATAATGATGGAAATAACGTTGGCCACAATGACGCACATTGCTGCTTTGCTTACACGTGTTTTAAGTGCATCCAAGGCTAAGTCTCATTAGCTGATACGCACCTAGGTGCGTAAAATGTGTTCTCCGTATCCGCTGGTGGAGCGGGCAGCTGCAGACATCCAAAAGGGCAACGTTTGCCTTCCTGAAACTCCACACATCTTGACTGCTGTTCCTCTGTCCGCCATTTTATCCGTCATTGTTGGAGTCTGAGTCATTTATCATTTGTAAGATAGTCACAAGTCCCTATGAGTTATTATCAAAGCTGTGAGTTGTATCATTTTATGAATTTGCTGTTTTATATACAGATGTCATTTTCATTTATCCATCTCTTGCTGCAGATCCTCCTCCTCCTCTGAGTGGTAGATCACTGATTCTCATTGTGGCCGTGGTTTCTGGACTCCTGATCTTGATGGTCATCATTGTCATCACTGTCACATGCTACCAAAAGCACAAGAACAGGAAACTCAAGAAGCAGCTTCAGATTAAGATGTAAGAAATATTTTAAACAAAATTAAGATGAGATCAAATCAGATGGAAGTCAAACTAATGTTCACAGAGCAGATTAAACTACACAGATTACGTAGGAATAAAAATAAACCAGGGAGTTTAGGTTCCTTATGTAAAGCATGTTAAATAAGGATATAGAAGATGGAGTGGATATTTGTGCTATAACTCATTATTTTTCCTGTGAATTCCTGTTTTTACAGAGACGAAGTAAATACTCTATCCAGACAGGGTTCTGTTAGGAGAGTAAACTCTGTCAGCACTGATGCCAGAGGACCGGTAATGTCTAAAGCTCATCTTTTCAAACATCAATCAGAAATATTCTTTGTATATGTTTCATATATGAAACCACATTTCTGTCATATCTGTTGTGTAAAATAAACTATGTTTCCTGCTCAGATTTGGGGGATTTCAGAAAGAACTAAATGGGTGTTTGCTTTGACGCTGCAGGTTGCTGAATTCCCCATAAAAATGTCCGCAATCCTGAGAGAGAGCGAGAGTTCACTCGGGGTCAGTCTAGAAATCACCCTGCATGCAGGCTTGGGGGTTTGGGCTGAGGCTTTACTGTTTCCAGATGGATGAGTTCTGAGCAGCAATGAGTAAACTCAGAATGGAGTCCATCTCACATATACTGATCGTTATTTGACTTTTTCCTTCTGGACTTGTTTAAATGTACAGATGTTTTCTTTGGTTGTTCCTTCCTGGCAACTAAATTATTTTTAGGGCTTGTTGGTTACATAGCATCAGCAGTCTGCATAGTCAAGACTCTGGACTCAAAAACAGGACATCAGAAAATTACATTTTGATTTTTCTTGATTGACTTAAAAACAGAAACTTGAACATCTTTATCAAGAACAGACTAAAGACTAAACGCTAGACTGCAGGGACTTACACTCCAGTGTGACTAAAAAATAGTCTAAAAATAAGGTTTTGTGCAGATGATGCTTAGCTCAGTGTGAGACTGAGTCTCCTTCATGTCTAATGCGGTTTTTCTAATCTAGTTTGTGAAAAATGACAACAGTAAAGCATTTACTATTTGCTGTGTAAATGTGGAGGGAAAAAAAGTTTATGGTTTGATTGCTGAATGGCAGCTGTCCGCCCTTCTGTTTTTTCACAGTGCTTCCTTTTTCACAACACGTTTTCAACTATCTAATTTTAAAGTACCAAATGATTTAATTACAATTTGCCACATGATTTTTTTTTGTTGCCTTTTCACCAAAACAAACCTAATAGCACAAGTTGTGTTTTTTATCAGCCCAGATTTAGACCATGAAAAACTAAAATGCCATTGATAGTGAATCTTTGGGACTTTTATGACCTTTAGACTAAAAGCAAAAACTGTTATTCCTGTTCAAAATAGTTCACACAGGATTTCTGAAAGTACTGGGTGTTGTCCATCAGAGAGAACAGATATATAAATAGCCAGATATTATTTATCTTCCTTAAAGTAGTGTGTCCTGTATTAGAAATTCTGTTTTTAAAGGGCAGAAAGAAGCATTTCAATCTGCTAATGGTTGCCTGTGTGCATGCTTATGGGTGCAGGAGCAGAATCGTTGCCGTGACAGCAGATCCACAATCTCAGCGTTTGACTCTCTGGGCAGGCCGGCCATTCCCAAAGGGACAGAGCGCTATCAGCACAGAGAGGAGACCATGTGCAGAGTGGAAGAATTTGTGAGAAGCTCAGTAAGTGTGTCACATTTGGCTTGTTGTTTGGGCATGCCCATGCTTGATTTCACTCAGCTGTGGAATGCTAGATCACACGCTTTTTCATACCTGGCCTGTGAAAACTATACCATTAGTGAGCGCTGTTGCTTTGTTTCGTTGCAGCAAAAAGCCCATTTCTGCCCTCCTCTCATGGCAACCGCCTTTTCTGTGGAACATTCACGTGACAGCTTCAGACATCTGAATGGCAACGCCATTATCGCAGCTGATGGAGGTTCACGACAAGGGAGCGTCCTGAAAAACCTCCAGGTCCCTATGAGGACCTACGGCTACTCAAGCGTCGTGGACGATGAGGATGTTGATGAGGGGCTGGGTGGTCCCGCCAGCCAAGAGCATCCTGATGACCAAGAAAGTATGACCAACAGTTTACACGTGTCTGAGGCTCACAGCTCATAAAGGTCAAAAAGGAGGACACGCCCCTCTTCTGCAATGTTTTGTTCCTTGTAAATTGTGTAATTAGAGTGCAAAAAAGACTTCTGCAACAGTGTTAATTCAAAGGGTTTCCACCATTTATTTGTAGCTCTGATCAGCTGTCAGTTGAATGCAGCGGACACGCCCAATGAGAAGATACTGAAAGCACTCAAGAACACATCCAGCAGGAAATCAGCCACGGTGGGAGGAGTAACGCAGACTGTGGGAAAGTGGGTACATCAGAAATGCTGATTGCAACACTCCTGCACTTGAGTTTGAAAGGTTTGGCATCTGCTCCTGAACATTTGGTTGTAACCTCAGGCCACACCTGGAAGAAACATTCCTCCACTCCATCCTCCTGCCCTGTTTCTCAGCAGAAACACTGGAACTGACAGAAACTCTGATCTCCTGGTTTGTGTACTGTAATTCTGTACAAACTTTGAATGTTTTAAAACAATCTTTTTGTGTTTATGTCTTTTTCATGTAACCCAGGTCATTTGTTTTCACAGATTGGGTCACCCTCGTGCCCACACCCACATATGGCATTTTGAGTAACATAATGGGATTTGTTTTCAAACTAAAAGCAACTTTCCAAACTTCAGACTGCTCAGGAGGAAACAAAAAAAAAAACACTTTTCCGAGTGGACAGTAAAATATAGAGGTGTTATCTAAGGCATTTAGGGTGTTTTTAATGGTAATATGTTGGTGAAGTCCTTTGGGGCTCTCAGATATGGAGCACTGTGACACCAGTAATACATTTAGGATTTTTATTTTTGGCAAAAATGAAGTATTATTTTTTATGGATTGTTGTGTGGAGTTGGTATTTAGTTAGTACATCAAATTCATCTTTCGGAATAACAAGAATAAAACCTAGTAAGTCATATATATTTACAGAAAATCTTATTGGAGGACAGGTGGGCAACAACTCGGCACATGATGCATTTCTAGCAAACAGTGGCCCCTAGTGTGCGTAGCTGTAACAGTCCGGGCACAGCAGAAGCCCTAAGCCAGGGACGTCCAAACCTTTTGCAGAGGGTCAGATTTGAGGTGAGGAGAAAAAGAGTGAAGGTAAAAAACCAATCGGCCTCCATGCTTTGAACCCTTATAATAACCTTATGCAGATGCTCAGTGCAAATCAACTATTTCATGAAAATTGTTCTGCAATGCGCCCCTGCCACAGACTGGCGACCAGTCCAGGGGTGTCCCCTGCCATTGCCCATGAGTAGCCGGGTTAGGCTCTGGCAGTCCCGTGATCCCGAAAGGGATAAAGCGGTTCAGAAAATGAATGAATGAATGTTTTGCAATGCAAAACTTTTAATATCTTCACAGTGAACAGAAATGCATCTTAATTTATTTTTACCCAAATTACTGTGAATTTCATATTTAAAAACCAGAAATAAAATAAAGAAAAAATCAGTCAAGAAAAAAACTTTTGTCAACATTAGATCTGAGTTCACATATGTTTCAAATTATTCATGCATAAATGGTCACTGTAAATTAATCTCATGTGAAAAGGAAAATAACACAAATTTTTATCTTACTTTGACCACAGTAGCAAATAAATCTGTTCTCCTCATTTGGCCCTTAAGGCTCTGAATGTCAAGTAGCCAAAAAGTTGTTGCCACAGGATCATAATGGCTTATAATATAATTTAGCCAATCACATTAAAAACTTTGTACACACCGTTCTTGGAAGGTGCTGGGGGCCCATTTTGTTGCTGGTGGTTTTATGACAGGATGCTGCAGGCCGGTACAAATTTAGCCCATGGGTTGCATTTAGCCCACAGGCTGGACTTATGCCTGCTGACAGATTTTTCTTGATGTAGATTTTGTTTTCTTACTTCTAAGAGACATTAAGGGTTTGAAAAATACAACAACTTTTTTAAATTTTCCAATAAAGATTGTTTACATTTTCTGATGTTTTTGAAAGGCTTTTGTTAAACTGTTGTTGCCATTTCTACAACACAACTGTGTAGTAAAAGAAAGCTTCCACATTGTCTCTGAGTGGAGTTCAGAGCTGAGTATCTAAACCCCGGTGCCTTTAAAACGGGTGCTTTGATCGTTTTCAAGCTTTCAGTTTCTCTAAAAAATGTCTGATACTAAACAAATGTTCTTTTATCCTTTTACAGATACATTTTGGTGAAGTTAAAAATTAAAAACTATTTAATTTTTTCCATAATTGTGCATCATACTTGATCAGGATATTTGGAATATGTGGAGAAGGATTTCAATAAAATAAAAGCATCAGTCTGCTTGAAAAATTATTTTTTTACTACTTTGCTTTTCTCAGAAAAATGGTCTGTTGAAGCAAACTGTCATTTGACAAAAATCCTCCACCAAGTGATTTTTGTTGAAGTTACAAAATCTCGCAAAAAACTACATTTAAACCAAAGGCGCTACTGCATGTGTTCAAGCAGCTTAGAAGCTGCTAAACACAAAGAAAGGTTTAATGAGATTTTTCTGAAAAAAGGTCACAACAGATGTCAGAGTGGTTTAGTTAGGGTGTAGAGATGTATTCATGTTGTAAATGTTAGGATAATAAATGAGTCTTTTTTTTTTGCTTTTTTTACTGCATTGGTGGTGGTGGTGTGTCTTATTGTTCCTGTCCTGGGCTACTGTTTGTTCTCACTGCCTGGGTGTGTGAGTGATTGGTGTGGGAGGAAGAAAAGGTTTTCATTCTAGAGTCCACAGGAGGCTTCTGTGCTTTTTACTATAACTGCAACAGGCAGTTAAAGCCTGAAGGGAAAAAATCTCCCACTGTAAATGATATGCATTCTGACATGTCAAGACTGTAGAATTTGCAAAAACAGCCACAAATAACCATCTGGTAGGAGCAATGGCAAAGGGAGAGGACAGGACATCTTTTCAATATACTCTATTTATTTGTATAGCACCTTCCCTCAATTGAAACCCAAGGCGCATTGCATAATATTACATAATATTATGAATTAATCAATAATAAAATTAATAAAACCTATTCAAAACTTAGAGGTTCAACCGAATACACACAACGTAAAAGGAACAGCCACGCAAAAAAACCCACAGATATCCCAGCAATGTAATTTGTGTGCACAAAACACATCAACAGTAAGATAAGCAGAACTGTAAAGAACTGTAAAGACTTTTATTGTATGTCTGCAGTATTCCTCCAAGAAAACAAAGATGCTGATTTACATCATGATTCATTTTGTAAACATTAGTCCAGCGCTGCGTTGCTGAGCTGGAGACTTTAGCTAAAGCTATTAGCCGCGTTAGCATGTAGGAACTGCAGACTGGCACAAGTCGTGGGCGTGGACCAAAACAAAGGAGAAAAACGACATATATTGGTCCTGCCTCTTTTCTCCATACATGAAACGTCCAAGTTAAGCAGAGTTAACTTCAGCCAATATGGCTGCGCCCATGAGCCGAGACGTGACGTCAGAGAGGATTGTTTGATTATATACCTATGATTCTGCTGCGCTTTAGGGCAACAATTGTCGTGTTACATTCATGACATGCAGACTTCAAGTGAAGCAATTATCCAGAATAATAAGCTTGAAATATGAAGCGCTGGTCAAAACAAAAATGAAATTAAATAAACAACACTGAGCGGGAGACAGCATCCAATGCCGATCGAGTCATCAACCATGTGATCAGGGCTGATTTCTGATCATGTGATTGGATCAGGACATCCCCAAAAATCAACCTTTGATGTTTTGGGTTTCTTTGGCAATTGAGATTTTTTTTTTAACTATGCCCATGTTCCTGATCATTATATTCAGCTTGAGCCAATGATTCATTTCCTAAAATTTGACAATATTCTGGTAAAAATGTGCGATCAACAGGGAATGCCACTTTTGCAAACTTGATGCGCAAACACTGTTCAAAATCTACAAACTTTAAAAAAACAAACCCCCCACTTTCCCAGTGATGCTCAAGCATTTATGAGGGGATCGATCAAAATCCATAGGAGCTTAAATGTTTTAAAGGTACTAAAAGTGATGCGTTTCTATTATTATTATTATTATTTTCAGTGCTGACTTTTTCCAAGGTCAAAGGTCAAAGAAATTTTGGTTGTGGTTGTAGACTTACTGTTGTGGCTTGAGTCTGAAATGTTGTCAAAGATCAATGGGACACAAGTTTCCTGTTCCCATATTGTGCAAAAATGTGAAAATCGCCAAATTTCACATTTTGCCACAAAATGGTCGTCAAGCTGTTGGTTTTGTGGTCATCCCGTTATAATTTCAGAGCTTGCTTTGGATGTCCCCTTTTTTGTTTTTTTCTTTTTACATGGATTTTGAAAATATCTATTTTTTTCTTTTCACTCCCAATGGTGTTCAGGTTTTGGTGAGTTTTTGAACATGTGGCGGGGCCACTTTTTTGAGGCACCCGGCTGCAGGCACGTAATGGCGGATGAATCCGTCATGGCGAATGGACATCCACATCCGACATAAGCGGAAATAGTTCTTCGTGTGTAGCTTCATTTTAGGAAAGACATCCAACACCTCTTGCTAAAACTATTCAACTTCGGCGCGAGGAGAGATGACAAAGTAAGTTAACCAGTTTGTTAATAATTCTCTATAAACCAATGGTATTATCTGGCTAAAACATTCTATGACCATGGCTATTTGAAGGAGTAGATGCCTAATAATTTTTCCTTTATAAATTTCAAACACTTTGTTCTGTATGATAAATTTCAAAATCTTTTTTCCGCTAAGTTCTTCTACCTGATTAATTCAAAAGTCCATGTTAGTGTCAGCTTAGTTAAAGAATGAGTCTGTTTTGATCTCATAGACATATTTTCACTTTATTGTTATTACTGTTTTCACAGTCAATGTTTTCACTGCGCGAACTTCTCAACTTTTGGCTTTTAATTTTACTAATGCTTTACACAATATAGTCCTATTTGCGAATTACCTAATGACAGAGTGAGATTCGTTCTGCTTGTAATTTTGGGTTTGTTTTCTCTGCCTGTTCTGTGCAGGTTTGTTCCTTTTCTCCTCCCTCTCACCTGTGTCTCCTGCTGGAGGTGTTCACAGCTGCATCCTGTTTAGTTCATTGTGTGTTTGTCTATTTAAGCCTGTATGTTTCAGTTCCCTGCATTAGAGCAGTTTGTGTGCTTTAAGTGATCTTGTGTTTCTGTAATTAAAACAACCTCCAAACGTACCCCTCTGTGTCAAAGCCTTCTTTGCGTCTGGATTTTTGAACTCCACCCAGTGAGAGTAGGGCAATGACCTAAAACAGTTTACAGTCCAATAGAAAACAGATCATCAAAGCAGGATACAATTCAGTGTATTAATATTATTGATATCAACATATTTGAGAATAATAAATGGTACGTGCATTAAGGAACAAATTAAGTAATTCATAAATGGGTGTTCATTATTATCTTTAGATTGTATGTCACATAACCTGCATGTGATTGGAGTGCATTAAATACACAAATTGTCATACAATATAATACATTTTTATTAAAAAAAAAAAAGATTACATAAAACAGTATATTTTATCAGTACAATTATCTATCATGTTTAACTAACTGAGTTTGATACGACTGCACCAATTTACAGAATAAACGCTCTTTTTTTTAACTTAATGTTCTTGTTTTTAACACATTTTGAGATATAATGTTAATAATGTTTTGATATAAAAGTTCAGTCATGCATCATTCACCTCTGAAAATGTGATGGCTTTATGTGGAGTTTGTGAATGTCAAACCTGTTTTGCAAAAGGCACAGACAGAGAAAGCATTCACAATAGAGGAAAAAATAAACATTTTTAAAAAGTTATATTGACACAGAGGAGAGCAGTTTTTCATCCTATATTTGACCTGTAGATACATTTAAACATGGTCTTTAGGCTGTACATTTGCATTGTCTAGCAATGCCTTTTCCCAATCCTTTTTTAGTAAGTGATCTGTTGATTTAATCTTTAGATGCTTGTATCAACTATAAAGAAGGATGGAGGCAAAGGGAAGACGGGGCTGCAGGCAGAAATTCTCCTTTTAATTCTTTTCCGTCTTTAGCTTTATTCTGTTTTTTTTTTTTTTTAGTTTTCTGTTGATGTTTATTTTACTACTTTTTTGACAGCAGTTGTAGTTTTAAACAAAATAAAGTTCATTTAAAACTAGTGCTCTTTTCAAGTTCTTAATGTTGTATATATGATGGAATCATGAAGAAAACTTTGGTCAGCTGATATCAATGTCGCAGCAGGACGGTTCTTGAGTTTTACTTCATGAATGTAATATTTATGAACATTTAACAGGGTGTTCCAGAAGGAGATGTGAAATGTCTGGAAAGACCTCCTGAAGCTTTGTTTTCCAGCAGATCAGAAGACGACCATGATTGAGTCCCATTGAGTTCTGTCCAGAAGATCTTCAAGTGCAGCATTGAAATGAATCAAGATGCAGACGTGTTTAATATCAGTTTCATCTGCAGCTGGGAGCCTCTCGTCTTTGTGGTTTTTTTCTCCTTCAAAGCAATCAAAGTAATAACAGTCAAAAGCTTTTTATTAAATGCGTAATTTATATCGAGATAAATCCACTGTGCCAGCTCGGGATATTAGTTTAGAGTTTGAAAGTTTTTGCTTTTATTAATAGAAATATTAAGAGTCTGAAGCAGAACAAACATGTATACATTTGATCTAGTGTAAACACAGCAACCATTCATTTCTCTGGAGCTGAACATGGTTTTCCTTTGCTCAGTCGAGGTTTGTTCACCATTTTGATTGCAATTTCATAATTATTGTAACACTGCAAATGAAAGCGAATGTGAAGAAAAAGAAAAAGCCGTTTGGAGAATTGAGTTGTCATTTTATTTTCAGCTGCCCTGTGTCCAAATTCATGCCCTAACCCCTAACTACTAAAAAACTTTATAGTGCTGGACTATATAGCGGCCTGGATTTCAAAAGCGATTCGGACTCCATGCTCAATACTTTTTGATCGCCATTCTTCTTCGGGTGTTTATATGGTGGATGACAAACTACAGAATGGTTGCATTACCGCCACCACCTGGTCTGGAGGCGAAATAAATGTGAACATATTTTGAAGACAATTTATGAATGTACTGTGTTCTTATTCATTCATTCATTTTTTGAATGAATTAATGTACTGTGTTCTGATGATAAAAACAACCTGGCTGGTTTATAAAAATTGAAATTGCATACATTTTGTGAAGAAACTTACTGTTTAGAAATTAAATTGTGAGTTCAGAGAAAGTGTTGTGTTTTTTTCTTTCTACTCAAACCATATCAGCCTTCAATACAAAGTGTTTTAAATCATTTTATTTACAAAAAGATTTACTGCACACTAGTTTTAAACAAAAATACTTACTTTCTTATTTAAAAATTAATATGAAAATTCAAAAACCCAAACAAATAAATAACATGAACATTCATCAATACTTCTAAAATCAATGTAAGCCATCATAATAAACAGAAACATTCCAAAAATAAAACCTAGTTTCACAAATAAAATGATTGTTACATTTCACATGGTCTTCCATGTCTCTCCTGCTTTGCCAACATAAAGGTTCCTGTCCTGACCTTCTATGCTTACGGTCAGTCTGACACCAGACTGGATTTTGGGTTGACCCACTGGACCAAAGGTTCGTCTGGTGGAGCAGCTTCAGGTTCCTCACGGTTTGGAGCACAGGAGACTGAGGTCCTGATGTTCCTTTCCTGGCTGGCGTCTGGCACATCTTACTGTGTATCAGGCAGGACCTTTGACATGCCACGCTCCACTGTGAGTGACATTGTCCAAAGAACAGCAGACCACATCCTCCAGCTGATGCACAGCGTCATGCTGGTCTCCAGTGTGGATGAACTGCCATTAGTCTCCTCTGGTTTTGAGCAGCTCACTGGATCTGCTGCTTTCCAAAAGGTTGTGAGCATCGACGGCTGCCACATAAGAATAAAGGCCCCAAAAGAAAATGCAGCTTGTTATTCCAACAGGAAACTTTTTTATTCAATCCAAATGCAGGCTGTGTGTGATTCTAATGTCACATTTTTACATATTTTTGGTGGGTGTCCAAATTCAGTCCATGATTCACGGGTTCTACGAAACAGACCAATTTTTATCAAACACCTGAAGGATTCATCATTTTGGGTGACAGTGGGTATCCCTGCATTGCGCATCCCATCACGCTACTGACAACCCGTGAGGAATGCGTTTGAGGCCCGTTACAGCCGACACCATGCCAGGGCACCACGCCAGGGCACGCTCTGTGGTGGAGAGAGCATTTGAGATGATGAAGACAAGATGGAGAGCAATATTTCTAGAGACGTTGGAAGTAAAACCAACCTTTGCAGTTAGAATAATGCAGCTCCATCCTGCACCATCAGTGATGTTCAGTGCATCAGTGAAGGGGTCTGATTGGATCCCACAGATGTTGAGCCACAGCAGGAGTAGAACACCAGGAACCAGCAGGATGAGCAAAGTGGCATCCATCTGCAAGGACAAATCTCTGGTTTCCTGTCAGATGAACAGCTCTTCAGGATTATGACTATTGCTAAAATGTATAAAAAGTAAATGTTAATGATAAAAGGAAATAGTAAATATTTACCTTTGATGTTTATATGAAAATATTCATGAGATTGTTAAAAATTGCTCATATTTTAAAAAATACATGTGAATAATTCTTTTTTGCAAATTGATTAATTAAAACAATTCAAATTACATTCTTTCTAAGAAAGTCTCGCTCTTTCTCTGCTCTGCTTTCCCAGGAATTGACTCCAGCCAGCTGAGACTCATGGGTTGAAGAGCCTCTCTGATCGGTTTTGGATTAATTGTGTTCCCAGTGCTCTTTGAATTATTACTATGGGCTTTTTAGCTTTGTTTTTAAAGTGTTGTTTTCCAGAACATAGTTTCTGATCTCACAGAGCCTTACCAACCAAACAGAACACTTCACTCACAAAATGCAGGACTGCTTGTGGTTCCTAGAATTTCTAAAAGCACAGTTGGAGGAAGAGCCTTTAGCCACCAAGCTCCTGTTTTATGGAATAAGCTCCCAGCTCATGTAAGAGAGGCCGACACAGTTTCTACATTCAAAGTTAGGCTTAACCATTCCTCTTTAGACAGGATTATTGCCAGGCTAGCTAGTGTAGGCTATAATCCGCAAAAATCGAGGTCTGGAACGATTTTGAGGTTTTCCACCAAAAGATATATTCCAGACACCAAAATATCTAATACATGAATTTAGGGTCTCCAGCTGTCCTTAGGAAAGCATCTAGCGGATGCTCTTCTCCGTGCACGAAGAATAGAGACATCCTATTTCCCTTTGACCCAGAGTTTTATACACAATATGCAAAAAGAAGGTTGGATCAAAATAAGAGGTTGGATCTTCTCTCTGGAGATGCATTTTCCCACCGTCCGCCTTTTCCCATCCTTTCGCAGGTGGCTCTGTTCCTCGTTAACTCCTTATCAGCTCTTCGTTCACTCCCGCCTGCAGACATATTTGTTTCAAAGCAGCGTACTCCCTATATGAACTAACCTTGTATGCTGTGAGAAACTATCCTATCATTCATTCACACAATCATAAATGTCTGCAAAGTTTAAACCATGAAAAACCCTTTTGTTTAAGTATTCAATGTCTATCAAGTTTATCACTTTTAACACTAAATTTTCCTACTGGTTAATACTGAATTATTATGACACACACATAAGTATTTGTTTATTTAGACTTCATTTCTTCACTAGCAATCAGAGATTATTTAACTAACTGCTCCTCTACCTCACCTGCTGTGATGAAGTTTACCACACTGGCTCTACTCGCTCCTACTCACTCTTCGTCTGCCTCCTACACCCCCCCCCCCTCCTCTCTCCCCTACCCTAACCAGGGTCTGTATCCTTCTCCCACCCCCACTCCCCTCACCTGCAATCTTCATTACATCAGTTGTCATCTGCCATTGCATTATTTTATTTTGTTTATCATGCCTCTGTTTGGTGCAGTGCGATTCACATGTTGTCCCTCTTTCCCACCCCCTACGGAGGAGTGGGAGAGATTTCTTATTCCAGGTGGATCATCTGTGCTCCTGTCCTTGGCTGTAACCTCGCCTTTGGCTCTTCCCGCTCCTGTCTTTGGCTGTGACCTCACCTTTGGCTCTTCCAGCAACCCCAGTTGTTTCCACAACTCCTACTGGATGAAGCCCATCTGATAGACTATTCAAACATGTCGTTGTTTATTTAAATATTTAGCTGTTATCTTAACTTGTAGCTGTTTATCTAGACGTGTTTGTTTATTGGACACATATTTGTTATTCAACCATGTAGTTATAGAATTAAGTAAGCTCATTTTTCTTTAATAGTTCTAGCACATCACCTGTCCGGGGTTGAGGATCTCTCCTGTATGTGGACAACCCCGAAGTTTCTTAGTGCCCCCCCCCCCCAAAAAAATAAAATATATAAATAAAATTGAATTGAAATTGAATTGAAAATTGAATATTAGCTATCCAGCCGCACAGTTTTGAGCCAGATGTCAACTCACACGACAAAAACCAAAACAAACATGGATCTATTTGTCTGCAAGTGGATGCATCAGAGTGGAGTGAAGCAGGGAGCTTGTGCCCCACCCAGCGTATTTTCAACATCACAAATAAGCTTTTTTTCCAACAGCATTTTTTTTTGTCTCTTCTTGATTCACATTGATTTGATTTTTTTTTTAAATACTCAGAAATTAAATTTGTATTTCATTGTTCTCGAAAAATGACCTTCATCATCAGAAAAATGCCACATGAATAACAGCAAAAGCACAATTTTTATCAGAGTGGGTCTCTACGAAAGTCTAGAAAATGTATATCTTGTTCTAGACTAATATTTAGGAAGCAAACATGTAAAAAATTGTAAATCATGAACAGAAAAAATGTCATCTGATTTATTTTTGTTAGGTTCAAATACCTTAAAACATTTAATTCTGCAAAAGAAGGAAGATGGAGACAGGTTCATTTTACCTGCAAGGAGAGACGGAGAGGAGATGCCCCAACAGCCTCTGAGCCCCCCCTTCTGGACTCTTACTATTTATTCAAATCTGTGAGTGCCCTCGTTACAATCAGATGCAGCTCTGAAGGAGGGTGAAAGGAAAGAAAAAACACAGCTGCACCTGGAGACAAGAGTTATCCATAGTTTCAGCTTCTCAGTTCGCATGTTATCAGTGTTGTGTCCTTTCATGTGTTTCCTTCTTTGATGAAACTGGATTCATTTTTCTTTCCCGACCGCAGCAGATAGACGACTCTTCAGAGGGAACAACAAACAATACATCCAAAGATGAGCTGTGATGACAATTCAAACTAAGATCAAGCACTCTTTCATTTCTTCTTAATAAAAGGTATTCAAGTTTGACCTTTGTTGTGATCATTTTTCAGCCTTTGCTGCTTGTTTGTTTTTGTTTTTGTTTTTGTTCAGCATCTGAGCAAACAGATGGAAACTCAGAGCTTCTTTTTCTGGACAGATTTTACTCTTTCACATGCTCCATGGGCAAAGCAGTTGTGAATTTCCATTAATGTTGTATGTATTTCAAAACTAAATTGATGTGTCCATTTTTAGGGATTTTTTTTTTTTTTTTTTTTTACAAAAAGGGAGAATTCTGGACCAAGAACTTGGTGGAGGTAGAGTAGTGACTGCACTCACAATCTCACATCAAGAAGATCCTGATTCAAATTCCATGTGGGTTCGTTCCATGTAACGTTTGCATGTTGTCTCTGTGCATGCAGAATTTTTTTTTGTGGGAACTCTGGCGTCCTCCCACAGTTGGAAAACTTGCTTCAATAAATGATTAGTGACCCCAAACTGCCCTTCAGGTTGAGGGATGTGGCCCGGGGATGGACTGGGGACCTGTCCAGCGTGCATCCTAAAGTAGATGGTATCGACCCTAGCAACCCTGTGACCCTGCATAGGACCAAACAGGACTAGAAGATAGACGGATGAGTAGATTTTTCTCGACTGGACAAGAAAAATAGGAGTACTACAGACTTTCATTTTAATTCTGTTTTTTTTTTCTTCTGTTCCTCAGAAGTCCTTTCTTTAAGTAGCAGCCTTGGTCTTCTGCAGTCAATGGATTCCAGTGAGAACAAAGTAAAAAAAGGTGAGGAGAAATTGTTTGGATCAAAATCCAGATTTTAACCCTAACCCTTTCAAACCAAATGACTAATTGAAGGCAATGAACTTGTTTTCAACTGGAACCCTATGAGGTGGAAACCCTAGCATCACTTATAAACTTTGAGACTAACAGGACTACCAACAAGACTGTGGCCGACGCCGCCAGCAACCAGACTGTGGCCGACGCCGCCAGCAACCAGACTGTGTCCGACGCCGCCAGCAACCAGACTGTGGCCGACGCCGCCAGCAACCAGACCGTGTCCGACGCCGCCAGCAACCAGACCGTGTCCGACGCCGCCAGTAACCAGACTGTGGCCGACGCCGCCAGCAACCAGACTGTGGCCGACGCCGCCAGCAACCAGACTGTGTCCGACGCCGCCAGCAACCAGACTGTGTCCGACGCCGCCAGTAACCAGACTGTGTCCGAAGCCGCCAGCAACCAGACTCTTTACTTGTGGTAATCTGTTTGTCGTGGTGCATTTCATATAAATACATTTTAATTGGACAGGAGTATTTGTGTTTTGTAGGCTTGTGCCTCATCGGGCATAAAGTGGCACTTCATCTTAAACTGTCACTATTAACTGGCAAGCATGTGTAATTTCTAAATCTAACTCTTGGTAGTTCTGAGGTTGGGGGTGGGGCTAGCAAACGGTCCCCAAGGTTGAGCTTTAATGGTCAGTCTGGAAACCTCTAGCACATGGGTATGAAATGTTTTTGTTTTCAGTCTCTCTCTTTTAGCATTCCGTTCCAGTTCAGTTTTCAAGCTTTCACTTCCCAATTTCAATACTTACATGAGGGTCGGGCTTCAAGCACTGGCTACTGGACATGTTATCCCATCAGGTGACAGAGCTACACATCCTCACTCCCATGTCGTCACTGAGATATGGTTAAAGACCCCCTCTGTGTCAAGAATTGATGCTTTGGGTGTCCCTAACTCGAAGTTTTAATTTTTAAACAAGCTGGTCAGAGGTCCAGTTCTGTCAGAAGTGGATTGGATTCATCAAGTACTGGTACCCTAGACCAGTCTGCGTCTGGTTGTGACTTTGGCAAGCTGCTTTGTAAAACAAGGTACGGAAGAGATTCACAAGCTCAACAGCAAAATCCACCAAACAGACAGTGAAAGGTGAACCTTGATATAGTGAAGGAAAACTAATAATGCTCTCCCAAAGTTTGGTACATCAGAGCGGGTGGTACAGGAGGCGACATAAACAGACAACATACTGGAGCAGACGAGACGTTACAGGTAGGTTGGGAAACATGTAGGACTCTGGTTCTTGAGGCACCCCTGTCTTAAAGCAACTAATGTATTTGGTTATAGTACACATTTTGTGAACCAATACGTTTGTTCCAGAGGAATGGAAGCAGGGGTTGCTTGGGGTTTGCTGTAGCAACTGCAAGATTCAGCCAAGTGACCCAAAATTTATGAAAGCTTAATGCTGCATTCACACTAGAGATGTAACGATGCAATCAAGCCACAATTCAATTCCATTCACTTTTAAAGTCACGATTTTTTTTTTAACTTTTTTTTTCCCATTTTTAATTTTTTCTCAAAACAATGATGTAAATGTATTACAAGGCCAAGTATGTTTTCTTTTGCCCCTAACAATCAAATGTCTGTTTTCTTACTAACTGCCAGCTGCTGAGATGTTCATCCTAGCCTGTGATGTGGGTGGCTGCATTTCTGGCATTCAGCAACTTCATGACAGGCTCTTGCGATTGGAACAAGCTCCTGCAATGCCATCTACTTCTCCTCACACGTGTCGTCAGACGCGACTGGTGGTTCTGATGGGGATTTGATCTCACAAGCGGCGATGGATAAACTTTTGATCCCGATTGAGCCCTAGACTCCAGTCTTACTGATTCATGCTTTGATTGGCTCAGTTACTCATTGAGTCACTGTGCGTACTGTGGACATCAAAGTAATCAAAGTCTCCAGTAACCACACTGAACTCATGAGTTTTTTGTTGTAGAGTCTTTAGAACCCTAGGTTATTCTCGATTTTCCATGGCTTTGCAGGCATGTACCTCATATTGACTGGGCTTCTGGGCCAGTGCCATTCTGGAGCCCTTTTTGTTTAATGAATTCTTTCAGTGCTGTGGCTTTACGTTCTACTATTCAGACTCATTCACCTGACCCTCCAACATCAGACCTCAGTAAATTTCCCCCTGTGTATCATGAGCTGTGTTCAGTAAGGTCCAAGCCAAGTCCCTGCCTCCCCGTCGCCACTATGACTCTGCTATAGACCTCCTGCCGGGGGCACAACCCCCCCTCCAAGGGTCATCTATCCCCTCTCCCGCCCTGAACAGGAGGCTATGGAGGAGTGCATCCAGGAAAGTTGGGAATCATCCGTCCCTCTTCATCACCTACTGGGGCGGGTTTCTTACTTTGTGGGCAAGCGCAATGGTGGTTTACGGCCCTGCATTGACTACAGGGGCCTGAATATTTTCACTGCTCGAATCACTTATCTGTTACAGACTGCTTTTGACTTGGTTCATAGTGTTTATGCTGAACTTGGGTGGTCATCAGCTTTGTGCCCTTTTCTTTTTTTCTCCACAATTCCAGCCTGCCTGCACTTGTTTCCACACTTTTACTCTGAACTACTGACCCTCTATACTTTAAATCCTCAACCTTCGTATTTTCTTCCTGTTAATATTTCTCTTCCACTTGGATCCCAGCTGAATGTCTTCTCTATCAACATCCTCAAAAGAATTATTGCATCTGTAGAGCTCTTTCTTGACATAAAACCATACTGTTTCTCACAAATCTGCACTTCTGGTCTTAAAAAAATCTTGTAAACATGAGAATAAAAATAAATCCTTAACGCATAAACACAGAACTGACCAACACAACGTTTGGATCCAGATTGCTGAAGGTTTCCAGGTCCATGTTAACGTTGAGTGGGATCAAACTTCGGATGGAGCCAACAGGTGCACCTCTTGTGAGAAAATCCTAGAAAATATAAACCATTCTTATTATTCTTTCAGGCTTTTTTTCCATTTGTTGTCCTAAAAATTCTATTATATAACAGTAGAAAAATGCATGCACCTGTGAGTGGATTCACTGATCAAGGAAAGGTTTTGAGAGCAGGTAGGAAGGCGATGCTCGAGTAATGGCCCTAAATGATTGAGTGAATGTTGTAAAGTGCTTTATTTGCCTCAGAGGTGCAGCTGGTAATGTTCAGGGATTCAGCTTCTCTGCACAAAACAAAAATATAAGGAACACGTGAGAAAACGACCAGTGAGGCAGTTTGCCCTTTAGCTTTCTGTGTGTCAACCCCTGCTTCCTCTTGGCTCTGAACACTGTTAGCTGGGGTCCTGATCCTGTGCTAACTCTCTTGGGCAAACAGGCCTGGATAAGTGACCAGTCCATTACAGTGTTACAGGAAACGCAATTGAGCAAGATAACAGTTACATGTGCTGGTCATTTTGAGGAACTTTTCACGTAACACAAATATATAAAAGAATCAGAAAGCTCAGATTAAACACAAACACAGACAAAAGGGCTCTAGTCAGGTTTGAATCAGTTTCCTTATGTGAACAACAACAATTTTTTACTTGAGGTTTTGAGCAGAAATGGACTGGATGACGCTCAGATCAAGAGAGGAGAGGTTAGGTCCTTTGATAGCATTCAGTTCTGCTCTACCAAGTGAGTTTCCTGCCACAGCCAGATACTTGGAGATGATTTATTTTGCCTTGAAGATGAAAACATCCAGTGATTAGAACAAAAACAGTCAAGATTTGTGCACCAAAACAACACATGCTACTCCGTTTACTCACCAAACTTGGATTCCAGTCCCCATTTGATGAGTCCATCAAAGCAGAAAGTGTGTCCACTTGAGTGATGGTCCATGACCTGATGTCATTAATGGTGACGACACGGGACGCAAAACCTCAAACTTGAACCTGAGCTTCTGGGATGACGAAGTTGTAAGCCTATAATAATAGACATTTTTGTTATAATAATGACGAGACTTAACACTCGAAATCTTTAGTGTGAAACCAAAACCGTTTCCATCAAACTCTTTTTTTCATGTCATGTCAAAACAAAAATTGAGGAAAACAAAAACATATTCAGATTCTTTCACTTTGGAGGTTTACTGACAAACAGACAATGTTAAACAGACTTCTAACTAAATTCATCAAAGCAGGAGGTAAAAGCTGACTAGACTTGGCTCCTCTTTTATTGTGGAGGAAGTTTCACTTCCGAATTTAGAAAAACATAAATATATAAGGAAGGTGTAAATGGATAATTATATCAACATTGTAAGCAGAGTTGTAATTCACGCAGTAGTCCTGGCGTGTGCACCCAGCATCACATCAAACACGGAAGAAAAAACTTTCATCACGTTGCTGAACTCGAACTTTTCCACACAACGTTATTTTTCGACTGCTGCTGCTTCTTCTGCAAATACAGGTCACGTGCTTTTTACACAACCTCTCATTGGAAAATGTCATAACGCATTACTTCACACTACTATATATACATATATATATATATATACACATATATACATATACATATATATATACATATACATATATATATATATATATATATATACACATATACATATATATATACATATACATACATATATATATATATATATACACATATACATATATATATACATATACATACATATACATATACATATATACATATATATATATATATATATGTGTATGCACCCGGGGGCTGGGATCACTCCTTCTCCGGCCCTGGGACGGGGTGGGGCAACCCTCTTGGGGCCTGCGTTTGCTCCAGGAAAAGCATACCATGGCGGGGTCTGGGGGGAGCGGGCCAATGGGGGGTGTTCATGGGTAAGAAGGGGGTCCACCACCAGTATGGGACCCTTGAGACTTCCTCGGGCCCGCTGGTACCTGGCCAGGCAGCCACAGGGGCGGTGCTGGGGGGGGGGGGGGGGGGGGGGGGGGGCCGCTTGCGCCTGGGGGCTGGCCCCCTCTCGGCTCCTCTCTCTTTGTGTGGGGTGGGGGGTGTGGGCCTGGGGGGTCGGTTTCCGGGCGGTGGGCCTCTGCCCTGGGGAGACTTGGGCCCAATGCTGGGGGGGGCGGGGGGACGGTTGTTTCACCATCGGGGGTCAGTCTGGTAGCTGTCCCCGACCTCCCCTCCTTCCTCATACAAACACTTATTAGGTTGGAGGGGGGTGTGCTTGCGGAATACTTCGAGGGGCCGAGCCACTTGGCAGTGGTCCCCCCTCTCCGCACAGTTTCGCCCCCTTCTCTTGGTTTTAAATGCACCTTAGACACGTAGGACCCTTGGTGGGGGGGTACTAGGACATCACTGCCTCATCATGTCCTCCTAGTGCTCTACCCTCCAATTTGAACTGCACCGTAGACATTTAGGGCTCCTTGGCGAGAGGGCGATTGGACATCCCTGTAAGCAATCAGGAGATGTCCCCAGTGCCCTGCTTGCCAATTTTAACTGCACCCTTTATGACACACACCCTTCAACCACAAGAAACACACCTCAACATACACACACAAATACATTACACAAGGAAGATGGGAATACTGATCTTCTGTCCCCTACCCCATCCCTGGTGGGGGGAACAGGACCTTCAGCGGCGGCGGCCTTGTCTCTTGGGTGTCGGCCTCCTGGGCCCGGCGGCCCCCTCCCCACGCGGGGAGAGGGATCCCTCAGTCCTCTGGCAAGTCCATGAGCGGGGGATCATATTCCATTTGAGCCTGGAGGGTGTCTGTGTCCTTGTGGTGCGGGTTCTGGTCCTTACCCTCGGGTGCCGGGCCCCTTCTAAGTCACAACATAGGAGAGCCTGGTCTCCGTACTCCTTCGGGGACCCCCACTTCTCTTGGTCATCCCTCCTCTAGGTGGGGGTAGCCGACCCCTGCTGTGCTCTCTTCTGGATCTCCGCAACTGCCTGGAGCTTCGGAGCGGGTCTCCCTTGGGGGTCCTGGCTCGTACCTGGGGCTGGGGTGGGGGGATGCTCAGAACTCCTGGGTGGTGGTGGGCGGCTTGTCTGGGGTGGTGGGGCTCTCGGGGGTGGGGCCCTGCGCTGGACCGCCCGGCGCGGTGGGGCTGCTCTCCTGACTGGGCTGGGCCCTGCGCTCTGCGCTTCCATACCTCACTGCGCTCGGGTGTTGGGGCCCATGTGGTGGTCCTGCGGGCCCGGTCTGGGTGCTTGGCCGGACTACCTGGCGGGCGGATCTCCTCCGTTGACCCCACAGTATGGGTGCGGGGGCGGCCCTGGTCGGCGCTGCTGCCTCGGCGGGGGTCTTGGTGTGGGGATGTCTGGGAGCTCTCCCTCCTTTTTTTCTTTCCATTCCTTCATCCACTTCAGCTTAACATAACATTCACCTGAGCACAGGCGTCAGCTCACATTTGCACCTTCAAATAGTGTGCGTGTCAGAATGTAATGCTTTACATGTGTTGGTTGGTATGCACAAGTGTGCGTGTAAACTGGTTGTGGACAAGTTTGTGAACACTCTTGGAGCCGGCAGGTATGTTTGTAACAGCTGAGTGTGTGGACAGGCCCCGCCCATTTTAGACCAACACTCACTATTGTAATGGGTATAAGCATCAGCATTTTGTTGCCTGTAGACTTACAATTCTACTTTCTCCTTCCATTAGTCATTCTCTAAATCTATAAACCCCCCCCCCCCCCCTCTTTTCCCCCACAAACAAAATTAATATTAATAAAGTTTCGTTTAAATTACAAAAGGGGCTTATACCAATATACATTTTGTGTTCCCAATGATTTATAACCCCCGATTGTAAGAGTAAAATCTGTCTAATGCAAGAGGCTCCCAGCTCATATCTGTTTGCTCACCTGTTGGACAAGGTTTAAAAAGTTTAAAAAAAAAGAAAAAAAAAAAAAGAAAAAAAAAAAGAAAAAAAAGAAAGAAAGACTGATTCTTACTCATAGTACAGCAGCACATCTGGAGGGTAAAGTGTAAAGGTGGAGACATCTGACTCTGTTCTAATGTGGTTGTACATGCAGGTCAACTGTTGATCAAAAAGAAAACATGAATTTTTACTATTTGGGGTGCCGCCCATTTCATGACATCAACCGACCTCAGCACTGTGCCTGCAGCGGAGCAGATTGGATTAGGGTGAAGAAGAGCAGAGCACGAGTTAATGACATTGATCAGCTGTAGTAAACTAGATTAACACACTTTGGGTTGTGCATAATCACAACTAACCACAATGTTTTACGAGTTAAATTATACACGACAATATGCAGCTTTTGAACAAAAAAAGCCAGAGAGAAAATGTCTTCCTACATTTCTTCCTTTCCTGCATTTTTATTGTCTGAAATCTTTACATTTGCAAAGTGTTAATCAGAAGTTTCATTCTTGTGTGTAAAAACACATCAACAGTAACATCTAACACATTCACCACATCAAATCTACCCTCCAAACAACAGTTTGAACACCTCTGCTTTTAAAGCTTTAACCCAAAGAATAATAGTTTTCCTGAAAAGAGCTGAGTAAAAAAGTGGACAAACATTGTTCATTTAAAACTCGATGGTGAGATACAGACAATGTTCTGCCTTTACCTGTGTCTCCAGTAGTGGGACCTTGTTAGATCCTTTTTCTCCGGCAGGCTTTTACCAGCTTAGTCACCGGCTTCTTTACGAACCGACTTACTCCTGTGCATGTGAACCCTTGCAGCACAGATGAAGACAAGCTGCTCGCACATGAAAACAAACAGACATGAAAAAATTACAATTTTCTCTTATGCCTCGTTCAGTCCAATCTGTTCCCAAATGCTCACCTGTCTGGACTTCCTAACATGGTCGTAGCCGAGTCTGCTGCTATAACATCAAAGAACAACTCAACCTGATAAAAGAAATGAACAAATGATGAATGAACAGATCAATAGAGCAGACTCAGTCATCCAGAAGAAACTCCACCTGCTGCCGTTTCCACGTTTTCTTGTTGAGTTTGGCAATGGTGTCGGCGTCACCTGTAAACTGCTAGAGGTAAACTCGAGGGACTTGAGCAGCCGATTGATCTGGAACGTTGTCTCAGATTTTCAAACTGTTTGTGTTTGATGATACAATCTGTTAAAAATGGTTAAAAGGAAGGAAGATGAAAAAGTCAGAGATGTTACAAAGCATCTGAATGAAGCTTTGTGATACTTTTCCCACGCCCAGATCTGGTGATTGACTCAGACATTGCAGAACATTTCACCTGTTTGCTTTAAAAGAACCTTGGGTTGATTGCAGAATGTTTTGGATCATTGTCCTTCTCTACTGTGAAAGATCATCCAAACTTCTTTGCTGTATCGGGGGAATCGGAGCAGGCAGTATATCCCTTTACACTTGGGAATTCTGGCTGATTATGTCTTTTGTCGCAGCATCAATAAACACAAGTGACTCATTGCCATTAATTATCCACAAAATCCATGTCTGTACCATGACACTGCCTCCACCATGTTTTACTGAAGTGTGTGCTTCGGAGCATCAGCTGTTCCAATTCTTCTCCAAACTTTCTTCTTCCTAACATTCTGGTACAGGTCGATCTTAGTCTCATGTGTCCAAAGAATGTTGTTCTAGAACTGGGCTGGCTTTTTAATAAGTGTCTTTTTTTTCTTTTTTCATTCATTTTTTCTTCAATTCTTCTATTTCATTTTTTACTGTTTTATTGTTGTTTAACCACTTTTTACCCCCACCATGCCCTCTGATTGGAGAACCTGGATTCCCAGGTCCAAGAGGGGGAGGGTAGCATTGGGAATTTTCTTTGTATTGCTTGTATCTTTTGTTGTTTTGATTTTATTTTAATGTTTAAAGAAGCCCATGGCAAAACAGAACCCAAGGTAATGAAACACACCCAGATGAAGGTAACCGCACACACACGCTAATATAAAACACCTTATTAGACACAGGCGAGACACGGGTGACGCAGTCAAAAGAGATGGTGGCGGGCTGGTTTGGAGTACCAGTTATCAGGCTGTGGGCATACGACCAAGGGTAAGAGAAACAATAACACAATGTACTAGCACCATTTTTACAATTCCATCAACCACTTTGAAGGGATTTTGGGAAGGTACAGCGCCTACTGGGAAAGGATGGGAGAAATGCTGGTAAGCATGCAAAATGAGAATGTGGACAAAATACAACTCCACAAAAGTCATCTTCACTGAGACCAGACCACTTTTAAAACTGAAAAAAGAAAAGGAACACTTCTATAAACAGCTTATTCATGCTGTTTCTTTACAAGGAGCCACCACAAAACAAGGGAGCAATGCACAAACTTCATTTGAAACTAAAAGGAAGTCAATTAGAACCCTTTTTATCATCCACACGCCCCCACTACACTTTTAAAACAAATAAAGGCATTAAAAAACACACACACACTATCCTCAGAGTTGCCATTTCGATTGTCAATGAAGAATAATTCAAATAGACTGTTTTCATCCAGTTTGAATGTCGCCCTCTAGTGGCAACAGCGGGAAATGCACGCCTAACATGTGCAGGACGGAAGTTCAAATCTCAGCGTTTCCATTGTTTTTCTTTTTTTTGCTTTTTTCTTTTAAATATAAAAACTATTTCATTTCATCAGGAACAACAATGCAAATACAACTCACAAAATCATCTCCACTGAGACCAGACCACTTTTAAAACTGAAAAAAGAAAAGGAACACTTCTATAAACAGCTTATTCATGCTGTTTCTTCACAAGGAGCCACCACAAAACAAGGGAGCAATGCACACACTTCATTTGGAACTAAAAGGAAGTCAATAAGAACCATTTTTATCATCCCCCCCCCACTACACTTTCAAAACAAATAAAGTGAAGAAATGAAGTCCAAATAAACAAATACTTATGTGTGTGTCATAATAATTCAGTATTAACCAGTACAAAAAGTTAGTGTTAAAAGTGAGAAACGCAAAGACTCGACCTCAGTCATAAAATCGTTGGTTAAGCTTTATATTCCAATTCATTGTTTCCCAGCCTTAATCAGGTCTGACAAAGGCACCTACTTCAAAACTCATATCTTCAAAAGCTGGGGCCAGGGTAAAATTGAACACATGCATAGAAACATACAAGAAAAAAGACAAGGAACACTTCTATAAACAGCTTATTCATGCTGTTTCTTACAAGGAGCCACCACAAAACAAGGGAGCAATGCACAACTTCATTTGAAACTAAAAGAAGTCAATTAGAACCATTTTTATCATCCATACGCCCCCACTACACTTTCAAAACAAATAAAGGTATTAAAAAACACACACACACTATCTCAGAGATGCCATTCGATTGTCAATGAAGATATTCAATAGACTGTTTTCAACAGTTTGAATGTCGCCCTCTAGTGGCAACAGCGGGAAATGCACACCTACCCTGTGCAGGACGAAGGTTCAAATCTCAGCGTTAAAATTATTTTTCTTTTTTTTTTTTGCTTTTTTCTTTTAAATTTAAAAACTATTCATTTCATCAGGAACACACAATGCAAAATACAACTCCACAAAAGTCATCTCCACTGAGACCAGACCACTTTTAAAACTGAAAAAAGAAAAGGAACACTTCTATAAACAGCTTTATTCATGTGTTTCTTTACAAGGAGCCACCACAAACAAGGGGCAATGCACACACTTCATTTGAAACTAAAAAGAAGTCAATAAGAACCATTTTTATCATCCACACCCCCCCACACTACACTTTCAAACCAAATAAAGTGAAGAAATGAAGTCCAAATAAACAAATACTTATGTGTGTGTCATAATATGTCAGTATTAACCAGTACGAAAAGTTGGTGTTAAAAGTGAGAAACGCCAAGACTCTACCTCAGTCATAAAATCATTGGCTAGTCTTTATAATCCAATTCATTGTTTCCCAGCCTTAATCAGGTCTGACAATGGCACCTACTTCAAAACTCATATCTTCAAAAGCTGGGGCAAGGGTAAAATTGAACACATGCATAGAAACAATGCAAGAAAAAAGACACAGCTTTTCATGCTGTTTCTTTACAAGGAGCCACCACAAAACAAGGGAGCAATGCACACACTTCATTTGAAACTAAAAGGAAGTCAATTAGAACCATTTTTATCATCCACACGCCCCCACTACACTTTCAAAACAAATAAAGGTATTAAACACACACACACTATCCTCAGAGATGCCATTCGCTTGTCAATGAAGAATATTCAAATAGACTGTTTTCACCAGTTTGAATGTCGCCCTCTAGTGGCAACAGCGGGAAATGCACGCCTACCCTGTGCAGGACGGTGGTTCAAATCTCAGCGTTGCCATTGTTTTTCTTTTTTTTTTGCTTTTTTCTTTTAAATATAAAAACTATTTCATTTCATCAGGAACAAACAATGCAAAATACAACTCCACAAAAGTCATCTCCACTGAGACCAGACCACTTTTAAAACTGAAAAAAGAAAAGGAACACTTCTATAAACAGCTTATTCATGCTGTTTCTTCACAGGAGCCACCACAAACAAGGGAGCAATGCACACACTTCATTTGGAACTAAAAAGAAGTCAATAAGAACCATTTTTATCATCCACACCCCCACACTACACTTTCAAAGCAAATAAAGTGAAGAAATGAAGTCCAAATAAACAAATACTTATGTGTGTGTCATAATATTCAGTATTAACCAGTACGAAAAGTTAGTGTTAAAAGTGAGAAACGCCAAGACTCTACCTCAGTCATAAAATCATTGGTTAATCTTTATATTCCAATTCATTGTTTCCCAGCCTTAATCAGGTCTGACAATGGCACCCACTTCAAAACTCATATCTTCAAAAGCTGGGGCCAGGGTAAAATTGAACACATGCATAGAAACAATGCAAGAAAAAAGACAAGGAGCACTTCTACAAACAGCTTTTTCATGCTGTTTCTTTACAAGGAGCCACCACAAAACAAGGGAGCAATGCACACACTTCATTTGAAACTAAAAGGAAGTCAATTAGAACCATTTTTATCATCCACACGCCCCCTCTACACTTTCAAAACAAATAAAGGTATTAAAAAACACACACACTATCCTCAGAGATGCCATTCGCTTGTCAATGAAGAATATTCAAATAGACTGTTTTCACCAGTTTGAATGTCGCCCTCTAGTGGCAACAGCGGGAAATGCACGCCTACCCTGTGCAGGACGGTGGTTCAAATCTCAGCGTTGCCATTGTTTTTTTTTTTTTTTTCTTTTTTCTTTTAAATATAAAAACTATTTCATTTCATCAGGAACAAACAATGCAAAATACAACTCCACAAAAGTCATCTCCACTGAGACCAGACCACTTTTAAAACTGAAAAAAGAAAAGGAACACTTCTATAAACAGCTTATTCATGCTGTTTCTTCACAAGGAGCCACCACAAAACAAGGGAGCAATGCACACACTTCATTTGGAACTAAAAAGTCAATAAGAACCATTTTTATCATCCACACCCCCCACACTACACTTTCAAAGCAAATAAAGTGAAGAAATGAAGTCCAAATAAACAAATACTTATGTGTGTGTCATAATATTCAGTATTAACCAGTACGAAAAGTTAGTGTTAAAAGTGAGAAACGCCAAGACTCTACCTCAGTCATAAAATCATTGGTTAATCTTTATATCCAATTCATTGTTTCCCAGCCTTAATCAGGTCTGACAATGGCACCCACTTCAAAACTCATATCTTCAAAAGCTGGGGCCAGGGTAAAATTGAACACATGCATAGAAACAATGCAAGAAAAAAGTCAAGGAGCACTTCTACAAACAGCTTTTTCATGCTGTT